>JARHVA010001107.1:1236250-2472500 GCA_037957365.1 Torreya grandis
ATATGAAATGAGAGTTAGAAATGCAACATGTCTTAACCTTGAGCTTTCTTCATCTTTAGGTGAAGATTGTGGTGGACAAATACCAAATCATTCATCCATTCTTGAGTGATTCAATTGCGTTTTTTGGAATGTATATGCTCAAATACTAACTACATTTGCAAGCTTTAAATGTGTGTTGCCGTCCATTGAAGGTGTTGGGTTTATTTGCCAAAGAAATCTCACCATTGTGCTGCAAAAACAAATTTTGTCAACATTGTAACATGCATAATTTAGTCAAAATTTAACACTTGTACTAAACATGGTGGTTGTAGTATTGCAGTAGGAGGAATAAGTGCATGTGAACTGCATCCATAGGGCAGACTCAAAAAAATAACACTTTTTATAGATGTAGCTTCCCTACTGATTTCTTCTTCAATTTCGGAATTTGAAAGCGAGGGTCTAGTGTCTAGGGGTTGGTTTCCTCTTCTGTAGCCTTCAAATTTTTTAATTGCCAAAGCTATTTTCACCATTTTTTCTTCATTTCTAAGTCATCCTCAACACATATTTCTATTAATTCAGTGCCCACAACATTTGTGACATCTGTAGTCTTCCAACAACTCATTGTTTTTGTGATATTTGCAAGATGTCACTTCCCTAGAATCTATTCCTCTGTTAATAGGGTTAGGGTTAGGCTTTACTTGGTCTTCTTGCTTGACTTGGATTTTCCCTCGGAAATCTCAGAAAATCATTTGAAAATGACAAAAAAATCATTTTTTGGTATAAATACCCAAAAAATTATCAAAATTGCCAAGGAGACAAACAATCCACATAACCAATTTGGAAGGCAGAACCATTGAACACAAGTCTTGCACAAAAAAGTAACTCAGACGAGGGACGGAATGAACTGAGAAAAAATATAATTGCTTCACAACACAATGCTAATACAATCACTCCACAATAATCTCATAAACACCAATATTGCCTCATCAATCTCTACACTACGGTAATGAGAATACATAAGTCTACAGTTTGTTTTAACAAACAAACTATAGTCGTGCAATCACTAAATTAGGAGATTACCAAATATTTGGTTTCCCTATATTTGTGTGCACACAATCCTATTTGCTAATAGAAGTTGTGAGAATCACAACTATGCAACTAACGAATAAACAAATATAAACTCTATGTAAATAGAATAAATTCTACCCTATGTGAGATTATTACTATGTGTGGTAACTTGATGTAAGTTTACACACACTACAACAAAAATTGTGTTAAAATTGCGCTTCCCAAAAAATTACGATTTTTTGGGTGATTTTCCATGATTTTCAAAGGGTTTTTCATTGTTGACTGCTGATTGGGGCAAATTGTGCTTTCTAGGGTTGAATAAAGTGTTTTTTGCCACGTTTCAAGTACACTCTTGATTAAACATGTATTTTTGGTGATTTATGCTACTAGAAGGGGAACCTTTGGAGATCACAACGGCCTACACTTACTTGGGGATCCAGTTTTGTGAACCATCATTTAATATGAAGCTTGCTTCTCTTTCACACCTTTGCAAGGGATATGCCTTCCTTTCTGTCTTGGAGCCCCAATATTTTTAAGTCCACTTCTAGGATATCCCTTTGAAGACGTGCCTCTTCGATACAGTCACCAAGCCTTTGGTTTTGTATGGGTTTGAGGCTTTGGAACCTAAGATTGAGGTCTGTTGATTGGGCTCATATTGAGAGGGTCCAAACTCATGGTTTAATATACAATCTGTTGCAAACGGACTTTCTTTAGTGCATTGTCCAAGCTATTTTTGTTGCCCAACCTCTACACCTTGAGACCATCTTTAGGCTTACTTTATGCATTCCCAAATTCAGAACCATGGGGGATTCAACTTCATGCCATGGGAGGTATCCATACTTAGCCCCATGTCTTCAAAGAGTATTACATCATTGGGCCCCAATGGATGTCGACATTGTTGGTATTTTGAGACTAGTTTGCTCCTCCAATCTATCAACGTCTTTGATTAAAGGAGGTCAGTATTAGAGCTGCTAGTGAGGATATCTATAGGCAGTACATCTAGGACACTCGGACCTCTCCTCCTCAACTACTCAGCCCAAAGCTTGCCTTTTATGCTAAGCATTTCTTGTGGGTGGTGGATGGTGTCATTCGTTGCATTGACTATCTCCAATGTCATTAGTCTCACGACTTGAGGTTTCCCTCGAGCAGTTGAGGGTGGGCTCACACCAGTTGCATGTTGAGATTGATCATCATTTTCCTTGTGTGGATTGGATTTGTTGCCTTTGCGCCCTCCGGGAGGTGGACACTGAGGAGCACTTCATTTTTTGATGCCCTATTTATTATGAGGGAGGGGGTATACCATTGCCTTTATAGAGACTTGGGCAAGTCTCTATCCACTTTCTTTCGGCACCCGAACTATGATGCTTGGCCTTTATCCACTTTTTTTCAGCACCTGGACATGATGCTGGGCTCTTTTTTTTCAAGGGTTGACACCCTTTGATGCAGGGCCTTGTAGGGAGCTCCTAGAGACCCCATATTGATCACCTCTTTCTTTCAGCCCATCATGGAGGTTGGCGGTATTAAGAACCCTTTGGATACTGTTGCTTCACACTCAGGAGGGTAGGTTAGTGACACGGTGCTCATCTCTGCACAACACTAGATACAAGTTATTTGGGTGTTAATATGAGCCAACTAGAAAGCAGATTTTGACCATTATTGTTCTTGCTCAGGAATCACATTTTTGCTGTATCTATTTATCAATCTACTAATGTGTAACCAGAAAATTAGTTTAGAATTTGTTAAGCTGTAAATTCAACTGAAAGCTACTTAACACATGGATTCAAATTACACAACAGCCTTTCACTTTCTTTTCAGAACACTGCCAAGTATGAATAGAGCATACATAATAAGTCACATAAGTAAACAATGATCCTTCCATATTTTCTCTCTCTTTATAGATTACTAACTCAAAGTATGTCATTCATCATTGTTCAAGACTGATCTATAAAATTGAGTGTTTTAGTAGCCCAAGTTCAGAATATTTCTATTACTTTTGTAGTAAATGGGACAAAGACTGGAATCAACTCTCTAAAACCACTAAAGAAAAATCATCTAAGCTATGTTTGTTCTGTACTCAGTAAGGTACAAATATATCTACTACTGAGGCCTTAATGGGTAATCCTCCTGAACAAGGTGTAGTCAAACTTCCACAGCTAGGTGTGGGAGAGTTTCATACAAGTCACAATGCCAGACTGAATTCTGGAGTCTTTGATGTATTATATCAAATTGCATATAATGAATTTCTTTACTAACCTCATCATCTATTTGCATTGGACAAATATATTTCATAAAATGAATTTATTTACCAACCTCATCATCTATTTGCATTGGTCAAATATATTTCATAAAATGAATTTATTTACCAAACTCGTAATCTTTTTGCATTGGTCAAATAAATATTCTGATGAAAAAGGCCATAAACTGTACTTTCTATTTAAAGCTGACATACAACTTAGAATACGTATACAATGGTGTCAAAATCTGCATTACTTAGTTAAACACGGCAGTTTGTTTCATGTAAGTTTTTCTTCAATATGATTTATCGTCATAAGTTATAACAGCCCATTAGCTTACCATTCCGCCTACCAGGGAGCAGCATGGAAATTTTGTCTGATCTCCTTAATTCCAACTTTACGCAAGCATTGCCCACAGAGAGGGTCATCTACAAAGTTACACAATGGAGTGCATAATCCCTTTGGTATCATAGCTAGTCACAACACAACTTCACATTAAGGACAGAGTTTGTCACTCACAGGTCACCTTTCCTGTAAATAAACCAGCTAGGCTTAGGTAGTCCTGAAGGTGTTGCAAAATACACTTTCCTTTCATATATTCCTTGACAGATATACCCTCTTGGTCTTTTAGAATTGCCCATCCATACTGGCTGCAAGCTGAAGTGTACATCGAGCTTGAATGGGAGGGTGGATGGCTCCATGTACCCATCCATGGTGGTCCATCCAACCTCAGTCATTGTCTAAAAACACAGATTGACCATTGCCAAGCAACATTACAGGGTTATCACATCCACAAGCATTCTCTAAGCATTGAAGGTTTAACAGCCAAAACAACAGCAAAATGGAGCAACGAGTTGGTATTTAAACTTTCCCTTGCTACCACTAGGTTCCCTTGCGCATTTGTGGAGGGACAAGGATTGTTTGGATAGTGGCCATAAAAACAAAGAATTCTAAGAGGACTGGAGGAAGACCAAGTGATACCTTGTCCCTCCCTCTTCATCTCACAATCTCTCTTGGAATAAAAATATCAACAAGGGCAGACTGGGTATTGACCTCCCACAGCCAGGGTCCATAAGTCCCAAAATTTTATAAGCATCATCAAAGCCCAGAACCTTAAAAGGAAATGAAAACTACACATTACAGAAACTTAAAGATTCTGTCATCAAGATTGCATATATAAGCCACAAATGAATTTGAGATGAACCGTTACAGGGTATCAACAGGTGGCATTTCACATTCAAGGCCAGAGCTTGCATACAACATCCAAGTCAAAACAACATACATTAAACAACACATTGATGGGATTATTCCATTACCCAGGACAGAGCTTGTTTCTTATTTAGTGTTCTACTTCTCCATCAACAAGGTGATCTATATATTATCATTAACATTGTGTCTAGTTTCTGCTGAATATAAGTGCACCACTTAACTTGGTTATTAGCTGTGATAATCTGCGGCCTAAGTCCAAAAATCTTCCACCCACTGCTGTGTCCCCTCTACTTCTCTTCATGATCCCCAATCTTTTCCACCAAGACAAAAATAAAAAAAAAGTCCCCTTCTTCCTTTGCTCCCTTCATATTCATCTTTTCCCCCAACTGAATTACATTAAATATCTCCAAGGAATATAGGGGTTCTTTTGTTGATTGAAGCCAAGTGGATGTGTGGTAAAGCGTGTGAAGGTTCTTGTTGGCTGAAAGAGCAGGGTTAGGAAGTCATTAGGTGTTTTCAATATATTCAGGTCTAAAATTTCCTCCTTTCTGGGCAGATTAGAGTCTTGAAATGCGCCATACTCAAATTATTGGGATTTAGGAAATCCCCCAACACCTAGGTTCTCAATCTCTGTTCAACACGCCCACCTCCAATTTTCTACTTTTACTTCAACCATAGCATTGTTTCTATGGTTTGCTAAACATTATATTTTGTTGAATATTGGTGGTTTCATCTTAAGTTTCACAAGGGATTAGGAACATCCTGGCACATTGTTTTACGATGACAATTATCTTTTACAGCACAGAATGGAACTTAGCAAATTCATTGTTTCTTTAGCCTGCCTGGGTCCATCCACGCTCTTGGTATACCTGCAAAAGCAAACAGAAATATCAGCATCACCTGCAAAATAAAACAGAATTATCAGAAGCACCTGTTGAAAAATAGATAATCTAAAATATATAAGGAGTTAAGCAACAATTATATATTTAAATAGCATCCATCAATGTTTCTTAATACAAACCTGAATATATTACTTAACTCGGCTACCATTTTAATACTTCATTAACAATTAACTATTAAGTCTTTCCATCAACTCTTATCTTTCAAAATAATAAATACAAAAATTGGAGCCCAAATTACAGCGGGTCTCCCAACTCATGTCATAAGATCTCAATATTAAAACAAAACATATTAGTACTGTAAAACATGATAGACAGAAACTGACATAGAGGTGGGTATTACATCTCCCTCCCCTTAAACAAGGGTTGGCCCAATGCTCAATCAAACAAGGGATTATTCCTTCTGAAAGTCATCGTTGTCCTCCCAGTCAGCATCATGCTCACTGTATTGATCCCATCAGAGCTTGCCATGTCTAATGTTCCAGTTTTGCAGACTATCGCAGTGATGGGCATGCTTCATGCTGGCTCTAGATGCATGGCACCTTTGATCTTCACTTGCAGGCCATGCCAATCAATCATATATGAAGGATCCGTCATAGTTCTAAAACTTGCATGAAACTTGCAGGACTTGCGAGTTAGAAGGCTTAGCATGTAAATAGCATCTTGGTCAACGAGCAGCTGGAGAGTACAGCTCGGTACTTAAAAACTTGTGAGTCTAGTACCTAAAAACTCACGAATCTGTGCCTGAAACTCGCCAACCAACAATTTTTTAAGTTTTTTTTGCCTTTGCTATGGATTTTGAGAAATTTTCAACAATTTTCCTTGTTGTGCATTCTCTAAAATTTCTTCTTATGATTTTTAACAGCATGTTGCCTTTTTTTCTTATAGATACGATTTTGGTGGGATCTTTACCCTTATGTGCTTTTGACCGGAGCTCCAACCGGTTTGGGACACAATCGGGGGCCCAAATCCCCAAGTACACAAGTACTAGAATTACCAACAATTTCCACAACCGGCCTAAGAATACCAACGAACGGCCATAACCTGCCCAATACCAATGATCTACCACAACCGGCCTCCAATACCATTTGAGATTTGAACTTGGGTGGGACTTGTGTCAACCAAGTCACTTTACCAACTCACCCACATCTCATTGGTACAACACTTTGCATGTTATTTAAGCTTACCTTGTGAATTTATATCTATTTTTTAATTTGCCGGGTCTGAGTTTTAAAATTATGGAATCTGCAACACATTTTCTCAGTAAAGAATCAAGATACATGGAACACATATTTCTCTAGTAAAGTGTTAGGCAACATGGATGGTCTGCTCAATGATGTTAAAAGGCCCCACCAATTTAGGGGAAAGCTTAGTTGCTTTCTTGAATTCAATGGAAATTTTCCGCACTTTAAAACATGAGGTGTCCTCTTTTGGTGATTTGAGGCTTCCTCCATCGTCTAATGGATAAATTTCATTTTCTCATTGAACTCCTGGAGTAGTTTAGGTTTAGTAACAACACAGTCCTCTAGCACATCCCAATCCAAGGGGGTTCTGCACTTATGTTTGGAAAGTGTCTTAAAAGTAGCAATCTTAAGGGGTGAGTGACAACTGTTATTCTATGTGAGCTCCACTAAATGGAGTCCTCCCATTTAAGATTTCAATCCATAACCTACATTTGCAACATATTTTCTAGGATTTGATAGACCCTTTTTGTTGCCCATCGGTCTTAGGATGGTAAGATGAAATGAAATTCAACTTGACCCTGAAGGTGGCGTTCATTGTAACCTAGAACGTTGATGTGAACAAAATGTCCTTGTCAAAGATAATTAGTTCCGGTACATTGCGAAGCTAAGCAATGTCCTAAACAATTCTCTAGGCAAGATTGGTAGTGTCATCCTTCAAGTTTCCCATAATGAAGTGAGCTACCTTTGTTACCGTGTCCACCTTTATCAAGATGGTGTGATGTCAATTGCAAGACTTAGGTAATCCTATGATTGAATACATGGAGATCATTTTCCCACCTGCACTAATGGGCATTAGTGGGGTACAGTTCTTTACTTGGATAGCAATGTTGTTCTCTAATCCTCTCGTATGCCAAGCGTTTGGTCATAAAAACCACCACATCCTTCTTTATTCCTGGCCAAAGATAATTTTTTTTTAATTATTCATTCATCTTAATCATCCCAGGGTGTGTGTGGTGAGGTGTGTACTAGCCCTTGCTCAAAATGCTATTCCTCAAACCTCCCAATTTTAGTACATTGATGTGTCTTTGAAACCTTGAAAACCCATCCTCTTCCAAGCAATAGCCAATATACTTAGGGTCCACCTATGCTTATTCTAGAGCTACATGAACCTTGGTATAAACTTCATCCCCCAGTTGTTGTTCCAGAAGCATTTCTCTCAAGGTGGTCCTCATGCGAGAGATGGAAGCTATGTACCTTCGGCAGCTAGGGGTGGCAGCTTCGATGGCTAAGAGCATCTTCTACCATGTTTTTCATTCCCCTTAACATAACAGATGTCAGCATTGTGATCACTCAAAAACTCCAACCAACTTCATTTACGTGGCATTCAGATTGGATTGAGTGAAAATATGTCGTAAATTATTATGATCAGTTTTCAGCTCACAAGGTCTGTCAAGAAGAAAATGCCTCATATTTGAAGTGTGTGCACTACGGTTGCGGATTCCAAGTCATGAGCTACTTAACTCTTCTAGTAATCCGTGGGATTTATATATTCATAAGCCACCACTTGGCCTTATTGTGTCAGAACCCCATTGAATCCATCAAGATAAGCATATGTTTGCATAGTAAATTCTCCATTGGGCTTAGTTACTTAAGAATTGGAGATGAAGCAAGCAATTCCTTAAGCTTTTGGAAGGCTGCCTCACGTTTATTTGACAACTTAAAATTCTTTCCTTTGTGTTGTGGGGAAGTGATCGGGTTGGAAACCTTGGAGGGGCTCACCATGAACCTCCGGTTGTAGCGAGCGAACACCATAAAACTCCTAACCTTCATCGTATTTCTCGGGGCTAGCCATTCTACTATGGCCATAATCTTTGTAGGATCAACCAAAATTCCTTCCTTAGACATGATGTGGCACAGGGAATGGATTTTATTCTGAAAGATAAAACACTTAGACAACTTGCCAAAAGGTTTGTGTTTTTGTAGTTGTTGCATCACCAAGTGCAAATGTTTTCTCAAGTTAGTGTTTATTATGAGAATATACTAAGATATTGTCCAAAGAAACCAAACACAAAATGGTCCCAATAAGTCATTGAACGCATTGGTCATCAGGTCCTTAAGGGTGCTGGGGAATTGTTTAACCCGAAAGGCACAACCTTGAACTCATACTGTCCATTCTGTGTTGCTAAATGCATTCTTTGGAACATCCTCCTTAATATGCAACTGTTGCTACCCTGATCTAATGTCAATTTTGGATAACACCGCTGGCTCCTTCATTTGATCAAATAAATTGGTGATCCTAGGAAGAGGATATATGTTCTTAATTGTGGCCTTGTTGAGCATGTTGTAGTTGATGCAAAACCCAAGGATCCCATCCTCCAAGAATATCTCCGATATGTCCCAAGGGGACATGTTAGGGCCGATAAGGCCCCTAAGCAATAGCTCTGACAATTGCATTTGTAATTCGATGGTGTTCATTCGGTAAGGCATCTTAGACACATGCTCTGATCTTGGAACAATGTCAATGGAGAAATTGAACTCCCTTTTTTGGGGAATTCTTGACAACTCATCTAGAAAAACATCACTGAATTTCTAAAAGATCGGAGATCTTGGATTTAGGCTCTACCTCAAAGTTCAATTGCTCCACGTGGATGGTGTAAAGTAGGCTTCCTGTCCTCATGGACATTCATACTTGTGTTTCCGAGACCATCCTTAGCTTCAAGTGTATCTAGACTCCTTGGGTTCTATTTGGATTCCCATTGTTGTCTAAATGTTCAAATATTTTATCATAACAGTAGAATGTGGCCCTATGCAGCTGAAATCAATCCATGTGGAGTACAGTGTCGTAAGGCCCCAAGGGAGCTTCATAAAGATTTAGGTGAGACTTTATGACCTCCAAGTCTAGTTCGACATTTTCAAGAACGTGTTCTACTTGATGCATTTTTTCCCGAGCCAAACTCTTATCTCTCTCTCCTTTTCCTTGGTCGAATTGAACGTTGCTATAAAATAGAAGAAGAAATAAAACTATATGTGAATCCTGAGCCTTTATGACCTCCAAGTCTAGTTCGACATTTAAAAAAAATTGTTCTACTTGATACCATTTTTCCCGAGCCAAACTATTTGATCTCTCTCATTTTCCTTGGTTGAATTGAACATTGCTATAAATAGAAGAAGAAATAAAACTTTATGTGAATCCTGAATCAACTAATACAGAAACAGAAATACAAAGAATCTTACGCTGAAATTCGATAGGGGTGGCTTGCTGATCTGCTTTGCTGATTGTCCAGGGTGGCATAGATGCAATGAGTTGGTTCCTGCATGTTTTGAACTGAGGGAAGTTATGCTGATAGTGATCACTGCTACATTGCCAACACACACATATGGATCCTCTTTGGTGATTGCAAAGTATATTATTCCCGTAAGTGATATGTTGGTTACCCCATGCTCTTGCTGAGCTCTAGCCGGCCTGCTGATTTTTGAAGCCCTGAGTTTTGTGCCCACCTTTCTGGTTTTGCCCTTTGTTCCCAAAATTGCTACCTTGCTTTTTTGGAGTTTTTTTCTGGACGATTGTTTTAAAAATCTTGCCTCCTTGTGGACTATTACTTTGTTGAAAAAAAGTAAACTTGTTCTTGAACTCCTTAGAGTAGTTGATGTGAGCCTTCTCTTTCTCTTCGGCATTGTAAGCTGACTCAACTACTGAACGTAAGGGTTTTGGCATGGTCATCTTCACATATAATGTGCTCCTGGAGTCCAAGAATAAATCTATTTACCTTAGCTGCCTCATTTTGCATGTAGTGTACATAGCATAGAAGGCTTAGGGGCTTGACCTCATATTCTGTCATCTTCAAGGTTCCTTGTTGGAGGAGCCAAAATTTTGACACTTTATGCTCCTTATGAACAGCTGATAAAATATTACTTCCTAAACTTCCCCAACTTCTCCCACGTGAGTGTAGCCACCTCATAACCCTTTAGGGCACTTAAAATATTCCCACTTCAGGGATGCTGTGCTGTCTGGGTGGTATATGGCAATGCGGGGCTGAACATTGGTGCTCGTATCGTGGAGCCAGAAATAATTATTCATACCGATAAGCCATGCTTCAGTGGCATCTCTAACCCTTGCCCCGTTGTGCTTTAGGGGCTGCATTTCCTTTAGCTTCTTGATCAAGGGGTCCACATCAACTAGGTGGCAGCAACCATGATCCTCAGTTATTTCTTCCTCCTCTTCCCTCCTAAGCTGAAGGTTTAGGGGTGGGTTTGCTGCAACATTGTTAGCCTCTTCAACTATGGGTTCCTATACACAGGGATCAACTCTCTGATTTTGGTGGGCCTCCATATGGGCCTGGAGCGCCTATGCAACACGAAATGCCTCAGCCAATAAGTTATTACCCTGCATAGGAAGTGGCACTTGAAAGGCTTGAGGGGCAAGTGGAGGATCATTTGCAAGATTGGCCACCGGTATCCACTAGATTGCTTCCTCTTCCATCCTGTCCTCCACGACCACCTCTCCACTTCAAGTGTGAACTGTTCTGAAGTCTGGACGGAAGGAAATGAGTTTAGACTACGAAAAAATAATGCAGATTCCTGGTAACTCCCACAGCTCCCGAGCATTGTAACCCCTTGACCAACTTTAGGCCATTTATATTCTTGACTTTGAATGCATAAATGACCTTTGGATGCTCAACCAGCTGGTGTGTGTATTTTTTATGGGTTATTTTTAGCCAAATGGCCTTCTATTAGTAACTTTAAACTTCAACTGTGGTTGAGTTGCATAAATGACCTCCAGATCCTTGATCTATTGGCAGGAGTATTTGTTATGGGCCAGTTTTCGTCAATTGTTTTTTTATAGGAGGCTTTAATCTTCTGAAGGTCATAATTAATTGGGTTTGAGTTCATAAGTGACCTTCGGACCCTTGACTGACTGACGAGAGTATTGTTTATGGGCTATTTTTTGCCAATTGGCTATTTACTAGAGACTTTAAACTTTTATAGTCCATGATCAGTTGCCATTCAGTGTATAAATGAGCTTCGGACCACGTACTAATTTTGGGTCATTTACATGCTTGGCATCAAGTGCTTAATTGATTTTTGAACACTCAACCACTTACAGGTCATTTATGTGCTTGGCTTTGAATATACAAGTGACCTTGGGACCCTTGACCTACTTCAAGTCATTTACATGTGTGGATATTAGGCAATTAAGCCAAGGGCATTTAGGCACTCGACTGCCATCAGTTATTTTGAGTGTTGGTTCCCTTGGATCAATAAGCACTTCTAAAGTTGGTCAAGCTCCTAAAGGTCCTCTTCCGTTGGTTGAGAGTCCATTGTAGTAGATAAATTCTTATGGAAATACAATGTTAACAAACTTTTAAAGAATCAATATATCTTCTGGACAAAAATTGTAATGTTTAAGAATCAGTGTTTACAGTCATACTTTGGTGACCATTGAATTTTGAAAATTTGCATTCCCAGTTGATTTGGTTTGTGGGCTTGCTTTTTTAAGTGAGGTCTAAGTTTGATTCCCAAAACCAACCCCTGGGATGCCTTAATTTTGTGAACTTCCAGACATTAGTACAGCACTCATATCCCTAACAATATTTAAAAAATTACATTCCTCAGTTATCAAAATTTCTAAAACATACAATCAGTGTGAGGATTTTATAAAATGTACATAAATTTATTAGATTTGCCAAAGTTTACAAGTATTCAGTATTAAAAGTTATATTTTTTCCTAGAGTATATTAGCCCACAGTAGATATATTTCTTAGTTTTGACAAAAAGGGTTGCCAACTATTACATACTCGTGAAACTATTTTTGTACCTTAAAATTTTCCATGAACAGGTAGAATGTCTTAGGGCATTTATGATAGGCTATTTTTTACCAAATGTATAGTCAAATTTTAAAAATTTAGGTTGGCTATCATTTCATAGAATTTTGAAAAGTTAGATTGGCCAATTCTCCATAGAAAGTTTGAAATTAAAATTCACCGGCTAGCAAAATTTCCAAAGAGATAAAGGTAAGATTGGCTACTTTTAAAGTCCTTTAGGCTAAAGTAGTCTGTAGAACAGCGAAGTGTGTTCACTTGTTTAGAAGATTGTTTCTAGGACTGTTCAGTTTTAGAATAAATTATCCAATCTTTCTTTGCTTTCTTGATTTAAGGTTTCATGTATGATTGCAAGTATTGGGTCTGACTGAAAATCTTGGCACACAGTTTTTCAAGATGTTTTGCATTCAACAATAGTGGACTGCAAAAGTTTGAAGTCACTAATATTTTATCATCTGCGCATACCTTAAATATTCTTTGTTCCCAAGGTTTTCTTGGAATGGTTCATTTACCAGTTTCACTTTGTAGTTATGAGTTCCTGAATGTTTTATATAAAATGTACATAAATTATTAGATTTGCCAAAATTTACCAAATAATAGTAAAAATTCGTCATATGCTTATAATACACGTGCATTATTTTTTGGAAACAAAAAGATTTGGTAACTATTCTATCCTTTTAACATATTTCCATCCCTTAAGGAACTTTAATGAACAGATTGCAGGCCTCATCGGTGCAAGCCCAAAAGAGATCATTTTCACTTCAGGTGCGACAGAGTCCAACAACATATCTGTCAAGGGTGTCATGCACTTCTACAGAGACAAGAAAAAGCATGTCATAACAACGCAAACAGAACACAAGTGTGTGCTTGATTCCTGCCGTCATTTGCAACAGGAGGGTTTTGAGGTTACTTATTTGCCCGTCAAGAAAGATGGACTTATTGATCTGGATGAACTCAGGGCTGCCATAAGGCCTGACACAGGGCTTATCTCTGTCATGACCGTCAACAATGAGATCGGTGTCATACAGCCTGTTGTGGAGATTGGCGAAATTTGCAGGTAGGGAAAATTTTAAAGAACATGCAATTTTAGAAACTTAAAAAATGGGCAATCCTTGTAAATATCATTTTTTTAAAAATTGGTCCCCTTGCAGGGTATAACTTTTGGTGACAGATATCTCTTCCGTTCAAGTCCCCTTGGAATTGTACCTGGCCTTGTCTGTTGGTGTATGCACCATCAATAGTTGATGTGATATTTTAGCCAATTTCAACACTTAGCCACCACCCCTAAAGTTGAAGTGGTACTTCACCCAAGACTGTCAAACCTGGGGGTTTGAACCTGGGGCTCGCTTTTGAATTCCCCAAGTTTTATCCATTCAACTAATTCTTTTTTCTGTTGAAGGTCAAAATTTTATATTATTATAAACAGCTGTACATAATTACACCTTGGCTGAAACTTGCCAGGCATATTGGAGTTGGGTTTCTGTTACACTAAACAACACTGATAGATCCATCAGAACTGCTGATGCCAATGCCATCTTATCCCCAAATGGCCAAAAGTGAGCTATTCCTAATAACTCTGCTCATATAACAGATGCCCAAAAACATACTAAATTCATTTGGCATTGTATATTCCAAGAAGCCAAAACACAAGAAAGCAAATGAAAAGAGAGAAAACTGAAGCAGAAATCTCAAGCACCATTATTCTTCATGATGCATATGACAATTCAGGTAGTTCACTTAAAACGAAGCACTTTGAGAGTATTATGCTTCTCCATTATAGGAATTTGTTTTCTATAAACATATCTGATGTCATGGCATGTACTCTTGGCCCCCATGTTTTAAAAACCATGTAAACCTTTTTGAGAATTTCTGCAAATCTTGATTTTAAAATAATGATGAAAACAAATTTGTTTCTTAGAAATCTTTGTAAATATTTTTCTTGTGAAGGGTAACTGGGAGCATCATTGGGCCCAGACCGGTTCTAGGTATGAACAGGTCTTGGTCCTGGACATGTTATTATTATACGTTCATGTCTGCTGAATTGTGGGTTGCCTTATTGCAATATGGGGATTTCAACTTGAGTCATTCTCTTTCTGAATATAACACTTCACAACAGCCCCTTTGGACAAATCATGCCAAATCTTGCTTTTCATTTGGTGGAGAAAATAAAATTGTTATATGGAAATGGCATATCTTGATTTTCAATTGACGGAAAATAAAATTGTTTTATAGAAGTTATACCTAATCTTGATTTTCAATTGATGAAGAAAATAAAAATACATTTTATTGAAGTTATGGCAAATTATGATGTTCACTTGATGAAGAAAAGAAAATTGTTTAATAGGAATTAATGGAAAACACGTTTCTTCAATTGATGAAGAAAGTAAATTTGTTTTATAGGGGAATCACAGCAAATCTTCATTTCATTTAGCGAATGGTTTTAGAAAAAATTGAGAAAATAACTGAATGCAGAATATTAGACCCTGAAAATTTCCTTCTGCAGGCAGCACAAGATTTT
The DNA here is from genome assembly GCA_037957365.1 of Torreya grandis. Classification (NCBI taxonomy): domain Eukaryota; kingdom Viridiplantae; phylum Streptophyta; class Pinopsida; order Cupressales; family Taxaceae; genus Torreya; species Torreya grandis. Next base: position 1,251,161 of record JARHVA010001107.1, read on the forward strand.
CTTCCACACTGACGCGGCACAGGCTGCTGGAAAAATTCCGATCAATGTGGATGACATGAAGGTTGATTTGATGTCAATTAGTGGACATAAATTCTATGGTCCAAAGGGTGTTGGAGCTCTTTATATCCGCCGGAGGCCTCGTGTTCGAATTGAGCCACAGATGAGTGGTGGGGGGCAAGAGAGGGGTTTGAGAAGCGGCACAGTTCCGACGCCTTTAGCTGTGGGAATGGGGGCTGCCGCTGAATTGGCTTTAAAAGAAATGGCCTTTGATCAAAGGCATGTAACAGAATTACAGAACCGTTTGGTGATGGGAATTAATGGGCAGCTGGATGGGGTTGTTATTAATGGCAGTACAGAGCACAGGTATGGAGGTTTTTTTTCATGGACTAATTTTTTTTCCAATTGGCTATGTTCTCACAAAAGTTTAAAAAATTAGATTCATCATTTTGAAAAATTTCCAAAAGACATTAGCCCAGGTTTTATATAAATTGTCTGTAATTTTCTTTTTCTAGTGACATATAAAAAAAATTTAAAAAATTTAAACTTCTCTGTACCTTAATGTCTGTTGTCCATGGTAGGCTGGAAACACAAATGAAGATTCTGTATTGAAAGCTTTTCTACACAGCCTATTTAACATACTTTTAGGCCCTTAAACAGAAAACTGAGAAATTACAAAATCTCTGAACCGTGAACTACTTTAGGCTATATCCAATTTGAACTAGCTACACGCCTAATCAGAGTAATAAACAGGAAATACAGTAAAGTAAAAAACTGCTGCAACATAAGCAAAGCCAAATTAGCCAAGAGGTTAGCACTTGCTGGGCATGTAAATCGAAGTGTGAGGCACAACTATGGTGATTCAGAGGCTGCTCAGCCCCTGTTTTGATGTTTGCCTCTGGAGAATTGCTTTCATAATTGCTCCCATGGTGGCCAGCTTCATCAGCAACTTGGTTTTCAGTGTGGACGGCCCATCCTGTAACACCTTAAAGTCTTCCTCAATGAAACATGCTCACTCTTCACAACAGTAAGGATCTTTACCTTTATCACAACTTCCTTGGCTCCTCCTGTTCTCTATATCTTGAGGATTCAGATCCCGAAATATATTTATGGAGTGAGCCATTGCAAATTTTGATTTTAAGAAAGCATAAACAGAGTTCCAATTCCCTACGGTTTTGAGAGAGACTAGAGGCACTTATTGCTTACTTTCTCCCATTGCCATGTTGAATTTCACCATTTGCATGTTGGTCAAAGAAAAATCATTAAAATTTCTGAAGACACTGAAACTATTCCACACATGGTAAATGATAGCTTTGCATGCCCTGCATCTACTACCTGGATTTGTGCCCATTATGGACAAGCCTGGTTCTCTCCATCCAAGTTGATCTTGCAGTTGCTCAGTTGCAAGGTGACATCATTCTCCCAGATAATGCTTGTTTTATCTGCAACATCCATTCCCGTGCTCTATGCCACTAAATAACTCCTCGCTACACAATGGAGATTCCCTGCTCATATGTGTACGCCTATGCTATTCATCTTTCAGTTAATGGCTTAAAGCATAGTTCGCATAACCGGTTGGGGCGAGTACTCGCCAAGGGGCCAAAATGGGTAACCGGCGGTTATTTGACCCACTTGGTCTAATAACCTGAAATAACCGACAAAGGCAAAAAATACTTGAAATTCGCCCGAAGCAGACAATATATAAGTAAAATGTTTTAAGTATAAGTTTACATTTAGATAGGGACTTTCTTATACTCTAAGTTATATTTTATTTATATACTTTCAGAATGTTTGAGAGTGGTTTCGGACCTCTAGGAGCTATAATGCAAATTCTAGGTTTTGGAGGATCCTATCATATATCAGACTTTGTCAAATTTCAGGGTTTCAGACTTGGCCATATTTCAAGGTTTCAAAATTTCATGGAGACATCATAGGAGGGATGAAGGCTGCATGAAGGGATGTAGGTATGATAAAATAGTATGAGAAGTTGAGAACATCTCTTGCAAAGTCCCACAAGTTGATCCCACCCCATTCCCTGTGCATAGATTACTAGACTTTCTCAGTCTCCTTGGTTTTCTAGAGAGCAGGGAAGAGAAAAATATAGATTCTTGTAATTGGTACTTGTAGATTCTTGTATAAGTATCATTGTATCGGTTTTAATCCATGCACAGGAAATGGGGTGGGGTCGACTTGTGGCACTTTGCGAGAGATGTTCTCATACTATTCTACCATGCCTACATCCCTTCATGCAGCCTTCATTCCTCCTACAATGTCTCGTTGAAATTTTGAAACTCTAAAATATGGCTAAGTCTGAAACCCTGAAATCTTACTAAGTCTGAAATATGATAGGATTCTCCAAAACCTAGAATTTGCATTATAGCTCCTAGAGGTCTGAAACCACTCTCAAACACCCTGAAAGTATTTAAATAAAATATAACTTAAAGTATAAGTTTACATTTAGATATGGACTCTGTCCATATCTAATTGTAAACTTATACTTAAATGTTTATTTTATTTATATACTGTCTATTTTACAGACTATTTACATTTAGATATATAAGTTTACATTTAGATATGGATGTCTGTCCATAGCTAAATGTAAACTTATATATCTAAATGTAAATAGTCTGTCCATATCTAAATGTAAACTTATACTTAAATGTTTATTTTATTTTATATACTGTCTGGTTATCTAAATGTAACCGGAGAGTACTCGACGGTTTAAAAAAATTGCAGTTTTTCAAATTTGGCGGTTTTGAGTGACAGTTACTCGCCTGGTGGATTTCCTGGCGAGTAACCGACCAACCGGCGGTTACTCACCAGTTATGCCATCTATGGCTTAAAGTGATATATCATACATCAGCTGTCTTGTCAATTGAGGGAAGGGAATCAAAACTCAGACTTGGTCCAGCTGGCTAGGTGAGCCCATTCCTGTTATCCAGTCATTTCTTCAGCTCACACGATTGGGATTAAAAAGTACTGAATTAGAATTGCCTTGTCTGTTTATCCATCTGAGCTGGCATCCTTACCCAATCCCTCTTCAAGATTCGAATTGGATTCTTTCAATGCTATCTGAAATGCGTCCATCCAGTTACTTATGCTTGTTTAATCCATGCCACTTTTACCAATACGATTATCTGTTGCTAACTGCAGTATACTGTGGCAAGTTTGAATCCTGCAGGTGGTAGGGGTGTACGCCTTGTATTTGCAGCACAGTTAGGTGCCTCCTTTATATTGGGAGTACAAGGTGGTCTAATATGCTATAAGCTACCTTGCAGATCCAGACAAGGTGTCTGACATTATAGAACTTAAAAAGGCTTTTCCTTTCCTTTCATGGCACAGGTAAATTATTTGTCATATTTAGATTTGAACAGTTTTCCCCTGTATGTAATAGCAACCAAGGGATTCCAGCCTTGCGAGAACCTAGACATCTGAACCTCCAAATGATCATAGTTGGTTTTCTTCCAGAATCTCTGGGTCAGCACACAAATTCAGATCTTTAGTGGGGCTTGCTGGAACCTAGGAGGGGAACAAAGGACAGTCTTTGACCTTTCTTATCACCTCAAGTTCTTTGGTGAGGCATTCTGTTGTTCTCTTTGCTAGTGTCCATGCCCATCCGTAACTCCCATAAATTGTACACAACTATTTTAGCCAAAGTTTTCAAAAAAAAGATTCCATTTTGCAAATTTTCCAAAGGACGGTAGCTGAAGTTTTATGTATATTGTGCATGGTTAGACCAAACATTCACAAGATTTTAAAAAATTACATTATATTTTTCAAATGTTCCAAAAGACTTCAAACATGATACTATATAAATTGTACACAAAATTATTTCATTCGTCAAAATGAGCAGTCTTCAAATATTAGCCCATTATATATATATATTTAGAGATGGAAAGGTTAGCCAATATTCTATACTAAAAAGTTTTCTGTTGCTTATAATTTTCCCTGACAGGTATTGTGGGAATGTAAACCTTTCTTTTGCATATGTCGAGGGGGAGAGCTTGTTAATGGGTCTCAAAGAGGTTGCAGTTTCAAGCGGTAGTGCATGCACTAGTGCAAGTCTGGAGCCCTCTTATGTTCTGAGGGCTTTGGGCGTTGAAGAAGATATGGCTCATACATCTATTAGGTTTGGGATTGGAAGGTTTACTACGCCGGGTGAAATTGATAGGGCTGTCAGTCTTACTGTTGATCAGGTTAAGAAGTTGCGGGAGATGAGCCCGCTCTGGGAAATGGTTCAGGAAGGGATAGATATTAAGAACATTCAGTGGTCACAGCACTAATAGGGTTTATAAATTAGGACACTTCTGCAGCTGATGAGTCTGGATCATTAGTGCTCTCAAGATTTCTGATGTGTAAAAGAGGGATTGAAATTTAAAGCCTTCTCAGATGCCATCCTGGCGTTATATGCAGTCCTCACATGGGCATGTCTGCGCTCATCTTAGTGTAAATTTCTTTGGTACTATTATGTATAATATGTTGGTGAATGATATTTTTTGTTTTTTTTCAGTCTGAATTTATTCGCTTTTTTATATCAACCTACTGGAGATAGATTGCTTTAGGATTATCCGACCGTTACATATTTTTTGTGTTCTTTAGCTTTAATTGTGCTTTGTGAAAGTTTTCCTCCTTATATATGTGGCTTTTCCATGAACAAATTAAGAAACCATCAATTTATGCAAAATTGATGTAGAAGACTTGTTAAAGGAATCCAGTTCAGAGATGTCAAACATGAAATGTTGCGTTTCCATTTTTTCTTGTAAATTGACCGACACTCTTGGAGATATTGATATCCATTCGGCTTAGGAACTGTGGATAGTGATAATTACTTGACTTGTAAGCCACATGAAATAGATGCCAATACTTTTTGGTTTAGAAGCTGTGTAGACTTTTTGGTTTAGAAGCTGTGTAAAATTAAGTGCCATCAAAATTTCTCATTTCCACCTGCTGTTTGAACTCTTAATTGATAAAAGAAAATTATGCTACTGCCTAAGTAACACAACTGCACTATAATATTGGAAACAGATGGGTAACAAAACATTATTTTCTTTGATTTTCATGTGTCGAGTGGTCAAACAATTTTAACATTGCAATTAACAAAAAATATGTCCAGGTTCTGCATATTGTTTTAGTCTGAGAGAGTAGAGATTCATTGCTTCAAGAAATTTGAAATGAGTAGAGCCACTTTGAGCTCACATATGCATGTTATCATGTTATACAAAACATTGCTGCTAAAAAAACTTGAGTTTGTATTTTCATCCGCTTATGTTGATCGAGCTGTGGGATTTGCATTACATTACTTCTGACATCATTGCACATGTTCACTGTCACGTTCACTGTCAGTGCTCCAACATATAAAGTAAATAGCTGATGAATGTTACAACATCTCCATCTCCAATTATTGATGCATCTGTTACCGATCGCAATGATATTTAGTTCTTGTTTTCAAGTCCCATACTGAATAAATGTACCAAGTAATGAATTGTGCTGATCTTGAAGAAAAGCATAAGATCGTAGACTTCAACCTCGAGAAGTGTTGCTCAATTTATTGTAAGAATGAGTGGTTAAGGAGTGAATTTATTTGTTGCAAAAGCTTTGCCAATGGGTGGAGGTCATCTTGAGGTAACATCCACAAAAATTAACAGTCTAATTAAAATTCTTCATGGAAGCCTTCAAATGCTTAGGGTAAAGACTTCTCATCGAGGTCATCTTGAGGTGATTTAAAAGACTAGTAAAATTTCATGAAAGTTAATTAATAAACTTGTCTAAATAGGAGAGCCTTTTCAATGTGAAAGAGGGTAGAGGGTTGGAAGGTAAAAGCTGTGGATTACATTTACTGTTATTCTATCTACTAACAAATGTTTAAAGTGTTTATGGGCTACTCGGGTCCCCTTCCCTTGTGATTAGTACTAATGCTAGCAAATTATATTTTTGTAAACAAGATCTACATTGAAATATTAATAAAGAATAATGATGGATGTCATGAAGGTTTTTATGCTATTCTTTGTTTGACATTTGTGATGATGTTTTGCAAATTGTCTATGCTACTTTTGTGAGGCTCTGTGTTTGACATTTTGATTGGTTCTTAAGCCTTGGGTTACCTTGGTTCTGTTTGCTATTCTAGGTGGATCTCATTTCATATCAAACTTAAAATAAGAGGAAGAAGTCAATTACTTTTCTTTTAATAATTTTTATTTATTTATTTGTATAAGTTTTAGATTTTCTACTTCAAATGCTTTTAGTGCCATTTTTTATCGTAATTTTTTTGTAAATATGTTCATAAAATTTTGTAAGTCATCATTGCACATTTCTGTCAGGTGCTCCTTAAAGGGAAGCCTCCCTTTCAAATAGAGGAGAGATTGTAGTCTCAATGTGTGTAATGGATTTGTCCTTGAAAAAGACTTTTGGAAGACAATATTCAAGACAAATGAGGAATTGTACGAATGGTTAGTTATGCCTTTCTATTTGACCATTTGTTAGCAACATTCTTGTCCTTCATGAGCAACATGCTTAAGCTCTTCATCAACTCTTTCATTGCCATCTATCTAGATGACTTCCTCATCGTTGGCAAAACTTGGGAGGAGCATGTGGTGTAAGTCTCACATCCTAGGCACATTTCATAAGCCCAAGTTGTGAGCCAACCTTAAGCAAATGTAGATTTGATGTTACACAAGTAAAGTATCTAGGGCATGTCATTGATTGCACAAGGATTTATATAAATCCATAAAAGATCAATGCGTTTTAAGATTGGCTAATTGTGCACAATCTCATAAAGCTTAGCAAGTTCCTTGGGCTTGCCAATTTCTACCGTAGGCTTGTCCTCAATTTTCACACATCCTAGTTGTTTAGCTAAATCATGTGTGCAAAAGTTGCATTCCGTTGGATGTCTATGCAATAATGTGCATTCAAGGGGCCCAAGCAACACTTTTATACCGCCCTTGTCTTGGCAATCAATGACATTGTCTACCCCTTTAAGATTGATACTGATGCATCTAGCCATGTACTCAATGCAATACTCACATAGTATTGGCATCCAATCACCTATCACTAATTAAAATGTAGTGACAATTGATCACTATTACACCTATGAAAAATTGGCGCACATCAATATGTTTGCAATCAAACAATGGCATCTTTACATCTTGGGTAAGGAGACAATCATCCATTCAAATCACAAGCTATTTTAGTGTTTGTAAACAGAGAAAGCTAGGTAACACAACTTATGAAGGGATGGCATATTTGCATCGATTCCATTTGGTGAACAAACAAAAGGGTAAAGACATTGATGCAATAGATTGCCTCAACTGCGCTCTAGTTTAGCGACTCATCACAATGGGTCTCTCTCTATTCAATAGGTTGCAATTTTACACGGGTCTACACTACCCTGTGTGGGGGGAACGAGTTTTGAATTTTCATCTGTTTGACAAGCTTCTTTATAAGTTGGGACATTTTTATATCCCTGATGTTGCACCTTGCTAATGACTCATTTGGGAGGCACACCTTGGCAACAATTCGTATGGGAAGCCCATTATGCCAAGATAGAGCAACACTTTGACATTACCAAAACACTAGTAATGACTCATTTGGGAGGCACACCTTGGCAACAACTTGTATTGGAAGCCCACTACGCCAAGATAAAGACACTTTGACATTACCAAAACACTAGTAGCGCTACACCAACACTTCTACAAGTCTCACATACACACAAACATCAAGCATCACATCAAGTTTTGCAATCTTTATTGTATCACCAAGACTACAAATATGAAGTGTACACACCTTTTCTAGTTCGATCCAAGGCTTGGGAATCTATCATCATGGAATGTTTGGGCTAATTATGACGAAACACCATAATGATCTTGTGTTCGTTGTAGTGGGTGCATTTTCAAAGATGGCTATTATGGTTGCATGCAAAAAGAGCATCAATGCACAAGCCACAACACATTCATTCTTCCATCATGTGGGGGTTCACTTTGGACTACCAACATTCATCGTGTTTGATCTCGACTTATAGTATGTTAGTCACTTTTGGCATGCCTTATGAGAGATGATGGATACATGATTGGACTGTTTATAACATTTCATCCTCAATAGATGGAAAAACAGAGGTTGTCAACCACACACTTGTCTTTTTGTTGAACATGTACAACAGCACACATCCACACACTTGGGATATTCATATTTAACATGCCTATAATGGAGCTCTTCACAATACAAAGCATAGTCCACACTCCAAATGTCTTGGGTTCCAACCATCAACACCCCAAGACATATCTTACTGTGTCATCTATGATAGAGTTGTGCACATATAAAATGAAGTGGACAAAGCACAAAAGTTTATACAACTCATCCAATAAGCTTGGTAGATACTGTTGCGCCAATAATAAAAGTACAAAGAGTTATACGGTGCATGCCACACACCACATGAGTTCAAGGTGGGTTATAAAGTCTAATTGGGTCCATGACCACCGGAAATAACCTCAAGACTTCACCCACAAACATAGAGAAAGTGATCAAGTGAGACAATCCTCTGATATGGGTCCCGACGAATAGGTCATGTTAGGCACCCATGTACAATAAGTACAAAGAATGCAATGATCATTAAAATCTCTGAACTAAAGATGATGCTAAAGCATGTCTATATGCCGACAAAGACCAAACAATGCTAAAGGTCCTTACGGATTCTATCTTTCTGGAATGCTTGTGTGTTGAGCCGCTATAACCACTAAGTGAAGAAGAAAATGGCGTTGAATATGAAGATATCTCTGAAACTGTGAGATGTTGAACATATAAGTTTGACACACTTTTGCACAAAATAGTATATCTTCAATGATTGAGGCATGAGTGAAACAAATCTACTTCTCAAGATGTGAAGTAAGTGCTCCCCAAGTTGTCAAGAAGCATCAGTCCACATACAACCATCCTCAATATGGATCTCGAAAAATTGACATGCTAATGTGTATCACATATATGAAGAGGTATCAACCACTGATTAGAAAATGCCTACAAAGAGAGAAGTTTGACTGCACCACTACAAGTAGAAACCCTTTGCTTTGAAGAGGACACATTTTTGATGTGAGGATGAATAGTCAAATCTGTGTGAACAAATACTTTTTATTTTGAAGAGGACACATTTTTAATATTCGTAATTAATGGTCAAATATGTCTAAATTTTGATTAAGATATGAGAACAAATCCCTTTCCCAAGATGCTATGTAAGCGCTCTCCAAGTTTTCAAGAAGCATCAACCAAAGAGCAACTGATCAAGATATGAGAACAAATCCCTTCTATTTGAGTTGCTATGTTGAGAGCAGCTTCGTGTTCCACAGACCAGGGATGCCCCCAATTGTGAAGAAAAGGCCAAGGGGGTGATGTTATATATGAGGAAGACTAGGAGAACCTTATCTCCATTAAGGAAGCCAAGAAGTTCTTTGTCCGTTATGTCAATGGATAAGAATGATCTCTAGCACGAATTTATGTATGGAGAATACAATAAAATGTTTAGAGACTTTCCATGTAAATATGGACAAGGAAGAGGTTAGTAGAAGGTGCCAAAACATTGCTTTGAGTAGTAAATTCTTTGTATCCAAGAGAAAGAATACTCATGAGGATGGGTAAGCTTATCTAACACTCACAAACTCTGACTTTATTTGGGAATCAATCACAATTTTCTTAATATTTAGCACTTTATGGTATGGATTTTGTGATCCGTGGAGTGTGTGGACCCCATAGATTTTGTGAGTGTTGGTTGAGTTCAGGGCATGCTTGCAGGAGCATTCAGATGAATTTTATTGAAGTTTTATGGGCCCTACCCCAGATCATTGAGGAACTTGAAGAAGGAAGAATTGTGTTCCAAGCTCAGCAACATCACGCAAAGAATTTTGAAGCATCTTTTACTTTAAGAATAAAATGATAAAATCACCTTTGAAGCTCTCGACCTCTATCTCGAAACAATGGTTGCTATGTTGATCATGAATGAAAAAGACTTGGAGAAACTTAATGGTGAAATCTACATCGAGTGAACAACGTGGAAGTGGTACGCACTTAAGGTGCAGAAATATTAAGCCAAAAGACATTCCTTTTTAACCTTTGCAATGATATGAATTGCATTCATAATCATATCCATCCCCAGGTTTGTAACTTAAAAGAGGACACTCGAGGTAAAGAGAAAGGATATACACTCCTTGTTGGAAGGTGAGAATCAATATTCCAGGGATTCTCTTGATTGTCTCCCATTGTGGTATGGAATAGCTCTTGTTTAGCTATGTCTCGGTCATGTTTGTTTGTTATTGTGTTGTTGCCCTTGATGACTTTCGTAGGGTGGTTGTATGTTTTATATGGTTTCACATCTCTTGAGGTGTTGTAACCTATTTCACATCAATAGAAATTTTACAACTTTTTAGCAAATAATAACAAGGGCACGAAGTGCCAAGTCCTTGTAGGAGCCAAGAAGATTATATAGTTTGATGGTACAGTTATTTATTTTTGTTGGATATTACAATTATCTTTGAGATGACATCTGCATCAAATTCATGCATCACTACTTACAGTCATTCAACATTAAAATGGAAGTTTTAAATGTTTTACTAAGTTCGAATTGGTACTATTTAATAACTCAACAAAATTAAAACGCTGCAATCATATCCTTAATGCCATCATTATGGTATTTATTATTCAGTGCAAATGTTTTACCAATTGCTATTCTTCCCTATATAAATATCTTTCAAATCAATAGAACTATAGACAAATGAATCCACAATACATAATATATCATTTACAAAGGGCAACTATATCCTACATTCAGTGGTCCATGTAACGCCTAGTTTGAGGAGGAGGGGGCTAGAATGAGATTCAAAAGCTTCCCATTAAAACAATTTGAAGAAGCTACAAAGACAATATAATTTAAAATAAAACCAGTGTAAAAATTGTTACAAAGACTTTAAGAAAAATATACACATACTAGATTAGATTAGATTAGTGCGATGATAAATTTTTGATGCAGGTATAGTACAAACACAAGCCTTGCACACTGCTGAAGATAACCATTGATACAAAAATGTGAATCCATTTGATAACTATCCTTAATTTTTAAAAACCCAAGGACTCGGTTGAGAAGAAACATCACTATCCATACACGTACAACGATTACTTTTAGTCAGAATGCCTAGCCTTAAGATTGTTGAAACGTATAAATTCTTTCTATCATATACATAAATTTACTTTAATGAAATATGAAATCAATTTTACTTGTAAGTTGAGAAGAAATAGAAAATCATAAACACAAATAGCTAATGAAATCGATTGTTTGAGGATATGAATTCTGATAAGCAAATGGCATAAATAACAAGTAACAAACAAAGGATAATTAAAAATATCGGACATTGATAAGGTTTACAGCTTGAGCTGTGAGCTAGAGGCCATACATTTCCTTCCCTGCCACCTAGAAGCGCTATAGTAAAATCATTTAGCAGAAAACCTTCCAATCTCATTACAAAGACAATAGCACTGAAAGTCGTGACAATCTTATGGTTCCAAAGAATTTTAAGAGAAACAAATGAAGGAAATACACTGCATAGCAACAAATCAAACTCTAAAAATAACTTGCAAACTTAAAAAGACTTTTCTGCAACTAAGAGAGACGCCAGAAGGAATTTTGTAATGGTCGTAACATTTTCCACATTTTGAATTGAAGGGGCACAAAGTGCCTAGTCCCTATGGGGTAATAGCTTATAGCTTTAAACATGTTTTGAGTTTGCAAATTATTACAATGCAAGGGAACTGTGAAGACTTTCAATTTCAATAAGGAAGGTTGTTGCTTAATTTAAATGTCATCCCAATAAAATTAGGAAGTCTTGATGCATATAATCGATATAACTGTGTATGCCATCCTTCAAGGAATATAAAAATCTAGTCCTCTAATTCATGCCACTGCAGTATCTTAAGGGTCTTAAAATATGATAAATTTTTACAAGCAAATCTTCTGGCTAAAACAATAATGTTCAAAAATAACCAAGATCTATTCTTTTAGAAATTAGGGCAAAGCTCTGCTAAGGTCTTCAGAGTAAAAAAATCCACGTAGCTTACAAGCTCCAAGAGAGAAGAAACCAGTTATAATATTTTTTTTGTAAGAAAGCCTCAAATGCTCCAATGATCCCTTGACAAATATAAATTCTAATAATAATCCTCTATCCATAAAAAGATCTAAGAAACATAACACCTCTAAATCCAAATGTCATTTAATGTTTAGTATAAGTATAAAAACATATTAATAGCCTCAAATATAAAAAATTCAGTAACAGTTGAAAGATGTAAGCTTTAGCATAACTACAACGATATGATGCATTTGTAGGCTTTCTTTTAGTCTTCCTTTCCAGGGCTAGCATTCAGAACAAAATAAAGGAGCTGAAAACCTCTCTGGGCATGCCAAGTTTTATTAAAATAAGGCTACTACAGGCCCTAGAGGGTTCAGTAATTAAAAAAAAAAACATAGAAAAACAAACAGAACATAGCGCTAAGCCTTTGGATGCAGCGAGCCATAAATAGATGCAAAACCAGAAGATAAATTTATTCATATTATCTATATGAAGACGCAGAGCTGCTGGCAACTTCCCGCCGCTTTTCTTCAAAGATTTTCGTGTAGAAAATTGCATTTCCTTTGCAGGTATGGAATCATCAAGGCCAACCCTTGTTGGGTAGCTCTGAGGCTGAGCAATCAATTAATGTTAAAATCCTACTTGATCTCAAGCAAAGTCAAGAGCATCTTGACCATGTCACATATAATTGTAAGTGTGAGTAGGAAAAACAAATGGAATCGAAAAAAATAATAATGAAAACTTGCGTTTGCTCCTGCCGTCATGGTTTCCCCTTGCAAGATTTAAGACGCTGCATTCACCTTTGTTATATTGTTTGATGTACACGTGGGCAACATAATTTGTGCCAGATAGACAGCTGCCTGATGAGCTGAGCTATAAAAAACTGCACTAACCCTGAAAATTGTCTGAAATAAATTTAATCATTTTTTTTCTTTTGTTGATACGTCAGACTCCCGGCATAATGGACATTGTGATTAGCGCTTAACTACGGCAGGGGCAGGGACAGGGACAGGGACAGGGACATGTAGCATTTATTAAAGATTTTGTTTTCTCCATATTTAGTAACGATTTTGATCAGTTTCAGCTGCCACGATCTCTCAAAGGCAATTTTTTTTAATCAAACTTGGTGGATTGCAAGAATATTTGAAACAGTTTATCTTGAGTATGCCACCTATTCCTATTTTATTGCCTAACCTGAGAACTATACTGCCCTTGTGTACTGTATTGTCCCGAGAAAATAAAAAAAATCATTAATATTTGTTTTTTCTATACCTCGATTCATGCAAAGGTTTCCCTAACATACCATAAATTATAGCCAATCAGAGATGGCAAAAAATATTATTATAAACTGTCACTTAAACAACTAGCAACCTATCTAGCTCAAACGCTTATGTATTACTTGGCACTAAAATCAACACATTTTGTTTGCTCAAATAAGAGGAAATAATCACTTTAAAGATGAAAGCTATTAGTACCCTTCGGGACTAATAATAATCAAAAGATCAAAAGATGTATATGTTAGAGTATTAGGATTATCTTAACAAAAACATGGTGTTTAAGTATTTATGATCACGAAATTATAAAACATTGTCTTCAGCATTTTCTTTTATAATATTGTCTACTAATTAATTATTTTCATTGATATTATTTTTAACAATTGTCTCTTTTTTAGCTATTTTTGTTGCGTAGTAATTATAAGTTGTGATATGCACATTTTTGTTGTAATAAACTTATGTACTTTATGTTCTCCTACCTCAACAATAAATTCTATAAATTATGGGGCTTCCTTTAGCAGTTGTTTATGTTAGACATCTTCTTGAAATTGTTTTGGAAAGTAGATATCCTTTTTGATTGCAAAGACTTGGTCTTCGTGTACAAATTTCAAACATTGGTGCAATATAGAAATAATCACTGTCATTTGATGTATCCAAGGCCTACAAAACAAATCATCATAAACTTCATTATCTGATACCTCTAAAATAAGCTTAAATTTTTATTTGAACCCACTCTAATAGGCAAGATGATACAACCAAGAGGCGTTCTACCTATACCATCGTATCCCATAATAACTATTGTTGTATATTCTAAATCTCTATTATAGATACTAGGACTACGAATAAATCTTTCAATACATATATCGATATATGAACCATTAATGACTATAACTCCATTTTTTTGCCCATGTTCACCTATGAAAGCTCTTGTGAATAAAGGTCCATTGTATGAGCTACTATTTGGAATCTCACTGTTATAAAACACAATCAAATGAGGTGTTTTTATTCTCGTAATTGAACCAACACACTAATAAAACCATCTAGTGGATATGTATTAGAAACCTTTGGTGCTTCTTTATCATTGTGTCTATCTATCATGCGAAGAGTAAAATGAATTCTCTAGATTTCATTTTGTCTCTATCATCAATGACTTAAAATGCATGTATATCTATAGACAAATTGAATTCAAATTAAAACACTATCAATGTCCAAATTGATATAAAGATATAAAAAAAGGAAAAACGAAGCAAGGTCATAGTAGTGTCTATCATCAAGGGTGAAAAATTAATTTTCTAGATTTTCTTTCGTCTTTGTCATCATGACTTACTATGCATGTATATTGATAGACAAATTGAATTCAAATTAAGAACCTATCAATGCCCAAACAATCATACAATGGTTGAAAAAGTGAAAATAAATCAAAGGTCATATTAGCGTCTTTATCATCAATGACGTAAAATAAATTCCCTATATTTTCTTTTGTCTATATCATAGATGACTTAAAATGCATGCATATATATAGACAAATTGAATTCAAATTAACACTATCAATGCCCAAACTAACATACAATAGTCAAAAAGTGAAAAAAATGAAACAAAGAATTGGAAGAGACCACATCAGTTTAGTATTAGCTCTAACACTCCCTACAATGTTAGGCAACACACATTTTACTGGTTTGAGGATCTAGGGCCCTCAAATAGTAGAATCATTATTTCTCATTAATTTTGTTTCTCTTTCTATATCTTTTGGAGATGTTTTTGACACTCCCTTATTGTACTGGATTCAGTAATATGTGCTTCAGTCCCATGGCCATTATTGGCTTCCTATGGACATTGATATCTAAATTAACTTAAATGTATAGAGTAGTGGGGATTCTTTGGGCACGGAGCTCGAGGCAAAGGAAAATGAGGAGAGAGAATGAAACATCTATAGGATGTCAAGGGAAGGTGTGAGAATCAACTTTAAATGTGCCAATAATGCCTAATTTGGATACATAATCAACCAGTACACAAGCATACTAAAATCATTCAATTTAACTAATAAATGCTTTAGGGTCATTTTTACGTGCATACACCTTCCCTTTGTCATTGTTGAGGCAACTGGCTAAATAACGTGGTATTTTTTTGAAACATAATTCCATTTCCCAAAGCCCATGCGGAGAAGAGAAAACATTACAATATCCGTACACTGAAAAAACATAACTAGGATGAGTGTAGCTATAGACAGGAACAAGGTTAAAATTGATAGCTCTATAAACGTGTTTTCCTTTTCAACCATAAAATACTGTCAAAAAAAAATTGATGGCCGTATTGAACGCAAGAAGAAATTTTAGACAGACTGTCAAATTTTCAAATGGATTGTGATAAATACATATCCATCAAGTGATGTTTACTTCTTTCATGGTGAACCATCCTAGCATATGAAGGGCAATGTTGAATAGACAACCGTCATTAAAAAAAACTTTAACCCATGGGCAGGGTCAACTATCATATTTAAACCTCGTAGAGGACTCTCATTTGCAAACAAATACTTTTCATTAGTTGTATTCTTCTTATTGGCAAACCTCTTAGATTTACAACTAGATTTCTTAAGAACTTGTGATACAATGATCAAGATTTACAACATACACATGCTCATGGAAATTTCATGGGGCATGTTACTATACCAATTTCTCTTGGGATAAGATAGTCGACACATCATTATATGAACATAAGGCTATTTCAGAAGGTGATATCACATTGGGATAACCATGGTTACAACAGATGGGAGCAAATTTTGATGACAATAATATGACTATCTCCTTCACTTTCCAAAACGGTTGACTTACATATCATTAATATAGATTAAGTACAAATAAGGATACAATTACAACATCTCCAACACAAGTGTGGGCACTAAAGATAAATCAAGCATTTAAGAATTAGGGAAGGGAACACGTAAACAACATTGCAAAACTAAATCATGAAAAGAAACCTTTCAAAAATTTCATGGGATAAATACAATTAATTTAAAATATTTCCTCAGATGATTATAGTGCATAATTATTATTTTGAATGGTTCATTAAAAAAAAAAATTACACAATCCATATGATTTTTTGTTAGTTATTATAAAAATATACATTATACTTAAATGCCATATCATTTTATGCATTTACATGCAACAACTAAGTAATAAAACTTCAAAATACATTTCAGTAATTAAAAACCACATAACATCATCTAACAAATTAAATGTGAAATTAAAACATGAAACATAAAATATATCATACATATCTTAAATAAGAGTTTATAATAATAAAAAGTATCAATCAATAATTGGTGCATGATGCCTCTGTCTCTTGATATCATCTACATCATCTCTAAACCTAGACAATGATGCACAAATATCTACACGAAGACCTTAGGAATGAGAACTACCATGTCTCTCTTGATCCTCTAGATAGATAATTGAGATTGAAGCCTATAATGCTCCACCTGTAATCTATTGTGCTCCCCCTGAAGATAAACATACTTGGAAAAATATTTTGGTCCAAATCACCACCACTTATAGGTGGTGGGGGCATTTATTTCATCCCCAATTGTGCTCTAAATTCATCTCTCTCCAACCACTACAATTTAGGTTGTAGTACCAATAGAAACATCATAAAATAAGGGTGAATACACACCCAAAATGCCATCCACACACTCAACTAGACTACAACTCACTGCATCATTGGGGATGTTCCTTGTCAAATTGTGAATGGATGCATCTACAATGGCTATCCTGTACATATATCCTACAAAACAAACATGTAATTTACAAAAGACATTAGAAGCTTCCAAATAAAGTATGATAAAATACAAAATACCAATCCACTTATATACTTATATTCATCTCCAACAACTACACCAGGGTATTCGTAACCTAGATGGATCCTCCACCATCCCTACTCGATGCTTAAGGAACAACTCCAACATTGACAACAAGTAAACATAAAGGCCATTGGGTTTCAATCCAAAATTAGATGTACTTTGTAGTACAACCTACACTATCATTATTAACTATGAACACTAGGGATCTACATCTCTTATAGGAAGTGGTGTTAGATCCACATTACTAGGATGATCCATATCTCCTAGACGATGGGTGGCCCTATGGGTCCATATTCATGGATATGTTGTTCTAATGCTAAACTATCAATTCACCCTATCATACTGAAATCTCTCAAAGACACCTGGAAACTGATCATGTAACCACACACTAACCTTGATGAGCCACAATTCTATGGCCTCCTTAAGCTAGCTTGATATCACATTGGGATAATCATGGTTACAAAAAATGGAAGGAAATTTTAATAAAAATAATATGACTATCTCCTTCACTTTTCAAAATTATTTACTTACATATCATTAATATAGATAAAGTACAAAGAATGATATTGTTAGATCATCTCCAACACAAGTGCGGGTACTAAAAATAAATCAACCAATTAAATATCAATGAAGGGAACAATTAAACAACTTTGTAAAATAAGAGCATGAAAATAAACCATTCAAAAGTTTCATGGGATAAATACATCAACTCATTTAAAATACTTCAGCAGATGATTATAACGCATAATTATTATTTTGAGTGGCTCATCAAAGAATTTTTACACACCCCACACATTTTTTCATTAATCACTATAAAAATATGCAATATACTTAAATGCAATATCATTTTATGCATTTCCATACAATAACTAAGTATTAAAACTTTAAATACATTAAGTAATTGAAAAACACATAACATCATATAACAACTTAAATGTGAAACTACAACATGGAACATAAAATATAACATCATACATATCTTAAATAAGTGTTTATAGTAATAAAATGTATCAATCAATAATTGGGCCATGTTGCCTTTATCCCTTGATATCATCTACATCATCTCTAGACCTAGATGATGACGCACCAATATCTATATGAGGACCCCAAGAATGAGAACTATTATGTCTCTCTCAATCCTCATAGATATATAATTGAGCCTCAAGCCTATAATGCTCCTCCTAATCTATTATGCTCCACCTAAAGACAAACATACTTGGAAAAAATATTTTGCTCCAAAACACTGCCACCTATTGCTGGGAGAGGCATTTATTTCTTCCCAAACTGTGCTCTAAACCACTACAATTTAAGTTGTGGTCACAATATCAACACTATAATTAAGGGTGCATAAACACCCACAATGCCACCCATGCACTCGACTAGATTACATCCTACTACATCATCACATATGTTCCATGTCAAATTGTGAATGGACGCATCTACAATAGCTATCCATTACATATCTCCTACAAAAAAAATAGGTTATTTACACAAGACAATAGAAACTTTGGAAAAAAAATTGGTCAAATACATAACACCAATACACATATATACTTATAGTCATCTCCAACAACTACACCAAGCTATCTGTAGCTTGGCTAGATCCTCCACCCTCCTTTCTATGTGCCTAAGGAAAAACTCCAACATTGGCAACAAAAAACAATAAAGGCCATCTAGTTTGCATCCACAATCAAGTGTACTCTCTAGTACATCCTACCCTATCACTATCAATTATGAACACTATGGGATCTACATCTCCTATATGAAGTGGTGCTAGATCCACATCACTAGGATGATCCATATCTCCTAGACAACACATGGCCCTATGGTTACATATCCATGGATATGTTGCTTGGGGCACCTCTTACTTAATGTAAAACTATCGAGTCACCCGCTCATACTAAAATGTCTCAAAGACACCTAGAAACTGATCCTGTACCTACACACTAACCTTGATATGCCACAACTCCATGGCCTCCTTAGGCTAGCTTGTAAAACCTCTATAAGGGCTCCACATTATCATATGAAGAACTAATTAATTAAGTATGATGCGATAATCCATAGTGCTTCAACCACTATGAGTCCTGCAAATCCATCTGTCATCAAAGATTGTGTGTTCCAATTGGACATAGGACCTCCAATAGGGCATGTAATATAAATATGCTCATAATTTCATACGCTTAATAAGATATATGAGACTAAACCTACAACATGACCTTCCTCGGTTAATATATATATAAGGTGTGAGAATGAGCTTCAAATGTGCCAATAATGCATAATTTGGACAAATAATCAACAAATACACAAGTATACTAAAAGCATCCAATCTAACTAACTTTAAAGTCATTTTAAGTGCATACACCTTCCATTTATAATAGTTGAGGCAACTTGCTAAATACCATGGTATTTTTCTGAAACATAATTCCATTTCCTAAAGCCCATGTGTAGAAGAGAAAATAATACATTATCCGGAGACTGAAAAAACATAAATAGGATGAGTGTAGTTATACACAGGGATAAGGATTCAAATTGACGGCCCAATAAGCGTGTTTTCCTTTTCAACCATAAAATGCCGTCAAAAAAAAAATTGATTACCGTCCTAGCATACGAAGGGCAATGTTGAACAGACAACCATCATAAAAAATACTTTAACCCACGGGCAGGGTCAACTGTCATATTTAAACCCCGTAGAGGACTCTCATTTGCAAACAAATACTTTTCTGTAGTTGTATTCTTCTAATTGGCAGACCTCTTACAATGCACTTGCGATGTTAGAACAGTAATAGCCTGCCCTAGGTGGATGATGCCAGCCACCTGTCAAATTCATGGAGTGGAAATTAAATGTTGTATGAGGTGAGCTCATATTAATAATTGACTTCCTCATGCATGCCAAAATTGGAGAATGAACAAGCATAAATCTCATGTGATGGAGAAATATTTCAGATACAGTTCATCATTTAACTCTGGTATGGTGGAAACTTTTTGCAATTTTTTTAATTATTTGGGTGAATCTACTTAATTTTTGTAGATGATTCGGCTGGGTCATTGGTCTTTCAATGGCTCATTTTCCATGACAAATTTACTCTAAAACTTAAGCATACGATGCCTTCATCTGGATGTGATCATGTGCTTTTATATTGGTATAGTTAAGCAGGTTAAAATGTTAGAATTTCATTCTTGCTCTTTAGGGCAATTAGCTGTTTCTTTTTCTAGCTGGGCAGGAGTGTGCTGAAAAAAGCTTTGTGAAATATGATTGGCTCTTCTAGGGCAAAAAATAATACAACACAAATGTCCAACGGAGTTATAATTCTTTAATTCAGTACTATTTCCTCTGATCTGTATGCACATAACCTTTATGGTAAGTCCAAGTCCAGCAAAATTGTACTCCCATACTAACTACTGCATCCAGAAAATAATTTACTGTACACAAGCTGTCTAAGAAAATGAAAGATAGCTCTCGTGGTAAAGTGGGTGGGCTGTCTCCTTGCCCACCCAAGTTCAATACTCAATAGGCACCTGTTATTGTGTTAAAAGTCACCGGCTACAGATGATATAGGTTGTGAAAGTAGGACCCCTCACCCTCAGATGTTGAGGTGAAAGATAATTCGAACTACTCACTATTCATGCACGAATAACAATCAACACCTGCACCGTCAAATTGCCATCCAAAACCAAATAGACTTGTTATTTTTCATGTGAATGATTAAACTAAACTAAATAGAATATATCGCCTTTGAAAGAGGTCCTACCTTGTTAAACCACAAAATAGACAGAGTTAAGCCTATTATTTCATAATAAAAGAATGATGTCGTTGCCCTCTCTCAAATTTTCTTCAAACAAGTATACAACACACAGTAGCAACAGAATTATCTGTAGCTGAAGTTGGTTCTCTCGCTATTATATCTCCTATTGCAGAAAATTATTTCCTTTCAACAACCACCAATGTCATTGGTTAGCATTGGGATGCCACCAAAGAACCATAGCAGAAAACAAATTTTGCTAAAGGCCCTGTCGATGTACAGTCTTGCCATAAACACAAAAAGACAGTCACCATTCCCATATATACTATGAAATAAATTATTTTGATTGGTGCTTGACTAAACAAATAACCCAATCCAAACTCCTCGTTACCAGTAGTTAACCAAATAAACTGCCTTTGATGATCACGTGCTGTAGCAGGAAACACTAAAATGAAACCTGTAATAGCTTGTAATGACTGGTGCTTGACTACAACGATAAATCCAATCCAAACTGCACCTTTCCACTAGTTAACCAATGAAAGTACCATTGATGCTCACAGATGCTGTAGTAGGAAACCCTAAAATGAAAACTGTAATACCTTTGTTTAAATACAAGGTCAAGAGTTAAAAGGTCAACCATTTTAATCACACTTCACAATAAGCACGAACAACCTCCACAATTGGAGCTCGGCACATTGGACACTTTCCGCTGTTGTGAACCAATTCATTTGCACACTTTGAACAAGTGCACATGTGACCACACCTTCAAAAAAGTCACAAATTTAGATAAATATTTCTAACTACTACTAGAATATGATATGAAATGGATTTAGCTATACTGGATTACTGAAAATGAAACAAGAAAATGCAGAAATGGATATCATGAGAGGTGAATAAGAAGTTCTAACCTGTACAATAGGGAATCTATTTGTCTGTCACAACAAATACAGCATATGCCTTTCCTTACTGTAACCCATTTGGAACCATCGATGACTTCCTCTGGTATATCTGCATGTAACAGAACTCCAGTAAATGCTACAATGTTCATACCGGATAGACATTCAACTCAATAGCTTGCAACTACAAGAAAAATACATCATTACTGACATCGGGAGAACATAAAATATAAAGATCAGAATTCATATAAGAAGGAATTCAATGATTTCATATACACCGAAATAATTGTGAATCATTTTCTGCCTTCAAATATAATCATATGACCATAGTTTTCTGTTCCTGCCTATAAAATTCTCTATTTGGCAGCAAGAATGTTATGCTGTGACAAGCCAAATTCTTAATTATTCACTGCAGAATGGTCAAACCTTATTTTTTTGCATGAAAATAATTCAAATGAAGGGAGGTCAATGGGCGATGCAGGTGGCATGTCAGCTCTAACTCTATGGCTGGTGCCAATGCCAAACTCAAAACTATGGCCGAAGTTAATACCAAAACCAAGAATGTTACTTTTTCGCAGGCACATAATTTGAACGAGTGGAGGCCAACAAGTGATGCAGGTGGCAGCTCTAACTCTGTGGTCGGCACCAATGCCAAACTCAAACCTATGGTCAACACCAACACCAAAACCGATCTGTTGCCACATCAACATTTCTGTTGGCACACGTGTGTATTCTACATCTCTTCATACTGGATTTTGAGCCCTAACCTTGTGGAGTGGAGGCCCCCGTCTTACTTGACCATTACTTTTTAACACAGCTAATCCATAACCAATAGATGTATATTCACATGTGGAAGAACAACCGTTCATCTTCCATTACACTTCCTTGGCATTCTGTAACACCAATTACACATGTGCATACATAGATCAAGTCAGATAGCGAAGACAGACAGCTCATCCTTTACTTCTCGACACAATTCATCCATAACTGACAGAAGATGTAGATTCACATGTGGAAGAGCAATCGTTCATCTTCCATAATACTTTATTGGCATTCTGTAACACCAATTACATGTAAGTCAGATAGAGAATATAGACATTCATCTGCTGGAGAAAATGTCACATATAGAATGCTCAGATTAATAAAATTATCTGGCCGTTCTATATACATCTTTTGGATTTAAGGGTGAATTCTGTTTCCATTTTTTGATTTCTCATTTGTAATTCATTTCCACGTAAAACACATCCAACTTAATTTAGAGTGTTGTCCACCAGATAACTCCTATGCTCCAGATCAATGGAATACATTCTGCTTAGTCAGAGGTAATTGCTAGCTGTCTAGTTTGTCGAATACATGGTTGAATGAGAGTTTTTGTTCTATAAGGAGCTCCAAAAAGGCAAAGCACAAGGAAGACAGGGAGGCTCTAGACAAAGTGACCAGAAAATCCACACCGTACAAAAGATCAATCTGATTGCTTTGGGAATGGGAGCAATTGCTAACAGGCTTTGTCACCTCTGGTAAGTTGTTGGCATTGAACCAGCAAATTTCGCACGTGCTTTGGCAGTGTTAATGCTTTCTTTGTCTCTTTCAGTGTGAAAAAGGTTGTGTAGGATCTCCATATCCAACGCAGTAATCTATTCTATAATATTTATCAGGAATTTGTTAGAAACTCCCAGGTTTTGCTACTCACCAGACACTGTAAATATTGATATAATCTTTACTATTTACATGATCTAAAGATACTCGAATAATACATGATTGAAACTTATTTTTCTGCCTACCAATTTAATCAAAGTTTATAATTCCCACTACCAATTATTGGGGCATGTCTACTGCTTATAACTTAAATGGAATAGTTGAAGCATGAACCTTGATTCTTGAATTAGTAATTGCTTGGGGATTTAGCCTGCTCAAGATTACACTGGAGTTCCACATGACTAGAAGGCCATTGAAAACTGGAGAATTACTGTAATGTCCCCTTTTAGGTGAATTTATAGATTCCACAATTTACTGTGATTCCCTTGCCAAAACTGGTTATAATTTAAATGCTAAAATAGCACATGCAACATTAATACTAAAACCCAATTGCATTTTTTATTTCAATCAACTGATTACACATATAATAATACTGAAGACAATGTCAATTGAATAATAATTGCAACAACAAACTCTTACTTGAAAGATGAATTCCAAATGTTGATATACAGCAGCAATATATCCACACAGTAAATACCTAGAGTCAACTAGCATTACATAGCATGTAATAAGTCCCATCAATGGCTGTGATTAAGGACAGCTAACTCTGCGGCGCTTATGTATTTCACTTCACAGCAGCCCCAATTGTTAGCGTAATTATGTATTTACCCTGGGTTATTGACTAAGGTAATAGGTCTATGGTTAGTTTCCTTAACCACTTGGGTTAAGAGGTTTGTTTGTTTATTGGGCTTAGCTATTTCATGCTAGTTGACGTTGGTTGTTTTACCCACCCTTCTCACATGTTTCTCGGGTGTTTATTTCTTTGCTTATTTAATAGGCCTTCTTGTATTGTTCGGATATGGAATGTATGTTGTGTAATGCAATCTGGTTCTTTCTCAATCTCTGTGTTCTATCTAATATGGTATTTGGAGCCCATGGTTTGTAGAACCTGAGTGGGGGTCTGTGGAAGCCAGAAAGGTCGGTGTCTTGCCATGGAGGAGCTTCATGCGCCCAATGGAGAGCCGGAGGAGAGAGAAAATTATGTAAGCTCAACTTGAAGATCGAAAAATTGCACGGGAGGATCATAAGACCAAACAAGATCAAAAGAAGGTCAGAGGAAGTAGTTTCAAGGGGTTTAAAGCCTCTGTTTATTTTTTTTAGGCAGGCCATACGGTGTATGGCGTCGTACAGTTTAGGGAGAAAAGACAAAAATTCAAATCTTGATCATTTTTAGCGAAATAAGAGTCTAAACTGCAAGTTAATTCTTAACTTGAATAGTGGTGCAGATGGTTTGTGATTTTTCACAGGTAGGCCAATTCTCTGATTCGCTGATTATTTTCATGAAATTTTTAACCTAAAGTTTTATTATTTCAATTATTTTTAATTTTTTAATTGAAATAAATCAAAATTTTAGCCAATAAGTGTTATTGAGGACCTACCGCTTATTAATAATCACGGAAGCGTCTAGGAAGTTAAAAATTTCACCGATTTAATTGTTTCAGTGGTATAAAATTTGAAATCTTGCAAACGGTATTGAGTTTGTTGCTGAAAACTAGCAGAGTTGTTCAGTGTCAATACAAATCCAGTGTGTTGAATTTTTTTTTATAAAAGTCATTATAGTTTTTTCGATTTAATTGTTTTCATAAAAAACTAGGTCAAATGGCTAGTATTCAACCCCTGTTACTACCAAATTCTCAGAAATTGATAGGCAAGAACTTTAGTTTGTGGAGTCACAAGTTTTTGACGATATGTAAATATTGGAACCTTGATCAAATAGTGCTTGGTAAAAAAAAAAAGCCTTGCCACTAGTTTTGATGACTATGATAAACGTCATTCAGAGGCTCTTATGTTGTTAAACTGCTAGTAGCAGATAATCTAATCTCTGAGGTTAGAAATGCAACCATTGCATCAGCTTTGTGAACTAATCTTACTTCTAAATACCATGCTTATGAAGCCGGTTGGGTGTTGTATTTAAAGAATTTGTTGTTTTCTACTAAGATGCAAGAAGGTGGCTCCGTTTCTGAGTTTTTGTTGCAGATCAAAGACATCAATGATCAATTAAACGTTGTGCAAAACCCTGTTGATGAGCAAGATTTGATTGCTCTGGTTATGCAAAATCTTCTACCTTCATTTGAATCATTTGTGGAGTCCTTGCACATGATTGGTAAGACGCAAACTTTGGACCTTGAAAAATTGTCCACATTGCTATTGTAGGAGAGACAACAAGAGCAGACAGTGTTGTCTACATCTACTTCTACAAAGAGTGCATTCTTCATCAAAGGAAAGGGTAAGTAGTTTGGTAAAACTACTAGTTTTTTGACAAAAACTTCACAAGTGGTTCTAATAAGAGATCTAAGTGGAAATGTTTTTATTATAAGCAACTTGGTCACCTTAAGAAAGATTGCAGGAAAAGACAACAGGATATGGCTAACTCTAGAAAGAAAGTTCATCATGCGAATGTAGCTGAAGGTGAAGGTAACACAACATCCCCTAATTTTGCTTTCATGGCTTCCAATGGTAATTCTGCAGTGGATCAAGCTTGGTACTTTGATTCAGGGGCATCTCGTCATTATACATGTCATAAGGATTGGTATGTGGATTTTGTTGAAAATGACAGTAATAATGAATATGTATCTTTGGAAGATGGTAGAACTCATTTTGTGAAAGGATATGGTAATGTTCAGATCAGTTTTAATGGTGCAATTTAATATACATTTAAGAATGTTAAGTATGTCCCTGATATGAACAAAAATCTACTTTCAATTAGTAAGATCACTTCAAAATCTGATTTTGTTGTAAAGTTTCAAGGACAACAATGTTTAGTCACTACCAGACATAACAAGATTATTGTTGTTGGAATTGGTGAGAAAGGCTTGTATAAGCTTACAGATCCATAGAGGGCAAAGGAAAGTGCACTTGCAACGGTGGGCAGCACAAGTTCACTATGGCATGAAAGGTATGGGCATTTGAATTTCCAGTATTTGACTACGTTGAGCAAGACTAAGATGGTTAAGGGGATTCCTTCTATTCGGGATAGTCATCATGTATGTACTGGATGTCAGTTGGGGAAGCAAGTTAAACATTCATTTGATGTTGGTAAAGCTTCAAGAGCTATGGGAGTACTGGATCTGGTGCATGCGGATTTGCATGGTCCAATGTAGACACCTACACCTTCTGGAGCTCGTTATTTTCTATTGCTAGTCGATGATTTCTCTAAGAAAAAGTGGGTATTCTTTCTAGTGAAGAAATTTGATTGTTTCTCTAACTTTCTTACCTGGAAAGCTATGGTTGAAAAGGCAGGAAGGTCAATGAAATCTCTTAGAACAGATAATGGGGGTGAGTTCATCTCAAAACAGTTCAAGGATTTTTGTGCCACTGAAGGCACACATAGACAATACACTACCCCTTACACTCCGCAACAAAACAGAGTTGTGTAAAGGAGAAATAAGACAGTGATGGACATGGCTCGTTGTATGGTCCAAAGCAGAAATGTCCCATATAAATATTGGGCAGAAGCAGTGAATATGACAGTGTACATCCTCAACAAAAGTCCTACAAAAGCATTGGAGAATATGACTCCAGAGGAGGCTTGGTCAGGTCGAATACCAGATGTAAGTGCTTTCTGAATTTTTGGTTGTGTAGCTTTTGCAGTTATTCCTAATCAAAAGAGAAGTAACTTGGATGCGAAAAGCAAAGCATACATGTTTGTTGGGTACAGTGAGCAGTCAAAGGCCTACAAATTACTTGATGTTTTTACTAACAAAGTTATAGTAAATAGAGATGTCAATAAATGAACCGATGTCATACTTCACAATTGGTATAGTTTCTAATATTGAGTCATTGTTTTCTTCTAATGATTCTTTTATAAGTTGTGGTGTGAAAGTTGAACAGAATTCTAGTTCATCAGTGGAATCACATCCCAAGGAGGGAATTGTTGTAGGTCATTGTGAGGTTCCAACAAAACAACCAAAAAAGCTAGAGTGGTATTTTGCCACAATGGAAGCACTACTGGAGGGAGACTTGCCACAAGGTGTGGAAAGAAGATTGAAATCAGGAAAATAGTTTGGTAATAGAGGTGAGCACAACAATTTTGCTCTAACAACTGTTGTTTCACATGTATTTGTGCCTAATTCTTTTTCAGAGGCCAAAGGGAAGCATGAGTGGGAATCAACCATGCAATTGGAATATGATTCTTTGATGAAAAATATGACTTGGGAGCTCATGGAGCTACCACCAAGAAATAAATCCATTGGTTGTAAATGGATTTACAAGGTAAAATGCAAAGCAGATGGTTCCTTGGACAAACACAAACCCAAACTTGTTGCAAAATGTTATGCACAAGAGGAAGGGGTTGATTATGAGGAGACTTTTGCTCCTACTACAAAGATGGTAACTTTTCGTTTGATTGTTGCTATTGCTGCTCAGTTTGGATGGCAGGGGCACCAAATGGATGGATGTCAAGAGTGTTTTCTTGAATGGAGATTTGGAGGAAGTCTACATGGTTCAGCCACAGGGTTTTCAACATAGTTACCAGGTTCGGCCGCATCTGGACGAAATCCGGAAATTTTCGCATTTTTTTGACCTTCCGGATTAATGCGTTCGGTTCGGTCTATTTTTTAATGTATTTTTTGGCTATCGTCGTTTTTTTAATATCAACGAAGGATTATGCCCTAGCTCTGTATTTTTTTGGCTATCGTCATTTATACCGTGCTTTGCAAGTCGGTCGAGTCCATCCCCGGATGCATCGAGCCCTAACCGAAGTTGCCATATATCTATCCATTCGCACTCAATAATGGGGATGCCGGCAAGGAGCTGTATGAGCGGTCACATCCATGTTTGGCTCTGTGAGAAGGGGGAAATGGCCTTGTTGTACCCACTCTTGTCTCCGGTGGGGTTTGCTCTCTCTTTCGACTGGACTGTGCGTAGCTGGCTGTGTGAGGTAAGCCTTTTGTTTTTTATTTATTTATAT
The DNA here is from genome assembly GCA_037957365.1 of Torreya grandis. Lineage (NCBI taxonomy): Eukaryota > Viridiplantae > Streptophyta > Pinopsida > Cupressales > Taxaceae > Torreya > Torreya grandis. Next base: position 1,279,677 of record JARHVA010001107.1, read on the forward strand.
GGTTCGATTGATTTTTTTAGTTTTTTTTCTAATCATTCTTTAACTTTCATTTATTTTTTTTATTTTTAGTTTTACTTTTATTATTATTATTATTTATTTGTTATTTTTATATATATATTTTTAACTTTTATTTTATTATTATTATTATTATTATTATTATTATTATTATTATTATTATTAATTATTTATTTATTTGTTATATATATATATAATTCTATATGTATATACTTTTTGCGTTTTATTTTTAATTTTTTTAAAAAGTTTTTGTTATATATATATATTAATTTTATATAATTATTTGTTTTTTATTTTTGTTTAGCTTTATGGTTTGATTTATGTATTTTGTTTTATTTTTTGTTTTTCTTTTTTTATTTTTGGTAGTGTTGTAAGGAGACGCGTCTCCTTACTCTCGAACGTGTTTCTGGTTCCGGACGCGTTTCGGATACGAAAGACGGGTAGGGAGACGTCTGCAACCCCCCTCATGCCGAATGGCTTGTCGTACCACAAATAATATTGCCAAGGGGATTACTAGACGTTACACTATTACAATTGTTGGAGGTCTGGATATTCACCATAGTTACCAGGTTCGGCTGCATCTGGGCCAAATGCGGAAAAATGCACATTTTTTTCGGCTCGCGGATTAATACATGCGGGTTCAGAGTCTTCGGACTATTTTTTATTATTAAAAATTTTTAACATTAAAAAAACACAAAACCCTAAAAAGCGCAAGTCATTGAATGTGGAAACCCTAAAAAGGGACGGTCGTTTAGCCGCGAGAACCCTAAAAATTCAGTAGTAATGGATAGTGGATCATTGAATGAGACAAAAATCCGATGGCAAGTGCAAATCCGACAGTAATTTCCCAGCGACTGCGAGTGTAACGACTGCAAGTGTAAAATTAATATTCAATGTTCATTCCTTACTAGATTAAAATATTTTACATACATACATATATATATATATATATATATATATATATATATATATATATATATATTTTTTTTTTTTTTTTTTTTTTTTTCCAAACTGGATTTTACCGGATTTTTTCGAACCTTTTCAAGAATTCCGCATTTCCGCATTTTTTTGGCCTCCCGAACGCATCCGGATTTCCGAACCTGGTAACTATGGTTTTCAGGTTCCGAGTAAGAAACATCTTGTTTTCAGGTTGATCAAGTCCTTATATGGGCTTAAGCAAGCTCCTCGACCCTGATATATGAAGATAGATACATACCTTAGGGAGTCTGGTTTCAAAAGGGGTAACTCTGAACCAACTCTCTATGTAAAGGTGTCTGGTGATGATATCTTGATTCGCATTGTATATGTTGATGATATAGCCATCACTGGGAGTAGTGCTAGTCTCATTCAACATATGAACGCTGATATTTGTGGTACTTTTGACATGACAAACTCAGGACTACTAAAATACTATTTAGGTGTTGAGTTTTGGCAAGGTGATTGTGTTATATTCATGTCACAGAATAAGTATGCCAAATCATTGCTGGAAAGGTTTAGAATGATGGGTTGTAATCCAACTCACACACCTATGGAAGTTAGAGCTAAAATTTCAACTGACACTGCTTTACCTCCGATCAATGAAATAGTGTATCAACAGCTAGTAGGTAGTCTCATTTACCTCACTACCACTAGACCGGATATTTGTTTTGCAATGAGTTTTAGATTTTGAGCTTTCAGGATATTTTGACTTTGATTGGGCAGGATCAATAGATTCAAGAAAATCTACGACAGGTTATGTATTCACTCTTGGTTCAGGAGTTTTCTCATGGCAGAGCAAACTACAAACTACAGAGGCATTATCTTCAACAGAAGTAGAGTATAAAGTTGTGGTCAGTATAGGTTGTGAAACTATGTGGATATAGAAAATCTTGGAGGATCTTCAATTTGAGTCATCAAAGCCTACTCCGATTTTCTGTGACAACCAGAGTGTTCTGAAGATGGTGAAAAATCTAGTATTCTATGCCATGACAAAACACATTGAGGTTCACCATCATTACATCTCATAGTTGGTTACAAATGAAGACATCGGTCTCTTCTACTGCTCCACTGCAGAGCAACGAATCGATATAATGACCAAACCACTAGGTGCAAACAAGTTCATAAAATTCAGAAATAAACTTGGTCTTGTTTCTGGTTGTCATTAAGAGAGGGTGTTAACGTAATTATGTATTTGCCTTGGGTTATTGACTAAGGTAATAGGTCTATGGTTAGTTTCCTTAACCACTTGGGTTAAAAGGTTTGTCTATCGGGCTCAGCTATTTCATGCTAACCGACATTGGTTGTTTTATCCACCCTTTTCACATGTTTTTTGGGTGGTTCATTTCTTTGCCTATTTAATAGGCCTTCTTGTATTGTTCGGATATGGAATGTATGTTGTGTAATTCAATCTGAGTTTTTCTCAATCTCTGTGTTCTATCTAATACCAATGGAAATCTTTCACTAACATCAATGTTCAACTATCCCCAATCAGCACCCAACAGTCAATTTAGGCGCACGCTCTTATTACCAAACAGTCCACAAAGACCATGATTTAGGTGTTTGTCTATTAACAACAGTCCAAAGGTGGATAGTATTGAAACCAAGGTACAACTAACCCCCCAATGTCACGATCTGGAAATTGTATGGCAACAAGTGAGTAGAAAGGACAAAAGGGTGTTGTGGTGTGTGACCAATTGATATTTATGATGGTACGACAACACAGCTGTAGCAAACAATAAACCCCTATAAATTCCTCTATAATCCCTCACAAATTTTGAAACTAATAATAATCCACAACCAACATGAAACTATTTCTTAATCCCGATCTGTTAGCGCAATTGTAATCCTTGGATGGAATCACCACAAAGGAAAGGAGGATTTTTGTCCTCAAATCCTGACCAATTGATACTTATGATGGTATGACAACCCAGCCGTAGCAAACAATAAACCCCTATAAATTCCTCTATAATCCCTCACAAATTCTAAAACTAATAATAATCCACAACCAACCTGAAACTATTTCTTAATCCCGATCTGTTAGCATAATTGTAATCCCTAGATGGAATCACCATAAAAAAGAGGGTTTTCGTCCTCAAATCCTGTACACTTGGAGGGTTTTCGTCCTTAGATGGAGAAGTTGAACCTACAACTCAAGCTCTGTAATAGGGTTTTGACTATGTTGTTTTGGTATTGGTACTGGTATGGATACAAGTATATTTCGGAATAGCAAAAATGCCATTTTTCAAAAACCTTGATTTGGAAATGCCATGGGTACGTCCGTACATTTTATTATATATATATATATATATATATATATATATATATATATATATATGTAACTCATTTTATTAGTTAAACACTTGTAAATACATAGTATAAAACTATTTCTATAAAAGATAAAACACTTAAAAATATATGATATTTATTCATTCATTATTTCCTACGTTACTGGATATGCCCCTCCCAGGCCCTGGGAGCACGGGGATACACTGGAACGGTACGGTATGCGGCCGATCTGCGGGGGGTACGGCCAGGGTACGTCGTGCCCCCTGCGGATACGACCGGATACGTCCATGGACGTATCCGGCCGTATCTGCAAGGGGCACGAGGTACCCTGGCCGTATCCCCCGCGGATCGATCGAATAAAAAAACATTTTAATTTTTTTCACTTTATAAAAAAAGTCAAAACCCTAAACGCGATTATTACTGCACCCGCGCCTCCGCAAACCATGCCTCTGCGACCCGCGCCTCCGCGACCCGCACTTCCGCGACCATTGCTGTGCCTCCGCGACTACCCCTGCGCCACTGCTCGACCACGCGTCTGCCGCCCTGCGCTACTGCACGTCTTGCCGCCCGTGCTGGTAGGGTTTTTAGTTTTAAATTTCTTTTTAATTTTAATATATACCATGTTCAACTTCAGAGTTTAGTTTTTTAAATTTTTATTTATTTCTTTTAATTTTTTAAGTTTTATTATTAGGTTAAAAACGTAAAAATTTAAAATATGTTTGTTTTTAAATTTTAGACTTTAGTCTTTAGGTATATATTTATTATTAAGTATTAAATTTTAATTTTAAATTATTAATTAGTTTAAAATTTTAAATATAAATATTATGATATTTGGCATTGAATTATGAGTATATATTTTGTGGTTATATAACTTATTTGAAGTTGTTTTGTTTCCTCTATGCATATTATGTGGTTAATTTTGCTTATATGGCTATATTTTTATAATTTTAATTTTTTATATATATATTTGTACGGCCGTATCCAAACCACCAAAAAAAAAATCGATGTATCCCCGTATCCGTATCGGCAGCTTAGATTATTTCAAAGACAAAATATGTACATTCAAATCTAGAACAAATCATCTAGATTGCCCTCAAAATCATGAATGCCACTCCCACTATTTGTCAACTTTATCATTTACTAACACTTTCTCTCGCAGGGGCTCGCTGGTGCATTGAATCTCCTAGAGTGTATGCCTTAAGGGGTGCACACTGCACAAGTAATGAGTAGGATCGGCTTGTGGCACTTTGCGAGAGATGTTCTCATACTATTCTATCATCCCTGCATCCCTTCATGCAGCCATTATGCCTCCCATGATGTCTCCTTGAAATCTTGAAACCTTGAAATATGGCTAAGTCTGAAACACTGGAATTTGACTGTCTGAAATATGATAGGATCCTTCAAAACCTAGAATTTGCATTATAGCTCCTATAGCTCTGAAACCACTCTCAAACATCCAGGGAAGTCTATACATAAAATATAACTTAAAAGTATAAAATATAAATGTAAACTTATACTTCAATGTTTAATTTATTTATATATTGTTTGGTTCAGGCTGGTTTAACATTTTTTTTTTTTAAATTGTTGACTTTGACTGTTTTTTCCTGCCGGAAATGCCTAGGAACACCCGAAAATGCCCGGGTACATCACAGAAACGTACCATTCATTTCCGGGATGTACTCCAGTGTTTCTAGTACATTTTCGGGGTGTACCTGGAGCATTTCCGTATCAGAAATATTTCCAAGGAGGAAACGTGGAGGGGGGCATTTCTTGCAACACAAGGTTTTGATTTCAATAATGAATGAATAATAATACTTTCTTTGGCCCTAAGCTCCTCTTTTATAATTTCCCTTTTTTTCCCAATTTACCCTAAGCATTTTAAAACACTTCTAATAAAATATTACTTTTTGGCCCACATAATAATAATAATAATAAATAAGTGTCCATTTTCCATGTTATGAAATAAAGTAACTTTGGACAACTTAAATTATTATTATTAATTATTTCCATAAGTAAATATTTCGAAAAGGGGCATGACAATTACCGACACAGCAAAAGCACTAAATGGCTTGTCACTACAAACAGGATATGATGCTGACTGTTGAAACCCTATTAAATTGAAATCTAGATGTATAGTCTGTAGACTCCTTAGAAGATGTTAATGGCCCAGGGCCCCAAAGAAGGCATATTGAAGTAGGGAGAAGGTAAACTCGTGGTCTGAAAAGGGGTATGGATAGATTAACAACGCTGCAAAACATTACTCTTACAGCACAAGAACAACACCTGTCCTCTTAATCCAATTTTTCATTAACATAAGGCCTGAACAATCTAATCTCGAGAGCATACAATACAACTAAACTATTATATTTCTATGTCAGAAATAAATTAAAAGTAGACATAATTAATGTCTGTGTACAACAAGAACTCAAAGGTATCAACCATGCAATACAAAGGAACGGAAAATAGAAAACAAACCCCTAGCATTTACATCACAGGAGAACCCCATGCATAAACAACGTGCATAATATGGTACTATTTGAAAGTCTTAAATATGGAGATATGTAAGAACAAAAAGCCTGGTGCATAATATGGTACTATTTGAAAGTATTAAATATGGAGATATGTAAGAACAAAAAGCCTGGACACTACAGAACTTCAGAAAAGCAACGTCTTGTAATCTAGTAGAACTAATGTAATCATATATCAAGTATAAATGGCAGAAAAAAGCTCTTTCTAATGATAACCTGAAGATATCTGCCGTGTGATATGAAAGTACCGATAATTTGTAAGAGTTAAAACTAATAAAATATAAATTTTAGACTTTTACTGACATAAAAGACATTACCCTGGCTTCCATTTGAGCGGTTTAAAGCAGCAGAAACCTCCTGCCTGACAGAGCGTTGCAACTCCAGCTGCATTTCCATGCAAGTTTCCACCATTTGCTGCAAGTCACTCATTCCTTGTTGCAGCTTTTCTATTTCGCTCCTCAAATCATTTATAGCTTCCCACTCCTACAATAGCACCCCGAAACATAAAGTCAAATTAATAAGCTAAAAATCCATGCTTCAAACATGAACACTGAATAAAAATGCCTGAAGCCGTGTGCTTCCTGTCTAAAGGCCACAGACTAAATCGTTTGTAAGTGTCCAATTTTATTTTTTAATGTTAATAACCCTATCATGTTACAAATATACACTTAAGAGTTAAACAGGGGAGGTAGCTTACCATTTCAGGATGTTGTAATGAAGACCGTGATCGTGATCGTCTGCGCAACTCCTGCCTCCAAATTCGGTGTGGTGGTGGCGGTGGAGGTGGTGGTGGTGATATGAATCGAGGTTCATCTCTAATGTCAAACAGACTCTCATTTTCAATGGCATCTTGTTGTTCCTCTGGCTCCTGCTCCTGCAGATCCCAAGCTATAGGAGGGCGTCCTTGATTCTGCAGATAGGACAGGATTAGTTGATCCATCCTTTCTCTAAACTCACTTGCCAAAACAGTCGACACACTTCGCCTGCGAACAAATAAAAAATACACTGTTACCTTCCTGTCCAACACTACCATCCAATAAAATTAAAAAATAAAACATGCTACATACAAACCTGCTAAGAAGTTCCCTGAGTTCAATGTTATATGCAGTTGTCTCTTCTAGACTTTGGAAATCACTGACTCTCCGAACAGTAGGAATTTCTTCCCAGGATCTCAACGCTCCTTGTGAGTGATCTTCCCAGTCCCTGACTAATTCCTGTGAAGAACTTCCTTGCCAGTCCACACTTATATCTTGCGAAGGATCCCCTTGCCAATCCCCATTAGTGTCCTGTGAAGCATCTCTTCCCCAATCACCATCTATATCAGAACCACTTCCTTGCCAGTGTCTGTCAGCAGTGTCCAGAACACTATCCCAGGCCATTTCTACTCCTTGTGTGGCATCTTCTTGCCAGTCTTGATACCTTCCCTCTGTGACATTTTCTTGCATTTCCTCCTGCGTAGCCTCTAAAATATTTTCTTGCATGTTCCTGCTATCTACTTCTGATGCTTCTCCACGCCAATCCCCTTGCTCGTGTTGAATAACAACTTCTTGCCAGTCCATGCTTGAGACTAAAGAATCATCTCCATTTTGAACTTCATGAAATTCCTCAATATCTCTTCCTTGATCTAATCTGTTTACAGCTTGGTTACTTTCTTGCATGTCACTACGAGATTCATCATGAGTCGCTTCTGTTTCTCTCAAAACACTTGACTGATTTTCAGAAACATTGGAGTCATTTACATCTTGACCCCTAGTAGTAGTATTTATTCCAGTTCGGAAACCTTCCCTGATAATTAGGCATATATATTTATAAGATTTAAGAAAAAGTGCGGTTCTTCTCTCTTTGTTTAACTAAGCACAATTGAAAAACAAAATATTTGCAAAAACCATTATTTGCAAATGCGAAAAATATCAGTATAATCTACATCTAGCATGCCAAAAACATATTTTCTTTGACAATTTGGTTATTCTTATTAAAGCATTCAAAATGAACGTATTTTATTTTTTATGATAGCCAAATTAGCCTATTCTAAGCATAAATTTCCCAAATCGGAAAAATAATAGATAATGGAAGCACTATAATGCATTTGCCTATATCAATACAGGCAATCACAGTGCCATTCCCCTACAATGAAACCTCAAGTCAGAGTAAGAAGATAATATATCCAATTGTAAAACTTAATACCCTTATCTTCAAAATATCATTCCAAAAAACTAAAACCAATTGTGTGGCATACCGTAAACCAGATACAGTTCCACGGAGTCTTAGCTGGCCCAACTCCCCTGCTGCTGTTGAGGACCTCTGTTCTTCATTTGCAGCTCTACTGCGTAAGAATCTTCCCCTGAGCAAAGACTGCAAAGATGAATCAAAAAGTATCCGTAAGTGGGTTGGAAAGGGGCACTATCAACAAGTGGAGAAATCACGAGTCTTGATTTAAGACGGCACCATTAAAACCCTGTTACAATAATAATAATAATAATAATAATAATAATAATAATAATAATAATAATAAAGCATCCTACAAAGTGCAAATTTATAATAAAAATAGTAAATATAATCTTTGAAGAGCATACATCAGATGCTTCCAATGTCACAGTCAATCAGAATCTTATAACCCCATCGGACAAAATCTCCAGCAGAATTTCCATATAAAAGTGAGTGTATCATATGATAATGCATTAACGAATTTGCTCACAGCCATTTATGACATTAGTAGCTTTCCCAGGGACTAGAAATAAGAATAATGGCTGAAGCTATCTTTACTGCAAAAGAATAGAAGCATGTCAAAACGAATCTGACTCAGAGAGATGAAAGCAGGTCATCGCCTTGAGTATAAAATGTTTTAGATGATTGATAAACAACTGAAATATTAATAGTTGAACTATTTCACATGTCGTTATCAGGAACATTTGACACCACAAACATTTTTGTGTCATTTCTGTCTTCCTTCTATTTCACTAAATATCCATCTTTTGAATCACCTTGATTCTAATTTTAAATACAAATCGACAGCATCAAAACCTTGCATTTGACACACTTGAATTTTTCAAGTAGTCTAGCCTTCAATCTATAAAATTGTAATCGGTTCTCAATCTTCCCAGCAGAGGAAAGAATTGCAATTCCTAAAAGCAGCCATAAATATTACATGGAGAGGAAACACTGAACATTGCACTAGAAAAAGAAAATGAATAAATATTTCCTGGAAAACAAGCAGCTTTTTGACAGCAGGTTATACTGTATAGTAAAACAAGAGGGAATAGATTGAAAGGTTCCTGAACAGAAAAACCAAGACCAGCATAAAATTAAAAAATAATCTAGGGCTACACAGAACATAAGAATGTCAAAGACTACCTCAAAACATGGAACCCTCTTGCAAGGAAAAACAGGAAAAATAAAACAAATGAACCCTTTGGACGGACAGGCAATAACAGCAGCGAAAAAAAAGATCTTTTGACCACAAACAACACATAAATGATAAGCAACAGACAATGTGCAATAACGATGTATTAGAAAGCCCTATGGATATTTACTGAAAACAGAAGAGAGCAGCTGATTTTTTATAGTAATGATTCAATGAACCAAAAAAGAGTACAATATCAATCCCGATCTCATTTACTAAACCCAGTTGATGCTGCTTACCTGGATACGATTACGGTGTGAAAAATCTGAAACTGCTCGATGCTCCAATAGTGTCTCAAGCTCTCTCTGCCTCTCTCGTACTATCCTCACAAGTAAATCAAGAATTGCTTGCCTTCCTCGCAATCTTGGTGCATTCCTATTTACATAATCTTGTTGATTCTCTACCGGCTGTGTAGGTGTTTGACCCTGAACTGCTTCCTGTTGCCTTGCTTGCCTATATACTAGACCAGGTTGTATTTCCTGCCTTTGAGAATGCTGCCTTGCATTTTCTGAGGTCTCTCTCTGTTGGTTTGTCACATGTGCCCACTCCTGTGATAGCTCTCTCACTCGCTCTTGTTCAATTTCACCATGTGTTACTTCTCTGCTGCTGCGATTATGTGTCATGTAAGGTGAACTGCCTGTCATCCTGCTTTCCGTCATCCAACTTCTCACAATATGCCTTACTCTTTCCCTCTCTCCTCCTCCAGACTCGAGAGCTTGTTCTCTCCTGAAGTGCAGTTCACTCTGGCGATTTTGTCTGTCAAATTGACCACCTTCCCAGTCCCTGTACATTTCATATCTATTTTGCACGTCATTAGCATCATTGTTTGTTTGGCTGTTTCGTTCAAAATTTTCTCTGTGTTCATTTGACTGACTTGCAGAAGTGGTTTCAATCACATTGCTATCAAATGAGTTTTGCTCTCTTCCTCCTGCATTACTAACACAGCGCAATGCATGGTTATCTGCCCTTTCTCTTCTAGATTCAGTAGCTTCAGAACAGGACATTCTTGCTCTATTCCTCTCTCTTGCAGAGTTAACTCGGGACTCACCTTCCAATTCCCTCCACATTTGCACAAGTGTGGATGCTCTAGTGCTTGGTCTTTCAACACTGCGCACAGATCTAGAAGGTGAGGACTCCCTGAGGAATGAGCAATCCCTAGTTGATACAGTATGCAGGCCAGCAAGAGATAGAAGTTCTGCTTCACGGGTCTGCCTTTCCATAGTTGTGATCATCTCCTGAGCTTGTCGTGCAGCCCATCTATTCAGAATCCTAGATTGGCGCCTTCTTGCAGCTGAAGACTCTGCTGACTCTTCATCACTACTGATGCTATGATGCCTGTGCACCAGTTGTTCACTTTCCTCTTCCTCGTCCTCATCTTGTTGCAATAAATCCTGGAATCGACAAATATTACATGCCTCCCTCACATGCTTCAAGCGCCATTGATGCATGCGATAGATGCCACAGTTATTCGCATCATTAGGTTCATTAGAATTGCTGCAAGAAGCAAGGGTCATGCAGGTATTAAGATGATTGCGGACAAGTTCCTTCAATCCCCGACGGAATTCAGCCTGGGCATTAGAAACTGATTGAGCTTCTAATAATTCATTGAATTGCTGCTTCTCTTGCAACTGTTGGATGTAAATCATGTTAAACAGTCTCTCATCCATGTCAGTTGATGATAAAGCCATGTCTTTTGATCTCTGACAAGAATTCAACAGAGCTTAAACTCTCTTTTAGGTTGAACGAAAAGTTAGAAGCTTTGACCTTGATGGCTGTAGAAGAGAAGAATTGAACAGGATCAGAAAAACTCAAGACACTTTCCCTAGCATACAAATCAATACTGCAGTATATGTCAATCAAAGAATTTCTCCCCTCTTGGGACTACATTCCATTTCCATTAAATTAAACAGCATACCATGTCACATAATTTAGTTAAATTTAGAATCAAGACACTTTAACAGCATACCATGTCACAATAAAATTAAATTACAATAGTCCAGCAAGTAATGGTCTATGTGGTAAGGCAGACAGTTGCTAGGATGATGACCTAAGTTACTGGGAAAATTATACTGAATCTCCATAGATATTCATCTTGGAAATCGACCCTCATCTCAGAGATATGCATGGGGATGTCTCCAGCGGTCACGAGACTTTTCCATGCATATCAAGGAAACAATCATCAAAAATTGAAACTTGCTATAGAGTTTCTTAAACATATTATATTAATTACATGTATTTTTTCCTCTTTTGCTAAAAAACCTGTTGAAGAGAGTTAAAAGAACTAAAGACAAATGCTAATATGCATGTACTTTGCTGAATTTTTATGACATTTTGTGGCAGAGAATTTTCTATCAAAGCCCAAAAGTGATACAAAGGGAGAGAAGCCAATACTCGCCCAGGCTCCATTAGTAAAAAGTTTAAGCCCATTTATTATTTAAAATGGAGCAATTTGATATGATAATCAAAGTTAATGTTTGAATAAAAAATAATCGGTAAAAAGGTAGTTTGGCATTTCCTTAAACAACCTGTATCCTATTTTTTGAAAAAATAGCACCCATCGTCCTCATTCCCATTCCCCGATAAACAACATGTTTTTTTTACTTCCAAATTTTTTCTTCAGCATTGCATGATATTAAAACATTTAAAGGAAACAAACCTGGGATGAAAAGAATGCAAAAATAGTAAAATACAGAGCAAAAGGGAAATATTTTTTTGGCAGGAAGAATCTCCATCAAACACTGAAATCAATTCACCACAAGGAAATAATGACTTTTGGCTTCCAAGAAGTGATTACAGGATTTTTTTTCCCTAAATCTTCCACTGTCATTTTATCAATGGTGCCCACCCTACTTAAGTTTACTGAAATACTTGGAGGGTTTGGAACCCTGAACCTGGGAAGGTAGTGTACGTAGTTATCAGAAATATAACATTATGATACAATATAAATTTTTGAAGGGAAAAAATGTTTACCATGGTACTACTGAAAGTAAAAGGTATAATTGATAATTCATTGGGTATATGAGATACCTTTCAGAAAAATAGAGGGCCTTTCACTTACCGTTAAATACATTGTTCGAATTTTGAACTCCTTCAGATTCAACATCTTGACAAAGCTCAAGAATCTATTGGGCCTTGCCAATCCATCTACAACAGGGCTTTTACATAACATCTCCACATTCCGAATAATATCAATCTGTATAGAGTCTAGAGTTTAATATTCACATAAAAGATTGACAACTTGTCTGACTCCTAACTGCATTTATGATCTTATTTACAACATTCTAAACTTAAAGAATTAAACCCTAGACATATGACAGAAGAATTTAAACAAAAGAAAGAGGGATCCCTCGAGCATAAGACCGTGCTTGTATTACATATCCCGAATTTAACCTATTTGCATGAAATATTACCTCGACTTTGCAAACAAATCAAACCAAAAACGAGGACTCATTCAAGTATTAAGCTTTGCTTGTATTGCATACCAAAGATCTGAATTCAGGGTTCCAAATTTCAGGGATTAAGCATCAAATTCTTCAAAAACCACTTTTAATTAAAGAAATCCCTATTATATAGAAGTTAGAACTACCTGAAACCTCAACTGTGGATTCCAAATTCAGGATGTATCATCAATGTTTTTTCAGCCCAGTTCTAATAATACCAATCCCAATAATGTAGCACCATGATCATGTCACATACGATAGAAAAAATTTATTTATAAATTCCATTTCATAATTTCAACATCACAATTTTAAAAACCTGGTTTTAATAACATTAATATTCATAAACCCTGGGCATATGACATGCAAGTATTTATACATCAAAAGCGCAATCCCTAAAGTTTAAGACTGTGATAGTATCACATGCCTCGATTCAGGGTTCCAAATTTCATGAACTCGTCAATATTTTTAAAAGGAGGTTTTAAATTTTAATAATGGAAATCCCTTTAGTTTAGCACTATGATCATGGTGCATACCTAAAATCTTAATTCAAGGTTCCACCTTTAAGTAATTTAGCATCAACAATTTAAAGCCCGATTTTAATAGAAACAATATTTGTGAACCTTAGACATGCGGAGAGCAAGTACTTAAACATAAAAGGAGTAATCCCAAAGAAAAAGAGTTTTCTTAGTATTACATTTTTAAATAGAGATCACTATGGGCCTGTAGTATACCATTATGACCATATTGCAATCTAAAATTTAAGTCAGGTTTCCACATTACACAAATCTGGCATCAAAAATATTAAAGCCTGCTTTTAATAACGGCATATTCATGAACCCTAAGCTTATGGCAAGCAAGGATTTAAACGTTAGAAAGAGAAATCCCTGAACTTGCAGTATAAAACACATTTAATATTGCAAAGATAAAATCTGAATTGAGGGTCCCCAATTCCACGAATTTAGCATCAACATATGCTTAACCCAGTTTTAATAATTGGAAAGCCCTATATGATAGCAATATGAACATGTCACATTCCTAAAATCTTAGCTCAGGGTTCCAAATTTCACAAATTTAGCATCAAATGTTTAAGGCCCAATTTTAATAATGGAAATAATCTTTTATCACAATAATTGCCTAAGACATCGATAAAATTATCACAATGTATTCAATTTCCAGAATTATCATATAATGCAGTGTTTTTAAGACGATAAAACAAGGTTTATTGCTGTACAGCTGAAAAGTTCATCATTCGTCAAAATTATTTTATTCTAAACATCTCCACATCCCAAAATGTCAATCTATGTGGACTTGAACCTATTCACACAAATGCAATAAATAGATGGTCATATCGGCAGGAGCTTGAATTGTTATCCTTCAAATGTAATAAATGCCATGAGTGTGGCCACTTTACTAAGGACTGCAAAAAAAGAACAAAATGTGCCTCAAGCACCCCAAAACACCCAACAACATACTTTCATCGCAGCCAAAGCAAGTAGACACACCCACCAAAGAAATGGTCAACAGAATCCTGGTATCAAACATGGTCAAGCAACTATTGTTTCAAACAAGTTTGAAACATTAGAAGAAAGTATTCAGAGCCCTTTGGAAGAAGGAGAAATGCAATAAAGTCAATCTTAAGTTGGTTTGAGAGAGGTGTAGAGGGAAGCAGGACAGGAGAGCTCTTTGGAAGAAGGGGAAATGTCAAAAAGTCAAGTTGAAGGTGGTTTGAGAGAGGTGCAGAGGGACATAGGACAGCTGAAAACAAGCGAAGAAACAAAAAAAGTAGATCCTTAAAAGATTGTGGAAATGGTTGGCCACAAGGCTTCTTTGGCATGTGTCACTCTAATCAATAATGTTTTGGGACTTTTGAGTAGATATTCCTCACAGGATCCTGTTGTTGTTAACCTTAAATTTTAAATTGGGATGTGGATTGGGCCAGCCTACAAAGGAACTCTCCTTGCCAAAGATTAAGGCAAAGGGAGAAGAATGGTGCAAGCAAATTACGCATTCATCAAAAAAGCGATGATTATTTGTAGGTCTGGTGTTTTGACCAGCCATGATATGTTGTCGTAAGCTTCTTAGTTGTGTTATTGCTTGGGGTGTGATCCCTTTCCACCCGCCTTTTTGATCCAAGCATGTAATTTGTTTAATTTTATTGAATATATTGAATGTTTTGAAGTTTCCCATCCAAAAAAATATATACTATTCACACAAATATTTCCTCTTAACTTGGCGAACTCCTAATTGCGTTAATGATCTTATTTACAGAATTCAGAAGCATAGGACCCAAGACATACATCAAGCAAGAATTTAAACTAAAATAAATCAATCAATATTAAGAGCATATAACTGTGCTAGTACTAGTACAGATATCTTAAATACATTTATCTGAAAAATACTGAGATTTATCAATCTTGAGGCCCCTATCTTGGATTTCGCATAGTTTCACTTATTGAAGGTTTCCAAAATGATTAACAACTCCATCACCTTCTCTGCAAATTTCCCGCTGACTGGTGACAGAGTGCCTCAATCTAGCAGCACCAATGTGTGAGGGTCAAAAAATCTTACCAGAAACATATTATGGGCTCCAAACTCCACTGTATGCCCAAGATATTGCGATTTTTCGATCATCTTCTCCAAGCAAGAAGAAAAACTGACTTATGACAATCAAATGGGTGTCAAATTTAAGATGGATTACTTTTATTGACATCTCACACTATCACACTCCTCCTACTACCCCCTTGTCTATCAAATTAGATCTAAAATTAGAATTCAGGATTCCAAATTTCAAAAATTGGCATCAAAAGTTTCCAAGGCCAGCTTTATTAATATAGTAATCCCTAGCGCATATATGATCTATAACAACCTGAGATCGGAATTCATTTTTCTTCATTTATAAATTTAGCATTAAAAAAATTTAAAGAATGGGTTAAATAATAGAAAAACTATAGCATAATCTTGTGATCATGTTACATACCTAGAATATGAATTCAGGTTTCACATTTCAGGAACTCGGCATCAGCGGTTTTTAAACCCCAGTTTTAATAATAAAAACCCTTTATGATACAGCTTCATGATCATGTTACATACTTAAAATCTGAATTTTGAGTTCCATGTTTTACAAATTTAACTTCAAAAAACTTAAAGCCTGTTTTAAATAACTGCCATATTAATGAACACTGTGCATACGACAAGCAATTTTTTTAACATAAAAAGAGCAATTCTTGAATTATAAAACTTCGCTGGAATCTGAAATGCCAAGGTTAAAAATTTCAGGGATTTAGCATCAACATTCAAACCCAGCTTTTAACGATGACTGTGTCTATAATATAGCACAATGATCATGTCGTACCTAAAACCTGAGATCAGGGTTCCATATTAAATAAATTAGCATCAAAAAAATTTAAGCCCCATTTTAATGACTGCAATAATTGTTTATAGATAGCCAAACAGTTTTACAACATTCTAAAATAATTCAGGGCTCCACATTTCCAAACAATTGCATCTAAAATTCTAAAGCCCGGTTAAAATCACGGCAACTATTGTTTATCAACATTTAAACTTATCTCTAACATTCTAAACAAATCAAACCCTAGAAAAACGACTAGCGAAGTGTTTTTCAAAAAAAAAAGCGCAATTCTCTAAAATATTAAACGGGACTAGCAATATACACCTAAAATCTGAATTCAGGGATTCACATTTGACAAATTATGCATGAAATTTTTTAAATCTCGGTTTAAGTCGGGGCAAAATTTGTTTCTCGCCTGTCTTCGCTCATAATTCTTTTGCCGTCGTAAACATTTTCGGTGTATTTTGCCGAAATGTAGCACAATGCCACAAACAGAAACTTAAGCACAAAAAATCTCAAACCTGTATCGTTCAGCCATAAATTGAACCTTCAGGAAAACTCTACAAGGCATGACGCTAATTTTCACCTTCAAAAAACGCCTCCAAATTAGCAGAGCTCCACACAAGCCTCCACCTAACGATATGCCCCAAAGTTGGGCTCAAAATTCTCAGAATCGAACAAGGAAAAATAATTTACAGTAAAAAACAATAAAACTCAAGAATTTCAATCTGTATAAACAAATATCTGCAGCAAATTGAAAGCGTTCACGAGATTTATGAGGATGAAGACGAAGCTGGGTGAAAAATAAAAACATAAGTTAATATTAAGCTAATAATTAGTAATTTGCAATTATTAACCTTTACTTAGTGAAAATTTACCCGGGCTATCGTAACCGCGCGCCACGTGTCTTGCAGTATGACTTTATTTTAAATTTAAAGAGAGACGTTGCTTTTTGGGTCCTCTAGATCCGTTACGTCCTTAAATGGGTATGATGAATTTGTTGAAAGTGCCCTTATTATTTGGTCCATTTTTCTCGATTAAGGGTCCGTTTCGTTGAGCCCAATGTGCTTTATTTTATTTATTTATTTATTTCTCTGTTTAAATGTTGAAGTTACCGACCATTCACTTCGCGGTCCCATGGTGAGGCGTTGAATATTTTCAAAATTTTCAATTTAAAATGAATGAAAGAAAGATTTTCTTAATATTAGATTAAGAAGATTTTAATAATGTTTCATATTAAAATGTTTGTAGTATTGAAAGGTTGGTTATTTTATGGGTGAAAGAACTTTGATTTGTAAAGAGTTACTGAATGCAAAGATTTATAAGGAGAAAATTGAGTTTATTGGATCAAAAATAATAATGAGGGTATTTGATTTAATAGATGAAAAGAGTTATTAGAAATAAAAATTATTTAAAATATTTAGATTTTGGAGTTTAATTTATTTGATCTTAGTATTTCATAAAGGTAATTTTGATTGTCGTTCGATTTTTAGACTTACCTATAATATATCGTGAGAGGTTTATCTTATGTTAAAGTAGACTAATTTCCATTCTTTTAATTAAACCAATTTTTTTTTATAAAATCTCAATGTAATATTTTAATATCCATCTTATTGATAATACTCTCATTATAATATAATTCTTAATTAAACTCTTAAAACTTTTTAGGAAGGAAATCTCATAGTGATATGTCAGCGTCATTCTTTTTTAATAACAATATAATAACTAATGTTATGTTTTTTTTAGGGTTTCAAAATTTAAATAATAATATAATTTGTGACTTGTTTTTAAATAACAATATAATTATATTATTATGTTTTGGTTTACTCTATCTACTTAATTAATTAAGTTATCATAAGTTAAGATTTTTACCTTTATAAATCATATAATTAAAGGTAAAAAGTTAAAGTATTTTTTATGTCATCATTAAATGAGGTTATAAAGAAATTATTCAAGGATTGTTTAAAGGGGATACACAACTTTATCCCTTTCACATTTAATTATATACCTTTTTTTATGAAGTACTAGTTCCGTGATTCAAGGGTTAAAAGAAAGAAATATTGAAGATAATTTATATTTTTAAAGATAATTCATATATTTATTTTTATTATTATTTAAGTTTTTGAGATTCCATACAAAATTTCATCATACATTTGATAGTCTCTCAAAAAAATAGATTGTAGTTTGACTAAAAAATGTCAAAAAATTGTAAATATGATTATATGACGATTGAATTTAGTCCTTACCATCAAATCCAATCAAAGTTTACTTTAAAAATGTAATACAATAATATATTTCAATGTGTATATCCCACATTAATAATGAGTAGCATGTGTTAAGGTATTAAAAATCCTATATATTATTAATTAATTAAAAAAATTACTAATAATTAAAAATTAAATTGTAAAAGTGACCTTATTGTTTGATCTAAAGGTATAATAGAAATTAATTTTAATGATTTTGATAAAGATTCTCACTATTTTTTTTATATATAAAATTATACATTTCAACAAATATAAAAATACAAAAATTTGTATATCTTATATTAAGAAGGGTTTAGATTGTTAAAAATTAAAAGTTTTCATTTTAAATTATACATTTTATTATTTCAAATTATACATTTTGTTGTGAACGGTTGTTAGTTTAATTGATGAAATTGTTTAGTTTACAAAGAATCCATCAAAAATTAATTTTCGCTACTAGCAAAAACTGATACGTGATAAAAGATGACACTAAAACCATACCCAAAACAACTTTGATGAAATAAATACTTTTTAATAATTAACTCTTAACCAAAAATCATCGTGTAAAGCAATAATCTTTTAACTATATCAGATATAATTCCTAGAGATGCCACAAAATTTAGAAATTTAGGGAATGACCCGTTGGAGATGAAACAATTAAAGAGTTTGGTTGGTGATTTACATCTGGTTCATAAAACTTTGTTTGGTCTTCAAGTTTTATCGATAGTAGAGGGGGGTTGTATTGCAACCGACAGACTATAATTATAAAGTACAGGTGTACGATAAAGCGCAATACGGGGGGAAGATCTGGTGGCCAATATTACTTTAAAATAAATGGAAAAAAAGTAATATTGGTGAAACAAAGGGGTTGTAACTTGTGATACGTTGATGGGGACGGTGTGATTTTAAGAGAGACGTTGGGGGGGTTTTATAATCACCTAACTATTTAGGAATGGTGGGGCCCTTTTGCGGACTAGAAGACTTAGGATTGACAATTTCATGGTGGGGTAAAGTAGTTTGGTGTGTTCTTTCGTCCCATGTTGATGTATAATAAAAGGTTTGCATGTCATGTCATTTTCATTTGATGGAAAGAAATAAAAAATTCCAAACTTCTCATTAAAACCAGTTTATATTTAAGACGTTGGGCTTGGGAGAATAATATGTTGAAATAAATTGTAAATCAACGGATATAATACAATAATGTTGCACACAAGGCAATAATATAAAGTGCCACAAATAAAACAAGAGTTTTCTAGAGTATCCTTAAAAAAGTATTATGGCCTTTATTTTATATTAATTTATGTTAATTTTATATATTTATTTATATATAGTTAATTTAGTTTAAAATAAATTATATTGGTATTTTAATTGATATTTTTTATTAAAAAAAATCATTTATTTTGGTCTTATTATTTAATCAAAATTATATTGTATAGTTCATGGAATTCTAAATTATTCTTCTAAATTTTTTTAACTAATCTTAAGATTTTATATTTATTTAGAAATTACCTGCTGCATTTCATATGAAGAAAGGTACAAAAAAAGTAAAAGTAATTTTTTATTTCCAACACATAAAAACAATAATCTTCCCAGATTAATCCGCTAAGAGTGAAAGTACATGTTCAAGTAAAATATTCGTTCCTTTTGCAAATCAAAGTAACCATCCAATTGTAACAAAACGATAAATCATCCATAAATTTATATTCTTATTCATTGATTTCATGTAGATATAGATATTAAAATTAGGGCTTCAGTATTTGACAATGACAAGCTTGACATACATTTACCACACATGATTTGAGCACCCAAACAAGGTCCTAATTCGCCATCCTCTCACACTTCCATGTTATCTTATAAGTCAAGCCTTCCACTCCACTATTATACACTTACATGAACCTCATTATCTTCTTTAAGTTTACTAAATAGCATGTACAAATACATGAACCTCACTCTCACAGTAGTCCACGTGTACACAGGTCCATTGTAACAATTACGATCATTATTGCTAGTCAATAATGACCGACACTACTCTGAATCACCCTGCTCCCAATAATGACTATTTTCTAAAATCAAACCAATCTTTAGGGTTAACCCATAATCCTAGTGTTTTAGTGGCGTGAAAAATATTCAAATGGATCCATATATAAATTAGTTAAGGTTTCATTCAAAAAGGATCTAGCACTTATCTATTGCACATTTATACACTATTGCACACTAAATAAATCTGCCATATTTTTCCTAATTTCCATACATATCACTAGGAGCAGTCACAAGTCAAGTCTGAAGCACTCAAAAGTTAGGTCAAAACAAGCATTGTCAAGTACCAAAGTCAATCATTAGTTGCATACATATAACAAAGGAGCACAATTGCACAATCACACTAAGTGAGAGAACTATGTGTGAATTGATTATTTTTCTTGGAGTATTGGATACATAAGTAATATCTAATCATTAGGTGGGGGTGATTGGGGTTAGCTCAATCCATTACACTTCTCCTATTTTTGCATGTTTTTATCCCTCACAAGCACATCTAGGGTTTCATGGCAAAGAAGGTTGATTTATAGAGTTGTGCATGTCATCATGGTTCGAGATTGCAAATATAGAGCAAACAAAGATAATAATAGGTGATTGTATAATCATTGTGTCACACTTCCCCAAATATTAGTTTTGACCAGCATGTCAATACTGACCTATGATACTAATCCGATCCTGTGGAATCGACCTAGTGCAAGTAACAAATCATTTCCTGAGTCGAGTGAACCACAAGTGTGTTTATCCTTAATTTTCACTTATAGAGCATAGTCAAAATCAAACAATCAACCAAAAAAACTAAGAATCATGATCCTTTTAGTACTTTTCATATTTAGTATATGCCCTTATCAAATCAAAAGAATCTTTGTCAATCATTTACATTAAGATGTATACTTGATGTCATTTCTTATAATCTGAATATTATTTCAAATTTCTATTTTAATTAAATTAATTTCAACCATTATCCAAATTAAAGTAAAACATATTGGTGAACTCGTACACTCATTAAACATGCAAAACCCTATGTTTTCACTTAAAGTTTTATCTTTCTAGGTTTTCAAATTTTGCCTTTAAAGATTCTAAATTTTCCCTAACAATACACACTAAGCATGACCATGTTGAATGAAAATTATTGGTTAAAACAACTAATGAAATTTGTCTAATCATTTTGTTCTACATGGATAATTTATCTTCTTTAGATCAATTATGTATAAAATAGGTAACAAAGATCAAATCCATATTCTGTAATAAAGCTAAATTTAATAAGTTTTATCAAATTTAGGATTTGTTGAAAACCCTAAATGATAACACTACTATGAAAATTCATGAGAGTAATATAGCAATGATAACATTCACTAATTTGGAACTATATTATTCTATAGCTTTACTAAAAATAGTAAAGTGTAAGGAGGAAACAAAGACTTAGTTGGAAATTATGCCTCTAGGAGGAATCAGGGTTTGAAACTTGTTGTCCATATAGGTTTGGTGACTAGAATTGGGATTCTAGAACTGGATTTGGGCATGGACAACAATGTTAGGAAGAGGAAACTAGAGGGGTGGTGCTCCTATCAAACCAAGGTGCTCTTGTCCACTTGTAGTGAGGAAGTCAGGGATTCTAGGTTCTTTATACCTTCATCTGTAGGACTTGTATCTAGTGTGGGAGCTTACGATCACTTACAGAGACTGTTATGTAACTAATTTTCTTCCAAAACCCTAGCTCTTTGACATGTGAAGACCAATGCAAATCAAGGGGTAAAAATGAGTTAGCGATTGAAGTTGGTCGAGACCTCAACACCCCATGTGTTGAGCACTGCCTACATAACAATACTCTGAAGAGGGATCAAACTTCATGTAGTTCTCACATGCTACGATGGTGTGTGAATAAATGGTGCAATGTGTTAGATGTTGGTATAATACTGATGTGATTATATGCTTTAACCGTGACTTGTGACTTATGAAATATACTCAAACTTGAGCTCTAAGATATTAGGGCTATCTGCAATTAGAATTGGGAAAAATAGGTATTTCACTCTCAATTTACAAGTATGATTTTGGTGCTTTTTGGTGTAGAGTCCTCTATGAAAAATGGTTTGGAAAGTGTTTATATAGTCATATAATTGAAAATCCTTCAAATGGGGCTCATTAGGAACAGGGGCTGACCTTCCTATAGCTTTGAATTTGGTAAATTAGTCATTGTTTGGCAGGAAGACAAGAAAGGGGGGAAGGACACTATAGTCCCCTAGGGCACTCTTATCCAATTGGTGATTTCATCATGCTAAGTGTTAGGCAGGGCCTAAAATGTGTCTAAGGTTGAAGAGTGTGTCATATATTAGCTCAGAAGAGTGTGTAAGGTGGTCGAAAGTAATCAAAAGGGGCCCTAAAATAGGTCTACAAATAAATGTGTAGAAGAGTGGTCATAAATGCACAATTTTAGCTTAGATTTTAATTTTGTGTCTACATTTCCCCCCCTCCACCCCCCCTTTTTATTTTAGTAATGTAGTGAAGCAAAATTACTAGAGTAAAAGGAAAAATAATGTGTACTTGAACTTACTTGTGGGAAGTAGTCTTGAATGTAGGCCAAAATGTTGAGTTGTGTTCCACAAAAATCTATAATGAAACATATGTAATATCGGTCTTTACTTAAAATGAATTATCAAAAAATAAAAAAATAAGAAACTAGAGAGTAATAAGGAATGAATACACTTGATTGAGTATGCAAACCATTGTGCCTTTTCTGATGTAAAAACCAATGGTTGTGGCATGTTATGCATTTGTATGAACATTAAATAGCTTGAATTAGACTGTGCATGCCCCAATCCTCATCTATAAGTGGTGTGCTCAATAAATCAAGTGTGCTTGACTCCATCATCATCATCCCAGAGTGACAGAGTAACTTAGGATATATATATATGGTGCAAAAATTGGTGTAGATATTGGTGTAAATAGATAACCATCCATTGTTGATGGAATGAGGTTCAATTATAGTGAAAAATTGGCACAAACCTAGTGCAAATACTGAATATAATTTGGGTGTAGTGTATATAGGGTGGAGAATGACATGAATTTTCATTTCATTTATGAAACTGATGTAATGAGGAAGCAATGTGCCATGCACATGCCCCCAATGGATATCTAAAGCATATATATTTTGAGACTAAGTAAAGCAACTATGATTCTAAGTAAAAACTGAGTGCCAACCTAGAACTACATGTCATGCATGATTACCCCCAAACTGAGTAAATCTGAGACAAAATTGTGTAATTCTAACTAATTCTAGAAATTGAGACTATGAAAATATTGAATGCTAATATGAGTAAACTAAGGCTCTGAGAAATATTAGAAATGTCTATTTTTTAGGCATTTGGATAATAACATTAAGAAGGACACTAAAGTAGTGTTCTCTTGTCCAATGCAACATGCCTATCCAAATTGACTTTTATGTGTTTTTTGAGCCTAAAACTATGTCAACTATGTAATCATTATTAGATCATCTATGTGTACTAATCTAAGAAGCATGATCTCTAAGACAAGCCCTTGTAAATTCCCCCTCTTTTGAGGTGAGTTGTTGAGCCTATGTAAGAACTTAACTCAAAATAAAAGGTTATGCAGTAGGTTATTATGATATAAATTACATCATAAAAAAGCATGGCATCATCATGTATGTAAATTGAGGATAGTGATAATGTAAGATGCGTGTGAAATTAAGCATTCACAAGAAGTGTGTCTAGATAGATGTGACAATGAAGCATATAGATAATTTGGTCAACTAAGTATATAATGTTGTATAGAAATACTTAAAAAGCAATGAATGATGTCCATCGTGGCATTGGAAGGGGTTAGGTGCATGATGTCCATCATGACATCTAAATCTAAGCAAATAAAGAAGCAAAATGTCAGGGCCATGATGCACACAATCAAAGAGTACGTGCACAACACATAAAACACATGATAGAAGGCCAATGGACCACAAATAAGGGACATGTTCAAATGTCACTCACTCAAATATAAGACACATACAAAGGCATGTTCAAATGCATGTGCATATAAGGAAGAAATGGAGGCTTAGAACCACATAGAAAGACATATTCTAATGTCCACATGAACAAATATAAAACACAGACAAGGACATGTTCAAATGTCCTCACACACATACAATTTGATGTATAAAGGCTTAGAGCCACTTGGTAATGACATATTCAAATGTCCTTAGAGAAAACATAGAAGTGCATACAAGATACAAAGCTAGGAAAAGCAATATAAAAAGCATGCATTATTATGTATTCTGATAAAAAAGAGCCAAGTTGTAATTTGAGAAATATCCAATAACTGAGATGGGCAATAATATATCACAATATTAGTGAATGAGAAATATTATAAGATGTAATACAATGTAAATTACTAAGCACGTGAGTAAGATAATGTGGGCAAATAAGGATAAAACCTATGTTTACCATGCCCCTAGTGAGTTAGTTGATGAATGTACATGTTGTAGGAAGCCTATGTGAAGTTTAAAACTGAGTAGTGATAGTCTGGGTTCATTGGGGCAAGAGTAGGGCAAGGAACACTAGAGCACTGTGCTCCTATCCTCCACAATGTTCATGCCTAAATATAGTTTTTGGTTGTGTAATAGTAAAAACACCTGTAATTGGTTCTAGGAATGATGTCTTGTGTAATTTACAATCACTCATATACATTGGTGAAGCATGTATGATATAAAACTAGCTAAAACATATATAAAATATTCTGCATAATTGAATTGATGTATGACAAAGTAAATATAAACATGCATAGGTCCTGATTTTGTTATTTTTTACAATATTTTTGTATTTTTTAGCATATATATGAATGTAAGTATGATACATAATAGGTGAGATGATACTAATTGATGAATCCTATGAGGGACTCACAATCAATTATCCCTATGTCAACAAAATGAATTATGACTTTTTGCGAATGGAAAGGTGTGTGTTGTTGTGATTGATTTGATCTCAATGGATAATCTAAATATGGACCACCAGTTGTGCTATAACTATCACTACCATACTGATTATGTTGAATTATGGGGCCTTTTAGAGCCCATATTAAAGTAGGTGAATCTTGTGTTGGTGCCTTATGTTAAGTGCCCATAATACTTTATAATACCAATCGAGCATGTGTTGGAATAGAGAGTGGCTCTCAGAATATATGAAAAATCTATATTGAAGGGGCCTCTCTAGGATAGGCCTCCGTGGAAGTGTAGATCTATGCTATGAAAATCTTTGAGTAGTACCCTTTTAGGTGGCTCAATTGAAGGATGTTGTATGGTAGTTAAATCTTTATATGGTATAGGGTACTCATAAGGGATCCCTAGAATTATAATGACTTCATTAGCATATATCTATTTTAAACATCTATGAAATATAGAAGGAATTGTGGGAATTTATTGAATCCAAGGGTGTCCTAATAAAATGTTGAAACCCCTGCACTAGGTACTCTCATGAATCTGGTGGCCATATGTACGGGACCAACCTGTAGTGGTAAAGTAATCTAACCAATGGAGTTTTGAATATAACCATTGAATCCTTTAATGATCATGGTGGTGGGAAGCATATCCTAATTTTTGTATCTGAGATGATAGAGGAGTGTGTTGGTACACATATTGACACATGAACTATTATCAACAATGACACTCTGAATAGGCTAGTGATCATTGTTGGAATGAACAAACAAAGAATGTAAATATGAGTTATCATCAACTATTTCATGCTCTACAAATGTGATGAGTGGCGTAAATGGTAATGTTGTATGATAAACACCTATGATACCATTTAAAGGATGTTATTTCTTTGCATAGGAATGGCAAGAAATTGGTGGAAGGTGTGCATTATAGGCATAGTGCATGTATGATGTATCTATGGTATCATTAGTCTTGTGCTTAGGAGAAGGATCATTGAATATTTTCATTACTTTAGTTTCATTGGTTGTATTGTTATATATTTTTTTAGTACACCCACATCAATTATGTTCACATCTATCAAATCCTAAATATTGTGTCTCAAATTGGTACATCTATTAGTAGTATGGTCTAGTGCCCTATGATAGTCATAAAAGGCATTCAGGTCAAAACCTTTTGGAAGAGATTAATTCATATCAACCTCTTTAATGGGAGGGAGATATATGATATTTCATTCCAATAGTGTTTTGATAACCTTGTATGGAGCTTCTGGTAGGTTAGTGAACTGTCATCGTGTAGGAGCCAATAAGATAATGCATGGAGTAGGCTCTGTAACTACATGTACTTTTACCTTTTTTTATCATTCTTATTATCAGTTAGCCTTACCATGTATGGTGGCTTACTTGAATTATTAGTGTTAGCATCGAAATTGGTTGTGTACTTAAGCTTATTCATTGCCAATAGCTTAACTTCTCTTTCTTTTATTGTATGCCATAAATTTGTGAACGAGTTAAAATTTTTGAACATAATGGATTCATGTAAAGATGGAAGAAAAATTTGCTTAAATACATCTTGTAATTCTATATCTACCATATGATATTTCATTTTGGATAACATGGTCTTGTATTTTAAAATGTATTATGTAACATGGTCATTAGATCTATGTTTGAGTAAGGATATTTGAGCATAGGAAACCTTCTCACTGATATTGATTTAAAAGTGTGCTAGAAACATATCATCTAGTGGATTGAATACATGTACTTTTTGGTATGGTAAATCATATAACCATTGTAATGCATATTCCTTGAGACTACTCAGGAATAACTTAGGTAATAATATATCATTCAACACACAATCCAAACTTGATACATGAAACACTTTGAGATGTTGTTTAGAATCACCCTTGTCATTATATAGTTTAATCTTGGGTGCCACAAACCATGTAGGTAAAGGATATACTATTATATGTTGTGTCAATGGAGTTCATAGTAAAACATGAGAATCTAGTGCCTGATTAGGTTTTGAAGCACCTTGTTCCAAATGTAACATCTTAGTTTGCAGAGATTTAATCTATTGCATAAGGGATTGTACATTGGAAGAAGATGAGTGTGTGATAAACAAATGTATTGTTCCCAATTATGGAGGGATTATTTCCATTGTATTTTGTTGAATCCCCTAAGTGATTCCTAATGTGATAGGTGGTAGAGATGTTATATCCAAAGGGGGAAAATTTTGAGAAGATTGAGTGGTGTTTGCATTCTTGATTTCCAATAAACATTTTAGAATGGTTGCATGATAAAGGGGTTGTGAATGAAATCTTTCTGTAAAAATCATTAGAATGTTCTCTTTGTCGAATTCAATTTGTTCCCCATTTATAAATGGAGATACATCATGATGATCATATTGAGGATTTATGCTATTTTGATCATATTGATCATGTTCATTATTAGTATCATTGAAATCCACATATTTGGTAGGTGTGGGCACATTCAAAGTGTTGATGCGCTTTTATTTTATCCATATTAGAGCTGAGTGGAATCTAAGTATGTTCAATTGGGATGCGACCTAATTTAGCACTTATTCTTAAAGGAGTAGAAAAAACTTTTTTAGATTGCATATAATATGATATGAAATATTGAATATTTTTTACTATTATAGATTTTATTAAATATAGAAAGGCAAGAACAAGTGGAAAAAATAGTAAGAAGTATACAAATCTTAGCAGCATCTATGGTTAGGGTTTGGTGATATTTGAATAGTAAACGGGTTCACCAATATGTTTTATCAAATTTGGGATTTATGTGAAAACCCTAAATGACAACTATAAAATTAGGAGAATAATTTAACAATGATAACATTTAATGATTTGGAACTACATATATTCTGGAAACTTATTAAAAATAGTAATTTGTAAGGAGAAAATAGAGACTTAGATGGAAATTATGCCTCTAAGAGGAATAAGGTTTTGAAACTTATTATGCATAGAGGTCTAATGATTGGAATAAGGATTCTAGAACTAGATCTAGGTTTGGACAATGATGTTGGGAAGAGGACAATAGAGGGGTGAAACTCTTGTCCAACCTAGGATGCTCTTGTCCACTTGTAGTGAGGAATTTAGGGTTTATGGGTTCTCTGTGCCTTTATCTTTAGGGCCTATATATGGTGTGGGAGATTACGATCACTTGTGGAGACCACTGTGTAACTAATTTTCTTTTAAAACCCTAGCTCTTTGACATGTGAAGACCAATTCAAATCAATGGGAAAGGAGTCAATGGTTGAAGTTGGGTGAGACCTCAACACCTCACATGTTGAGTATTGCCTACATACTAATACTCTGAAGAGTGATCAAACTTCATGTAGTTCTCCCATGCTATGGTGGTGTGTGAATAAATAGTGCAATATGTCATATGTTGGTGTAATACTGATGTGATTAGATGCTTTAACTATGACTTGTGACCAGTTCAATGTACTCAAACTTTAGCTATGGGCTACTAGGGATATATGAAATTATAATTGGGAAAAATAGGTATTCCACTCTCAACGTGCAAATGTGATTTTGGTGTTTTTCAGTGTGAAATCCTCCTTTATGTAGAATGGTTTGGAAAGTGTTTAAATAGTCATATCATTTAAAATACTTTGAATGGGTCTCATTAAAGACTTGGGCCAACCTTCTTATAACTTTTAATTTGGGAAATAAGTCATTATTTGGTAGGAAGACATGAGAGGGAGGAAGGACACTAAAGCGGTGCACTATAGTCCCCTTGGATGTTCTTGTCCAATAGGTGATTTCATCATGCTGAGTGTTAGGTAGGGCTTAAAAGGTGTCTAAGGTTGACCATGGTAGGGATAAGTTCACTCAGGGTTCATATATCAACTTAGAAGAGTGTGTAAGGTGGTCATTAGTGATCAAAAGGGGCCTTAAAATAGGTCTAGAGCTAAGTGTGTAAAAGAGTGGTCACAAGTGTACAATTTTAGCTTAAATGTTAATTTTATGTGTCTATAGCTTACCAATGAATAATCCCAATCCTCACTCCAATTATATTGTTACAATATCCAATTTGAGATGCCTACTATTACCAGTAGATGACAAAGGGCTTACATGATCCCCTTTACTCTTCTTACTATAGATTACACACCAATTCTATCTATCATATTGATGGACTCATCATGAATGTTGAAACTAATGACATAATTATTATAGACCAAAAAAATGTGTCGAAAGATGGAAAAATAATTGAATATATTAATATGAATCCATATCAGATTGATTTTATGTTATATATAACAAGAGACGAGTACAAAAAATTGGATCAAGCCTTCACATTAGGTATTTAGACTAATATTATATGTAAAGGGAAATGCAACCGATCTATTAATCAATGCAAGTTCAGAGAAGATAAATCCTACCTACACTTTTGATTATTGATACATTAGATATTTGGAGTCATGATCAAGATGGATTTGCTAGACCTAACCAAGGGATCTCCTACCACAATAACATCACTAGAGAGGGTTCCAAAGCCTCTAGTCAAGCAACACTATGTAATAACTCTAGTTAGGTTATTTTCATGTTCACAAAGTAAATGATAAATGAATTAAAATCTAATCTAGTGCTCACCAAAGCTTATGTCACAAAGTGAGGGTAATAAACATAAAAAGTAGACATGTACAAAAGATATATACTCACATCAATGTATAATAAATCCTAATGTATGGGAGAGAAGTACAAATGCTAATTTATCTATTCTTACTAATGAGGAACAAATTTATAAATACTTGCATTTGCAGATGAACTCATTGAGCCTCAATCTCTCCTTTGGCCAAGGTGTTTCGTAAGAGGTTGTTGTGGTATGTAAGGATAACAAAGATGAGTGAACTCTAGGTTGCACAACTTCTCTATGCATCCAAAATACTTCTCCACAATACAAGATCTATATCTCCAAAGAAAGTATTAAAACCCTAAGTTATGTTCCTCGATAAAAATGGTGGATAAGCAGATGCAAAATATATTCTTCTTCTTGTTTTCTTCCTTATAATTGATAGAAATGGATGTGTATATATAGTTGAATATAACCCTAAACCTTTCTGAAAGTTTAGCCAACAGGGTCGGCCCAATTGACTTTATATCATTATTGATAAAAAAAAATTAGGTCTTGATTTAGGTCAACCAAGGGCCAACATATACCCTTAATATGTTGTATCAATTTGAGTACAGGGCCGATGGGGCTGATAGTGTAACATAAATCATCAAAAAGGGTTTTAGGCTTAGGAAGGGGCTAATGAAGGTGACAAATGCTTGGAAAACTATGAAAGAAAGGAGATACAGATTATATAATCATTTAGGAGAAGGTTGGATTGATAGCAAGTGGTGGTATAGGGGACAACAATCCTGCAAAGCACCAATGGTCTGCCCACCCCTTTCCTAGTGTACCCTTTAAGATGTGCACTTAGAGAGATTGAGATTCGATAAGTTTTTGCAAGAGAGAAAGCATTAGTATTTGATAAAGTTTGAAAATCTTATGTATACATATTTCTCACTCAAAGCTCATCACATGTCACATAGGTGTAACAGGTGATGGTGCTTCAAGAAAAGAACATAACAACACACAATGTTGAAGCTAAATAAATTGTAGCAAGAAGTAAGTAAGATAAATGAAAGGGTAGAATTGAAAAATACATACCTTTACTTACCTTAGTGTCATAAATAAGGAATATGATGCACGATGTGTGAAGATGTCTAATGTAGGGAACATTAGGCGAACCTAAAGAAGTTAGCGAAAAAGAGCAAAAAATCAATTTTTTTGCAAAATGTACTTGTAATATGTGAAAAGATTCTCTACAATGTCAGGATATCAAAACATCTTATGGTTCAAAAAAAGAGCTAGTAGAAACAAAGATATGATCAAAAAATGAAATATAGTGGTAAATATTTGATAGGTAAATAAATTTGAATAGTAAATATAAATAGGATAAAAATAATTCATTTATTATTTTTACTATTCTAAGAAAATAGAGCTCTAAAAGACCCAGTTTGAGACTAGAGAGCCATCATGGTGAGGAGATGACAGCTGAGATGGGGAGGATGCATGGCAGCCATAATGAGTGCAACACAGGGAATCAATCATGAATTTCAAGATTTCTGAGTATTTTTTATTTGAAATTGAGCTAGATATAGAGAATTGATTGATAGGCAAAATCTAGGCACCAAAACTAACCCTATGAATATTTTAGGTAAACTAGGGGTAGAACAAGGTAGTGGGGAGGAAAAAATTGGACCAATAAATGTCTAAGGCATTTATTGTAAATTGTCAAAAAGTTATTACAATAAAAGAACAAAGTCTACATGGTCAACTTAGTTCATAAGGCAAGTAGAAGATAAGGGGTCGAATGCATAGCAGTGGGTTGACATAGTATTTATAAGGGTGGCTAACTGCATAAATTAGGTCAATGTAGTCTGAAAAGAAAAGAGGGCCAATTGTATAATAGAGGGCTAATACAATTGATAAAAAGTGGTCAATATCATTTGTAAAATAGGGTTGACTATGTACCACAGGGCCAATGTAGTATGCTAGAACTAGAGGAGGGGTGATTTAGTATCAAATAGTATGATTTAGTTGAAAAATATAATGGTTGATTTAATAGTAAATGGGATGATGTTGTATAACAAGATGTGTACAGGGCTGATTTAGTATCATATGGGCTGAGTGAGTAGGAAAATCATAGAACATAGGAAACTAAATCAAACCAGCTGATGAAGTATTTAATTTGTGAATTTTTAAGAATGCATTTTAAATATTTATGACATGGAGATTTAATACATATTTTGTTATTTAATATTTTGTAGAGATGCCAAAGACATTAGTGCTTGATAGATGCATCGTGGCTACCATATTTTTTGGATCATTTGAGTGATGTGGATAGAGCTTGACTCATCACCTCAAGCTTTGACATCATCATAAAAATGAGATAGATCCCTTTGAGTGTTGATCTCATTGTCATGTTCCTAGGATCATGGGATTAGTTGACCAACACTTTCTAATGGGAGGTGGGTATCACTGTGGAGGACATCTATGCATTGCTTGGACTTCCTATAGGTAGGACACTGATGATCATTAATACACTAGAGGATTTGGATGAGAGACGAGCATTAACCCAGTGGGATACATGCTTAGATAGGATTCATCCTAGGTTGAGGGTGAGCTTATTTGATGTTTATATTATAGCCATTTCAGACATCTAGAAGGTAGTGATACGACTTGTGACATCATGAGTGTTGTGTCACAAGTCAAATGGCAAGGTACATTATATGTGATAGCCTTGTGTTAGTCTATATTAGATCAAGGAACACTCTATGATTTTGGGGCTATCATCTAGGTCCAACTCATGCATGACATGTATGGGATTTTTTCTAAAGGGAAGAAGACCATTGGGCCTATGGTGTTATTGAACGCATGGATATATGAGAGGTTCTCTATGTATCAACTAGTTGGATTACTCCATGTGGTTAATGATAGGTTGCCTCAGGTTTTGAGGTGAAGACATGACCATGTATCATGAGTCATGCCTCATGTGCTAACTTTATAGACATTCACATGAGGGGAGATTGTGTGGCAACCCTTATGCACATAGTTTTAATATAGCCTAGTTGGTCGACCATTACGATAGGGTTGGCATGGGTGCAAATCATGAGCCACTACACATCATGGGTGGAGTTGCATCTGGTGACATGCTTACCAACATAATTTAGACTCCCCCATCTAACATCCCCTCTAGTAGTGTCTTCTTATTGGGCATGACATGCTAGAGAGCTGAGAGGGAGGGGAGGTAGAGGGGTACTTATAGAGATACCAATAATCAGGCCTTAACATGTTATAACATGGATTGGTTGATCACAATAGTAAGAGGAAATGGAGCTAATATAGGATAGGCTATGGATGTGGATGCATGGGTAAAACAAGCACCAAAACAAATGCAACAATGACCACCATGTTTGTATTGGAGATGGAGGCACCGTCGATGTGAGGAGACATAAGCACAAGTTACTGCATAGGGGGACCCAACAATCACTCTAAGACATGGTCCATAAAAGCACCCATGAGGAGAGGATCATGACATGTTTGATTGGTGACACCTAGATTTGCATTGACGTGGAGGCAACCTACAGAGGAGGTGCTTGGTGTGCGAACAGATGGAGAGATTATGATTGGTGACACCAACATAGGTGAACAAAGTTTTATTTTGATATAAGTTTTTGATATAGGATACTAGTTACATTGTGATTATGGGAGATAGATGATTTTGAGATATATATGATCTGATGCCTATTTGGTTTTGGTTTTGTAGATCTTGTGATGGAGGAGATCATGTGGGGATCTTCGGTTATGGTTGCACACCATGACATTTTAGATGGGGTGCTGACACCATATGACCCCACCACATTAGATGATCCTATGGTTCCATCCACCCTAGTCCAAGTGGCCTAGTTTAGACTAGTGGGAGAGGTTGTGAGGAAAATTCAAGTACATGGTGATGGGATACAACCATCAACAGGGGTTGGAGAGAGAGGCACAAGCCTGGTAGGCCCTAACACATGAGAGAGTACTGCACATGGTGACCACTATCTAGCTCAAATTGGTCCAGGCCCAAGTGGCCAATCTACAAGGATAAATTGTTAGCTTAAGATCCCATACTACCTCATTACACCATACTATTCATAGGGGATAGTCACATGAATCTATAGGTAGTGTGGATAGGCCACATGATAGACATGATGGAACCCAACTTTAGAGCTAGAGCTATTGTATGTTATATTTTGTATAAAACACATTATATATATATATATATATATATATATATATTATGTTGATAGTTGTATTGATCTTATGCATTGTACTTGGATGTGGATGTTGATATACGGATATATTTATTTTTAGCACATGCATTTAGCTTTTGTTGTATATGCTACGGGAAATATATGAGGAGTGTTTTCTTTTCGAGCATTATGTGATACACATGTATGGTTAAAAAAAAGGCAAAAAAAAAGACTTGGAAAAATATAAGTAATAAAAAACAAATGTATTACACACTATATCACGATGGAAAACATGTAATAACAAAAGATGATTAAATATAATAAACCAAATATCGTAAAAATGGTAACAAATGTTTTTAAACCATGTAAAATATTTGCACCAAATTAAAACAAATAAAAATCACACTATATCACATTGGGAAGTATGAAAATATTGTAATAAAATTAAGGTTCATGAAAAACCAATGGTATAAAAACAAAACAATTAAGTCAATCAATTATACTAAATCATATTGGGAAGTATAAAAGAAAGACAAATCTGAAAAATGAAAGTAAATTGATCACACTAATTCAAGATGGAAAGTATGAAAAAATTAATAAAATGGTTGCAAGCGTACATGCAATCAGAAAATAAGAAGATGCAAGTGAAAGATTAATGAAGTAAACATAAAACATAATAAATCAAGCTGGGAAGTATGTCAATGATGTGTAACTCATAATCAAAAACTACTTATCTCAAATTTGACACATGTAATTTCATTGTGACTTGGGTATTGGATTTTGTGAAGAAGGTCTGGTCCTATCCATGGTCTTACAATGCAACTCATAAATGGAACACCAATGAGGTGGAAACAACTATGAAAATAATTTTTAAAATGATGTTTTTAATGTGGTAATTTGTGAGGAAGGCCTAGTCCTATCCATGGTCTTACACTACAACTCACAAAGGGAAACCCTAGGGGGAATGATCAATTAACAAAACAATATTTATCAAGGGGAAATATTAAGAATGTTGTAAAATTAAAGAGTGAATGTAAAAATAATGATGTATGTGTATATGATAAGACCTTAGGAAACATGAGGCATTCTAAGTACACAAGAAAGACACTAAGAGTCTAGTGACCATCAAAATACAAAGGATACACATTCATAATAAGCATAAAGTTGTATAGGCAAATAGGTAAGATACTAAGATTGACTCATGTTGGTTATATGAACAATAAAATCAAAATGGACCTACATTCCCACAACATGTTACCCATTCCTCAAGACCTCTTACAGAGTCATTGATCTACTATGAGGATTAGGTACTTGTGTGAGAAAGTAGGTAGCACTAAATATTTTTTTAATTCTCCTTTCCAAATCTATTGGCCTATTACACCCCAATGGACCTCGGCTCTTTCATGAGGCCAACTGTGGAGTTTGAGCTTTGATTAGAAAAAGGAGATGTGCTATGAATCTAGTCTTTTAGTGTGATTAGACTTTTGAGAGTTGTATGTTGTCTTTTTATCATTGCCTTTTATTCAAATGGTTCCGATTTTAAAATTTTATGGATTTTAAGATTCCTCCTCCATATGGATTTGGAATAACCAACATGAGTGATAGAAGTGATACATATTAATGATATTTAGACTGTGGTTAAGGTGAACTAAGTATCCAAAGATATGACTGACTAAACACTTAGGCTTACCAATGAGCTAGTATGTTATCTCACGTTTAAATGATATGTATGCTTGGTATGTGAAAGGAGATAAGGGAATAAAGGGATATCCAAAGTAGATCGGTAAGATAGAATTACAATGAGATGTATTGTTTGCTAACAGATCACATGGTAAAGAAGTATTACTAAGGGGAACAACATTTGTATAACCAAACCACAATAATAATTATCTATGATATTAGGATAAGGTAGCAAACAATCATGAGAAAAGATAAAGACATCCATGAAAATAAATGAACTCATAGATATAAGCTTGCTATCATGGAAAGCACGAAAAGAAACCATAAGAAAAAGTGAAAAAGAATGAAAACATATACACCAAAAAATGCATAATATAAATATCCATGTGAAATAGGTAAGTTAAACTAAATTTGACATATAGTCAAATGATATAAGATATATAAAATTGGATCACAAGTGTAATCCAAAATCATAATGAAGAATAAAGTGAAAGAACACCATGATGTGTTCATGAATACTAATAAATCTGAATATTGTCCATGACATATGATATATCTCTATGATTATAGATCCTAATGATGACTAGAATCTCATCTATCTTCAGGGAAAGTTGTGAAAAGACCTCTCGTTGAATCTCCTCAATAGAAAATATAGGCATAGTTGAAGGATCATGCTCATGAGGGCTATCATGCATATTATACCTAATGAGGGGAATAGATGCCAGAATAGGAATGGTATCTTCAAAATAAGAAGGTGGCACCATTAGTGGAGAAGGAGCCACAAGTGGGGAAGGAACCACAAGGGAAGAAGGAGAAGCCTTCTTATGCAAGTGACCTATGGGAGGAGGAATAACAAGCACAAGAATGGTCATAAGGTGACAATGAAGGTGCTGCTGGAGAATGTAGCAATGATCGGTATGGTGGGTACCACACGGGTCCCAAAAATAATATACCTCTCCATATTTTAGAATATACTTAGGTAATAACTTGGGAGTATATCCTTGTCTTTGGGCTGCGGAAGTGTAGGATGTAATGTGTCAATATATTATTGAAGATTTTGATAATGGGTGTAATAATGATTATATATGCCATAAAAGTAACATAAATACTTTTTATTAGACTTTGGGGGGTTTACTAATAGAAGAGGTAAAACACGAAGTTGAGGAAGGCTAATATAATAGGTAGTCTTTGGTCCAATGATCAATAGCTTTATGAATATCACAGTAATGATGATTGGCCCATTGGGTGGGTAAGGATCAAGCTTAAAAAAAAGAAGGCCATCACCAAAGGGAGGTAGGGATAGTGGAGAGATTAGATTGGGATTGTGTGAAGTGAAATCAAGATCATATATAAGATGAGGCTCAGCTAAAACTAGATCTAGACTAGGAACCAGACTAGGCTTAACTGAGGGTGAAACATGATACGAAGAAGGCTTAAGAGGAGTAGCTAGCATCTCTAGGGATATAATATCATGAGCCTAATTTTGTTGGTGCACTTGAGATGATGGAGGAACATTGACATTCATTAACAAAGGCTTGAACACCAAATCAAGGGGAAAATCATGTTTTGAGCCACATTTGGATGGTGGGATCTTCTTGGAAAGGTATGATGTATATGCTTTCTTTCAATAGCTCTTAATTGTCATTTGTAAACCCTGTTGAAGGAGTTGGCTTAATTAGTTATGTTCTTTATGCATTTATTGAATTTTCTTGACTAATGATTGATCTAACTCACTTTGGATTCCATCTTTATATCTTGGCATGTCCAATGAGACCACACATCCCATACAAGCAAGGAGAACAATTTGACATTCTTAGATTTGCTAAAAAGTGCTTAAAACTCTCTAAAAATTAAGTTTTATTGTTATTTTTTCTATGCTTTTATTGACATAGTTTACATATTAATCGATATCGATTCTCTATAATTGGCATTGATCCTATCTAACTGGCATAAGTTTCTATGTAGAGGCAGAACACAACTGAAGATTTGGATTTTAAGTTTTCTTGAGAGTTGCAAGTTATCATTTTAGATTTTAAAACTTGTTAGGTCTCTATCTAACCATTTTCTTGGAGTATCCAGAAGTTTTTTTTGTAGATTTTATACTATTTTGGGCTAACTAATGTCTTTTGACAAAAAAAAAATTGCCTAAGGGTTCATGGGTAACCAACATTAGTTCTATTTCAATCGGCATTGATTTTGTTATAATCAGTATCGATTTTATTGTAACTGGCATCAGTTATTGTTGATCGATATCAGTCTCTATATAATAAAAATAGAGAAACTCGAGAGCAAATTTTATAATATTAATTTTTTTATTGATAATTATGCTTCAAACAGAAATAAACCCTCTAAAAATTATAGGTTACACACTGGAAAAGTGCCAAATTTGACAATGCTTAAGTCTTGAAAATTTCCATTTGGTGCTTAAAATAAATTTAGAGGTTTTATACTTAGTTTGTTTTGTGAAAGTTGTACAAGTTTGAAACTAAGGCCAAGGGGGCCAAGAATTTCACAAATGCTTTCATTTGGTGCATAAAATAAACATTCACTTAAATTGCAAATTATTTGAAGTGTTTTGTTTTATGCTAGATCTTTTATACTTGTTTGTTTTTTGTAATATGAAGGATGCATGTATGCTCTCCCCCTGTCCCCTTTAGGGAACTCATGTGACCAAAAGCACTCTTTTTTTATAATTATGAATTATCCAAGGTGTGAAAATAATGTTTTTAAGGCTCTCCCCAAAACCCATATGGTTTAGGTGATCTAAACACAACTTTTAAAGTCTTTTCACTTGGTCATTTATTTTATGCAACTTGGCTTGTGAGTGGGAGTTCATAGCCTCGCAATTTTTTTAAGAAAGCTTTGACTAGAGAATTCATCTCCTAAAATTATTTCAACCCTGTTCCACGGTGGGGTATATAAATTAGTGCATGTATACTATGATTGTTATGGGGTTGAGTAAATATCCTCTCCAATTGTAATAAAGACCTGAGTCAAGTCTAGCTAACTATGGGATTCCACTAATAAGTACACAGATGAAATCATTATTCAAAGGAATAGACCCTTGCATATTAAATTATCCTATATGAACTCAATTGACGCGAGACATCTCTAGTGTTAACCACACTTGGGACCATCTAGATGATCAAAAATTTAGTTTTAGAACAACCCCACTTGTCATGGACATATTGTTGATGCAGGGTGAGTAGCCCAAAGTTCAATGTCATCGTATAAACTCTTGGGAGAAGGGGGGTGTAAAAACCCTACTACTTCATACACTTTTATTTTTGGATTAACACTTCAAATCCTCTCAATGGCACGTATATAGATAGAATTCAATGATACGAAGCAACCTTGTCAATTTAGGGATTTAGATGTTATACTTAGTTGTATTTGGTCTTTTCCTTTACTTGTTTGGTCTTATTAGAGTCTAAAACTTATTTTTAAACCAAAACAAGTCAACCAAACACATTTTGTGTTCACCATTTTATTTGATAAGGAGGTGTTATGCTGGTCAAATCAAAATCATCTTTACTTTGTTCAAAATCCTCATTTGAAACATTATGTTTGTCTTATCTAAACAACGTTGTTATGTTGCCCATTTGAGTCTAAATCATTTTGAAAAAGTCTTTAAGTCATTCACTTTTTAATTAAAATTCAGAATCTTACCTTTCTAAGTTTTAAGCCAAGGTGTTAATCAATTTTCCATGTGCACTTGGTTTGAGTTAACTTGGGTATGATTTCCCATTTGGGTTGAAGGCCATTTTATAGACTCATCATGATTTGATCATTGTAAACTTAGGTCATCTAGTGTATCTCTCATGCTCTAGGTTCTAGAACCATTCTGCTTCTTATTACCATGTGGTGGCGTTGTGCTACCCATTTGGTTTTAATTTTATACTTAGGGATTCTTATGTGTTTTCACATCTTGAGTTTGTTAGTTTGAATTATTACTTTCCTTATCAAAAATACTCTCTTCTAAAGTTCTAGTCATAACTCATCGAAGTTATCCCTAGCTTTTACGGTATTGATGTATCTTTGACCTACATTTGGTGTACTTGTTTATAATTTAGGTTTCAAAGTTATCATACCCTCTTCCAATTTGATAATTTCAACCCACCAAAGTTGAGTAATTTTGTGAACCATTTCTTCTAATTATATGGTACTATGCCACTTCTCTTTAATAGAGTCTCTTTTTACCTTATCACTTATTTGAGAAAACCTTGTTAATGTTTGCAAAACACATTTTACAAATCTTAGCAAACATAGAAAACAACATTCTAGACATGATGCAAAGGTACACTCATAGTGGGATCTATTATGTCCCTAGCTATGAGGAAGAGCATTTTTATGATGGGCATCAATACTTCATCATGTTTGAGGATGTCACCATTTTTGGGTCTAGTTTTTAAACACCAATTCAATCTATGCTGATTTTTATACATCATCCCCATCCTTCCCCTTCAATTTGTATGCCATACTCAAAGGTTACTATTCTAGGTTATCCTTCCCCTTTGGCTTACACGAGTGATCACACTCCACAACACATAATGGTTATCATTTTAGGCTGTCCTCCTTTAGCTTATGTGAGCCATCAAGCTTTGTAGCACGTGAGGGTTACCATTTTAGGCCCTCATCTTTTGGATTGTGTGAGCAACCAAACTCCACAACGTCTGATAATTACCATTCTAGGCCCATCACTGATATTTGTTGAACCTATTTTTGAAGAATGTCCATTTGATGAACCAGTTTTTGTCGATCCCTTCTTCAATAGTCTAATTTTTAGAGAGTCCATTATTGAAACACAAACCATTATTCATCATGTACCGATTATTTCCCACTTTAAAAAATCGGTGCTGGTCTTCGATCCATGACAAATCCAACCATTACCTCTTCAAAAGCCATCTTATAAGGACTGAAATGTGTTCAAAATTGATAATTTTCAACCAATTGTAAGCAAATGTAATGATGCTAATGTTAAAACACTCCATTGTGATGAGTCAACTTGTGATGAATCACCCATTGATATTTTACCTATTATCAAGGAGTCTCACTCTAATGATCTAGTCTGTCAGGATCTAGAACATAAAGCTCTGATACCACTTTGTCAGGATCTGGGCTCACAAAGCTCTGACACCAATTGTCATAATTAAGAGCACACTTGATTACCTTTGTATAAGCAATTAAACACATAAATTTAACCAAAAGTAAAGAGTAACTAGAATTCAGAAATAACACAGAATATGAGAGACAATACACAATTTATATTAATACTCTTCTAGAAGGAAATACAATAAAGAGATCACACTCTTCCCACACCTCTTGGGTGTACTAGTAATCTTCCCTCAAGAGTTCTCTCTCTCAATTACAAACAAAATCAACTCAAACACAGAGTTGTTGTTTCAACTAGTCAGTAACAATACTGCCAGTACCACCGAGTATACACACATACTCCAAGTCTGAGTACACCACGTACTCCAAGTAGATCTCTACCTAATCTTGCTCCCTGATGTGTTGTTGATCTCCTTTGACCTTGATACCCCACAGATCTCCTTTGACCTTACACACACACACACCTATAGATCAATTGACCTTACTTACCATGTAGATCTTCTGATCTTGCATACCATGTAGATCTCCCACCTGATCTTGCACAACCTGCAGATCAACTTGATCTTACACCCCCAAAAGAACCCTTGTCCTTGCCTCACCAAGTCCTTATGATTCTCCCCTTCAACACCCCTGTAGATCTTCTACCAGATCTTGCTCTCTCGCAGATCTACCTAATCATACACACTTGGCATTATGGCACTATGAGGAGCCAACCTTGCTCTCTCTATCTAACACACTTTACAATACAGCCCATGGGTCTCTTAAATAGATCCCATGCAAACAATAATTAGACTTTCCAATTACAATAATTAGAACCGCAACTCAAGACTAAAATTAGTCTTTAACATGCAAACAACCAGTTCGTTAAACTAACTGTTCATGGAACTGATAGTTTTGGAACTGCACAAGCGATCGACGTCGATCCTTGTCTATTTGGAGATGATCGACATAAGCTTATACATGATTGATGTCAGTTGCTCTGCACACTAGATATGACCGATGTCGGTTGGCTTGATCGACGTCGATTACACTGCAAATCAGCAACCTCCTCCATGTTTGCATCAGTGAAGCTTTTAGCTCCACAACCTAACAATCTCCCACTTGGAGATAAACAACTACACCTATACCTGTACCTGTACATCATCTAATTTTGTTTCCTGGCTTGTATCCCTCTTCAAGATCAATCTTGAAGACCAACCACCACACATCCTGTGGTGTTACACCTGTCCTCCAAGTAACCTGCCATATCCGAATCTACATACCCATGTAGAGAAGTCTCTGACCATGCATAGCATGAATCCCTGCTATTGGTCCCTCTCAGATACCTGAGAATCCACTGAACTCCTTTCCAATGCTTCTTCCCTGAATTGGCCACAAACTTGCTGACAACTCCCCTGACATCATCGACTTTCCCTGTCTGCACATGACCGACCTCGGTACCTGCCTGATCGACGTAGGTTCTCACCTGACCAACGTCGGTAACTGTGTTGTCCTATGAGTGATGAATTTTACCCGCGAGCTCACTTTGGATCATAACCCTGTCCAAACTGCCCTACTCAAAATTATCTAGCCCCTTTCGTTGATCTCTGTCCATCATCTCGTCCATGAACACCAAGGCTTTCCAGTTCTTAAGTTTGTCAAAAACATCAGATTTCCTCTTCCTACAATAAACCTAATCCTTTCTTGTAGCATCACACTGCTCATAGAAATCTTGGTCTATGCTTTCTGGATCTAAATTCTTACCCTTTGACTTAAGAACATCCATTCCCTTCTCACTCACGTGACCAAGCCTACCAAGCCACATCTTTGCAACAGAAAAAGAATCAATAATACAAGTAGATAGATAAAGAGTACCTACTTTCTTACCACATGCTAATTCAAGTGCATCCGATGTGAGAGTTACTGTGCATCCCTCATCACCAACTTTTTTGAAGCAATTAGACTCCTCTTCAAGACTGAGACCTGCATGACATCCTTCTCCAACACCCATGTGTTGCCCGTCTGCAATTTCAGCTGCACTTTCCCTTTGCCAACAATTTGACAAGGCTCACCAACCCCTAGATAAATCTTTTCAAAGTTTCCAAGGACATTAATATGAAAAAATACTCTATTTCGGGTTGCATGGAAAGAGGTAACAGAATCTATAATCCAAGATTCTACTTTATCCAAGGAACATATAAGAGCATCCTGTGCATCAATACCTGCTTCTTTATTTCCTTCATGTTGATCTTCTACCAACCAACAATCTTTCTTTACTTGCCCTTTCTTTCCATAATTCAGTAATTGAGAATTCTTGCCATTGAATTCCTCCATTCTTAGTGTACTTTCTTCTGCCATTGCTTTACTCCCACTCAATCAAAAACCCCTGAGAGTG
The DNA here is from genome assembly GCA_037957365.1 of Torreya grandis. Classification (NCBI taxonomy): domain Eukaryota; kingdom Viridiplantae; phylum Streptophyta; class Pinopsida; order Cupressales; family Taxaceae; genus Torreya; species Torreya grandis. The sequence goes on from JARHVA010001107.1 coordinate 1,322,858, forward strand.
ACCTGTAATCAAACAAACACTAACCTGCTCCACCGCTTGTTAGTTGAACCTCGCTCTGAGAACCTTCACCCTGCAACCTAGCTTTGATACCACTTTGTCAGAATCTAGAACATAAAGCTCTGATACCACTTTGTCAAGATTTGGGCTCACAAAGCTCTGACACCAATTGTCATAATTAAGAGCACACTTGATTACCTTTGTATAAGCAACTAAACAGGAAAATTTAACCAGAAGTAAAGAGTAACTAGAATTCAGAAATAGCACAGAATATGAGAGACAATACACAATTTTTATTAATACTCTTCTAGAAGGAAATACAATAAAGAGACCACACTCTTCCCACACCTCTTGGGCATACCAGTAATCTTCCCTCAAGAGTTCTCTCTCAATTACAAACAAAATCAACTCAAACACAAAGTTGTTATTTCAACTAGTCAGTAACAATACTGCTAGTACCACCGAGTATACACACATACTCCAAGTCTGAGTACACCACGTACTCCAAGTAGATCTCTACCTGATCTTTCTCCCTGATGTGTTGCTGATCTCCTTTGACCTTGCTACCATGCAGATCTCCTTTGACCTTGCACACACACACCTGCAGATCAACTGACCTTACCATGAAGATCTTCTGATCTTACATACCATGTAGATCTCCCACCTGATCTTGCACAACCTGTAGATCAACCTGATCTTACACCCCCAGAAGAACCCTTGTCCTTGCCTCACCAAGTCCTTATGATTCTCCCCTTCAGCACCCCTGTGGATCTTCTACCAGATCTTACTCTCTTGCAGATCTACCTGATCATACACACTTGGCACTGTGGCACTATGAGGAGCCAACCTTGGTCTCTCTATCTAGCACACTCTACAATACAGCCCATGGGTCTCTTAAATAGATCCCATGCAAACAATAATTAGAATTTCCAATTACAATAATTAGAACTGTAGCTCAAGACTAAAATTAGTCTTTAACATGCAAATAATCGATTCGTTAAACTAACTGTTCATGGAACCGACAGTTTTGGAACTGTACAGGTGATCGACGATGGTCCCTGTCTGTCTGGAGATGACCAACATCGGTTGATACATGACCGATGTCGATTGCTCTGCACACTGGATATGACTGACGTCAGTTGGCCTGACTAACGTCGGTTGCACTGCAACTCAACAACCTCCTCCATGTTTGCATCAGTGAAGCTTTTAGCTTCACAACCTAACATAGTCTTTGTTGAGTCACTTCTTAATGGTTATAATTGCCTTTGGGAAAATCATTACTTTGACCATTATCTTGTTTTTAAAGAGCCTCATCCTTTTGACAAGTCAATCTATGTAGAGTTATCTCTTGATATTTTCCCACTCATTAAGGAGTCTCATTTTGATAGGCTAGTTCTTGTTGAGTCACCTCTTGAGTGGTTCCCTCTCTTTGAGGGGCTTCACTTAGACAAGCCAGTCTATATTGAAACCTTCCTAAATGAATCCATTTTTACAGAGTCCATTATGCCATCACAAGTCATTGTTTGTTCAAAACCAAGAATTCAACAGGACATCATTATATAAAATACCACATTAGATGAAGAATCAACATTGAAGTTAGGTTCCCTTTCTGAACTGACATTAGATTTAGCATCAGATAAAGAATCAACATTGAAGTCAGGTTCTCTTCTTTAACCGACGTCAGATTTAGATTCCATTGACTTGGACTTGGCTTTAGAATCAGAATACAGTCATGGTTGTTATAACATTGGTTACACTTGCCTTGCAGATCAATTTGAATATATTTATGATACTTCTATGGTTTTTGAGGATGATTACTTTAATATCCACACATGTTGTCCTAGTATATTCTACAAGGATTGTGTTGCTTTTCATCATTCCATTACCCCCACCCAACATAGCCATTATATTGACACTCTATCTCCCACAAGCATTGATTGAGACCGACATAATCACACTTTCCTGAATTGCATCCATGGAAACATACCATTTGTAGAATATCAAGGGGGGCAAGACTGCATTCATGCAGAATAAGAATAATCTTCTAGTGAAACATTTTTGGAGGTGCTAGGGGACGATCAAATTTCAAACTCAGAATCTTTTAGTGAAACCTTTTTGAAGGCGTTAAAATACAATCAAAGTCAAATGTTAACTTCTCTTAAGGAAAAATTCTTGAAGTCACTATGGGATAATCAAGACAAATTCATTGGTGAAAACCTCATTGAGGTACCAACAACTAAGTACAAGAGTTCTTCATTACTTGATGAAGATATTGTTCAAGATCAAATTAGTATAGTTGATAATCTACAATATAATTAGATTGTATCAACTCTCAATCTTGAACTACAAAAAAATATGGTGGTCCTATCACGATTATGTGTAGAAGTCTTCGGCCTTGCCCCAATCAAAATTATGTTGAATCCAGAATCAACAACATTTTGTGTGCCTAAAAACCCCAATCTTCATTTATTTCTCAACCATTATACATTCCATTATCATCCACCTTTTCATTACCAACTTATACCATTTATCATGTGGTTAACATTATTTACCATCCTTGGATGCATTTTTATTTATAAAGGTTATGAAGATATCTTATTTTGATGTTTGAAGGAAGTAAAATCAATGACCAACAATGATCACAACAACATTATTGGAGTCCAAATTTGTAGCAAGTTATTGATAGAGCAGCTATTTAGATGAGGTGTTGGTTAGCAATTTTTATGATTGATTATTATTGTTATCTCATATGTTGACTAGGACATGCATCTCCACATCAACAAGAGTAGTTATTCCAAAAAGATGTGGGCTAGCAATTTTTATGATTGATTATTCTAGTTGTCTCACATGTTGATCAAGATGAACATCTCCACATCAGTAAGAACAACAAAACCATTATTCAGTTGCCATGCCATTTACCTTGCCTTATCTCTTGGGGAAAACCCTATAAACCATTTCATTTTAGGCATTTTATACCATTGTGTCTCATTTACCACATTTTTGAACTACATTGATTTGAGGTCATTTGGGACTATGTAGGTAGTGCTCAATTTCTATTGAGGTCAGCTCGATCACCTTCACCATGCTCTCACCATTTTATGAGTAATTTTTAAGTTTGAATGCTTTTATCATTTTATGAGTAAATTAAGCCACACTCTCACTATTTTATGATAAATTTCTAAGTTTGAATGCTCTCGCCATTTTGTGATCAAACTAAGCCACGTTGTCACTATTTTTTGAGCCATCATCAATTGGGGGCAACCCAAGTGCAACCCTTTTGTCATTATATCCAATTGGCATTCTTAAATTGTGCCATATTTTATACCATTTTACCATACCTTTTACTATTGACCAAGGCCTATTTTAAGCCATCCTATTCGACCCTTTTTTATTTTGGTTCCTTTGGTTCTCCCTGCACCTTTTGTGAGGGGATTCTGATCTAGTTTCAGCAGTTTTAGAATTATATGTTTAAATGATAGTCTATGAAAGTAGTGTGATAGTAGATCTAGAAAGATATCTTTCATTTATGTTTTATCTGGTACCACTGATTATAATTGTCTATGGAAAAATTAGTATTTTATTTGGTATCATTGATTATAACTTCCTTTGGGCAAATCAGTATTATGATGCTATTTCCTAATTATAATCACCTATGTGAAAATTAGGATTAAGGTCTTTTTAATCATGCATTATTGTATCAGCTTGCCATTATTATTATTTGCCTTGTCATTTGGCTCAAATTTGAGAACTTGTTGTGACCTAGTCCATTTTTCACTGCCTTTTGTGTGGGCAAAATTATTGTGACTTGAGGTACTAATGGGATTACATAGGTCATGCTCGATTCAAATTATAGTCAACTCAGTCCCACTTTTTATTGTTCTCACAAATTTGTCAGCATGGGTCATTGTAGTCAGCTTTAGTTGTTATTAGAACTTCTACTCTTAGACATGCATCTCCTAGATTAGTTGGTTCCATATACCATTGTTTATATCCATGATCCCCATTATAGTTGGTTTAGTTGTTAATTGAGATCTTACCTATGGGCATGCATCTCCTCAGCTAGGTAGTTCCCTATACCTTTTGTTAATATTTCATTTCTATTGCTTATCCCAAAAACACAAAAACATTGGAAAGTGATTGATAAAACAAGCAAAAACATTCTCTTGCACTTTTGTTTATTATGATCTCCCATGCTCTTGCTATTTTACAAGCACTAAATTAAATGCTCTCATCATTTTTCAAGCCCAGTCTCCTTATTTCCTTTACAACATTAATCATGTTCTCTTATTGTCACTTTTCTCCTATCACATTTCTTGGGAGAACTACACTTGGATTGAAGTGCATGTTGGACCTCATGTCCATGGAACTATGAAGGCAACATCCACTTATCTTATACATCTAGAGTCAGTTTGGCTAACCCCTTCCTTTTCTTCTTTTTTCCCCATTTTGTTTTATGTGTGTTTATTTGATTATTGTGGTTTTTGATATTTTGTATTACTGTTTTGACATGTTCATTTGTTTTTTTTTCCATGTACATATTGATAGTATACATGGATCTTGATTATTCATATCTTAATTTCATGTTGTTTATTAAGTTGTTATTGATTTATTTTTCTACATTTTTATTCCTACTTAAAACCTGATTATCCATATCTTGATTTCAACTTAGGTTCATTTATGTTTTTGTTTTTCTTTGATTTTGTTTGTTTTTGTTTAAATATAAATAGTTTTAACTCTGGTATTGGTAGTTATTATCATTATCCTTAGTTATAAATATTTACATTTGAACTGGCTCATCACAATTGAAATGCACTATCATTATAGGTTACTCATACTTATGATGCATAATTTCATTTTGCTATAGTAAGCACCAAGTGCTTTGGATCCAAGTCAAAAAGTCAATACAGCTCTGTAGATCAGATCTCTAGTGCACCAATGAAACTAAATGCCAATGAAACTAAACACCAATGGCTTACACGAAAGACTCTATGCAAGATGTGCATATTTTGGCATACATTATGCGTCTAATCAAACTGTGGTCCATTTTTCTTCTATTCTTCATTCCTCATTCTATTTTCTCCCACTTTTGGGTGAACTACATTGGTTTGAGGTCCATCTGGACTATGTAGGTAGTGTTTGGATACATGATGTGTCTTGGGTCAGCTCATCCATCTTCATTCTTATATTCATCTCTTTCATCACTTTGAGCATCCTTGTATACCTGGTTTATGGTGGCTTCTTCAATCATTAGACCATCACATCTATATTTGCACTCGCTCATATTTAATCTATGCAATAGGTTATATCCTTGAGCTATGCTGCTAATTTTCCCTATTGGAGCACAACATTTAAACCTATTATCGAATCAAATTAGTCATACTAGGGAAAAATTATTTATTGGTAATTAAAATCATCCCTACTAGGGAAAATTTGATTTATCAACTAATCCAATTTGCTCTACCAGGGCACATTATTATTTCTTTTCTCTGGAGCAATGCTCTCCTATTTCTTCTAATTCCAAGATCTATGGACTTATCCCTCATTTTAGAAAATTTTTAAGTGTGTAACTTGTCTCAGGATTGATCATTCTTTAAGAGCACAGCTTTCACCCTCTTCTGGGTGTGTTCAAAGTGTGTCAATTATATTTTTGGATTGTATCCTTCCTACTTCCCCCCGTCCTTAGGGCCCATTATATTCTAGTTATATTTTGATCATCAAGAATCAATGCATGCAAGCATTAGCTCAATATGGATTTAATCTCATCCATGGATTAATTTCACTCTTTCTCTCTCTCTTCGAGAGTCCATCCCTCTCTTTCATCCTTGTATGTCCTCTCGAGGGGCCATCATGGGTCATTACCTTCCAGCTTATTCATGACAACTCTTTTATTTAAAAAGATGTTTTGTCTGAATGTCTCTCAATGCCTTTTCAAATAGGGGAAAAATGTAGACATCTAATTCCTAACACCATTGTGTTGAAATTGTCAATCTTACTCAAAATTCACTCAAATGCACAATTTTGGCCAAAATCATTTAAATGCGATAAATGGTTCGAGCTTGTCATTTACAAGTGTCGATTTAGGCTAATTTATCCCTAAATGGGGCAATGCATTTTATATTATTATTAACTTTTCTCAAATAATTTTGAGTCAAAATGATGAAAATATAATTTGACGCTTTGAACCACTAAATTCTTTTGATTTGGAAGCACACAACACGTACTTGTATTATTTCATATTGATAATGTCCTAAATGTGATATTAGTCTTTATGCAACTGACACCTTCTTCGAATTATACTCTAGTCAAATTATGACCTAGTAATTTGACATTTTTGACCAGTTTTGATTAATAGTGTACAATTAATTTCTAAATAATTGCATAAAATTTGATTAATCTCACTTAAGCAAATTAAGCCAAATTAAAGGCTTAAGTAGAAAATCCATGAAAGCTATTGAATATTTATTAATTTGAAATTGATTTTTAAATATCTACATCATCAGGTAACATCATTTGTGGGGTGGCATCCATAAGCCATAAATACAATAAATATCAAGTTTAAGGCCTCCCATGCTTCTTTAATGCCCCTTCCTTCCAAATATTTATGAGGGTATTTATGGATATTATCTCCAAAATTGAATTAATTCATGGCCACACATCTTGATCTCAATATGGGCGGTTACAGTTGATTCTGATCAATTTCAAAAATCTATAAATAGGAGGCCTCTCACTCATATTTTTAAACTTCATTTGTGTAAACTTATTATGCAGAATTCTCTCCACAAGTCATTTGTGTGTAGTGTTATTATGATTAATTTACTTCAATATAGGCATATCATTGATCTAATATCATGAGCCTAATTTTGTTGGTACACTTTAGATGATGGAGGAGCATTGTCATTCATCATTGACAAAGACTTGAGTACCAAATCAAGGGGAAAATCATGTTTTGAGCCGCATTTGGATGGTGGGATGTTCTTGGGAAGGTATGATGTATATGTTTTCTTTTAATAGCTCTTAATTTTCATTTTCAAGCCCCTTTGAAGGAGTTTGATTATTTATTTATGTTTGTTATGCATTTTTTGAGTTTTCTTGACTAATGCTTGATCTAACTCACTTTGGATTCCATCTCCACAATATTTATCTAGCAACCTATATATCTCTCTTGTCTCGAGTAGGAGGGCCTCCCTTCCCTATTAATTATTAGAATGTAAAACCTCAAGCATCTAGGCCTCCTTCCTATCCTATATATAAACCCATGCCTCGAACATCCGGGCCTCCTTCCTATCTTATATGTAGACCCATGAGCCCCTATTCTATTCTAAGTTGGATGGGAGAGAGGGGCGTGGTTGGATAGAAGTGGCTATATTTTTAAATTCAAAATAACCATTCCATTTAATGCGCTATAAAAATATCCAAATAATAAAATCAAATATGGGCCAACTCTAGTTAGAGGAAATAAGCTTTGGGTTGAGTTAGTACAAAGATTGAATTTTTGACTTATGTTTTGAGTGAAAACATGTCTAAAAGATAAAATCCAAACCATGAAGATTTTGGGGTTATTATTTATTTAAAGCTCTTGGAGAAGGGCTAGCTACAATTGTGTGTGTGTTATATACGTTTTCAAATTTAAATAATGGAATACAAGCAAGCAAATGAGATCATTCTTTGACTTTGTAGGTTTTAATGATCTTTTTTTAAAAATTGTATTGTTTTTCATAGGTAGATACCTCATTAAAAATATACATTTTCCATAGTTTCGAGCAACTCATGGTGTTTCCAAAAATTGTGTTAAAAACCATGTATATAGGCTTCGTACCATGTGTACCTAATCTAGGTTTTGAGGAGACTTTGTGCTTCCAAACAAGTCTTTTGTTGCCATCACATCTATTGCTCCTATTTCAGTTTTTGTATGAGAGGAATAATTTTCAGCCACTTCATTTAAGTCTAAGTTATTCAAGCAATCCTCTAAGCTTATTATGTCATGGATTTCTCCCCTTCACCTCTATCATTCTCCATTTTTATTCTATTTTCAGCTTTCTCCATTTTCAAATTTTGTTTCATTTCTGTGCTTTCCAATTAAAAGTACACAAAATATCTATGTACTACAAGGGATTTGCCCCTCTCAAATGCAAAGAAAAATATTCTCAATGGTGATTTATCTAATATTATAAAATTGTGTCAATATTTGTTGGGTGAGTCAAAAAAACCCAAGCGACATGAATTTTTGCTAACTATACACAAAAATTACCAATGAAATAAAATACATTACTACAACTAATATTGCCCATTTTGTTTCTTGAAATAACTAGTCCACAACATTTACCACAATATTTCAAATGGGATTTCAAAAAGATAAAATTATTGCAAAATAATGAATATGTAACATGCATATACAACACTATTATAAAACTTGAAGAGCACTCGATTTCTAATAATTCACAAGATAATTATAAGAAAACCAGAATAGATCATGATTTTGAGGTTTCCTTCTCAATTATATACCAAAATACATATTATGTGGCTTTTATTGAAGTTAATTCCCAACATAATCAATATTTTATACTCACACTCCAATGTGTGTGTTTCAATCCTCGGTCCAAGATTTGTTCAAGCTTACCACCTCTGCTTAGAATTATGGGTAACCATGGAAATTCAAACTTACCTGGTTGCGATTGCATTCCCGCATACAATTACATGTTCAATTCATTATCCTTCATGACCACAAGGATTTAAATAGATCAAATCAACCAATAAACTTTGATTAGTAACAACAATAACCATAAGGATTTAAATAGACCAAATCGGTAAAGAAAATATGATTAACAAAGGACTTTGTTCAATTTCAACAAAAACCTAATTGATATATGGAATGCCTATTAACACTAGAAAAATAAAGGAACTCATCCAAGACATAACTAGTAAACAAAACTCTGATTAGCATTAGAACACATTGCTTGATGTCCTCAAGACTTAATCAGGGTCTTAAAGTTCGATTACTATTGTGAAAGATAAGCAACTTTCATGAAGACCAAACTAGGATTAAGAATCCCAATTTTAATTGTAAGATTGAATAAATTTCTCCAAGATGAAACCTTAGATCAAATCAGAGTTTGGTTTAACCTGATTTTGAATCATAGTAGCTGCACCCAATTGAGAATGACCCAAAATGAAAAATATGAAGAAAAACTTGAAACCAAACACATAAAGCACATGGCAAATCAAAACAATAGAAAATATCCAACATTCTATTCTTTGTTAACGCAAGATAACTTGTCTACCATGGATGCTCCTACATCAATGCCCAAAATAAATGAAAAGGACCATGATCTCCTGCTCATGAACTTGCGGTGAGTTGATCTATTTATTTACCATGTTTTGAAACTTTGGTGCATTTATCCAATTTTGGTCTTCAACTACTCTATCATTCCACTTGACCAAGTACTCTTAGTACTCGTGGCTTCGTGTCTTCTTCCCAATTCAAATATTCAGAATGGCTTCCATATCTTCTTTAACTACTCTTGGCAATTGTTTCATCCAACCCTCAACTAAAAAATTCATGATGTCATGTGTTTCTCCCTCAACATACAGGTACAAATCAACCACATTGAAGAAAGGTGAAATACCTCTTTTGTCTAGAAACTCAATCTCATAATATCAGCTAAGAACTTCCTTAAAATCTTGTAAGGCCTAATCTTTTTCCACTTGAGTTTGTTATATTCACCTTTTCAAAACCTCTCCTTGAGCAAATGTGCCAACACCAAGTTCCCAACTTCAAAATTCACTTCTCTTCTTCGCATATCAACATGTTTCTTGTATTTTACAACTCTCTTCAAGTCTTTTCCTTCTTGACTTCTTGATGCACACCATACATATCTTGAGTGTAGTATTCACCTTATTTTCTTATTATACTCATCTTAGATGCACTCCTGAACTTTCATACGACTCTAGGGTTGTTCCCATACATATCTAAAAATGACTCATTCTTGTACTTTGATTAAATGAAACATTGTAAGAAAATTATACTTTTTCCAACATCAAGTCCCACTAATTGGGCTTGTCACCAACTAAACATCTCAACAAATTACCAATAATTTGATCAACACCTCTATTTTTTCATCTTTTTAAGGGTGATAGGTAGAACTGAAGTCTAATATAATACCCAATTTCTTCCATAGCCTCCTCTAAAAGTGTCCAAAAAACTTTGTATTTCTATCTGATACAATACTTTGAGGTAATCCATGCAGCCTAATAATTTATTGAAATAATAGCTTTGCAATGTGTGTGGTATCACTAGTTTTTTTTTCATGTTAAAACGTGAGCCAATTTCGAAAATCTATCCACAACAATAAATATGGAATCATTACTTCATTGTGTTCTCAACAAACCAATAATAAAATCCATGTTCAACACATCCCATGGTCTATCTGGAATGGGTAATGGCTAATACAAACCAATATTTTGACTCTTACCTTTTGCATGTTGGCAAAATTGTATTGTTTCACAAAATTATTCACAATTGTACCCATTCATGACCAAAATTATCTTTCATTTTTTTGTGTTGAAGTATTTTCATATCCAAAATGACCAACAAGTCCTTCGTTATGCTTCTCCTTCAACAAGTTCTCTCTCATGGAACCTTGTGGTATACACAACTTCCATCCTATGAACAACAATCCATCTTATATTATGTACTCTTATCATAGATTTTTGTCTGCATCCGTTGGGTTCCTACACATACTCCATGCATCTTAAAAATCCAATTCTTCCTCATACAACTCCTTCAATAATTCAAATCCAATGACCTCCACTTTCAACTCATTCACTATAGGAGCTCTCCTACTCAAGGCATCTGATACCTTATTGGACTTTCCTCTCCTATGCTTCAAGACAAAATAATAGCTTTTAAGAAATTCTACCCATTTAATATGTCACTGATTTAGCTTATCTTAGTTTTTTATGAACTACAAAGCATGATTTTTTGTGTATAAAACAAACTTCTTCGGCAACAAAAAATGATGCCACTTCTTAAGAGCTTGCACCATTATGTATAATTTTTGGTCATAGATCGAATACTTCCTTTTAACATCATTCAACTTCTCACTAAAATAGGAAATGGACTTACCCACTTGAATCAACATTGCTCCTTTGGTTATTTTACTTGCATCACAATCAACCTAAAACACTTTTCCAAAATATGGTAAGGCTAACACTAGTTGTTATATCACCTTTCTTCTCAAAAATTGAAAGCTACTTTGTTGTAGTAGTCCATTAAAACTTATTATCTCCTTTCATAGTCTCCATGATGGGTGCAAATATGTTGTTGAATTTTTTGATAAACTTTCTATAGAAACTCACCAACCCATGGAAACTTATTACTTCAAACATACTCTTCGACAAAAGCCAATCCACAATTGTCCTCACCTTCTCAAGGTCCATCTTCAACCCATCTCTTGAGATTTTATAGATCCTAAATATTTCAAATCATATTGATTGAAGTTGCACTTCTTCAAGTTCACTAGCAATTTCTCTTCCTTCAACTTATCCAAAACCAACTTTAAATATTTTAAATGTTGCTCTTTAGAATGACTAAAAATCAAAATGTCAACCAAAAACCTATTACAATTTTACTTTTGAAATGATTTAGCACTTAATTCATATGCCTCATGAACGTACTTGAAGTATTTGATAAATTGAATGGCATGACCAGCCACTCATACAACCCATCATTCATCTTGAATGCAGTCTTCCATTCATTACCTTCTCGTATACAATTTTGATGATACCCGATCTTCAAATCTATTTTAGTAAAGTATTTTGATCCACTCAAATAGTCCATTAAGTCATTCATTCTTGGCAATGAAAACTTATACTTAATGGTGATCTAATATATTGCATGTGAATCCATACACATTCTTCACTCCCCACCTTTAATCAGTGTCAACATAACTAGAACTGCACATGGGATTAGATCTCATGGATTAAACCCTTCCTTAATAGATGTTGCACTTGCTTCTTTATCTCCTCATTCTCCATTGGAGTCAACCTATAGGCTTCTTTGTTAGGAAAACTCACTTCTGTCACTAAATCCATATAATGACTAATGTTCCTTATAAGTGGCAATCCATCTATATACTCACTTATCACAATATAAACCTAATCTTTCAACATGTTTTGGGTTTCGAAAATAAAATCACTTATCATAGTGGTTTTCACAACTTGCACAAGATTTGAAATTAGTGCATAACATATTTCTCCTTCTTTATCCACCTTCAAAAACTTTTTACTGAATAATATCATTTTGTAACTTTTTTCCACCTCATCTCCTTTATCCTTCAATGGACTCAATGTGAATATCTTACCATCCTTTGTAATTGTGTAGGAGTTTTCTTGTTCATGATGCATGATTCTCCTATCAAATTGTCATGGCCTACCAAAAACACGACACACATCCATGGGCATGATATCACATAAAACTTCATCTTTATATGAATTAATCCATAAATTCACCACACACCGCTCATTCACTAGCACTTGATGCCCTTTGGCAACCAAGAAACATTGTATGGTGTAGGATGTGTCAAATATTTCAGTCCAAGTTTTTACATTTTTTATTGAGAAATCAAGTTATCCATACTACTAATATCAATCAAAACTCTACAACACTTACCTCCATATTTTCAAACAATCCAAAATAAACTCTTTTGTTGTGTCGGTTCATTCACCTCCTTTGTTGGTTTCGACATCACTCTTTTCATCAATAGAGTCTCTCCTTGTTCTAGCTCTTTGGTATTATTTGGAGACCCTACACTCTCTTCATCTCCAAAAACTATGAGTTTTCCCTTCAGCTTTCTTACCATTATTCTGAGGGTTTTGTGGACAATCGTGCTCCTTATGAATAGCATACTTATTACACCCAAAACACTTATCACAAAAACCTTGGTCTCTAACTCATCCATAGAATCCTCTTCCTCTAGAAGAGTATACTTTGCTCATGCCCAAATTATGATTTTGTGAACTGCATGCCTCTCCACCATTGTTTTGTTGACTTCTTCCACTGATGTTTTGTCCTTATCCTTTCAAATACCTTCCTCTACCTCTAGAGTTTGCTTGTTGCTTGCTCATCAACTTCTCCTCCACCTTCAACACACATTAATAGGCTTCCTCTATGGTTCTCAGGTTCAACAAACCAATTTCATCTTGTATGGAAAAACTCAATCCATTCACATACCTTGCAAATTTTTTTGAATGTTCCTCAGCATGTCTAACTCATATTGTGAGTCTATAAAATTCCTTGGTGTAGTATTTGACACTTGTCTCCTTTTGTCTCAAATTTTATTGTTTTCTAAACAAGCTCAGCTAATAGTCTAAGGGTAAAATTATTTTTGCCTCTCAACTTGCACGTGATCCCACCATAAAGATCGTGACTCTTTAACTTCGTGCACGCCAATTACACCTTGTGTTCTTCAATAGACTCATAATCAAAATATTTTTTCATTTCCACTATCCAATCCACAAGTTCTTCAGGATTTAAACTATAATTATAATAGGATGTATTCAGTTTCAACTTACTACCAAGTCACGCCACAGCTCTGATAAATATCATCTCAACTTCATTTTCCATGTCTTCTATCCCAAGCTCTTGAGCTCTTTTTCCCTCATCCTTGCTCATGTCACCACCATGAGCCACTTCCCTTTGAGCTAATTCCGTTGCATATAACCTTGCCTACATACATCTTATCATCTCAACCAAATCTATGACTTGAAGTCCTTTCAATCTTGTCCCTCTCCAAACAACATTTTTGTGGTGTGCCATCTCTTACACAATGCAAACTTATCTTTAATAACTTACTAATAGACTCAGTCCTGGGCTTCTTCACACACACACTCCCATTAATAAAAATGTAAATCTAATACCAATTGGTGTACACCCAAACTGTGGTTCTAACTAAGGATAGTTGTTTCATTTATAGGTAAAATACATTCATTTAGGAGACCCAGAGTAGAAAATAAATACAAAACTCAATACACAAATATATTCCCTTTATTAATCTGAAAGGACATTAGAAAAAATACAAGAAGTTTCAATGACAAGTTTTGAATACAAATTTCAACAACATAATACTTCACCTATTCAAGAGGAGAGAAAAAAATTACAATACCAATTTCTAATAATCTGCACCATCCTTTTTCCCCTTAAGGCAATAATGGATTGACCCACGAGCTTCCCCTAAGTGGCTCTTCACCTTCCATGGCATTACAACTTCTTACACAGGCCAAAAAAGCTTCCACGAATGGCTAAAAGATCACAAAACGCATTTTATTCTTCAGGTAGACCTAATCAGGTTTGTTGTAACACACGAACATATTAAAATGCACTTTACAATGAATAGACCTGGGCGAGCTTATGAATGGAAGTTCAAACGTTTTAAAACATTTGAAAACTTAGTCAAGTCTTGGAGTTTTTAATACAAATGTGAATGACAAGCGTCTCCTTACAAGACCTAATCGGTCTTACAACCACGACTCAACACTACAACTTTTCTCAAGTTAATTTTCGACCTAGTGGAGATTTTATACCTGCACTCCACTGTGTATTTTGAGCCTTGCTCCAAGACCTGTTTCGGATTACCACCTCCGCTTAGAACTACGGATAACCATATGACTTCACACTTACATGGTTGGACTTCTATTCCCGCATACAACTGAATTCCTCCACGACCCAATCAGGTTTGGAAACCTGCACATCAAAGCCAACATTTGTTAAGCAAGGCATAGACATAGTTTGGGCTTTTGTCCTGACTTACATTGCATTTCGATAACAAGCCTTTTGTAGACCTAATCTTCCAATAAACTCTTATTAGCAAAGGCAATAACCACAAGGCTTTCAATAGACCAAATCAGTAATCAAACGTCGATTAAGAAAGGACTTCATTCAGTTTCAACATAGGCCTAATCGGTAGAAGAAATGTCGATTAACACTAGCAACATAAAGGAACTTGGCCAAGACCTAAACAGTAAATAAAAATCCAATTAGCATTAGCGAACATTGCTTGATGTCCTCGACCTAATCGATGTCTTAAAGCCCGACTACCATTGTGAGAGCTAAGCGACTTTCATGAATACCAAATTGGGAGTAAGAAACTTGATTTCAACTATAAACTTGAACAGATTTATCTAAGATGAAAACTTGACCAAATCAGAATTTGGTCTAACCATATATTGGCAGCTACACCAAAACTGAGAAACGCCCAAAATGGAAACCAGGAAGAACAACCTGCAACCAAACACATCAAAACACATGGCAAAGTAAAGCAACAGAAAATAATCGATACTTTGTTTTTTTTTAAATGCAAGATAGCATGTATGCTATGGATGCTCCTGCATCATTAAATATTTTAATAACTACTAGTATAACCATTATTCCTATTTTGAATAAAAAATAATGTTTAATTCAACTAGTATTTTATTATATTATGTTGTTTTGGATTAAAGATGAATATACATGATTTTGAACATCAAATAAAATTAATCTATTTAATATCAAATATTTTATTGATTTGATATGTTTATGACAATGAATAATGTGTTTAGAAACATTAATGACAAGAGTACTTAAAACTACTATATTGTTTTTTACAACATCAAATAGTAGTGACGTGATTGTAATATTTAATATTAAATAAATTCATTATTTTCTTTCACAAATGTATTTGATGTATATTTTGGAATGTTTTATTTATAATTTGATGAACTATTTAATAAGTTTTTGCTAAGTGTGTGATTGTAGGGTAGGTGTACTTCCCCACAAAAGAGTGAGGGTATCATCAAAGAGAGATGGATAAATGTGATATGTGAATATAAGAAAAAGGATGTATTGAATGCCAGTTAAAAATTATTGACAATGAACTATGCAATGGGTAGACAGTTTAATTTGGTTATTACCTTTTTTAATCATGCATTTTTTATGTTAGTGTCATTAAATGACAAGCGCCAAGTGTCACACACTATTAACCTTTTTGTTATCCCCTTGTTAATCCTTTCAAGCAAACGAGATGAAATGTGGCAAAACATTTTTGTAACACATTGTTCAATAATTTCTTCTTTTTTACAACAAAATAATATTAATCACTTTTTTTGGTTGTAACCCCTTAAGCTCATCCATATGTCATTTCCACAGTATTAACTTATATTCACTAAGTTTATACTAGCCATGATAATTATTTATTCTCCTTACAACATCAAGTTAATTATCATAGCTAGACCACATGATTAAATCACCAACGTCGATAATATTTATTAAAACTAGTAAAAAATAAATTTTATATGAAATCCTGTGTTCGAGTCTCCTTTGCCATTAGTAATTGACTCCTCAAAAAATATTATGTCCCACGTATCTAAAAGGTTCCCTCAAATAAAATTAAAACAATTATCGATTAAAAATAAAAATAAAAATAAACTAAAAAATAATTATTATAATAATAAAATGCTTGTAAAACGAATTTTCAAATTCCATATCAATATTTGTTCTCCTTCTCATTCTAATCATTATAGTCAGACTTCATCACTAACCAACATCAATAATTTGATGAAAGCTATTTAATCAACCCTTTTGGAAAACATTTGTAAATTTCATAAAAAGAAACATTGAAATATTCAAATTCGTTTTACCATAAAAAATTGGTTAAAAATATTAATTAAATGGAAAAACAATAGCCAAGGTAGCAAACTAGCACTAAATAAGGAGGTTGAAATTTATGATTTTCTTCACATGGGTTGCACCATAGAATTTGTATTCAATCAGAATTATACCCAGCCATTAATTTTTAAACTGTGTTTTGTTTATCAAATATGTTTTATTGTAATGCTCAGTCCCAACTATTCTTTCCTTTTAAAAATCAGTACTACGCTGTTATTATGACTCAGTGTGCCTCACCAATTTCAAAAACACTGTATTTGTCAACTTCACATTAATCAATATTATCTAAAGGGGCACGTTGATAAAGGAAAATGTATTTAAAATATTCGACTCAACGCTTATATCTACTTAAACCTCAGTTGTATATTTGTTACACACATTTTATTAAGACAAAAATATGATAGCAAAAACTGTCGCAAATGTATTTTACTATATAGATGTATCTTTGTAAATCTAACGATAACATATAATATAGATTTATTTTTTTTCATTTTAATGTATAAAATAAATTAAAAACGATTAACAATAATAATTATTTAATTTTTTTATAATAATTAATAAAATTAGATATTTTAACTATTTCATTTTCAATCTTCAAGTTAATTTAGTTGGTCAATCTCAAAGATAGAGATGGGACAATAAACCTTGTTCACATACATAGTTTATTTCTTAATTTATAAGGCAGAAGCATGAATGAGTATCTTACACGCTACATTATTTTTTATTTTTTTAATTTACATATTGTATGCATTTAACACATCTTACTAGAATATTAAACTTGATTATTTAAAAATATATTAGAACTCTTAACAAGAAATCTCTGAGTGATGCATTCTCATTCGACTAATAACTTAACAAAATGTGCATTCATTGGCTAAACATAGTTGCATATCACTCTATTTGAAGGTATTTGACTCAATCTTTCTCCATCTTCCAAATATACTCCGTGAATTAAATAAACAAAATCTATTAAAATGGAAATGTTCATACGCATCTAACTCTACATGATGATTGATAGTTCGAAAATTGAGAATCTAAAATCAAAATCATTATTTATGAAACTCCTAATCAAACTTTGTTTTAAAAACATCTAAGTAGAGGTCATGATAAGCAACTTGTCAAATTAAGTTTATTAGTTATGATGTTTCTATAATCTATCAATTAAAAAGTTATATTAGTTGAATAACATCCATATATATTTGTATAATATTTTATCATAGTGTGAATGAGAGGATCCTCCTGCAACAAGTCAACAAAAATGCACAAAATAACAAAATTATAAAATGAGAAGAAGCATTGAATGGATTATATTGATCACGGACCACTTTGAGGTGGCAACCTTCTTTGAGCAAGTTCAATACAAATAATTCATGGATGCTTTCAATGGCCGCAACACTTACTTATATATGAATTCTCATCTAAGAAACTACTACTTCCCATGAATGTGGGATAAAACAAAATGCTCACGAGACGACTTACAAAGCATATGCGTTCATAGCAACTATTAAACGAACAAAGTAAAAAGAAGAGATATCACGAGTTCATAACATCCCCTCCCTCTTAGAAAAATCTTTGTCCTCGAAGCTTTCAATGTGGGAATTGGTGTTGAATCTCAAATAGTGGTTCCCATGTTGCATCCTCTCGTTTCATTATGGGTCATTGAATAAAAACCTCAATGATGGATCGGCAGTGAAGTTGACGTGTGCACATGTCCAAGATTGCCTCCGGCTCAAGAAGAATGGATCCTTCATTATCAAGTTTAGGTAAAATGGTCTGCACTCTAATATTTGTGCCAAGAACTTTCTTCAAACAAGAGACATGAAATACTGGGTGAACTCGGGAAGAAGGTGGGAGCTCCAACTTATAAGCAACCAACCCAATCTTCTGAAGAACCTTATAAGGCCAATAGAACTTGGGAGCTAGCTTATGACGCCCTTTGAGTTTTAAGGATGATTGTTTTTAGGGTTGCAGGCAAAGAAAAACCATATCACTTACTTGAAAAGTGTGCTTAGAACGGTGTTGATCTGTCTCTTGTTTCATTCGATTTTGTGCCATATGAAGATTTTTTCGTAGGGTAATGAAGATCTGATCCCGAGTTCAAAGAATCATGTCAACTGCTTGGACTAATGAACTATTAAGGTTGTACGAAAGGAGCACTGGTAGTGCTTGATCATAGACTGCTTCATATGGAGTCATTTTCATTGAAATGTAGTAGGAGGTATTGTACCACCATTCAGTGAGAGGGAGCCACTTTGCCCATTGATGTTGTTCTGAGGTGAAGCAACAGAGGAAAGTTTCCACACATTTATTGACAATTTTAGTTTGGTCATCTGTTTGTGGATGATATCCAGAACTCATCTTCAGTTGAGTGTTGATACGTCGAAATAGTTCTGTCTAAAAATCGCTGGTGAAGGTTGCATCACAATCTGAGACAATGGATGAAGGAATGCCATGAAGATGGAAAATCTAGTCCAAGAAAATTTGTGCAATTGTGGGGGCAGTATAAGGATGGTTGAGGGCACAAAAATAACTATATTTGGAGAGGTGATCAACCACAACCAAGATCACCATTTTCCCTCCAGATTTAGGGAGCTTCTTAATGAAATCCATAGAAATATCTGTCCAAATCCTGGTATGGATGGGCAAGGGTTCGAGGAACCCAGGGATGAGTGTTGTTTCACCCTTGTTGTGTTGGCAAGTATCACATTCAGCCACCATCTGTTGAATTGCCTTTTTCATTCCCTTCCAAAATAAGGTACGTTGTGCCCATTCATAAGTTTTGAAATGGAGTTCATAAAATATAGCCTGCAACAAATTTGGGCTCTGGGGAAGCACCAGATGACCCTTGTATTGTACAGAAGCACCATCCTAGGATTAATACGATACAGTCGAGGGGTTAGTGGCCAACTATTAAATGATTTAAGATAATGAAGAGTCATTGACATACCCTTGGTGTACAATTTCCAATCAATTCGGAATAGGCATGGAAATCGTTGAAAGAGAAGCTTGATCCACAAATGTGCGAGATAGAGCATCAACCACAATATTCTCTTTACCTTTCTTGTAAGTGATCTCGTAGTCATAACCCATAGTTTGCTGACCCATTTATGTTGTGATGGGCCAGATACCCATTGTTCCAAGAAATATTTTAGACTCCAGTGATTAGTTTTGATGCAAAAATGATTATCCAATAGGTATGGTTGCCACTTCTATACTGCATGTAAAATGGCCATCATTTCCTTCTCATAAGTAGAGAGCACTAAATTCTTGTCAGAAAGGACTTTGTTAGTGAACGTAATGGGGCGTCCTTCTTGGAGGAGAACAACACCTAGTCCATTGCTGCAAGCATCACTCTCAATAGTGAAGGTCTTGGTAAAATCTGGAATAGCTAAAATAGGTGTAGTACACATAGCTTGTTTCAATGCTTCAAATGCACACTCAACAGCTTGTGTCCAAGTAAAAGCATCATTTTTCAACATAGTTGTCAGTGGAGCTGCAATCTCCCTGTAATCCTTGACAAACTTATGATAGTACCCAGTTAGCCCCAAAAAACCATGGAGGCTCTTGAGTGTCTGAGGATGCTGCTAATTTGTCATAACAGTTATTTTTTCAGGATCTACTCAAATCCCTTGGTCTGAAACAATACACCCAAGATACTCCACTTCATTCTAGCCAAAAGTACATTTGGACTGTTTTGCACAAAGATGATGGTCAGAGAGAAGTTGCAATGCGAGCTCCAAATGTTGGAGATGCTCAAAGCATGTTTTACTATATATGAGGATATCATCGAAGAAGACCAGAATGAATTTTTGCAAGTAGGGCCAGAATATTTTATTCATCAATGTCTAGAATGTTGAAGGAGCATTGGTGAGGCCGAAGGGCATGACCAAGAACTCATAGTGGCCACCATGCATGCGAAATGTTGTCTTGGGGATATCATCCTCATGAAGCTGGATCTGGTGATATCCAGAGCGGAGATCCAACTTGGAGAAAAAGTGAGCACCATGAAGCTCATCAAGAAGCTTATCAATAACAGGATCAGAAACTTATCTTTGATTGTGAGGTGATTAAGTGCACAAAAATCAATGCAGAGGTGTCATGACCCATCTTTTTTCAAATAAGGAGAATTGGGGAAGAATATGGGCTAGTACTGGGGCGAATGATGCCTCGCTACAGTAAGTCTCGAATGAGCATCTCGATCTCGATCTTTTGTTGAAATGGGTAGCAATAAGCCCTAATGTTGGGAGGAATGCTTCCTAGAAGGAGTTGAATATGGTAGTCCTTTGGTCATGAAGGTGGCATCCCATTGGTACGGCAAAGACACATCCATACCTATGCAAAATGGATTGGAGGTCAGAAGTAGTGGAGACTATTGAGGGTTGCATTTGAATGGAATGGAGCTGGGCAATAACACCATGTGAATTCTTCTTAAGAAGGTTTTCCATGTGATGTGAACTTATGATGCTGAGAGATCCAAATTGTAAGTCTTTCAATGTGTGTTTTTGTCCATTATCTGAAAACTGTATCTAAAGTTTATCCAAATCCCATAAGATGGGTCCATGTGTGTGCAACCATTGGGCTCCCAAAATAACATCACATCCACCTAAGGGCAAGGCAAACATGTTAGAGTGCAAGGTATAATCTCCAATAGATATACGCACATTGTGACACTTCCCTTTGCAAGGTCATGTGCCCCCATTGACAATCATAACTTCAAATTTGGAACAAGGATGGATAAAACAATCAACCTGTTTGGCGATTCGAGGGTCAATGAAGTTATGAGTGCTACCCGAATCAATAAGTATTGTGAGAGGGAGCTTTTTGAAGTAACCCCTAACCCACATGGTCTGTGGAGTAGTGACTCTTGCTAAGGCATGGAGAAAGATCTCAGGTTGGTCTTTTTGAGAAACAAGTTTCACAATTGACTGAGCTTCTTTTGAATCATCTGTTGTATCCTGAACATCTACCCAATCTTCAGTTTCAAGGGCAGAGTTCACATCCAATAGGTAGAGCTTTTGCTCAACACATCAATGTCCTCGAGTGAATTTATCATCATAGTTATAACATAGCCCTTTTTCTCTACGAGCTTGTATCTCTGCTTCAATCAAATGCTTGATAGGAGTGGTTCTGGGCACTAATATTGTTTGAGATTATTGTGGCGCTGTATTTTTGAATGGAACAAAATTAGATTTGAATTGTTGCTGAGCTGCGATCTTGTCTTTTGCCAACTCCAATTCTAAGGCTTCCATCATCGTGTTGGGCTGGAACATTTTGACCTCAGATCAAATTGCATCCTTCAGTCCACCGATAAAGCAACCCTTGAAAAATTCATTAGACAATCCCTCTGTATGATTGACTATTTTTCAATTTCAGTTTGATATTCTCGCACTGTTCTTGTTTGGTGAAGTTTAGTGAGTGCTCCAGTGAAGTCATCAAAAGTAGTAAGGCCAAACCGTTGCAAAATGAATGTGCAAAAATTGATCCATATGAGTTCATCATGAGTCTTGGTATATCAACGATACCATTGAAGGGCTTCAATTTTCAAATGAAAAGATGCAAACAAAACCTTGTTGGCATCAAAAGTATTATGCAGACTAAAATATTGTTCTGCCTAATAGATCCATCCAGTTGGATCTACACTATTGAATCGAGAAAAATTACGCTGACTTACAATAATAACTGGAAGAAGAAAATGCATTGTCTGAAGAAGACTCTAAGTGTCGTCTATTATTCATGGTGGTATGTTGAAAACTGAGGCCGATAATTTTTTTATCAAGATCTTTGATGTAAGTCTTGAGGGTGGCAATTTCATTCTCCATAGTTTTTGCTTCTATTCAGGTTACCACCATGACTTGAATAACATATTTTTTCCTTTTGCAATGGATAAGAAAACTAGAGTTAAGACATGTTTAGTAAGGAAGATTTTGAATTTGGACGAAAATGGAAAAGGTGAAGGAGCTTTTAATAATAAAAAATTCACAATGGAAGTATGATTGACGAAAGCAAAGACAATTTTAGGAGTGAAAATGAAAAAAACTGAAAAATTACTCAAAGAGGGACAAACTAGTAGAACAAGATGATGAGCACAGTGAAAAAATTTCAAGACAAACGGACAAAAATAAAAGTTATGGCAAAACCCAAAAAAAAAAAAAATTGCGATTTACGAAAATTAAGAGTGGAATTGGGATATGGGACTTCAAGAAAAAAAAAATTAGGGAATAGAATTTTAGGTGTCCATAAAAATTTTGAAGATAAACGAGGCTACAAATGGAGAGATATTGCAAAAAAAAAAGTTACTTTTTTTTTGTTTCTATTGCTGGTTACTATGCTTTGGAAAACACGTCTACTAAAAAGATGCTGAAACAAGTCTACAGATCTACTATTGCGATTTTCTGATACTCTGCTAGTATTTTTGATACTTTGCTGGTAATATTATGAAACTGATAGAAATGGACCCCAAGTATCAATGGTTGCCTAAGGGTTTAAATATATCACTTTAGCCACCAATGTCGTCTAAGCAAGTACTGTTCTCCAAAAAAAATTTAATCACAAATTTATCTCTCAACGATAGTTCTTTGTTTTTCTCACAGATGAGAACTACTCAATCAGGTAAAGGTCGTTGCCCCTTTTGCTTGCAAGTTCTCTCAATAAGCTAACTACTTTAAGATACTTATGGTACTTCTCATAATGAGTTTTAAGGCTTTCACCTAAGCGCTTCTCATAGTTATGTGATCAGGTTTACCATAATCCAAAAAAAATTATTGTGATACAAAACAGAGTTATGTAGTAGAACAAAGTTAAAATTTATGAAAAAAATACTGTAACAAAATTTGCAGCAAAACAGAGTTTAAACTTTCTAGAAAAAAATTGTGATCCTAAAAAGCGCTCTAAATACCAGATGAGAGGATCCTCTTGCAAAAAGTCAACAAAAATGCACGAAACAACACAATCATAAAATGAACAAAAGCACTAAATGGATTATATTGATCACATACCACTTCGAAGAAGCAACCTCCTTTGAACAAGCTCAGTATGAATAATTCATAGATGCCTACAATGACCTCAACACTTATTTATATATAAATTCAGAAATTACTACTTCTCATGAATGTGAAATAAAACAAAATGCTCATGAAACAACTTACAAAGCATATACGTTCGTAGCAACTACTAAACGAACAAAGTAAAAAGAAGAAATATCACAAGGTCATAACAGTGAGTGAAATCATCTTGTAAAGGTGGCATGGAATACCCATGCAAAACGTTATCATGCACATTTTTCGAAAGTCATATTATTTTATGGAAGATCATTTGATGTCAAACTAGTGTTAGGAAAGATAAGTTGTGAAAACCTAAGGATCATGCTGTAAACTTTGAACCATGAGTACTATGTAATTGAAAAGTTCATACTTAGACCCCACTATAACACCATCAATTTCTTAATTCCAATACCACAAAAATAACTTGTTAAATTCAATCCGATGACATTAAAGAATACACACACATATATAGTTCATTATTTGTTTCATATACATTAAAAATATATAGATTCATGTCCCAATTCATTATCACATTTGCATCATATTGTTGAGTAACTGCAATATTGACCTACTTACACATTGATCTTTTCATCAAATTTATATTTATCTTTTTGGTAAATGGTAGAGTTACTGAAGTCGATGAGAAGTGTGTAGAAATCTAAAAAAATCTATAGTTGAAAGAAAAACCATGATATTCTACCTCTCTATATCTTAAACAATCATTGCCAGCTTCAATGATGATTCCCTGCTTTTTCATTGTTTATATCAAAGAAACTTGTTAATTATGCATAATTGCATTGTATTTGTATTTATTTTCGGAAAAATAGAATCACAAGATGTATTATTGCAAGCAATGTAATTATGAGATCTACGAATGATATAACTGAAACTGAACAATTATCTTATATGATTAAAAAGAACTGATTTATAATTGTCTCTAATTGTTATGATCAAAGAAAAATAAATGTCATATGAATGTATACTTGAAATAATAAATAACTAACAGTTATTAAACTTAACAAAATTGATATTAGTAGAATTGCTTTGTACTTTTGCAATTGGTTTTTATTATTTATAATTAATAAACATGATAGAATATATAATAATTAAGAAAAACTTGGAAAAAAATAAATTTTAAAAGCAAAAAGTCCCAATTTCAGGTATACCCCGAAAGAATTCTGAGATTAATAATATGCATCACAAGCAAGAAATACTAGGTTCCATTCCCATCACTTGCACGAGTTATTAAAGAAATGATGCAGATTCTACTCTCATCACTTTCAAAATCAAGTACCCTTCATGTCATGAAAAGGAAAGCATACAGTTTTACACTTGCAATAAAGAAAGATAGACAATATACTTCAATAAAAATAAGACAACGTAGAGCAGCTGTGTGCCTTGTTAACCAAACCAAATGACAAAATATGGTTTTATTCCAACTGGGGGAAAATTTACTTAAAATGTTTCAGTTCTAGATCTGCTCAACTTTTACATGGAAAGAAGCTAATTGCTAATTAAACATAACCTTTAAGAAGCAGAAAAAGATAAAACAAAAGTATGCCAAAAACATGCTCGACTCTATATACTCAAAAATCAGAACTTTGGTATCTGGATATCACGAGCTAGTTCAGATATCCTTAAAGCTCTTGACCACCTGCATAGAACAACATCATATATTAAGCGAAGTGCTTAGATATACACCTAGTTTTCAAAATTCGGCAATTAGTTATGCAAGGAGTCGATCGATTTTTATGCTCCTACAATTGAATTTGCATTGTATATTATATTCATGAAGTCTTAAGAGAAAATTTCTTGTAAAAACAGAGGAGCAAACTGATGCAGAATGCACTTCGAGTAGCGTAATACCTTGTTTTCAATTATGGAATCATCAGGAATTTCAAGTTTTTCCCCGTGCTGTGCTTCTATACTGACTTTCCCCTGAAACAAAACAGAAGCTCCATTACAATAAAGACTGTTATCGTGATCAATAGTTAAAGAAATGACATTTTATTATTAAATTCCAGGATTAATAAAATTAATGATTGTTTTAAATTTGTAATTTGAATCAAAAAAATAGTTTCATAAAATTGAAATATGTAGTTGGAAAATCTGCAATCACGTTTAAAATCAAAATGGATCACCATCTAGAGTGGAAAAATATTATCAATTTCACGAAATAGATACATATAAAATGTCGCATTTGCAAGGAAGTATCATCCTCCCAAAAAATTCCGATATGCCTTCACATTACAGTTATATGGACCCTAGCCTTCAGCTTTTACAAGCCACAGTTCACAATAGACATTTAATATAGATTATAAAATCTATTACAGTTTCTTCAGGGTTTTTATAAAAAAATCAGGCAGGACCTGCAGTGGATATCTCCCAATGCAAATGGTAAGCACTAGCATCTGCTGCTCGCATGATGAATGCAGGGAAATAATGCTCTCATCCTGTTCCCTAATGATGCAGGAGCATCACTCTTAGGGAACAAATTTTGCAAATTTTTGGTTTGATGCATTCATATAGATAGAATAATGCTTGGATGACCTTAGAAGGTCCCAAGCAAGCTTAGGGAATCAATTTGATAGTCTAGAAGTGCATTTAGCTAGTTTAAAATTCAAATAAAGGATTTTCCCACCAAAACTGGAAAGTTCAAAATTTTGAATTTTGGTGTGTTTAGGATTTGCAGGGATGTGGAAAGGCTTGATCAAGTTTAGGAACAAGTTTCAAATGTGACTAGAGACCTCTTGAACCGTTTTCCATGGTCTAAGTGGTCTTTGCATAGTAAATCAACTTTTGGGTGTTGTCACCTTTCCTAAGTGTCATGCTAACGTTGACAACTACCTCCAAAAACAGTTACCAAACGGTTGTATTGATATAAAATGAAAGATTTTCGTATGGTAGACAGTTTTGGCATGTTGGAATGATTCAAGACTAGAAGACCAGCCCCTGTTTTGAAAGAAGGAAATACAGACCCTGTGTTGAACATTTTGTGTATTGGTTACAGACTGTATGTTTCTAATTTGTTGAACAATGAATGGGACAATGGTTCTACACACTTTTGAACGGTTCTTGAAGGTGTTTTGAAAGCAATATTGTAAGGAACATTGATATTTTCATTTGGTAATCAGACTGTTGAAAGCACAGACCCTGTATGGTGTAAGTTTACAGACCCTGTATGGTGTAAGTTTCCTCTTTTGCAGTCAGGAATTGTGAAAGTAGCTAATGATCAGGTTGGTAAATTGTATTACGTGTTTACGGAAGTATGAATGATTGCCATTTGTAAATGAAAGATTCGTGATCATCAATAATAAAGCCTTTGTAACAGATATATTAGATATTAACTCTGTTTCCTGTAGCCTTCTCCGTTCTGTTATAGACTGAGAACATAATCCTTAAAAAAAGTACACTATGAATCTATGATCAAACACTTAAAGACTCAAAAGGGAATGGATTGAACGAGTTGTGAAGTTTCCTGTTGCCTTGTCTGGGCTTAAATGTGTTTGTTTATCTCTACAGATGCTTAAAACGGTAACTGTCTTATTTTCATACTCAGTAAACCCTGTTTTGAAGTGGAGATCGTGAACAGTGGATTGGATGGTTCAATTTGTTGATTTAGAAACGTGCCCAGGTGTAATACAGATCTTTCAAAACCAATTTGGAACCTTGAAACACCATATAACGTTGGCAACCAAATTTTCAATGCTCTCGGCTGTGACAGAGCCCCTACAAGCCCTAAACTAGGGTTTTAACCATATCATCAAATCTAACCGGCCAAATTTCATAAAAGTTTGTACTCTGATCAATATTGAGGTGCTCTAACTGATTTTTGAGGTTGCAAGTACGTATGGATACCTTAGTACGGAGTTTGAATGAGCCAAGGAGAATTAGGCCTAAAGAGGGCTATTTGAGGAGGCCTAAAGTGGGAAAGTGGACCCACAGGAAGAATTAGGCCACCACATTTGACACACAGGTGTGTCTTATCATTCCAAAGGAGAATCCATAATGTCAGATGTATTTGTACTTTTTCCATACTAAGTTAAAAACAGGGTTTAAGGGCTAGAAGGAAGGCTAAGAAGCTTAGTGTGTTTGGTGAAAAGTTGCAAGTTGAAACCTTTTGAAATGAACCTCTGCATCACCTAACCTGCAACTATCCTAGGTATTCCAAGGAAATTGCTTAATGAAGTTTTAATATATCCACAGAATCGCTCAACTCGTGGGTTGCTGGGTCCCCAAACTGTAGGGAAACGTGTGGAATCATGTAAGGATGTTTGAACTCCTAGCAATTGGAGAGGCCTCCTTGAGTGTGCGCACATGTGTGTGTTCAAATGAATTGGTCTTTTACCTACGTGAATTCTTGAAATACAGCTATCGTATATACCACATTTCTCGGGATGCTTTCACATTGGGATAATGACAATCTTTCCATGAAACCATGCTCCTTCATATTGACCACTTGTCTTTGACCCATATGCTAGAAGAGACATAAATGCTTACCAAGTTATCAGGATACAGATACATAGGTTTTATGGGAACCCCTAGAATAATATATTGCATCAGTGCGCAATCTCAAGCATCACATCCCAACCAACATTTAGTCATTACCTCCCACATATACCAGACAAAACTCAAACCTAGGCATAAAGCTTCCCTACTGCATGGTAGAAGGCTCTCAAGGCCCACATGTTGTATTCTTGTTAAATTAGTATTCTACATTCTGGCCCTGAAACCTTGATATGGTTTCTACCAGTCTCTAAGCTGTTCTTTCATATTTTACTAAGGGAAATCACAATTCCCATATTCAGACATTCTTCCCCTCTCCACCCACATAGTACATTTGTACATCTAATTCCTCCAATGTGGAACAACTCCTAATTTTTTTATCTTACCAGAAAAAACATTGTAATGAATGTCATCATATTTTCCTACTGATCTAACAAAGATACCTTAAACAGTAGGCAGCTTCAATGAGTAGGTTGCTGTCATTCAATTATAGCGAGTCCAGAACTCTTTGGTAACCATTTATCCAAGAAATGGGCTCAATGATTTTGACACTAAGGGCACACGTTTGTACTTTAAAGCAGTATGCTCACATACTTAATAACCAGGAAAAGCATTTAGAGTTAATAGAAAAGCATTAAAGAGAAAAACAAGAAGAGAAACACTACCAAGTAACATTATTATGTTCGCCGGAATGTCACCCTGCCTTTCACTGGTCTAAAATGTTTCCAAAACTGAGATGGCCTAGCAAAGATCAGAAATGTTTCCTAGCTGCCCCCTGCCCGAAAAGGTGCGCCACGTGAGACCATTGGTCCCACATTGGCCCATAAATGATTATTTAACAAAAATAATAAAACCCTAAACGCATGGATTAGAAAAAGTGGACTGCAAACTATCAAAAGCAAAAAAGGTGGGAAACAGAATCCTAAAGATCCTGACTTGGATGCCGGTATCCATTCTCTAGATCTATTAAGGGCTTCCTCTTCTGCATGTGCAGGCATCTGCATCAGTTTCAGCAGCACCGTGAACAAACACACTTGGCCACATTTACAAGTCCAATGACAATGGGATTTTTGGTGACAATCTTGATCATTGATCTAATTGGAACATATGTAATCAACTGCAACTGGTTGTTTAGTTGTTACTGTCTTGTATTTAGATATAGCCTGAGGTTTGGGAATATGCTCCTTTGAGAAACTACCTGTTTCCAAAACTATTACTATTTCCCGTTTTATGAAAGTTGGGAAAACATATTTCCTAGAGTTTCAGATTGCAACTGCAACAAACTTTTTCAAGAAGCGCAAATCCTCTGCTCAAAAAGAATAATAGTTTCTCTTAAGGGTGCAGCTGGTAGATTAACATGCCTTGCAGTAACAGTTTATCAATGCCAAACAGTGAGAAACTGTGAATGAGTGAAAATAATTATTACAAAATATGCACAAAACCATGCATGATAGCATCGATAAAACTTCTCACATTAGAAAATAAGAGAGAAAAATTTGCTAACCTTCAAGACAATTCCACTGCCAAACCACACGTCACCTGACACCTTCAAACTATCAAGGTCAATGATGCTGGGTATGGACTTGAAACGTTTTAAGAAGTTGCCAACCTGTAGATTAGAAAAGATGAGCCTCAAAAATCAAGAAAAATGACCGGAAACACCATCACATAAAAGATGTAACATAACAGCCTCAAATTTACCTTCTTGAACTCAGGGCCCAAATCAATGGAGGGATTTGCAGGGTTGACCCTTGCAGGATTTCGAATGACAAAACCATCTTCCACAGTGTAAAGATCCGACTGCAGAAGTATTATTGACAACGGTAAGAACTTTTCATGGGATTATTGCTAAGAAATATAGCACAGTGTCAACAGAACGATGCTCTATACTCAACCTGAACAAGAAGTAGATCCGAAGTTGCCTTCACTGGGAGGAAACGGGATCTTGGAACATTGACACCAATTGCACGATCAAAAAACTAGAGTCAGACAGCAATCTATGTCAGTTTATCTGGCAAGAACAACAGCGCATCAAAATGAATCTGATCAATGCAAGAATCTTCTGCCACAATATGCCACAATGCATACCCTTATGGCAGCACCAGCAGCTGTTTCAAGCTGAAGAACCTTTATGCTGTCCACTTCCTGTATAATGAGGAAACAATCCATGAATGCTAATATCATTTTCCAAATGCACATTTACAGTTATCATTCAAAAAGAACAACTTATTTCCGAATGCCAAAGAGTTTATTCACTACCTTTGGATTTGGAATTATCTCCATTTTAAGAGCATCAGCCTCCACAAGTCTTTTAAAGGCCTTCAAGTTCACCCACCTGCACGGTTACATGAATGGTCAAAATAAGAGAGACTCCAAATCACTTATAGTTCACAGTAAAATATAGAACACATTTCACTTACAAGTTATTGGTGTTGAAGATTTTGAACTTCTCAATTGACTTGAACTCACCAACCTGAATCATAAAATCACAAAGCACGGAAAATCATATCAATATGGCTAAAAAATATGCAAAAACTAACATTATCTTGATTGAAACTTCAAGCCACCAAAAATATGTGAATATGTATGATGTCATCTAACTTACATGCTCTTCTGGAACCTGGGCAATCTCCAAAAGCTGGAACCAAAAAACATTACAGTACAAAATGTCAGTCATCTCTGTCGTCTCTATGAGAAAAGTCATCACATAAATTAATGGACCAACTAACACGTCCATGTAATGGACAATAGCAGCTGTTGATACAACCACGTTACAATTTAGCACAATAATTTACTTGCTCAGAAGAAGCAATCCTTGGAATCTGTTAAGGGATTGTAACAACAGAGAAAGAATATATATATATATATATATATATATAACTGATAACATATTTGAGGTGTGGACAATAGAAGTGTAAAAGCCATATAAGTAACAAATCACTAGAAGCCTTCTCAGGAGTGAAACCTTGTTTTAAAAATAGATTTCCATAGTTGACAAAAACAAACCACTTTATAATATTTCCCTTCTTTCACCTGAGGGCTGTGGCTCAGCAGTAGGCAACTGGCTGACACTTCACTGGGGATGGTTCCCCAATAAATCTGGAACCTTAAGGATGGCCACAACCATTCATATACCAATATAAAAATCAAATATATATATATATAGCCCTTCAGTCAAGTTGAAAGCCTACACAAACCTTTGTTACTGCCTATACTTGTTAACTGTCAAATTAATAAATCCATATCATAAGCATCCAGTTTATGCGTATGGATAAAGGATGAATTTCTTGATTTTAAAATTTAAACAGATAAAAAGAATCATCTTTATGCCCCCACCTTTCTACAATGCTATTCTTATAGTTAAGTGATTTACCTTAGTGTTGCTTTCGATATAAACAAGGAATGGATTTAGACCAATCTTGCGTTTAGACTCTATACTGATAACAACATGTATCCAGATGGTTACATAGCAGCTACCTTTCAGGGAATTCATGAATGGGTGTTTCACCATTTGTTATATGTTATTTGTTGCTACTAAAAACCATTAATTAGGGTTTCAGATGGAGAAAAACAAAGCAAAACAAAGCTTATGGACATTGACCAAGTTTGCATGATATGATAGAATGTTTTGTTAAATGTGCAAATATCTCTTTTTGCATGCAAATTCAAAAGTATGAATAGATAGGAAAGAACAGAACTGTGGATAATGAGATGTGTGTTTAAAAACATATAAGAAAAATTCTCATAAAATAAATTAAAATGGTTTCACTTAACCAAGGAAACAGATGCACAGAATCAGTTCAATAAATAATTATTTTAAACACTGCTCAAGAAGAAATTTACCTGAACATGAAGGCAATAATGTATTTCTACTTGAGCAAAACTAAAACTTTCCAAATAAACATCAAGCTTCTCTGTTCCTATGCTCAAACAGATTTGATCTCAATCAAGTTTCCAGATTGTGCTAGGTTTTACGACTCAAGAAATGCTTAGATAACAATTCATTTTACATGCAACCATTTATTAAATGACACCTGCAGGGATTGCATTATCTTCAGATCTCAAGATAACCGCTGATTCCGTCCATGCTTGATTGCATTATTACAAAGGGAAGGAAAAAAACACAACATTCGCAAAAAAACATGACATGATGTAGTGAACTCAAACTGCTTGCTAGTAAACAAGGTTTATGCATCTTTGAAAAACAAAACTTCATTTGAACTTTTAATGTAAATTGCAGTAAGAAGAGATGCAAAATTATGTTATAAGCAGAACAAAAAGATACTTATCAGCATGGCAATGAAAGTAATGTGCAAAGACTCATCTTTCAAGTAGTTAACATGAAGAGACAGGTACTAACAAGAGTACCAGAAGAAACAAGAACTAATCCAGACAATAAACAGGCCAGATAACATGAAACTTAAGATGCGTGAGTTATCAATATGCACACTTCTATTTTAGATATAAAATTCAAGATACTTGATTCTTACCTGAACCCTGCCTTCGTACGAAATAAGAGTACCACCTTTCACATCTGCCAGTGTTTTGGGAGTGACCTGCCATAGTTTTCACCATGTTAAATTACAAGTTGTAATCATCCTTCTTATAAAAATCAAGACCACACCATCCTTCCATACTAACCTCCATGCAATATTCATTTTGGTTTTTGACCAAATGATTCAAAATCTCTGATGGCTGGTCAAGAAATAGCATGGGTATCTTCAAAATAAATATATCAATACAATAAATGAATTTACCAGTTGTAGAAATTGCCGTGGCCAGGCCAATATTATTTTTGTATCACCTCTAACCTAAAAAAAGGATACTGAGGTCAACGGTTGCTCCCAAGTTGTCAGAGTTAGCTATAAACACATACTCCTTACCCTATAACCAATAGAGTCATGGTCAGACGAACTAAAATACAAAGAGAAATAATTGAAGAGAATATGCACTATATTATATAGGTGTAACATTTTCAGTATCCCAACCTAAATGGGATGCTGAACAAGTCGAAGAGGAGCGAACCTGTGCCAACAGTTCGTCAAGCTTCCCACTATTGAACAGGGCAGGAAAAACATCTCCGTGGCCAGGTGGGTACCTTCAACCAGAAAAAAAGAAGTAATAAGTAAGCATGAATAAACATTCAGGACTTAAGTGAAAATATACCTTCAAAAATATTTCTATAACTGGTTGCAAATGATTGTAAAGTCAGGTTTAAGGTTGGGCAGATGATTCTGAGTTTAATATATATTTCCAAATAAAAAGGACGGTGAGCAACCTGACATAATTTATGATGTATCAATCCTCGTATGAACAAAACTCTAGAAGTCTTCATAAGAAGATTTAAAATCATCAGAGATGTCTTGATATGAATAAATACTCTAAAAAATTACCTTAAACTTGAATAAATACTCTAAAAAATACTAGAATGGACACATATAATCTTGAATATAATTTTTAAAGCATTACAGCAGGAGATGCAGGCATTGAAATGGGTAAGGGGAGGCCATTTTCAAAATCACGGTATGGGGATACATGGGTACACAGTATGCTTGATACACACACACACACACAATGTACACAATGAAAAAGAGGTTGTTCCTCTATCTGTCCTCTACCATGTCATAATCATCATTGTAAACCTACGCTGCCCAAGCCAGCAATTTTTTAAGTCTTGCTCAGTTTTTTCTTCAAAATCCTTATTACATATTTTGCACGCTCTCCAAATGTCCTGCTCCTTTGTTTGTGTAAGTTACTAATAAATATTGGGGTCTTGACATCTTTTAAGGCTTAATGCATTTCATTTACTTTCGTCTCTTTGTTTGTCAAATCTGATGCAATTGAGGCAAAAGGAGATACTAGGGGACATCCCCTGCATACTAGAGACATCTTTTGAAGTAGGAGATAACTTCTACATGTCTCTTAGTCTCCGAGATGCATACCCATCTATGAAAAATATACCAAACCCCAAGTTATGTGTCTCCAAGTTTCAGTGAGTTTATCAATATGTGGATTAAAATGTTTTTGCTCTCATGGTGATGTGGCTTGATGGGTGCTTTGGGTCTTTTCAGCCCCTTCGTTCAGGCCCTTAGGACCCTATATTGCAAGGGTTGCTTGCCCAAATGTGGATCAGCCTCCCTCCAATCCCACTGCCCACACCCTGCTCCTCCCCCCCAACTATTAGATTCACCTATTGGCATAAGATTAAATGCTGAAAATATGCTTGTCTAACATCCTTATTATAAGAATAAACCAGAATCCTGTGAGAAACATCAAAGAAAGAAGAAGAATGGGTGAATCCTAGGCTGACTGTTTGATTGTAAGTGATTACTTAAAATGTGACACAATGATGCAAAGCTCAAAAGCCTTCATGCAGTATAACTGTAAAAGACCAATATATAAAAATAAACCAAAAACTCCAAGTTGAAATTTTAAATACAATGTTGAGAAATTTACCATCCATCTTTGTCTGTCCGACCTTTACATGGCCAGGGTGTCAGATCATCTGCAACCATGCGTGGATATTTACTCTAATGACAAACAACCATTATAACATGAGAATTCCATAGAGAGAAAACAATGGAAAAAGAAGCCTGCAAAAAATCAATTTAAACAATAGCATCCAATAAAACTGCTGGTGCATGTCTCTAACCTGGTTGAACATGTGGATGTCAATGTTTGAGTCAGAGTACTTTCGTACAATCTATAAAAATTCACACAAGTGCAAACTCAGTATTCCACAAATGTTCATAACAATTGTCAACAAGAAAATATAGTTAAGGCAATAACATAAACATTATACATTACCTCGATTGTATCATCATGTGTGTTAAATGAATTCATGAGTACCAATGGAACTCTGCACTCGTACTTGTTGTTCAGAGACTGCAATAACAGTTGAGACAAATGAATTATCAACAAATTTGCAACCAAAATGAAATGCTAAATTTTTTTAAAATAACATTCTAAGACATTTTCATCAAATGTAGAGAGATATTTGAATCTCAAAATAAAAGTTTCACCTCTATTTGTCTGACAATCAAGTCCAGAAATGTCAACCCATTCCGAACTTCAATGACTGATCTGCACTTATAACAAGCATGGAATAGTTAAGAGCCATGTTAAGGCATGGAGGAAAAACTTCTTTCAAATAGAGTTACAACAAAAAGCATAGAATGCTCTGCCATTTCAGAGCATTTTAGAAATGAAATACGGCATTATTATTAAATCAAGGTAGACTTCATTTTTTATGCCATAGAGATTGTTAGGTTGTCCTAAGTAAAGGATCCTGTGCAGCCCACAATTACAAATCAAGAAATCCTATCACATAAAAAAGTTACAATGGATATCATAGGCATAATATCCTCCGCCATTTCAGGGCATTTAAAAAGTGAATTATGCAAATATTATTAGATCAAAGTAAACTTTGGTTTTCATGCCAAAGGCAATATTAAGTTGTCCTAAGTAGGGGATCCTGTGCAGCAGACCAGTCAAGAATTTACTATCACACAAAAAAAATGGCCACTGACATATTAAACTTCACCATTTCAGACCATTTTAGAAATGTAATCTGACTCTGTAATTGAATCATAATAAACCACACTTTTTATGCCCTAGACATTTTTAGTTTGTTTTAATCAGTGGACCCTGTGCCATACCCCAGTCAAGAATTTATATCACAAAAAAATTGATCACAATCGATATCATAGGGCATATTATGATATTATGCTAAAGAAGGCTAACATTATATCAGAAAGTTCGAAAATTGAACAGGAAATCAATTAAAGAAACATCAGCAATCATATAACTATGCACGTTTCTATAGGAATTTACCCTTGCCCCCAAACATTGTCAACTACATCTTATGAAAGCAAAAAATTACTTAACTTTTTGCTAATTCCTGGCTACTATTGGGCATTGTTTTTCGTTGTAATGACTTAGGAAACTTACTTGGGGCCAGTACAGCCCATGGTTGTTCCTAGACCACCATTAAGTTTCAGTACGACCAGCTTGTCAAGGAGTTTCTTGGTATCTGCAATATCAGTACATGAATCAATACCCCAGAGCCTAAAGATCTGAAACACAGAATAAAAATCAATTTTAAGCATACCAAATAGAGATCCATAATGGCATCAATTCAATGGAAAACATTTGCAGGCAAAGTTAGTTGTAATGAATCATGACTTAGAGAATAGGATTCGAACAAAAACTCTGAAAGATCTTAAGAACAATTCAAATCATATTAAATAAAGATCGATAACGAAAAAGTCTAATCACATAATTAAATATAGAACTTTTACAGACAAGGTTAACTCAGAGAATATCCTACATCTTTGGGGGAAAAAAATTCAAACAAAAACACTAAATGATCTTCAGCAGAAATTCAAATTCAATTTTATATTTTTAAGAATGTTAAAGAGTGATTCAAGATGAAACATTTCAGTGACAGATAAAAGTTATTTATGATGATATCATAAACAAAACAAGAACTCTGAAAGATCTTAAGCAAAATTCATTACTAAAGATACTGAACAAAGATACATAACAAATGAGTTTCGGAGTCAAATTATGGTAAAACGTTTGTAGGAAAAGTTAGTTCTCAGGAAATTGTATATTTTGGGGTAGGGGTAACACAAATTCCAAAAGATATTCAGCAGTAATTCAAATTCAATTTTTATTATATAAAACAGAGATTCATAAAAATAAGTTTCATCGACAGATTTTATATTAAATATTAGCAGGAAAAGATGGCTCTGAGAAAATAGTGCATTTTAGAAAAAATCCTCAAACAAAAACTCTGGTAAAACTGTTTTATCATGCCACAGAAAAATGAAAAAAACGAAAAACAATTTAATAGGAAAATATACTGATTTTAGAAAAAAATCAAAATCACTTTTCAGCATACTAAACAGAGATCCATCAAAAAAATGTCTCAGCATTTGCAGGCAAGGTTGATTTTAGGGTTATGGTACATTTAGGGTAAAAATACAGTGAATTTTTTGTATAGCTGTCATATTATCCTCTAGAAAAAATAAAACAATTCAATATGAAAACCAAACTAACAACAGATCACTGACCTTCTCCTACTGGAGCCAAATCAACATAGGGAACCACAATTTCGTCAGTAGGAGTCTTTATCTTCTCCCATTTAATCTTCTCCTCTTCTCCACTACATTTGTCAATTGCATCCAAATTATCATAAGTAAACACCTTCATCAGATTGCCCCAGATGTGGATCTCAGAACAGAAATTACGTAACATTTAAACAAAAAAAAACAGTAGTTTCCAAGAAAATGAGCTCAATATGCAAATCTTATCTATGCGGATCCCTCAAGTTCAAATCCCCACATGGAAATAAGGCAACCCACAACTCGGCAGGCATGTACCATGTAATAGCGCATCAAGGATTAGTATAATGTGCCATGAAATTAATCATTACTAAAATGTTCAAAATCTGTACAAGTTCTAAATGTTAGTATAAATCTTGAAATCTATAGAAATTTATATCATAATCTATTTTTGAAAATTAGTAGAAATTTCAATCCTAGTAAAAATTATGTAATCAGCATAAACTTAAACGGTAGTTACTAAACCATACCTCACATAACTTCACCTCGGCATTGCTACAAGTATATGCGAGCATTGTTCATCACAATGCCCCAGGTTCGAATCTCAGGGCGGACAAATCGTATAATTAAAACAAAACATAAACTACTTTGCAAAAAATTAACATAAAACATGGAAATCTAAGCTAAGCAAACTATTTTATTTTAAAACCTGTATAAATCTACTTACAAAAAATTTAATAAAAGATACATAGAAATCTATTTCTAAAAATTATGATTTTAAATCCGCAAAAATCTATTTCTAGATATAATAAAAAATCCGTTGAAGTATTAAGTTCTGAAATCGATAGAAATTTGAATCGTAGAAAATTTTCTGAAATCCGTAGAACTTTATTTCCAAAAAATATAATAAAAGATCTCTAATAAATTATTTACAAAAAAATATAATAAAAAACCGTAAAAATCTATTTTCAGAATATATAATGAAAAATCCGTTGGAGTTGAAGTTGTGGAAAAAAAAAATGGCAAAATACTTTCAGAAATATGAGATCTTAGAAAACTTCTGAAATTGTATAAATTCAAACCTAGTTTTTTTTTTTAAAAAAAATCCGTACAAATATAAATCATAATAAAAATATTAATTGCCGTAGAAATCTAGATTATAATAGAAATTTGCGAAATCTGCAGAAATTCAAATTTCTAGATTATAAAAAATTTAGAAATCCGTAAATTTTTTGAATCGCACTAAATTATTTTTTCTTGAAAATTAAATCGCAGTTAAAATTTAGGATGTAGTTAATGAATTCTTACCTGAGATAGCGAGAAACCAGCCTAATAAACCCTTCCTTCTCATTGTCACTGCAAGCAAGGAGAAAAAAAACTCAGAGATCTTCCACTGGTGAATTTATATAACAATGTGTGGCGGATTTCAAATGAGATTTATAGTATTTATTTTTCTAACCTGGTCTGGTGAAGCTTGGCGACCTCAGAGCGAAGCTTGGAGATCCGATCAATTTCCACAGCAGGTGAAGCGACTGCAGCTGCGGCAGCCATTTTCGGCCGAGATTGAAAGAGCCCCGTCGCTTAGAGATAGATCCGAATCGTACAAAGAAAACAAAACAGCGCGGTGTGTTAAGCCAGAATTCAAAACAGGGCGGCGTTTTAAGCAAGAATTCTAAAGCAGAAGAAAGACATTTCCCGAAGAGTGTATTTCCGCCGGCGAAATACTTTACGGCGGGGATTGTAGCCCTGTTTTGGATCCCGACGACTCTGACCCAAAACAAGTGGCGCCGGGTTCACGCTAGGTTGGTGCAC
This sequence comes from Torreya grandis, assembly GCA_037957365.1. NCBI lineage: Eukaryota > Viridiplantae > Streptophyta > Pinopsida > Cupressales > Taxaceae > Torreya > Torreya grandis. The sequence continues at coordinate 1,361,977 of JARHVA010001107.1, forward strand.
TTGCTGCAAGACACGTGTCATAAATATCTGTTTGGAATTTTGTTTAATTGTTTTTAAAATATATTTATAGGAAGAATAAACTGAGAAAGATGCTCAAGCGTATAATGTCGTTAGCATATTCGAAAGAGTGGGCCCCGCGTTAAGGGGTGGCGGGTCCGTTGTATGGCACGTTGGAAGGTAGTAAATTAGCAACAAGAGTACCGGGGCGATTTTTTTCAACTTCTGGATGGTGAATGAAAGTCCTAATTTGAAGTTCTAGATTCTATTCAAGTCCATATATATGCATGTTTGTTTCGTTAGTTTTCTACACGTTGATTTGCAAATTTCCTAGGTGCCACAAACACCAACGATGTCAAGTAAATTGAAAATTTGGTGAATCGCCTGAATTATGCATTGATTTGAGATAAATTCACCAAAATTTGGTCACGTTTTCTTATCCATGAGATGATTTTTTTAAGGAAACTATCAAAGAAATTTATACCTTCAAATTTTTATAAATCTTAACCGTCAATTTATTCAATTATTAATAATATTTTTATCTTCAAAATATGAAATCATAATATAACATTATAATACATAATATAAATAAATTTTATTATTAAAACGTATTAATATTATTAATCAAAAAATAATAATTTATAATTATGGTTATAATAATAAAAGTTGTTGGGATAGACGCAAGGACACTTCCCGATCAATTAAGAAAATAAAAATAAAGTAATTGGTTGGAATTCACGGCTCATATTTCATGTCAAAGGAAAAATTCGGCTCTTATATAAAAAATATCAGCAAAGCATACTAACCAAGAGATTTCAAAATCAACACAAAAGGACAAAGCACATATCTTCATAAACATGGCACGTCCCCAAAAGGAGGCGGCGAATCATCCTTGGGAGTCTGGGGATTCCAAGCGAAAGGCTTCGTTGAAGGAGGATCTAGGGCCACCCATCTAACTCGAGAGGTATCTAAGGGGGGCAAGAAACGATGATGCCTCCATCAGAGGGCAACTGAACAACATTGTCAACCAGGCCACCTCCCTAAATAGGGAACCTCCATCGTGATCGGCCAATGGTAGACTTCCCATGAGGCAAGGGTGAACTCCAACCCCTCCCCTCGCTAAGGAGGAGTGGAGAAGCAGTTACAGTTGTGAGAACGACTTCACCAGCAGCTAGACACTGAAGGAGGAGAGCCATGAGGCAGAGGCTCTGTAGGGACACGATTCATAGTGCAAGGAACACTCCCCTAGTGGTTGAGCAACTCCTATAGTGTTGAAATTCAAGCACAACCTTCTTTGTTTAAGTTTGAATCTACAAAAGAGTTGAAGAGATAACAACTACCTCATCATTAACAAAAAGTTGAGAAGACAGTGCTTCATTATTAAGCATTGCTGAATTTCTAGACTTTCATAGCTGAAATAAAATTATAACTTTGAGGAAGTTCCAAGGAGAAGCAATATAAGCTGACCATTGAGCATTATCTCCAGAGCAAACCATACTCCGAGAGAATGGCCTTGGGCGGAATGGTTGGAAAGGGTTGTGAATCCAATGCCAAGTAGATTGAGTTTTTAGGCAAGTTTAGAAGAGGTATTTGAAGGACTCTGCTCTTGAACAAGCTAGACACTTGGATTAAGTAATTCCAACATGTAAAAGATGTTCCCCAAGAGGAAGGCCTTGATAAACTAGGCACCAAAGAAAGTGAGAAATCTTGGGCTCAAGCATAATATTCTAAATTATGTTAAGTTTGGTGAGCCAAGTCATGGGCAAAGAATTTAAATTCCAATGCCTATTGAACTTGTCCAAATCTAATGAGAACAAACTCATGACATGATAAATAACCCTGAATAATAATTATTAAGTTGAGTGTCATAGTGCCATCTCCAATCCTTCCACCGTGAACGTGGAGATTGCAAACCCATCTTATGAAGTATGACATCAGGCATCAATTTTTGGATACGCAAAATAAAAGGTAAGTTTTAATTGAGTAGCTTATATTTGTCTTTTAGAAAATGCCATGGAATCCAATCATGTGATGAAGTCAAATCGTTAAAAGTATGAATTCCTATTTTAAATAAACACAAAGCTTTTATACCTCAGATTTTTTCTAAGGGAAGACTAGTATTCGTCACAAAATATTGTGATTTTTGAAGGAAAGATCAGTACAAAACTCATCACCAACCCAGCTTAGAAAGGGCTTGATAGCTTCAAAATCTTTCCAAATGCTTTTGGCAACAAGAGAACCTTCACTTTTGACTGGGGTAGTGGTGTTCAATAGATTATGAAACACAATGTTCTTCCAACTAGCCTTACCATAAGGAATACTTATGGAAATGCAGTGCCTTGGGAAGATTTTTCATGTTTCATTACCTTCAATTGATCGAACCATCCATTTAGCACAAAAAGCAATACTTCGTCTCTGGATATCAATAATGTGTATACCTCATTTATCACGAGGATGACAAATATTATCCCAAGTAACCTTGTGATAACCTCCAGTTTGCTTAGCATTGGCCTAGTTAAAATCCATTAGAACCTTTGCTAATTTATCATAAGAGGCTTTGGAAGGGGCCCAATAGGAAGAATAATAAACATAAGTGGCCATCACAATCTTGGTACAAACTCAAAATTTACAAGCTAAAGAGAGGGGTTTGGATATCCAATATGCAACCTTTTTTTTGCTCTATCAATGACATATTGCCACAACTCTAAAGTAGAGTTGTCAAAAGTGAAAGGAATACCAATAAATTTTACTCTCTCTCCCTTTTGTATCCACTTCCAGTGAAATTTATTAAGCCGTTCAGGCATAAGCATCATGCTCTGTATGTAGAATTGGGTTTTGGCCTATTGCAAACTAGAACTTGAGGCCTTGCAAACTATATAAAGGTAATGTAGAGCCTCTTTAAATGAGGTTTTTCTCCGGTGAGAGTGAGAAATATATCATCATAAAAGTGTCCATTAATGAACTGAGAGGCTCGATCAGGAAGTATAATTCCCCTAATGAGTACTCATTCCACTCTATGAGCAAGAAGATATCTAAGCACCTCAGCTCCCAAAACATGTAAGGCTAGAGCCAATGAGAAACCCTGTCTAATGGAGTAGAAAATCCCAAAGTTGTCATATTATTTCCCATTAGTAGTGAGGCAAGCTGAAGCTTCAGAAAATAGAGTTTGCACTACCAAAATAAAAAAATAACCAAACCCGAAACCTGAAGCATAGTAAGAATAAAGGGCAATGAATCTAATCATAGGTTTTCTCAAAATAAAGTTTGAGGAATATGGTTCGTTGAGAAGAAGCTCAAGCTGAAAAAAATTAAATAAGCTTATCCAAGATGTATTTATTCTTAATGAACTCAATTTGCATTGATCTGATGATGGCAAGTAAGATAAGGTAGAGATAATTCGTAAGGGCATTAGTGATGATTTTGTAAGAAATATTGAGAAGGCTAATGATGCGCCAATTAGTAATAAGCTCCAAGTCATCGAATTTAGGGATAAACTTGATATTGTCTTTATTAATGAGATAGCTTAATGATATTTTTTGCAGGATTTCTTTATAAAATTGTAACAAATTAGGCCCTAAAAATTGTCAAACTGTAGCTTTATAAAATTCACAAGGGGCGCCATCAATACCTAGAGCTTTGTCATTGGCCATGCATTGTATTGCATGAAAAATATCCTCAAGAGAAAGAGTAACATTGCAAAGTTTTTTATCTACAAGACTAAGGTTTTGGGGCACCACATCCAAACATTATGGTAAAGCTTACACTCTTTCCATTGAATCATCTTGGGCTTGAAACACTACTTTGTAGTGTTCCAAAAATGTTGAGGAGATTTTAGGTAGATTGGTAAGGTGTTCATAGGCAAGCTTTAAGGATTTGATTTGCTCACTGCCATGCTTGGCCTTGAGAGACATGAAGATTTCTTTTAAGGCATGGTCCCCAATTTTAAGCCAAAAAAGATGGGCTTGAATTTGTGCCCCTTTCGCCGCATGGCTATCAACAACTTTGATCTTGTGCTTTAGATAATTTGTCATGGTTTGCAACTGTAGATCAAATGTGTTGCACTCAAGGATAGAATAAATTATGTTGATTTCTTTGAGTATAATACCATCAGCCCACATCCAAACTCATGCAATTTACTTGCCATAGTGGTAGAGGAAAGTGGTTCTGTGGTTGATCACTTCATTTCCACCACTCAATATAGCTACTAGTGTAAGGTGGACATGGAACAAGATTTCACACTCTAGTAATGAATTAGATGGTGCCCTCATAGCAAAGGATGAACATGTAAAAAAATAATTGATTGTGTAGAGCTTTGAAGTGGCCACTACCCCACTCCACTTTGCATGTGATGGGACTATGATCATAAAGGTTTTTTTTTGGATGGATAGTCATAGCTTACTCATCAGAGAATGAAAAAGATAAAACGTGCTGCTAGAAAATCAAGACATGATTCAACCATTTGAATACCCTATTGGCATCAACACTATAGTTTGACCATGTAAACCATGACATGTTATTTACATCACATCATTTATGTAGTGGATCCACTAATCCCTAACATTTTTTAAAGTAAAATTAGTTTCATGTTCTCCGACGTACCACTACATTGAAAGGGCACCAACTTTGTCCTTGGGACTTTTAGTCATATTAAAGTCATCACATATCAACCAAGTGGAGAGAGGTAGATTATTACCAAGACATTGTCATAACATTATTCTATCAAGGCCATCATTTGGGTCACAAATATTAAGAACCCCTAAAGAATGACCATAAATAACTCAATGTGATATATCTTCTGCCAAGGAGACAACTAAGGGGATGAATTTTAGGGAAATAAAATATGGCACTGCCACATCCATATTCACATGAAGTGGAAAAGTGAGATGCATCAAACGAAACACTTCTTAGAGAAGATTGTAGAATAAATCTTGAAATATTAACTTCTTACAAATAAATAAAATATAAAACTCCCAAACACTAGCAATTAACGCACCTTAAGAATTTTTGGGAGGACTCTACGAGGCCTCAAACATTGTAGAAGAGTAAATTCATTGGGGGTAATATTTTATGAGTAATTCTCCCTCACCATCCTCTATATCTTCTCTAGAACCAAACAGTTCAAATTGGTTGCCCAACAGATCTTGCCGATTTGGTAAAATTATATCCCCAAGCAAAATGAATTGGTGTTTAGCCCCATTGTTATCCTAAGGAGATTCACCACTATTGTGAGGTGGACTATGCAACCGCCAAGGGGTAAGACCACTTTAGAGGGTATCCCAACATGAGAATAACTTATTTGTAATTGGTCAACTTGATAAATTGGCTCTTAGAGGCCATTAGATAACTATGGAAATGAAATCCCTTTGGTCCTCTTGAGAGGATTTAGTAATGGGGGGACATGGGTTGCCTTGGAACCCTTGTTTTTGGTGTCAATTTTTTTATTAGAAACCATTATCTAATCATCATTTTTATCCACAAAATTTTTCTTTTTAGATAGCTCATGCTTGGCAAAAGGCTTTGAGCATGCCATAATGGGAAAATCATGAATCCTATGGTTGTGCAATTGGCATCTAAAACAAGTGTTCAAGAGATTAAAATAGGTGACTTTCTGTGATAAATTTTATGTCCCTACAAGTAAATGTCAATGGATTCTTTCAAATTCTTATTCAAATCACCTTGACACAAACATGTTTATTAAGGCATTCATATTAAAAAAATATCTACCCTATGACACAAAACCCACCTTATGGGTTTAACAATCCCATTGAGAAATGCACATAGAGGAAGCATAAAGCCTAGAAGCTCGACTTAGATAGGCAACTTAAGGGAGGTATATTTAAAAAGTTTGAAATTACAAGTCCAAGGGACACAATCATGAGGGTATTCCTCAAGTACTGGTAAATTGATCTAAAAAGGAAAACTTGGGCTTGAGAGGGCTCCTTGAAGGAAAAATTAAAACCCTTTGGTGAGGCTAGATATACCAGTGACATGAAAACCCAAGGGTTCCCATTGATGACAAATCCAAGCATTAAGAGATTCCTCAGAGGTGATGCGACCGACATTGTAAGCAATAAGGTAATTATTTTCATACCACTTACAAACATTATTAACATCATATACTTTTAAACAAACATCATGCTGAAGAGGATTATCAAAATATATAACTCATCGTAAACCTTTTGGATGAACTCCAAGCTTGTTTCAGTGCCATCCTTCCCATTATTTGCAATAATAGTTGCCACAAATTGGTCAAGGGCCATTTAAAAAGAAACAATTTGCCCAAATGGTGGAGATTAATTTGCAAACGTGGTATGGCAACAAGGCATAACAAAAATTAAGTTAAGACAAACATGTAAACCCTAACAAATCAATTTTCTCAAGTTTATAATATTTTTTTCCTACTAATACAAACAAATTTCATTTAATATAATTTATAGAACTAATAACAATAAGAAATTCATCCATTAGAATTAAATATCGTATACAATTAAATATAATAATTAGAAATAAAGTTTTACCATAAGTATACAATATTATTGACTTATTCAATATTAAGCTTAAAAAATTATTCAAAAAATATAAAAGAGTAACTTAACCCTAAATAAAATTTAATTAATCAAATAACATAAAATGTTTGTCATACAAATAATATCCATAAAAATGTGCAACCTATTGTAATATACCATGTTATACTTAATGTAGTTATAGAAAAGTTATTTTTATAAATTTAATACTTTCACAATCCATAAAAAAAAAATTAGTGATTTAGCTTTTAAGGGGATTATGGAGTTTAAAACCCTAGGTTGTTAAAGGGATGAAACAACAAATCAGGGAATAAATATGTAATAAATACAACCACTTATTTGTATAATAATTAACCTAATTTGATTATTCTAAAAATAGTAATGAACTACATAAAGAAGTACTTAGATAGAAACTAACTGAAATAGATCATTGATAGGCTAGAAATTGGTACAAAGATTGGGCAAGGTATTGTCAACAATAATCTAAAGTCAAAACTCCTCTCGGATAGTAGCACGATCATTTGGATAGTAGTGCAATGTGTTAGTGTCCTTTGGGGCATGACATTATTCCTTGTAGGTAGAGATTGTGAACTTCTAGGTGGACCTTTGCCTAAGTTTGAGATGCATGTGCCTGAGTGATAGATCACTATATTTTCTCTATTTTTGATTGATTTAGAATGCAAAACCCTATACCTCCATATTGTTAGGGTATTTAAGGAACACAAGTGGAAAAATTGTAATGTTAGTTGGATAAGTTAGATGTGATCTCAACACCCGATTGTGTTGAGAGTTGTTTATATACCAATACCTCAAGAGGGGATCAAGCCTAATGTATTTCTCTCGATCTAAGTGCTGGTGCAAGTGCTAGTAAGTACTAATATGAGTGTCATCTTGAGTACTTTGAGTGTGATTTGAGACTATAAATCTAAGTAATATAAGTTTATGATTTGTTGTAGATGGTTATATGTAGAAGTAGTGAATAATATGAATTAATGACCTTGGTTTGCACAACTTGTTTTTGAGCTTGTTTGTGTGTATTTGCATCTGATTTCCATCTAGTGGGTAAAGGGATAAAATTGGTGTATATATATTGATCTAATACTTGTCAAGATGTGAAATAGGTCTAGGCTAACCTTAAGGTATCTTGAGAAGTGGAAATATGTTTAATGGAAGAGAGAAGAGGTAAGGGATAGTAGAGCAGTCCCTTGGTCACTAGCGTAGTGTGTTAGTGTTCAAAGGGCCATGCTATTATCCATGTGGTAAAATCTAGTGCACTAGGGGTCTGGATGCCTAGGAGATGGCCTATGACTACTTTTGGTACATTTGGGGATGGGTTAGACCCACACAAAAGTTGGATAAGAATAAAAAAATGTTCTAAGATAAGTCTATGGCTAAGCTAAGGATAGGGTGGTCTCAAGTAACATTCACTGCACTCAGGTGACATTTTATATGACTACATCCCCCCCCCCCCCCATTATTCTAAAACTACAAAAAAATCTAAATGACTATGATAAAATAAATATAAGTGTCCCCATACTTATCCATGAGGCAAATCCCGTGAATATGGGTTTGAGTTTGTGTAGCATGATCCATTTCATATCCTGCAAATGAAACATGTATGAATCAGTCCTTACTTAAGAAACATCAAAATAAAAGATAAAAATAAGTAAAGAGATAAGAGAGAGGAAATAAACAAATACACCTTGTTTAATACGTTAACCAATGCAAAAACCTGGTGACATCCTTTGTGTGTGTTGTTGGTGATCAAATGGTGAATAGCTTAGACTGAGCTGAATATCTTGTTTAATCCTCATGTGTGGGTGGCTCAATAACTCAATCTAGTTTTGACTCCATCATTTCCCACCCCTATTTGATGGATCATCATTTATGAATAACTTGGTTTGGACTGATGGCTTGCCTAACCCTCCTATATAGGTGGCTCAAGAACTCAAGTAGACTATGAGTCCATCATTACCTACCCATGTGTAGTAGATGCATATGTGACTAAAACTATATGATGTAGATAAAGCCAAGTGATGTAACAAAAAGTGTATAGGATGGATCTAGGGCCATTCAAAAACTTTGAAATAAAAAATGACTCAGGGGCCACCTAGGAGCTCAAGTATGTAGCTCATAGACTACTTGGGAATGCCAATCGCTATCAGATAGAATAAGGCATCAATCTGGTGTGAACCTGGTGCAAATAGTGTCTAGAGTATACAACATGGATAATGATATGGAGTTTTCCATTTTATCTGATCAACTGGTGCATAAGTGAGAAAATGGAAATAATTTGTCATGCACATGCCCCTAATTCTGATATTTGTGCATATGGATTATGGACTGAGTTATAGTAATCTATATCTAAGTATATCTGAAACTAAAATGGGAATGATCATGCCATGCATGATGTCTCTAATATTATAAAATTGATATGATTCTATGCAAAAGCAAGAATAAACTGAGCATAATTAATAATTTGTGATTGAAAATGTGTAAATCTAAATTGTACATTCTATACCTTTTTGGCAATTTCAAAATTTCATGTTTTTGGGGTTACTAGATAATAACATGGTCCCTCGGATAATATCACATTGTGCTAGTGTCCTCTATGTCATTTTAGTGTCCTTCTATGATTTTTATATGCCAAACTAAAAGTGATCTATGTCTTACTATTTTCCACTATGTTTTCCTGATTCTGAGCTTGTACTCTGTGTCTGAATGCTAAAAATTGTGTTCTGAGTGCAATCGGATGGCCTGATCCTTGTGATAAACCCCTATGAATGACCCTTCTTTTGAGGGGAGTTGTTTAACCTATGCAATAATTTTCCTCAAAATAAAAGCATTTTATCTTATGTGTTAACTGAAAATATATGATATATGTGTGATAAACCAATATAATGTGTATACATGACAATTGATTGAGCATAAGTTGGTAATGTACGATGTATGTTAAATCTAGCATTCATAAGGTTATCAAGATAGATGTAACAATGTAAGCATGTATATAAACATTGAATCTAAGTATAATCTGTATAAATACCTAGGGGATGGGGCATGATGTCTATCAAGGCACCCAAGAAAAAAGGGGAGATACATGAGGTCCATCATGGCATCAAAAACTGAGTGTCAGTGTAACAATCAAGAGATAAGTGTCATGGCCATGATACATACATGAGATCATACTTACAAACACATGAGGCACGTAAAGTTAGCCAATGGGCCATAATACAAGGTACATGGGCACAAGTCACTAAGTTTGAGAGATCAAAACATACAATAATATGTTTAAATGTCCACAAATGCAAAAAGTAAGCAATGTTGGCTTAGATCCACATGGAAGGACATGTTCAAATTTTTTCTTACATAACTAAGAAGCACATACAAGGACATGGGCACATGTCCAAAGCATACACATAATGAAAGGAATTGGTGTGGAGCCATAGAACAATGGCATATTCAAATGCACTGGAATAGATGTAGAAGCAAAGAGATATAATCGGATCTAAGATAGTAGAGCCAAAAATGAAAGTATGCATAGACATGTGGTATAAATCTATATAAAAGCAAAGATGTATATAAGCTGAGTCTATGGTAGTAATAGTTGGTAAAAAATCTGTGTAGTATAGAATGATATAACCTATTAAAGTAGAAGTTGTGTAGAGGTTGCCCCCAATGGGTGAATGTATCAATGTTGAATCTATGTATATGTGTATGTGCCCCCAGTGGGTGAATAGTATCAAATTTGGATCTATATGATGGACCTGAGTCTTGTAAGAATCTATGAACACTCGAAGAGAATAAGTGAATCATGTATGTATGATAACACCAAACTACACTAACATAGATAACATATACAATAACTGGAAAATATAAGGAATGTAAACATGGAAATGCATACAATCTAAAATTCTATATTTTGTTAGAAATATTTGAATGTTTTTCTATTTTGAACATATTATATTGTTTTTGTATTTTCTGAATATAAGCTATGTATAGAGGAGAGATACTACTAACTGATGAGTGTCATAAGAGACTTGCAATCAATGTGTCATGTATCAAAAAGAGGAAGAGTGATTATGTGTGTTGTGTGATGAGGTATCTAAGATTAGAGAATCAGATGTACTAAGTGATATGCAGTTGACACTATCTATGGAGTAGGACTATGAATATTTGGAGCTGACTGAATAGGCCTGTGAGTTATGGGTCTCTTGGGAACCCATTTGGTATAAGGAGTTGTAATTGGAGTGGATGCTCTATGTTGAGTACCCTGGGAATTTAATAACATTGATCTAGGTAGGAAATGGGTAGAGAAAAGCTCTCTAGAATCCACAACATGTCTCTAACATAGGGGTATCTCTAATAAAGGTCTTTGTGGTAGAGTATGCATATATGGTAATGATATATGAGTAGACCTCACCAGCACTAGTGGCTCAACTGATACCTAAGGTGTGTTAATAGACTCTATGTTTGGAGTTATAACTGGTGACTATTGTACAAGTAGTTGTGTAATAGGTAAGGGGTACTCATATGGAAGGTCGTTGACTGTAACCACCTAATTAACATGTATATACTTAAGACATCTATGTATGGTGGATGGGATAGCTTAAAGTTGTTATATCCAAGGTCTACCCAATAAGATATCAAATGTGTCGGTATTGTGTACCACTAAGAATCAAGTGACCACATATGCAGGACCAACCTATAATGGAAGTACTATCTCCCCAATGGAGCTCTAAACATGGCCTTTAAATCCCTAAATAATTGTATCTATCTGAGAAATGTCATGCTTTGAATAACCTAAGTGTTATAAAAGTGTGATAATACACATATTAATGCTTGACACATTGTTAACCATGACACTATGAATATGATGATGATCAATGTATGATCGTACAAAGAGTGCATATAAATTCGAGTCATCATCAATGATCTCCTATTCCGAGAAAGTGATGAGAGGTCTAGCTGGAACTGTAGTGTAATACACCCCAATGCTATTATGGAGAGGGGGTGTGTCCACTATATGAGTATGATAATATGCTGGTGGTGGCTATGCTTGATATGTATAATGAACACATGAAGTGCTTGTTGTCTCATTAGTCATATGCTTTGGAAATGAATCTGAACATATTTTCAATGCTTTTACTTTCATTGGTTATGGTCTAGGTGGCTCTATAGGAGTGCCAACATCAATGATGTTAGCATCTATTAAATCTTGTATCTTATGTTGTAGATTGATGCATCTATTTTTAGTATGGCCTGGTGCCTTGTGATATTTGCAAAATATATTAGCATAATAACTCTTTGGAAGAGTCATATTCATATCAATCTCTTTGATGGGAGGGAGCGGTATGCCATTGCATTCCAAGAGTTACAAAAGAACATGTGCTCGTGATTCGAGAAGGTGTGTAAAGGATCTCCTTGGAGGAACTATAAAACCATGTGAGGAGCTGGCTCTAAAGTGACATTAACTATTAGCTTTTGATCATTCTTATTTTCAGTGGGCCTCACCTTGTATGGGGTCTTATTATAATTCTTATTATTTGAATATGATCCAATTGTGTACTTTAGTTTACCGATGGAGAGAAGCTTGACTTCTTGTTCTTTCATTATATGTCATAAATCTATGAATGATGGAAACATTTTCAAAAGGATAGCTTCATGTAATGTTAGTAATAAAACTTGTTTGAATATGTATTGGATTTATCTATCTCCCATGGGGCTAGTCATATTAGCTAATATAGTTTTATAGCCCAAGACATATTCAACTATTGTCTCATTAGATTTTTGCTTGAGTTGTGTAACTTGAGCGTATGCAATTCTTGTCACTGATGTTGATTGAAAAGTGTGCCAAAAATGTAATTTCTAATGGATTGAATGTTGTGATGGAATAATTAAGAATATCATAGAACCATTGTAATGCAAAATATTTTAAAATATAAGTGAACAGCTTAGTGAGGAACCAATCATTGGACACATAGTCCAAACATGCTATGTGAAAAGTGCATAGATGATTCTCTGGGTCACCCTTACCATCATACAAAGTAAGCTTGGGTTCCATAAATCTGGATGGTAAAATAGTCACCGCTATATGATGTACCAAAGGTGTATGTAGGAATGTGTGAGAGTCCAAGGCATAATATGGTCTAATAAGACCCTGCTGAAGATGTAACCCCTTAGACTATAGATAATTGATCTCTTGTTGAAGGGATTGTACTTTTGAAGAAGAGGGATGCGTATTATCCACAAGAGGTTGTGCCATAGGTGAATGTTGGCTAGTTGTAGCTGGTTGTTGTAAAGTCTATGTTGCCCCCATAGTAGGTGTAACAATATCAATGTTTGTGGAGTTGAAGGATTGAACAAGGGATGTATTCTTGATTTCCATATAACTTGTAAAATCTATGCATGATCATGGGGCTATTCCCAAAGTTTATCTCTAAAACTTTTTAAGACCTCATATTTATTAATTATTAGATTATCATTGGGGGGGAGTGTGTCCCGAATCATATCTTATAGATCATCAATATCTTGATTGTATTGCTCATGTTCTGATGTATTATCATTAAAGTGCACATAATCAGGCTGTGAAGGATCAATTAGGGGGGTTGTAATTGGTGATTTATCCATGGTATATGCTTAAAAAAAGGAGTTTGCATATGTTTAATAGGGTTACCGCTAAGCCTAAACTTCTTCTTAAATGAAGATATATAAATTTTTTAGATGGCATATAGTAAACAAAATGATAAAGGGCTGCTACAATAGAATATACGAAATCTGAAAATCCAAGCACAATAAATGGAAATAGGAAAAATAAGGACACAAACCTTAGGAACATCTAGGGTTAGGTTTTTTTCACTACTCAAAGTAAGTTAGGTTCACTAAATGATTTAAATTTTAAGGGGATTGTGGAATTTAAAACCCTAGGGTGTTAAAGGGCTAGAAAAATAAATCAAAGAATAAATATACAATAAATACAACCACTGATTTGTACAATAATTAACCTAATCTGATTATTCTAAAAATAATAATGAACTACACAAAGATGTACTTAGCTAGAAACTAATTGAGATTGATGGTTGGCAAGATGGAAATTGGTGTAATGGCTAGGTAGGGTGTCATCAATAATAATCTAAAGTCAAAAATCCTCTTAGATGATAGCGCAATCATATGGATGGTAACACACTACACTAGTATCCTCTGGGGTGTGGTAGTGTCCCCTACAGGTAGAGACTATGAGCTTATGGGTGGACCATCCCCTGAGTTTGAGATGCATCTGCATGTGTGCCTGAGTGCTAGATCACTGTATTTTCTAGATTTTTGACTAATTTAGAATACAAAACCGTATACCTCCATGTTGTTAGGGTATTTGAGGAACACAAGTATAATAAGTGTAATTTTAGTTAGATAGGCTGGCAGTGACCTCAATACCTTATTGTGTTGAGAGTTACCTACATACCAATAACTTGAGAGGGGATCAAGCCCAATGTAGTTATCCCAATATAAGTGTTGGTGTAAGTCCAAGTGAATGCTAGTATGAGTGTCATCTTGAGTGCTTTGAATGTGACTTGAGACTAGAAATCTGAGTAATATGAGCCTGGGATTTGTTGCAGATAGTTGTATGCATAAGTAGGGTAGAATAGGGATTAATGACCTTGATTTTCAAAACTTTTTTTTTAGTTTGTTTGTGTGTATTTATATTTGATTTACATCTAGTGGGTAAAAAAATAAAAGTGGTGTGTATATATATATATATATATTGATTTGGTACTTGTTAGGATGTGGAATAAGTCTAGGTCGAACCTAAAGTGTCTTGAGAAATATAAATATGTCTGTTGGAGGAGAAAAGAGGTGAGGGATAGTAGCACAGTCCCTTTGTCACTAATGCAATGCACTAATGTCCAAAAGGCCACACTAGTGTCTAGGTGGCATAATCTGGTGCACTAGTGGTCTGTATGCCTAGGATATGGTCTGAGACTACTTTTGGTACATTTGGGGATGGGTTAGACCCACACAAAAACTATATAAAGATTGAAAGAGGCCCTAAGATAGGTTTAGGGCTAAGTTAGGGATAGGCTGGTCTCAAGTTATAGTTATTGCACTCAAGTGACATTTTATATGGCTACAATTACAAACTTTTATAAATATTATATTTTTAACTCAATTTTTTGAATCACCAACCATAATCCATCATCAAGGGAAAACTTATAAGAGAAAATAGAATTTAAAGTTATTTTTGTTCATTGACAAAATTTTAAAACATATAAAAAAGGTAATATTCAAATCAACTTTGAAGGGAGAATATTCTAAATCAACTTGTATGTTAGGAAACTAAACATGCATGCTTTATGTGGTAAAACCTTAGCAGAGTTAAGTAAACATCCACGGTGCAAAATATCAAGATTTTATTAACTCAAAATGAACAAATTACATGTGAATTTGTTATTAGCCACTTTGGATCTTCACAAAGATAAATACACCTAATTGGTAAAGTAACGTTAGGATTCCTCCTCCTAAAAATAGAGTGGATAAATGCCATTAAGATTTTCCTTCCTAAAAATATAATTTGATGGAAATCATCTTTCTAGAAATAGGGGTTTGACTCTTTGATTTTTGGCTTCGGGG
Organism: Torreya grandis; assembly: GCA_037957365.1. NCBI lineage: Eukaryota > Viridiplantae > Streptophyta > Pinopsida > Cupressales > Taxaceae > Torreya > Torreya grandis. Next base: position 1,377,120 of record JARHVA010001107.1, read on the forward strand.
GTGCTTCTCCCCTGGACCCCCTGCGGTACTAGTGGTATAGGGTGGAGTTCCCCCACACACCCCTGTCAGGAAGTGGGATACAAACTACATTACAAAGGGATCTAACATTTAACTTTGTTGTCATATATCTAACATTGTACACTTGTAAAGTTGGTTCGCTTGAAATATTCTCCTTCCAAATTAAATCCACCATAGGGTTGCCTTTGTTTTATTTTTTTCCAATACTCACAGACATGTTATAACATAATAAATTAAAAATTTATTAAAAGGTTTATGCATTCATTAATTTATGCTTTGACTTACAGTTGCTACATTTAATGTGATAGGAAAATAATATGTTAAATTTGTAAAATGTATATTAATTTCCATTGTTGGTATTCAATAACATCCCTTGTTGTGGCCATCATTATGCTTATATACATGCAAATGTTGCCTTGCCTTGGTATGTCATGTATTTAACATATATGGTTCCTATTCTTGTTGGGTTTTCCAAGGTATGTGTAAATGCTATTTTTTTACAATATATTTATCATATCTTATCTTCTTTATAATTTGGTTACAAATGTGTTCATGTTCATAAATATTTCACGGAGTTTTTGTATTTGTTTGAGATAATTTTATTTTTATTTTAAAGATAAAATCTCTAAAATTTAAATAAAGTTTTTACTAACTAATTTGTTTATTTTCACTAATGAAATGTGGGTGAATTGGTTAAAGTGGATTTGTTACATCCAACCCCACCTAAGGTTAAATCTTAGCAGTATGTTAGGTCAGTTGTGGTTGATGAAGATGTTTTTGGGGCCCATTGTGGCTATGGTGATGTTTGTGGGACATGTAGTGGCTGTGGTGATGTTTGTAGGGCCATTCATGACTGTTGTGATAGTTTTAAGGGGGATCTTGGCCTCCCATTTATGTTTCAAACTAGTTTATAACTTTAATAAAACATTCTAATTCATAACTCTAATTTCTATAAAAACATTTACCAATAATAAAAAAACTAATTTGTTTAATTAAGTATTGTCCCTACTTCATTGTTTTTCCTTACTCTTCTATAAATTTCTCTTTTCTCATGAGCCGAGCTAAACCCAAGCTGATAGTCTTAATTACATTTAATGTTTTTTTCTCATAAATTACCACATATTCCCTTGAAAAATGAGCCTAAATATTAATTTACAATGTGTATTTATATTAAAATACCTTAAAATATTAAATTTAGCTATATTTATATTCAAAGACCTTAAAATTTTATATTCAGATTTCATACAACCCAGGCTAACTTTTATTTACTTATTGTCTACAAGACTAGGATTTAAAATCTAATTATTCCATATTAATCATATAAAAATGGAATGGATTGTGGATTGTGGTTAGGAGTGGCTAGAGATAAGGGCTATAAAGTTTTTTTTCCTAATTGTTTTTTTCTCAAAAAAAGCTTCAAAAAATTAAATTAATTAATTAGTATTTTTTTGATTGAAGAATGTATTAATATTAATATAAATAAGTAATGGTACAATGTTAGTCATACAACAAAAATAGATGGAAAAAATCACACCCTACAAGCATGGTCAAATTGAGATAAGAAACCCTTAGGAAAGATCAAATCCTAGAGAGGGTCAATAATGACCACTCAAAAAAATATCACATCAAACTATCAAAAGTGCATAACTAAAATATGCACATAAAATCATAAAAAAATAAAGAGAATAATTATATTTTATCAACAAACATGGAGACCATAGGAAGCAATAAAGAGGGTAAATCATGCGGCTTGTCACCCCGTCTCCCTTGAGCAGAGGGGTATTTATCCACAAGTAAGGGATCTCACCCATCATTATGCTAAAGATTATTATTGTCTTCATTATATTTATTAGGTGAAATAACAAGAGCTAGCCACAAATATTTGTCTTTCGGGGGAGGGTCCTAGTCCCTTCCATCACCTCCACCTTTGGTGGATCCATGAGGCCAATCACGGCATGGAGATGACTAACAAGGAGGTGATCAATGAGGAGAGAGGCTCATGTCCTTGTTCTTGGAATGCTACCAGTGCATACCATGTCCTCACCCATGAGGAAGTGACTATATATGTAGAACCTCTGGAGGCTCTCGACTCATTGTACATGGGGCATTTCCTCAATGATCAAACAAATGCTGGAGGTGGTTAAAATCCATGTGAATTTTGTCAGTTTGACTTTGAATATGAAGAGTAACATTAGAAATGGCACTAACTTTATTAGTAACAAAAAAATTATGTTCCATTTCCTCATAATTACAACAAACATAATTTCAAATTAGATATTTATCAAGTTTTAATATATATAATTTAATAATAATAAATTTCATGCTTTTTTGAAGAATTTATTTATTGTACGTATGTTTTTAATTATTTTATATTTAAAATATTTGCTTACTATTTAATATTTAGATTAAAAATATACTCATTAAAACTTATTTAGACACAGACTTAATAAATTATTTTCAAATTTAAATACATTATTTCCTACATGTAAATTATAATTAACTATTACCTTAATATCATTTTAATATTAATTTTAAAATTTAATACATTAAACATAATAACTATATGTGCATGCTTTAGAATAAAATTTAAACGTTTCGTACTCCAAATTTATCTTATTTTCTTTCTTACACATAAATTTAAATGTCTTCTATTCGATATGATATTAAAATGAATATGCAAACTAGATCAACAAGGGAAAAGGCTTTGATAGAGGAGAGAGGAGAGTACATATCACTTATGGTCTATGGGTTTTTAGGGTTTCCCCTGTCTCTCATCACACTACCAACCTATCTGATCTAAGCAACAATTATTGATAGTGCATTTACTTCATTGAGTCAGGCTACCCATCTACCCCTTGGGTGGTTAGTTACCTTCCCCTATATTGAAATGGTCACCACCAACCCTCTGACATCATTTGATGCAGCTGGTGGGAACCAGATAAGCCATGGTGCTAAAATAAGCTCAAAAGTATGTCCTAAAAGTTTACCACGAGGTATTGATTCTGACTCTGATAATCCTCTTCTAGATGTGGTTATAGATTTACCAAAGTTTGATGAAGCCTATCATTGTTTTGAAAAATTTACCCTGGTTACTTACTTTATGGGTCAAAATCCTCTGGAGAACCTTTTGAAATAATGGGTTCACAACCATTAGCAAGGCCATGGGGTGAAACTGGAAGGAGTCCAAAACCTCACCAAGGGTTTTTTCCTATTTTGGTTCACCAACCATGAACACTATAGAGCCATTGTTAACCATGGTCCATGGATTATTCACAACACCCTAGTTTTTTTTCCCATTAGACCAGAGACTTCCAAGTCTCTAAACAAGCTCAGCTTAAAATACTAGTATGGGTAGAGTTTTGAAGCTTACCTCTGCCTTTGTGGAACTTTGTTGACTAGTTTATCAAGCCTTTGGGGCACTTTATCTACCATGAGAAACCAAAGTTATATATAGCCCATCCCTAAAAAAGGGTCTGTATTGAAATTAACCTTGTTAAAGACCTTAAAGAATCCATCAACATTCAAGTGGGAAATAATCAGTTCTCTCAATGTGTGCTCTATTTTAACCTTCTAGACACTTATTTTAGGTGCCAAGATTTGGACCACATGATTAGGGAATGTCCTATATGGTTCCCACTCCTATGATCCCTTAGGACAAAAGTGGGTATGAGATAAAAACCCCATCCTCTGATAGGTGGACCATGGTTTCCAATAGGAAACATATTGTTGCCCATGGCAATAGTAGATGTCAATCAGCTATATCTCAACCCTCAGGAGGTTCAAGTTCCTTAACCCCTTCTAAAAAAGCCCTTACACTATCTCAAGTTAAACCCCTACCTCCCACATCCCAGCCACCAAAAGTGGTTGCTTAGTTTGTGTCTTCCTAATCTCCCATTCATATGGCTCCTTTGTCATAACCACTTTTAGGGGTGAATGAATTAGATTCAAATTTGGGGCTTGTAAGCCTCAATTGTAAGGCTATCATGCACCACTCACGTAGTCTTTCTCCCTCATTAGATGAGGATTATGTGATTAATAAAAGGCAATCCTTTAAGATGGGAGAATTTCCCCTTCGAGGCTTGACTTTCAATTGGTTCACAACCCTCTTAGACCTCTCCAAGGGAAATGATATGAATTAGATGTTTCTCAATGATAGTTTATTCTTAGAATGTTTGAGGACTCACTGATCTGACTCGTAAGTATATGATCAAGAATAATTGTCATCATATTAGTCACATGAATGTTTTATGTATGTAATAATTCAAAATTTATAACTTTTTGTTTCAATCTGTAGTTTGAACTATCTGGCCTGGGGCCCTCTATCAGGCCACCTATCATGAGTTTGGACTTGGGGGAGTTGTCACCCTACTAGCACCTGACTTGTCTCAAAATATTATTTCTTTAGGGTTCTGACCCCACCCACTAGGTGGTCTAGACTCTTTTTGACTTTCATAATTACATCATTATCCTTGTCAATATGTATGCATCCAATTATGTTATGGAACACACTCTAATCTAGAGATGGTTAGTTGATTTCCTCCTAGGGGCACATTGGATTTTATGTGGTGACTTTAACATGATTAAATATATGGAAGACAAAGAAGGTCACCTCCCCATGATATGGTGTGCAAGAGAATGGGAAGCTTGGTTCTATATGTGAAATAAACTAAGGGTCTTCAACACAAATCATCGTAGAAGGGGTGATTCAAACTCACCATGGTTAACTTGGTCCAATTTCCATTAGGGAGAAGATCGGGTCCTTGAACACCTTGATCATGCCCTCCTTTTTGAGCATGATATTTTTTTCACCCCCATCCATGGACATCTTGTATCTATCATTCCAGACTCTTTCTTGTTTGATCACCATCCCATCTATTTTTGCATGAATTGGACTTCCCCTTAGGTTAAACCTAAGGGTTTCCAATTATACTACAACACTATCCATCTCAAGCACGAACATACTATGAAACATATCACTAGGATTTGGAATTTGTCCCCTAGGCCTATAAGGGACACTAGTTGACTTCAATGGTGGTCTGACACTATAAAGGGGATAAAAGCCTTGATAAAGAGTGTGAAGTTGAGAAAGAGCTTGATCTTATGCAAGTCCCTCCCACCCTTCCTCAAGAGACCTCTTATTTTCCATGTCAACCCTCTTGTACTCCTTAGCCTCATGAAGATGCTTATCAACTTCAAGAGAGACTTTTCCAAGAAAACATAGCCAAGTAAATTGAAGAGTTAGAGTCTAGAAAGAAATTATTGAGTCAAGATGTGACGAAAGGTTTAGAGACAAAAGAGATCCTATGCTTAAACACACCCCATATAACCTTCCTAACGAGAGTCCTCAAGGTAAATCATATTTCAATGAAGATATTATCAAATGGAAGGAAGAAAACCAAGCTATTTTAGCCCAAGGTTTGCCTCTCCTTCCTCAATAACTTCCAAAAGGATCCCCTACAATTCATTCTCAATCTGATTTTGAGTCTTATGTTCCACTTCCACCAACTAGTTCATCTTGTCCTCACCCCATCACCCTTTTCCTTGATGGACCTATGGTATGGGAACCTAAAGAGGAGCATTTGGTTGAGAATAATTTAGAACTCTTGCTTGAAGAAAATATAGCTCCTTGGCATCCTCATTGGGCTAAGTCACCTGATTACAAGAGGCCTAGTCTTGGCATTACAAGGAAAGATAAGGAAATTGAGGATCTTGTAGCCCTTAAGAACCAAAATCAGATTATAACAGTTGATATACAACCTTAGAGTCCTCAAGAGTTTCCAAATTCTAAATAAGAAATGAGTCCTTATATTGAGTCTTCTTATTGTGTTAATAATGAAGAATGCCTTCCCCATGTTAAAGAAGAAATATTAGATGAAGTTATTTTGGATTATAAATAAGAGGATGAAAGAGATTCTCTTGTTGTTTCCATTCATGATGCTGATCAAAGAGAAGATAAGGACTTGTGGTAGTAATTTGTAAGCATTTGCAATGAGTTTGAGTCTTTCAAGAGGTCTACAACGTCCTTAAGGTTGATCATAAGTGATGGTAAGCAAGATGACATTTTTCAAAATGTCATAGATGAGCTAGAGAAAAGTTCACCTCAACCTTTGGAGGTCAAAATAAGATTCCATTGGCCTCATTATTTAAAAGAACAAGAAACTACTCCTCTTGAAACCATGCCTGCAAAGAAGATGCAAGTTGATAAGGAGATGAAGAATGGGAAAGAAATATGAGGTATGTGTACAATTCCAAGAGGAATACATTTACATTGGAGACCTATTTGAAGATGGTCTACTTGAGAGCATAGCAAGTGAAGTGCTAAGAAATAGGCCTGATCTACTAAGCATCTAATCTAAAGAGTAAGACGTTTGGCACTATGATTCATATCATGAAAAACAAGATTCAAGGAACTTTCCTTTTGATCCTAGAAAGGAAGTATGCTTAGTTGCTAGTTGTTCATAGAGGTTTGTTTTTATGATTTCCCTAAGTGCCTTGAGCACATATGTGTGTGTCTTGTTAGTTTGTTTGCTTTGTTTTGTGTGGTTGAGGTAGTCAATTAGTCTTGTCTTGATTAGACCTTGTTGTCAAGTATCAGTTATTATATTTTGTTTTAGACTTTAGATGACTCCCTAAGCCCATGGATAGGATAAGGCTACTAACCCTTAGCATAGCAGGCATGCTACTTTTATGAATCACCAATTTGTTAACCAAATTTGACCTTACATATCAAATTGGGACTCCTATAGGTAAAAAATTGAAACTTAGATGTTTTAAGGGGTCTAGTATTATGTCATAAGGTGTATTATAGGTCATTTGATACCATTTCAAGTCACATTAGCCTTGGTTTTAGTCATTTTCAATATTTATGTCTTTTTGAGTCATTTTGGGGGGTCAAAATAGAGAATTAAATTAATTGTATAGCCTCCTTAGGAAATGTAAAGGTTTAAAAAGGTGATGTCTCACCCCATTATCCTAATAAGTCTTAAGTAACTATTTCTAATTGAAAAGTGGTATGTTCTTCATAAAAAAGAGTAGTTTTCTTGGAAAAATGAGGAGTTTGGCACTTATACGACCCATAAAAAAATATGACATTGGGATAAGGTTATGAGATGACTCTTAAGCTTCCTAAAACCCATTTCCATGCTTGAAGTACTTTGGAAGTGTCAAAATTGAGCTAAAATCATTCTACTCCTTCTTCACCCTTCCATACACACAGAACTAGTCAACAGGTTTGTACTTGGCATGGCCAGTAGGGGAGGTTTTATACAAATTGATCTTGGGGGTGTCTTACACACTCATTCAGCTTCTATTTGATGTTTGGTTGTATAATAATGGTGACCTATGCTTTATGAACCATTTTTAAGACTTTGACCTATCTAATTTGCTTACTAATTTATGTACCCTATAGGTTTTGTTTTGGTTTGGAGAAATCCATACAATATAACTACTGGGATTGATTATAGATGATGTTTTCTCTCTCCTCAAATTCTCTCCTTTCTTTTTTTCATGTTTCAAGGTGTTTAGATAAGCCAAGTATCTTAAGTTGTAAGAAGAAACACCTTTCTGTGTTATAGGTAGGTTTCCAATATCTGTAGAATCTTCATGATTTGATAATGAATTAAAGGGGTTGTGATTGGCTTATTTAATTTTTTTTAACTTAATTATCCAAAGCAATCTTTATAGTTTATAGTCATATACCACAATACACACAATCTACCATGAATGTGCACCTACAGGTGCCATGGAGAGGGAGTGTCATGTTGAAATGAAGTTTTTGACTTGTTCTAAATATTCACAAATTTAAGGGGATCCATTTTGACATTTGAAGAAGATACAATGGCTGTTAGAGGCTCATACACCATGAGTATAGTTCATAATTTTTCTCACTGCCTATAAGTAACCCAAAATGCACCTATAGCTGCCTTCATAGGGACCAATCATATTGGAAGAAAGAGTACCTAAGCTGAACAAGGTCCTGAGTAATATTAAGAGTCTATTTTCAATCTTTGAGATAGGTCAAAACCCATTGGAAGGTCAAAACCCATTGGAAGGTCAAATGCAACACACACTATTTATGCCTATACTTACTGCCTATAGACAAGAAAATGTTCATCTATAGGTGGTAACACAGAGAGTTAGGATGTCATATAGGAGTATTGAAATAAGTGGTAAAACTCATTTTGGGATCCTAACATTTTGAAGGGATAATGGAAAACCTATTTGGAATACTAAGTTAGTAGTCCAACTGTGAAGAACTTTCAAAAGGAGAGATGATTGTAGACTTAGGGACCTTTTCCCAAAATTACCAAAATAGAGGTCTGGGCCATTTTTATCAAGGGCATAAAACAAGGTTAAAATGCATTTGATGCATCTTGATTACTAAATATATTAAAATCCATATAGGATAAGATCTATGCAAATTTTGGAGGGTGGAGGATTAGTGGAAGTTAATTGTTGAAGAGCTCCAATATGTACTCTTAAACACTAATTTCAGATAGTAATGTCTATAGGGTTGGAGATTCCAAAGTGATCCTAGCATCTTAAAGTGAAAAATTGGGTATGCTTCATGTTTAATCTATCTATTCAAGTGAAAATGCATGTAAATGAGTATAAAAGCCATCAAGAGAGTTGGATATGAACCATTTGGAGTCTAATTCACACCTATAGGTGTCCCATCATTTGAAATATGCACCTACAATTGACTGAGAGGTGACAGTGAGCTTGATCACATGACTTGGATTAGTATGAAAATGACTTGGTGTGACCAGAAACATATTGAGAGGATATTAAGATACTATACCCAATGTTCAAACATGAATGACCACCTACAGGGGTTACTATTGAAGAAGAGACAAAGACTACATAGTCAGCTACCTATGACTGGTCTTGAGAACAATTAAACTCCAAAGCATGAGGTGAACAAGAAAATAGATGAAATGAATCTTTAAAGGATTTAGGAAGGCTTATACATGGTTTTAAAATCCTAATCCATGCATACACACCTATAGGTGCCTCACCCAAACATAAAACATAGTCAAATACCATGACTAGTAAGATAAAAAGCATGGCTTAAGGGGTTTTAGCAAGGGTTACAATGAGGGAGTGATTTGAATGGATTGAAAATAGCATTAACATCCCATGAAACCCTCAAATTGAGGAAGTATAACATAAAACCTTTTTTCAAATACATCACACAGTCTACAAGGTAGAAGTCTTGCACACAGTCTGCCTTCTAAGGGTCTATTTTGGGTTATGGAGAAGTTGGAGGGTCAAATGACCTAACAAAGGACTAAATTTTTGTGTAAGAGGTATCCATCACTTGGATAATCCCATAAAATATTCAATTTGTCTATGAGAATAGGGGAAGTACCCTCTATTTTGTCTCAGATAGAGGGTACTTTCCTAGGTTACAAACCCTATAGTCTTGGGGATTGGAGATGAAAGGGTAGACTAAAAGCTGATTGAGCATTGAAGATAGGTTTGTAAGGTTGGATAAAACCTAGGACAACATGATAAACTAAACACAAAATGAATAATCTAAACAAGGTGCTTTAAACCCTTAAGGTTGTAGTCAAGCTCATTAGGCATGGTTAAGACTAAAGCCCAAATGAAAGGTAAATTCAACTTAAAACCTTGGTAGAGCACTAAAATGTATTAAAGGATGTCTATGAAGTCATTTTAGATGTTTCTAAGCTTATAACTTGTAGAGAAATCCATTTTTGGCTCAGAGACAGTCCAAACCTATAGGAAATGGAGAAACACGCTCGATAGGCTAAGTTGAAATGCGTACATCCCCTTTGACATTATGCATGGAGATTCAAGAAATTTAGAGATGTTAAAAAAGGTTATAAACATTTATCTTGTGCAATTGGTTTGTAATTCTAATGTTGCATCTCTATTAACAAAGCTTACGAGGCTAAAGTACTCAAAACAATTGCAAACCCTGGATAAGGACCCAATTAGGAAAATAAGGAAGGAAATGCAACTAAATAGACCATAATGGCTTGGGAAATGCTTTGAGATTATAAATAACTCTCTAATGACCATTCTTATATAATTGAGTTATTTCTTATCTGTATAGATAGGGTACAAAATTGCTTTTCTTGATTGTTTTTGCATTATGCATGCTTTAGGAGGTTTCAAGGGATGAAATCAATTCTGGGAGGAAGATAGAAACTTATCATAACTCCCTATGGAAATTTCATGATTCATAAAAAATAAGTGTTTGAACAAGAGCTCCCATTTAAACCAGTTAGAACTGGCATAGTGAGCATGATAGTGAGAAGTGTGAAAACTTCAAGTGGAAGCATATTTAAGGTGCACCTGAGCAATCTAAGGCCATGGATAGACATGAAACATGTAATTCACCCCTTGTATTGATTTGCATGGGAAAATGAAGATAAATTTGAGGCTAAGTGTGTAGGGTACATGAAATGGGAGTTATTTTGACTTTAGATGGTGATGGCTTACTTCTAGAAGATTCCAAATGATTAAGAATGAAACCAATACATGGAGAAGTATGTCTGCAACCCTTCCCCCTGAATCCAATCATTAGACCTATCCCTAATCATTTTTGGTATGTTTCAAAAATTCTAAATGATGACGGTAGTTTTCTAAGCCAACAAAGGGAATTTCATGCCATATTTCAAGAGATTCATGCCTTGGATTGCCACTTGTCTCTTCTAACTTTGCATGATCAATTTCACATTCTCTTCTCATACACATGTAACCATTGTTATTAGTAGGATTCTATTTTGTCCTTATGTCAAGCTAACAAAGGGGTTTATATGTGCATGAAAAGAGAATGTGAAACTTATCATGCAAAGTTAGAATAGACAAGTGGCAATCCCAGGCATGAAACTCTTGAAATGTGGCATGAAATTCCCTTTGTTGGCTCTAAAAATTGCTTTCATCATTTGGACTTGTTGGAACATCCCAAAACTAACTAGGTATAGGTCTAATGATTATATTGAGGGGGAAGTGTTACAAACATGCTTCTCCATGCATTGTTTGCACTCCTAATCACCTAGAATCTTCTAGAAGTGAGCCATTGCCATCTGCAGTCAAAATAACTCCCCTTTCACATACCCTACACACTTTGCCTCAAATTTAGCTTCAATATCCCATACAAATCCATTAAATGGGGTGAATGACATGTGTCAAGTCTATCTATGGCCTTAGATTGCTCAGGTTCACCTTAAATATGCTTTCACTTGAAGTTTTCACACTTCTCACTATTGTGCTCACTATGTTAGTTCTAAATGGCTAAGATGAGAGCTCTTTTTGAGACATTTAAGAGTTTTTATGAAGTAGGAAATTACCATAGGGAGTTAGGATAAGTCTCTAGCTTCGTTCCAAAGTTGATTTCATCTCTTGCAACCTCCTAAAACCTACACAATGCACAAAATAATGAAGAAAATAAAGTTTGTACCCTATTCGTATAGATAAGGAACAACTCAATTGGATGGGAATGGTCTCTAGAGAGTCCTATATAAGATAAAATCATTTCCAAATCCATTCTCATCCTTTTGGATGCATTTCCTTCCTTGTTTTCCTAATCAGGGCCTTATCTAGGGTTTGCAAGGGTTTTGAGTGCTTTAGGCTCTAAAGATTTGTTCATAGATATGAAACATTAAAATTACAACCCAATTACATAATATCAATGTTCAGGACCTTTTTTAACATCTCCAAACTTCTTGGATCTCCATGCATAGTGTCCAAGGGGATGTAAGCATTTAAACTTAGCCTATCGAGCTTATTTCTCCATTTCCTGTAACTTGGAATGTCTCTAAGTAAAAAGTGGATTTCTATGAAATATATAAGCTTCAAAACATCTAAAATGACTTCATAAACATCCTCTAATACATTAGAGTGATCTACCAAGATTTTAAGTTGAATTGACCTTTCATTTGGGCTCTAGACTTAACCATGCCTAATGAGCCTGACTGCAACCTTAAGGGTTTAAATCACCCTATTTAGATTCCTCTTATGATTGGTTTATCATGATTTTTTAGGTTTTATCCAAACTTTAAAACCTCTCTTCAATGATCAATCAACTTCTCATCCACCCTTTCATCTCCAATCCCTAAGACTGTAGGGTTTGCAACCTAGGGAAGTACCCTATATCTGAGACAAAATAGAGGGTACTTCCCCTATTCTCCTAGACAATTGAATATTGTAGGGGATTCTCTAAGTGATGGAGACACCCTACACAAAAATTTAGCCCTTGGTCAGGTCATTTGACCCTCCAAATTATCCAAAACCCAAAACAAAGCCTTAAAACGTAGACTGTGTGTATGACTTCTACCTTGTGGACTATGTGATGTATTTGAAAAAAGGTTTTGTGGACCTAGGAATTTGACTTAAGAGAGGATGGTTAGTATGGTGTTAGTTCCAAAATGAAAGAAACACACTAATAACATAACATCTTTATGCCTAAACACTAGGGAGAGCTTAGTTAACAAAAACAAATGACAAACACATCTAAAAATTAAAGAATAAAACACAAGAATTCCTTCACCTTCTTTGGATGCTCCAAATGCCTTTGTAGTAGTGGCTTTCTTGGCTTGTGCTCATGAAGTCCTTGGTAATGGAAGCTTGGCTACCTCCATCTCTCCTTGGCACCTTTGGCTCATGGCTTGGCTTGGCTTGGAATCAATTTGGCATGGTAAATCTAGTTTCATGAATCTTTTAGAACCAATCCTGCATTATAACTTTGCATTATTCAGACTTAAAAATGATGTTCATGGCCTCTCTGTTTATAGATTTTTGCAAATGCCTAAAATCAACTTGAATCATCCATCCTAAGATTGAGATGTGTGGTTGATGATTAATTCAATTTTTGGAATTAAGTTTATAATTATCCTCATCATGACATTAGAAGAAGGGGCAATTAAGAGGCATGGAGGGCATCATGGAAGGCATTGATGAGGCATGGAGGGCATGAATCCTAATATTTATGGCATTTATGGCCTAGAGATGTCTTCCCAAGAAATGAGGTCACCTAATGATGTAGATATTCAATATTCATTTCCAAAAATAAGTTTTCAACAAGTTTCCATGGAACTTTTTATTAGGCCCTAATTTGGGTTAATTATTTCTTAAGCATGTTTAAGCACTTTGTGCACAAATTACTCAAATTGATCAAAATGCCTTGTTATTGGTCTAAAATTTGATTGGATTGTAATTAGAAGGAAATTTAAGATATGTTGGATCATGATTCCCATTTAGGATGTTACCAACAACAAATAAAGGCACGTATCTTGTGCAAGAGATTTGATAGGAAAGAGCAATCTAGAGCACCTAGGTGCAAAATTGGCATTTTGACTCAGAGTGATCTGATCAAAGTTAGTTGGCCCATAAATTTTATTGCCTCATTTTAGGATACCCTACCCAAAATCGGCACTTGAATATGTCAATTTCACATCATTTAGTGTGTTTTAGTATTTTTAAGCCAAATTATGCATTTTTATGGAAATTGGTCAAAAGCCTAATTGGAGGTTATTGATGGCTAGATTTAGGTGTCTATAGTTTGCCCCTATTTAGGAATGAATTACAATATATAATCATAGTAACATCTTCTCAAATAATGAAAAGGTCATGTATGCCTATAATTACAATGATGATAAACTAACTGTATGATGCCTCCTTGAGGGAATGGTTGGCATAAGCAGGTCGACAGATAGTCCCTTGAAAAGAAAGAAGAAAAATGGGACCAAAGAAAGGAAAGATGATGGGGTATAAACATAATGATACTGAAAAAGTAGTCAAAATCATTGAGAATACAAGTGGGATGATGTGCAACGGTTTGCCCAAAGGCTATTATAAGCATTGTACCCTGATAGTGGCAACATGGTATGATAACACCGTAATTTGATCAAAGGTGGTTATAATCATTGAGAAGGTGGAGCTGCCCCATTTAGGATTAAAAAACAAGAGAATAACATGCCCCTATATGGGCAAACAAAGTAAAGTGGTGATAATATGATGATTTTCCCAAAGGTAGTTATCATTGAGAAATGCAGGTGAGACAGTATGCAATGATTTATCCATAGGCAGTTATAATCATTAGACCTTGATTATGGAAAACATGATAAACTTGGCCGAGGATGGTGATAACTTAACATAGAGGGTAATGATCAATTGGAACAACCTACTAGTAGGGAAATGATCACCCGATTTAATAAAAGTTGAAATTATTTTGTGTTTAATTACTTTGTTTGGGATATGATTAGGATTGAATTAGAATGTCAATGTTGAAGAGATGTCTCCATTATTGAATAGACTTCTTGAAGCTAGGGTTTATTGTAGCACATGTTTGTATACATCATGGTATAACATCAAGAGGACTTGGCTGAAATATGCATAATGACTGACTCCCGTAATCCAATACTCAATAGAAAATAATGGACCAATGATAGAAACCATGATGACAATGTAAACATATCAATATGGATGGATTCGACTATAAGTGTGGGCAAGGAATCACCTAATGAAAACACAAATTGAATCAAGGCAATAGTGTTGAAATCAAGTAAACATGTAGTCAAATAAATAAAATAATCTAAAAATAAACAAACAAATAATGCAATAGAAACCCTGCGAACATTGCCCCTAGAAAATAGGTGACAACTTAATAAATGGACAAAATGGGGCAATAGAATAAAAGGAAGGGAGTGGCCGAGTTGTCTCTATATGCATTAGGCAAGTGGACACTGCCTACATAGTTCCATGGATGTAATATCCAATAAAAACCTTCAAGCTAGATGTAGTTCTCCTAGGGAATGGAAAGAATGTGATAACTGAGAAAAACAAATAGAATGGATGTGATTGAAGAAGAGAAATGGTCTTGAAAAATGGCAAGTGCGTGAGAGAAAAATCCAAAAAATATGGAGAAACTAAATAATAAGTGATTAGCTTGTAACTTAGTAAGGGTTCCTAGAATCCTTAAGGCAAAGAAGTATTCAAATGTTTTTGGTTTTTTCTAATGATTTTTGAAATGTTTTTGGAATTGTTTGAAGTATCTCAAATAAATCAAGAATGATGAGACACTAAATGGTTCAAGCTCGTAAAATGGTGAGAGTATTCAAATTGAGGTTGCTCACAAAATGATGAGAATGTGGCTTAAATTACTCATAAAATGGTGAGAGCGTGGCTTAGATTACTCACAAAATGGAAAGAGCATGGCTTAAGTTGACTGAGCTAACCTTGAGAAGTATTGAGTACTGCCTACATAGTCCCAGAGTAGGACCTCAAGTCCTTTTTGTTCCACCCTTATAGCAGAGGAATTCAATGAGTGTAGTAGTCAATTCAAATAAAATAGGCACAATTGGTAAAAAGGCATAGCATGGCATAAGAAGTGGCAAGTTGGTACGTCAAGCTTAATGTTGTCCCTAGTTTGACCATATATGGTTATAACTAGGACACACCAACATAGATCAAGTTTACTAATTTTCCCAAAGGCAGTTATAATTAGTAACAAGACCAGTGGTAAGAAAGGCATAATAAATGATGTAACTACCAAAAATTCTATCACACTGTTCCAAAATATAATCTTTGTCTAAAGTACTTGAACCAACTAATGAAACTGATGAAATACCTTGATGTTAAAACTACATAATGAATGGCAAAAAACCAAGGTCAAATGGGCCAAGATTTAGAACACACTAGGTCGATAGAATGGAAGCAAAAAGTGGATACGATGAAGAGATGGATAAGAATGGTATTTGTACAAAGAGGAATAATGAGAAAATAACATAACTTAAATGGTCCTTACAGATAATATACCTTAGTGCTCAAGCATAGTATTGCTTAAGATGAATAATATTCATCTGCTCTGGAAGTTCATCTCTCATAGACACACAGCCACTCATGTTTCACTTTCTAGATGAATCCATAATGATCGTCATTAACACACCCCTTGAGGAGTAATCTTAGAAGCTATATTATGATGGTTCATTTGTTGCACATGGATGAAAGGCAGGCCTATTATATATTACACCATAGGGGAATCTAATCCTTAAATCATTCAAAATCAACTTTCCTTGTACAAGCTACATGGCCGAGTATGAAAAACTTATTGCAGGACTTTGACAAGTAGTGCATTGGAATATATCTCATATCTAAGTTTATGGTGATTCTTAGTTAATCATCAATCAGGTCACAGATCATTTTTAGACCAAAGATGACAAGCTAGTTCTATATAAAGCCATGGTCGATACTCTTAAGCATCAAATTGCCAATATTTAGTTTGAGCATATATGAAGGGCTAGTAACAGAACTGTAGATGCCATGGCTAATATTGGCTATCAGATTCAACAAATAAATAAAGCTTGAGAGTATCAGTTCCTCATCAAGAATTTGTCAGCACCAACTCATGAACCTTCAATCGTTCCCATGATTTGTGATATTATTGGTCCTAATTCTATTTGATACTTAGACCTTTACAACTACCTTCATGACCAAGTTCTACCACCTAACCTATCTTAAAAACAAACCAAAGCCTTCATTAATCATTCCACTCATTATACTCTACTTGGATCCACCCTTTACCATCATAGTTTTGATGGAACTATGCTTTATTATTTAACTTTGATAGAGTCTACACTAGCATTAAGAGAAGTTAATGAAGGAGTATGTAGAGCTTATTCTAGTGGAGCAATCCTATCTAAAAATCTCTTGCGTATTAGTTATTATTAGCCAACAATGGATGTAGATGCCACTGCATATGTAAAAAAGTGTGATAAATGTCAATGACATGCTAATCTGATTCATGCCCTAGCTAAAACTTTAAAACTGATGTTGACACCATAGCCATTTTGTACATGAGGACTTGACCTCATTGGGAAGATTACCCCACTTCATCTGATGGCCATAAACATATCCTTACCACCACCAAATATTTCACTAAGTGGGGTGAAGATATACCCCTCACTTATGTGACTAGAAAGCAAATTTCCAAATTCATTTTTAACCATCTCATTTGTTGTTACGGTATCCCCTCTAACATTATATCTAATAATTGAGGATCATTCAAGAACAAGGATGTAGACTAACTATGTACTAAATACAACATCACACAACATTTTTCTACAACATATTACCCTTAAGTTAATAGCCAAGCTGAGATATCTAACAAAACCATTGTTGACATTCTCAAGAAGATTGTCAATGATGCCGACCATGATTAACACTTGCAGATATTCCCTACCCTTTGGGCATAATGTACCAATCATCATACCCCCACAAGATCCACTCCATACTCACTTGATTATGGTATTGAAGCCATCCTTCCCATTGAGGTTGAATTACTTTCACTATGCATCTCTTTAAAGTATGTCTTGGATGATCATGACTATCTAATAGCTTGCCTGAAAGAGCTAGACCTACTTGATGAGAAACATATAGCTATACTCAATAATTTTCAAGCAGATCAGAATCAACTCAAAGGCTACTATAATTGATGTGTTAAGTATAGAACATTTGAACTTAGTGATCTTATTTTTAAAGAAAACCAAAATAACAACATAATTGAGAAGAATCATAAAGGGAAATTCAAACCAAATTGGAAAGGGCCATTCATCATTACTAAAGATTATGGATCAGGAGCATACAAGCTTACCACACTAGATGGAGATGAACTTTTGGAGTTGATGAATATTATTCATCTCAAGTGGTACTATGATTGAGCACTAAGGTGTATTGTCTATTTGGACCATTTTAGTAATGCCATTTTATCACTATTCTTCTTTATACAAATACCATCCTTATCCATCTCTTCACTGTATCCACTTTCTAATTCATTTCTATCGACCCAGTGTGTTCTAAATCCTAGCCCGTTTGACCTTAATTTTTTGTGATTCATTATGTAGTTTCAACATCAAGGTATTTGATTAGTTTCATCAATTAGTTTAAGTACTTTAGACAGAGATTATATTTTGGGATAGTGTGACAAAAATTTTAGCAGTTGCATCCTTTATTTGTTATGCCTTTCTTACCACCAGTCTTGCTAATAATTATAACCGCCTTTAGGCAAATTAGTAACCTTGATCTATGCCGTTGTGTCCTAGTTATAAATGCCTATGAGAAAAATAGGGACAACATTAAGCCTTAACATACCATCTTGCCACTTACTATGCCATGTTGTGCCTTTTTACCAAGTATGCCTATTTTATTTAAATTGATTGTGACACTCGTCAAATTCCTCTATTATAAGGGTGTAACTACAGTGACATGAGGTCCTACCTAGGACTATGTAGGCAGTGCTCAATACTTCTCAAGGTTAGCTCAGTCAACCTAAGCCATGCTCTCACCATTTTTCAAGCAACTTAAGCCATGCTCTCACTATTTTATGAGTAACCTAAACCATGCTCTCATCATTTTATGAGCAACCTAAGCCATGCTATTGTTGTTTTATGAGCTTGAACCATTTAGTGTGTCATTATTCTCGATTGAGTTGAGATACTTTAAAAAATTCTAAAAACACTTAAAAAATTATTAGAAAAGAATAAAAACATTGACAACTTCTTTGCCTTAAGGATTATAGGAACCCTTACTAAGTTACAAGCAAATCACTTGTTATTTAGTTTCCCCATCCTTTTTGACCTTTTCTCTCACACACTTGTCATTTTGAAAGACCATTTCTCTTCATCTATTACATCCATTCTATTTTTTTTTAGTTATCACATTCTTCCCATTCCCTGGGAGAACTACATTTAGTCTGAAGTTTTTTATTGGATATTACATCTATGGAACTATGTAGGCAGTGTCCACTTGCCTAGTACATATGGAGACAACTCGGACACCCCCTTCCTTTTCTTCTATTCCCCCATTTTGTTCATTTATTAAGTTGTATCCTATTTTCTAGGGGTAATGTTCATAGAGTTTCTATTACATTATTTATTTATTTTTGTCTTATTTTATTTATTTGTTTGCCTGTTTGTTTGCTTTCAGCATTGTTGCCTTGATTCATTTTATATGTTCATTGGGTGATTCCTTGCCCAAACTTATACTTGAATCCATCCATATTCATATGTTTACATTGTCATCATGGTTTTTATCATTGGTGTATTATTTCATATTCAGTATTGGATTGTGGGAGTCAGTCCTTATGCATATTTTGACCAATTCCTCATGATGTTAAACCATTATGCATACTTACATGTGATACAATAAACCCCAGCTTCAAGAAGTCTATTCATAAATCGTGACATCTCTTTGACACTAACATCCCGATTCAATCCTAATCATATCCCAAATAGAGTAATTAAACACAAAAAAATTTCAACCTTTATTAGTTCAGATGAGCATCTCCGTACTAGTAGGTTGTTCTAATTCATCATTACCCTATGTGTTAAGTTATCATCATCATCAACCAAGTTTATCATGTTTTCCATAATCGGAGTCCAATGATTATAACCACCTATGGGTAAATCATTGCACACCATCCCACTTGCATTTCTCAATGATTATAACTGTCTTTGGGAAAATCATTGTGTTGTCACCACTTCACTTTTTTTACCTAAATAGGGGCATGCTATTATTTTTTTTGTTTGTCCTAATTTGGGTAGCTCCAACTTCTCAATGATTATAATTGCCTTTAGGTAACTCATTGTGTTATCATACCACATTACCACTATCAGGGTAGAATGCTTATGATTGCCTTTGGGCAAACCATTGCACACAATCCCACTTGAATTCTCAATTATTTTGACTAATTTTTTAGTATCATTATGTTTTCAACCCATCATCTTTCTTTCCTTGGTCCCCTCATTTCAATTTTTTTTTTCAAGGGACTGTTTGCTAACCTGCTTATGCCAACCATTCCCTCAAGGGGGCATCATACAGTTAGTTTATCATTGTTGTAATTGTAGGTATACATGACCTTTTCCTTTTTTGAGAAGACATTACTTTTATTATAGATTGTAACACCTTCCCAAATAGGGGCAAACTGTAGACACCTAAATCTGGCCACCAATAACCTCTAATCAGGCTTTTGATCAATTTTCACTTAAAATGCACAATTTAGCTTAAAAACACTAAATCACGCTAAATAATGTGAAACTAACATATTTAAATGCTTATTTTAAACAAGGTATCCCTAAATGGGGCAATGCAATTTATGGGCTAACTAACTTTGATCAGATCATTCTGAGTCAAAATGCCAATTTTGTACCTAGGTGCTCTAGATTGCTCTTTCCTATCAAATATCTTACACAAGATACGTGCCTTTGTTATTTACTATTGGTAACATCCTAAATAGGAATTAGGATCCAACACATCTAACATTGCCTTCTAATTCTAATCTAGTCAAATTTTAGACCAATAACAAGGCATTCTAATCAATTTGAGTAATTTGTGCACAAAGTGCTTAAAC
Organism: Torreya grandis; assembly: GCA_037957365.1. NCBI lineage: Eukaryota > Viridiplantae > Streptophyta > Pinopsida > Cupressales > Taxaceae > Torreya > Torreya grandis. The sequence continues at coordinate 1,397,512 of JARHVA010001107.1, forward strand.
ATGCTTAAGAGATAATTAACCCAAATCAGGGCCTAATAAAAAATTCCGTGGAAACTTGTTGAAAACTTATTTTTGGAAATGAATATTGAATATCTGCATCATTAGGTGACCTTATTTCTTGGAAAGACATCCCTAGACCATAAATGCCACACATATTAGGATTCATGCCCTCCATGCCTCATTAATGCCTTCCATGATGCCCTCCATGCCTCTTAATTTCCCCTTCTTCTAATGTCATGATGAGGATAATTAAGAACTTAATTCCAAAAATTGAATTAATCCTCAACCACGCATTTGAATCTCAAGATGGATGGTTTAGGTTGATTCTAGGCATTTGCAAAAATCTATAAATAGAGAGGCCATGAACATCATTTTTAAGTCTTGATAATGAAAAGTTATAATGAAGAATTGGTTTTAAAAGATTCATGAAACTAGTGTTACCATGCCAAATTGATTCCAAGCCAAGATAATCCATGAGCTAAAGGTGTCAAGGAGAAATGGAGGTAGCCAAGCTTCCATTACCAAGGACTTTATGAGCACAAGCTGAGCAAGCCACTACTATAAAGGCATTTGGAGCATCCAAAGAAGGTGAAGGCATTCTTGTATTTTATTCCTTACTTTTTAGTTGTGTTTATCATTTATTTTTGTTAACTAAGCTCTCCTTAGTGTCTAGGCCTAGAGATGTTATGCTATTAGTGTGTTTCTTTTATTTTGTTTTCATTTTGGAAATAACACCATACTAACCATCCTCTCTTGAGTCAAATTCCTAGATCCACATATGGTGAGGCCTCTTATTTATAGATTTTTGCAAATGTCTATAATCAAACTAAACCATCCATTTTGAGATGAAGATGTGTGGTTGAAGATTAATCCAATTTTTAAAATTAAAATTTTAATTATCTTCATCATGACATTGGAAGAAGGGGAAATTAAGAGGCATGTAGGACATCATGGAAGGCATTGATGAGGCATGGATGGCATCAATACTGATATTTGTGGCATTTATGGCCTAGGGATGTCTTCCCAAGAAATGAGGTCACTTGATGATGCAAATATTTAATATTCATTTTCAAAAATAAGTACTCAATAAGTTTCCATGGAATTCTTGATTAGGCCTTGATTTGGGTTAATTAGCTCTTAAACATGATTAAGCACTTTGTGCATGAATTACTCAAATTGATCAAAATGCCTTGTTATTAGTCCAAAATTTAATTGGATTAGAATTGGAAGTCACTATCAGATGCATTGGATCTATTTTCCCATTTAGGATGTTATCAATAACAAATAACAAAGGCGCGCGTCTTGTGTAGAATATTTGATAGGAAAGAGCAATCCATAGCACCTAGGTGCAAAATTGGCATTTGACTCAGAATGATCTGATCAAAGTTAGCCGACCCATAAATTATGTTGCCCCATTTAGGGATACCCTAGCCAAAATCAGCACTTGAATATGGCAATTTCACATCATTTAGCATGTTTTAGTATTTTTAGGCAAAATTATGCATTTTGGGTAGAAATTGGTCCAAAGCCTAGTTGGAGATTATTGATGGCCAGGTTTAAGTGTCTATAATTTGCCCCTATTTGGGAAGATGTTACAAACCATAGGAAAATCAATGTCTTCTCAAATAATGAGAGATGGCCTGTATGTGAAAAAAAAGATGGTTGAAGAACAAAGCTCCAAATGGTTTTGGGAAGCCTATGATGATGCCCCCTCGAGGGATTGGCCATCACATTTATTGATGGATGGTCCCTCAAAAAGAAATAAGAAGAAAGGTGGATTTAACCTATGGTTGAGATTAATCCAAATGAGAAAATGCCTACATGCATTGATTTAAAAAGGATGCTAATTTTCCCAAAGGTGGTTATAATCAGGAATAAAAGTCAAAATAATGATTTGTCCATAGGTAGTTATAATCACTAAGCAGACCTAAAATAAATGAGAGATGGCCTGTATGCTAAAAAGAAGATGGTTGAAGAACAAAGATATAAATGGTTTTGGTAAGCTTATGATGATTCCCCCTTAAGGGATTGGCTGTCACATTTGTTGATAAACTATCCCTCAAAAAGAAACAAGAAGAAATGTGGAATTAACCCATGGTTGGGATTAATCCAAATGAGAAAATTATTGCATGCATTAATGTAAAAAAGATACCAATTTGCCCAAACATGGTTATAATCAACATTAAAAGTCAAAATAATGATTTGACCATAGGTGGTTATAATCATTAAGAGGACCTAGATTGGCTAAAGATGATTGTACCCTAGTTAGGGCTGATTAGCAAGCATAACTCAAGGATATAACTTGAAATATAGATTAAAGATGAGCAGGTGAAAAGTGATGAAATAGATGAATATAAGAATAAGATTGATCATTAGAAATATTCAGTTGTACCTACTAATGAGGAGATGCTAGTAGTGATTAATAATGATACAATTAGAATGTCGAATGGGTTATATTTGATCAAGGGTGGGATAAAAGGATTTGCCAAGGTGCCAAGGATAAATTTATATAATTCCATTGATTTTATACCTTATTGAAGCTAATTTTTGATATAACATATGATGGTAGGCTTCATGATAGAACACCATAAAGACTTAGCCAAAATATGCATAAGGACTGACTCCCGATCCAATAAACACTCAAAAACAATGCACCAATGATAAAAACCATGATGACAATGTTAATGGATGAATATGGATAGACTCAAGACTAAAATGCACAAGGAATCACCTAATGAACACATATATACCAAGTCAAGGAAATAGTGATGAAAGTAAACAAACAAGTAAGTGAACAAACAAACAAATAAACAAACAACTTGAAATAAACAAACAAATAGAAAGCTTGAAAATGACAATGCCCCAGTAAGGCAAATCAAGGATAATTGAATAGGCTTAGATAGGATATATGTTTTAGGATTTTTGAAATGTTATGAATGTTTTTAGAATTTTGAGGTATCTTAACTCGTTAGAGAATGACAAGATACCTGCTCATAAAATGGCTAGAGCATTTGTCTTAGGTTGTTTACAAAATGGTGAGAGCATATGGAAAGGAGGATTAAGGTGACCTCAACATGAATTGAGCATGACCCACATAGTCTTGAAATGACCTCAAGTAATAGTAATTCCATCCACACAAAAGGTGAGGAAAAACCAACTAGGTCCCAACAAGTTCTCAAATTTGGGAAATGACTAGTCAAATGAAAATAACAATGACAAAGTGATGCAACAATGTATGATAAATAAATGTTCTCTCTATTTTTCCCATAAGTAGTTATAAATAGGATACAAAAACATAAGTCAATGATATTAATTTGCCCATAGGTGGTTATAATTAGTAGCAAGATTGGTGAGACACTGATTTGCCCATAGGTGGTTATAATCAAGCTCACATAAACAAACTTGATCGGAGGAAAGATATTTTTCCAAATCAACTATCACATTACTTTCATAGACTATCATTATAAACATTAATTGTAATGATTATTGAAACTTGATTGGAATCCCTCCACAAAAGGTGTAGGAAGAACCAAATGAACCAAGATCAAAATAAGATTGGGTAGGATGAATAAAAATAGGCTTTGGTCTAAATAGGAATGGAATGATAGGATGATATGGTATTGCTACAAATAATGATGGTCTAGATAGATTAGATAAAATGATAGTAGGTTTGCCGTCAAGTGATGGGGTGAATGGCTGGATCAAAGATAATGGAAAAGGGATATGTAATAACAATAATATCATGGTAATGTGAAATGGTATGGTACATGTTTTTGGCTTGGGTATGGTTTTTGATTCTATTATTCCTGTTGATAGGGAGATGCACATCCTAATCAAAAAATGATACAAACAAAATACTTAATCATGTTAATTGCTAGCCCATACCTCATCTAAATAGATGCTCTATCCAAAACTCGATGTAGATTTGGTTGTCAAGAATGCTTTTATGATATTCATTGGTCATTGATTATGATTCCTTTAAGCATTGAGACAATATATATTTGTAGCCTCTACAAAGGAAAGTGTGGCCATAAATGGTAAACAAGGACAAGTAATGGATGGTAGGTTTGATTGTGAAATAAAATGGTGGATGATAATGGAATGTGGAATGGTGGGGAAATAAATGAAGATCAAGACTTTTAGTCACACACAATATTGTTGATGTCAGATTCAACATAATTTTAGTTGTGGTAGGGATGAAGACTTGTTCTCTCAATAGGACCACCAGACTTTTCTATTGTTTGATCTTAAGAGTAGCTAGCATATGATTAATTTGTAGATAGGAAGCTATTTTGATTTAATATTTGATTTTATCTTCATCAAGTAATGAATAAATTTTATGCTCAGCTACTGGTACCTTAAAGAGGTTTTCACCAATGAAGTTATCTTGATTGTTCTGTAGTAGCTCTGATAAGGTTTCACTAATGAACATTGTATTTTGACTTTGATTTTCTTCCAGTGCTTTTGAAAAAGATTTATTAAAAGATGTTGAGTTTTGACTTTGATTGTGCCCTAGCACCTTTGAAAAGGTTTCACTAAGTGAGTGTTCTTCTATTATATGAATGTGGTCTTGGCCTCCTTTCTCTTCTTTAACTGCTATGTCACCATGGATGCAGTTCAACAAAGTGTGATTCTATCGATCCCAATCAACACTTATGGGAGATGGAATGTAAATGATATGGATATTTTGGTTAATGGTAATAGCATGTGGAATGGTAATGGAATGGGGAGAGGCTACACAATCCTTGTAGAAAATACTAGGATAACTTATGTTGAAGCTAAAGTACTCATCCTCAAAAATTGTAGAAAGATCACAAATGTATTCAAATTGATCTATAAGGCATGTGTAACCAATGTTGTAACAACAATGAACATATTCTTCTTCTGAATCTAATTCTAAATCAGGGTACTCTAAATCTGATGTTGATTTTGATTTTGATGCTAAATCCAATGTCGGTTCAAGAATAGAACCTGACTCTAACTCTGATTCTTCATCTAATGGGTATTTTGTTACAATGATGTCTTATTGAATATTTTGTATTGGATAAGTAATAGCTTGTGATGGCATAATGGGATCCACAAAAATTAGTTTGTTAAAGTGAGACTCCTTTAGGATAGATAAAAGGTAAAGAGACAACTCCTCAGAGACTAGCTTGTCAATAGGAGGCTCTTGAAAAATAGGCACATGGTCAAGGTAATGATTTGCCCAAAGGTGGTTAAAATCATTAAGAAGTGACTCAATAATGACTGGCTTATCAGAGTGAGACTCCTTGACAACTAGTATAAGATTAATAGGTGATTCATCATAGGTTGACTTATCAAAAATGGTTAGTTTAACAACAACATCTTGGATTGGTTGGTTGTCTAGGCTTTGGTTTCCAATGAGTTGGAAAATACTAGTTTTGAACATAGCTTGGTCTTCAAATGATTAGATCGATTGAAGTTTGGATGGGATTGGTACTAGATGAGGAATGACTTGTGGTTAGATAATGATAGGGCCTTGGAGAGCATGATTTATTGCATGAGCCAAAGGATGAAGTATTGAAATGGTAATGATAGGGAATTTTGGGGCTTGATTGCTTGTACAAGCCAAAAGACTAGGTCCTAAAATGATGAGGTCTTGGAATGGTAATGGTATTCCTTAGATATTGCAAATCTTGATAGCTTGTATAATCCAAAAGAGGGTTAGGGGTAGCCGATGATTGGATAATAAAAGGACATTATAAAACTTGATTTCTTGCACAAGTAAAAGCATCTAAGTCTTCCTCATAAACCATATCATCCCAGTCATGAGTTGGCTCATAAGCTAGTTCTTGACTATGTTTGATGTACTAATTTTTGTAAAGAAAGTATGGATTCATATTCCAAACAACATTATCTATAGTTGGGTCTTCAAAGTCCTCTTCATAAGCCTCTTCATACCAATCAAGGTCTTGAGTTGGATCATAAGTTGTTTCATGACTTTGTTCCCATGAATGATTAATATGAGGTGGATAGAAATATATATCACAAACCATATTAACATCATTAGAGTCTTGAATAAAGCCATAAATTCATTTTATGTGGCCATTCTATCATAATTTGGATTGTAAGTTATTCCAACATAAGTGTAGCTAGACATATCCATGTAAATGATGAAAGCTCTAAAACAAAAAGGCTTAGAGTTCCACAAAATCTAAAAAACTATGTCTAAAGGACAAATGGTTCAAGCTTGATCTAACTTGGTCGAAGGGGTGGAGATGTATCTCCAATATGGTCTAAAAAGTGGAGATGTATCTCCAAAATGATTTGTGTTAAGACTTGGTATAAAATATTATAACAAAAAATGTCTAATGTCAAATGTCAAATGTTATACACATAAAAGGTCAAGAGTTTGAATAAAAATTGGCATGTCAAAGGTCTTGGTCAAAGTGTTCCAAATAAGGTCTAAACTAGGAAAGGAAAAAGTTGAGTTAGTAGGTTTTTTATCGAAAGGTGGAGTCAAAAGCTAGGCTCAAACAAATATGCATGTGCTAGGACTTTTGACCAAATGACATCAAAAGCTAGACTTGAAACAAAGGCTGATGTGATTTGTTTTAATCTAACAAGTTTGGAAACAACTTTGACATAGACCTAGCACTTGAAATAAAACATAAACATGATCAATTGGAATAAGGCATAAGACAAAAGGATCTTTGAAGAAAAACTATGTTTTCCCAAATAAAGGCATAAACAATGATGAGGATAGGCATTAAACAAACAAACCATCAATAGTTTTCAAATTTGGGTAATCGATTAACTAAAGTTATGCAACCCAAAAGAGAAAGATCTATGTATCAACCTCATGAATTGAGGGCTAAATATAAATCAATCAATGTTTGGATCCAAAATTAACAAGGTTACTTGAAAGCTCAATGTTAAAAACTAGGATTTGATCAAACAAGCTAGACAAGATTGGATAGCATGATGGCATAAGACAAAGGTCCAAATGGTATGCATGACATGGTTTGAAACAAATGGTTTTTGATACAAGGTGAAACATGTATTGAAATAAATTGGGTAGCCTAATGCCATAATCATGCTCAAATGATGTGGTCAATACTATGTTTCAAAGACTCAAAGGTAAAATGGTTTGACATGATTTGGGCAACATAACGCTACCCTCTACAACTCAAATGACACACACACAAATAAGTTTAACAAAAATTTCAAGTCACAGGTGTGGTGTAAAATAACTAGCATAATACCTCTTTAAACAAAAGAGTGACATAGATAAATTGGTTTTAACATGGCTTATGAACAAACAAACAAGTTTTAGTCTCAAAAAATACCAAGCAAAAATGACCAAAATACACTAAGTATAATCATCCAAATCCTAGCAAGTGTATGACAAAATAGGGTTGACTAAAACTAATTATTTTTTTGATCATTCTAGGGGAATCAATTGTACAATGACTTTCATGTCAAACAATGCAAAAAATAAGCACAAAAATTGGGTGACCAAAACATTAGCTAGTTGTAAAAAAGTCTAGTCCTTTTTACAACCACTACATCCTATTATTCACTCAGTGTAGTGTGATGTCCAAATGCAAATACATCCTATGTAAAAATATAATTAGGAGCCAAATTAAGTCAATGCCAAGAGGTGAAACCCCAGGTCAAAGCTTCCCTAAAGAACTTGTGAGAGGTGATGAAGTCCCCCTTTCAAGTCTGGTTTGCATAAAAATAAAGAAATCATGAAAGTAGAAAGATTTTAGGGTCATTTTCAAGGTCACACAAAATTTGATGAGTTTTTGGGGAGTGCTTTAGATGAATTTCTTTCTAAGCTTTGGACTAGGCTATTTGCAATAGGAATGGTGCTTTTGATTTCAAGGGTTCTCTATAGGGGATAAATGGAAGAACATACATGCACCATTCCTCTTTTTGCCAAAAAAAGATGTAATTTAAACAACTATTGCAAATTAAAATTGATAAGTGTGTTCAATTTTAAACCCAAAATGAAAGATTTGGTGTTCATTTGACCCCTTGGTCTTAGTTGCAAGCTTTGAAAACATTCACTAAAAACATCTAAAATTTTTAAACACCAAAACAAAGTTCCTAATTGATTTTATGCATGCAAAAGGTGATCTAAACATATTTTTGTCAAATGTCAAGCTTGGTCCCGAAATAAAAATGTTAGCATGTCCTTTAGCTTTGAAGCTCTTTTTGGTTTAAAATAATGAGCTTTGGAAAATTATCTCTTGGGTCTATGTATTTGGAAAAACATAGTGATCGACATCAGTTATATACAATCGATGATAGTTACCTTGGCTAACTAAAATCTAATTGATGCCAATTTTGCTAACCGATATTGGTTAAGCTATGTAACTGATGTTGGTCTTACTTGCCAATGTTGGTTGTTATGTAAAACTGTGGCAACCAAAAAAGGCAAAATAAAGTGAGAAAATCAATTTGCAAGATTTTTGAGGGTCCACATATATATTTTAGAGTTGAAAAATGATCTTCTTTGGGTGTGAGATGTGTCTAGTCCCATCGGGTGTGCCATATGTAGATCTAGGAATTTGACTCAAGAGAGGATGATTAGTATGATGTTAGTTCCAAAATGAAAACAAGATGAAAGAAACACACTAATAGCATAACATCTCTAGGCTTAGACACTAGGGAGAGCTTGGTAACAAAAATAGATGACAGACACAACTAAAAAGTAAGGAATTGGATGCTCCAAATGCCTTTGTAGTAGTCACTTGCTCAACTTGTGCTCATGAAGTTCTTGACAATGGAAGCTTGGATAGCTCTCTCCTTGGCACCTTTGGCTTGTGGCTTGTCTTGGATTAGAATCAATTTGACACGGTAACACTAGTTTCATAAAGCTTTTAGAACCAATCCTGCATTATAACTTGCATTCTCAAGTCTTAGAATTGATGTTGTGAGGCCTCCTATTTATGTATTTTTGCAAATGTCTAGAATCAACCTGAACCATCCATCTTGAGATGAAGATGTGTGGTTGAGGATTAATCTAATTTTTGGAATTAAATTTGTAATTATCCTCATCATGACATTGGAAGAAGGGAAAATTAAGAGGCATGGATGACATCATGGAAGGCATTGATGAGGCATGGAGGGCATCAATCTTGATATTTGTGGCATTTATGGCCTAGGGATGTCTTTCCAAGAAATGAGGTCACCTGATGATGAAGATATTCAATATTCATTTCTAAAAATAAGTATTCAACAAGTTTATATAGAATTATTCATTAGGCCTTGATTTGGGTTAATTAACTCATAAGCATGATTAAGCACTTTATGCAAAAATTACTCAATTTGATCAAAATGCCTTATTATTTGTTCAAAATTTGACTGGATTAGAATTAAAAGTTACAATTAGAGCATTAGATCTATTATCCCATTTAAGATTTTATCAACACTAAATAACAAAGGCACATGTCTTGTGTAGAAGATTTTATAGGAAAGAGCAATCCAGATCACCTAAGTGCAAAATTGACATTTTGACTCAAAATAATCTATTCAAAGTTAGCTGACCCATAAATTACATTACCTCATTTAGGGATGCCCTACCCAAAATTAACACTTGAATATGTCCGTTTCACATCATTTAGCATATTTAGTGTTTTAAGGCAAAATTCTACATTTTGGGTGGAAATTGGTCAAAACCCTGGTTGGAGGTTATCAGTGGCTAGTTTGAGAATGTCAGTCCCACTGGGTGTGCCATAATGTGATCTATAAATTTGACTGAAGAGAGTATGGTTAGTATTGTGTTAGTTCCAAAATGAAAATAAAATGAAATAAAAACACTAATAACATAACATTTCTAGGCCTAGACACTAGGAAGAGCTTAGTTAACAAAAATAAATGACAAACACAACTAAAAAGTAAGGAATAAAACACAATAATTCCTTAACCTTCCTTGGATGCTCCAAATGCCTTTGTAGTAGTGGTTTGCTCAGCTTGTGCTCATGAAGTCCTTGGTAATGGAAGCTTGGCTACCTCCATCTCTCTTTGGTACCTTTGGCTTGTGGCTTGGCTTGGATTGGAATCAATTTGGTATGGTAACACTAGTTTCATGAAGCTTTTAGAACCAATCCTGCATTATAACTTTGCATCCTCAAGTATTATAAATGATGTGGTAAGGCCTCCTATTTATAGATTTTTTCAAATGTCTAGAATCAACATGAACCTTCCATCTTGAAATGAAGATGTGTGGTTGAGGATTAATCCAATTTTTGGAATTAAGTGTGTAATTATCCTCATCATGACATTAGAAGAAGGGGAAATGAAGAGGCATGGAGGGCATCATGGAAGGCATTGATGAGGCATGGAGGGCATCATGGAAGGCATTGATGAGGCATGGAGGGCATGAATCTTGATATTTATGGCATTTATGGCCTAGGGATGTCTTCCTAAGAAATGAGGTGACTTGATGATGCAGATATTCAATATTCATTTCCAAAAATAAGTTTTCAATAAGTTTATATGGAATTTTTGATTAGGACCTGATTTGGGTTAATTATCTCTTAAGCATGTTTAAGCACTTTGTTCATAAATTACTCAAATTGATTATAATGCCTTATTATTGGGATGCCATATGTGGATTAGGATATACTTGAAATTACACACTTAGTTGTGCGATATTCTAGTTTGGGTTGGTGATAAAGGTTTGACGTGGAGGATCTTATGGTTGGGATGGAGGGATATAACCATATTGTGTCTGTTGTGGTTAAAAAGGGACATGCTGTCGACTAATTGAACCTTGCTGTTGAGTTGGAATTTGTGGAACAAGACCTTGTCTCTAGAGTTGTGGCACATTTTAGACCAATGGTTGTCTAGTAAGTACTTGAGAAATACAAAGACCTCCTTGTTACATGAATCCCTATGAGGAAGTGAAAGTAGGTTGTAGATTCAACATCTATTGCTGACCAATATTTTCATGTTTTTGACTAGTCATTGCTTGGTTCTGGATTAAAATATTAGTCTACGACTGAAGAGGTATGTTCATTGTTACCTGGCGAGGTGAAACATTAGTTGCCCCTAATTGAGGTGGCAATGTATTTGTCCTTTGTTGTGTTTATACACTAGATTGTGCCTGTTGTTGTGGAATACTACTCGTTACTTGTTGAGGAGGAGTAGGGTTCATCACATTCTATCATTGAGGTGTGACATTAGCTATTGTTTGATTACCTAATCCTATAGGTTGTACACTTGAAGAAGTAATTAGTTGATGTTGGGGTGTAGAAACTCCTACTCCTTGGTATGATGACCTATCTATAGGTTTAACTATATGCACATGTTATTGGCTAATTATTTTCACGTTAGTACCACTTTGATCAAAACTAGATGTTGTTTGCACATTATCTACTATGTTTGGCTCACTATTCTGTGTAGAGGCTGAAGATACTTCTTCAATAATGGGCATATGTATCAAGTTATCTATCAAAGCAATTTGTACGAATGGTTCAGAATTTGGATTCTCTTGTCTAGTTAATTCTATCAACACTTTTATTGAAGGAACTAAGTCAATAAGAGGCTTACTTGCCATGTTCATCCGATTGAAATTATGTGCTAGATTTAGGTAGGTTTGATATACTGTCTGCATTTGGTTAAAGTGACCTTTTATGATGTTTTTGCCTTGATCAGCTATATTAGGATCTTGGTACATTGTTTGGACTAGAGGCATAGGATTGCTAGAAGAATCCTGTTGATCGTAAATGATATTATGGGGCACTCTTACTAGACTTGATAAATTTTCATGGGGGAATTCTATTGGAAACTTGGCCCTTACCGCTATGGCTCTAACCAAAATATAGTCTTTGTTCTCTAACACATATCACTCAAACAAAAATGGATCATACGTGGAGCTGTATTAGTAGAATATGACTGTTGAAGTACTGGCTCATACACTATAGGTATTGTAGCTAGGTATTATGTAGTTTGCTCTTGGTCTTATTCTGAATAAGGTGGTGTGTTAACTAGATAGTTAGCTAATGGATCTTGGCTTTGTGCCCTTGATTGAGTATTATAAGAGGGATAAGAATCCATCTCATAAGAAATATTATCTGCATAGGGGTCTTACACCATTTATTCCTACACAACTACATTACTAATCCCTAGATTATACATGAGTCCACTACGAGTGTAGGAATATATGTTGGGATCCATAGTCAATGATTTTGTGTTAAAAGGTCAAAGAGTTTTACAAACTCTAAAAAGGACAATGTCTAAAATAGATGATGTTCTAACTTGGTCTAGATTTATCAAAAGGATCAAAAGGTTTTATGCCAATATTTATGAGGAAACAAGCTAGCTTGAAGTATCTAACATTTCACTATTCACACAAAGATAAGCAAGTAAATGGATATAAAATCAAAATGCCAAACTCTAAGGTTGAAGTGATTCAAATTAGTCTAATCTAGGAATTAAAAATTTGCTAGGTCTTTTGGCCAAATGTGGTGACAAAAACTAGGCTCAAACAAGGCATGTGCTAGGACTCTTGGCCAAATGGTGTCAAAAGCTAGACTTTAAAATAGGTGAAACTTTTAATCTAATGGATTTGAAACACTTCTAACAAACACTAGGCATTTTGATTCTTGGACATGAACTTGATCAAATAGGTATAAGGTATGAAACAAAAGGAAATTTTAAAGATAGTTTATTTTCTCATAAAAATGGTATAAAACTTGGTTTTGTTGACAAACAAGCTAGATAAAAGTGAGTAGTACAACTATTTTAGACAAAAGATCACAAAAGTACACTTTGATTGGTCTAAAAATGTAGGAAAAAATTTGAAACTCTATGTAAGAGGGTCTATGAAATAATTTTTGAAATGTTTTGGGTAGCATAACAACGCTATACTACCCAAAAAGTGTTACAAAAAAGGTTTGTTTCAAAAAATCTCTAAGGCAAAGATGTTTTCCCACAAAATGGCTTAAGCCTATCAAATGATGGCAATGATTAAGAGTCTTAAACAACCTTGAACCCAAATTGGAAATTAAACCTAAGTTCCCTCAAGTTTAGTGCAAATGGTGAACCCACTTAACACATCAACCCTATAAACTTATAAAGGTGTAATTTTGAATTTAGATTATAAGTGAAGGACTTAAACAACTTTGTTAAAGGTCTAGACTCAATTGGGAAGCATAACTATGCCAAAGTGGATGATATGACTCTCAAGCTTTTGATGAACTTTTGAACAAGGCAATTTGATGATCTCACATGGGTAGCATAACACCTCTTTGTTCAAAGGAAAATTTGGACTATGTGTTTGGTTTGGATTGTTTGTTTACACCTAGTTTTGAATCCAAACAAGACTTTAATCTAGGACAAGAACAACTAATTAATCGTTCTTAGATCCTAAATTGACAAGGTTGTTTGGTATTGTTGGAATTCATCAATTTACATTATTTGAGAGGATTTTAAGTGTTCATCCAAAAGTAAATGTGCATTATATAGTAGGGTTTTTACACCCCCCTTCTCTCAAATGACAGTACTACAACATGGACCTTGAGGCACGCCTTGTACCAACAATACTTCTGTGGCAAGTGGGGATTTGTCTAAGATCTAACAAGTTTTTGAATGATTTTGGAGAATTAATTGCAGAATGACTCACACCAAATAATGCAAAATAAAATCATGGATTTTGGGTCCGTATCACTTGCCTTGTTGTAAAAAGTTCTATTCCTTTTTGCAACCACTACATCCTATTGTTTGCTTAGTGTAGTGCAATGTCCAAAGTGCCATGACATTCTATGTGTAACTCTAAAGGAGCCAAATAAAGTCAATGACAGGAGGTGAAACCCCAGGTTAAAGCTTCCCTAAAGAACTTGTGGGAGGTGATGAAGTCCCCCTCATAAGCCAAGTTTGCATAACAATATAGAAAGCATGAAGTAGAAAGACTTTAGGGTTGTTTTCAAGGTCACCTAAACTTTGATGAGTTTTTGGGGAGTGCATTAGATGAATTTCTTTTTAAGCCTTGGACTAGGCTATTTGTAATAGGAATGGTGTTTTTGATTCCAAGGGTTCCCTATAGGGGACAAATGGAAGAGCATACATGCAACATTCCTCTTTTTTCCAAACAAATATTTAATCTAAAAAACTATTGAAAACAAGAATTGACAAATGTGTTTAATTTTAAGCCCAAAATGAAAGATTTGGTGGTGTTCATTTGACCCCTTGGTCTTAGTTGCAAACTTTGAAAACATTCACCAAAAACATCTAAATTTTTTAAACACCAAAACAAAGTTCCTAATTGATTTTAAACATGCAAAAGGTGATCTAAAAATGTTTTTTTCAAATGTCAAGCTTGGTCCTATAGCAAAAATGTTAGCATGTCCTTTAACTTTGAAGCTCTTTTTGGTTTGAAACAATGAACTTTGGAAAAATAGCTCTTGGGTCTATGTTTTTGAAAAAACACAGTGACCAACATCAATTATATACAATCAATGATGGTTACCTTAGCTAACCAAAATCTAATTGATGTCGATATTTCTAATCGACGTCAGTTAAGCTATGTAACTGATGTCATTCTTACTTATCAACATTAGTTACTGTGTAAAATTATGGCAACCAAAAATAGCAAAATAAAGTTAGAAAATCAATTTGCAAGAGTTTTAAGGGTCCAAATAAATATTTTAGAGTTGAAAAATGATATTATTTAGGTGTGAGATGCATCTAGTCTCACCAGGCGTACCATATGTGGATCTAGGAATTTAACTCAAGAGAGGATGGTTAATATGATGTTAGTTCCAAAATAAAAATAAAATGAAAGAAACACACTAATAACATAACATATCTAGGCCTAGACACTAGGGAGAGCTTATTTAACAAAAACAAATGACAAACACAACTAAAAAGCAAGGAATAAAACACAATAATTCTTTCACTTTCCTTGGATGCTCCAAATGCCTTTGTAGTAGTGGCTTGCTCGGCTTGTGCTCATGAAGTCCTTGGCAATGGAAGCTTGGCTACCTCCATCTCTCCTTAGCTACCTCCATCTCTCCTTGGCACCTTTGGCTCATGGCTTGGCTTGGCTTGGAATCAATTTGGCATGGTAACACTAGTTTTATGAAGGTTTTAAACCAATCTTGCATTATAAATCTTCATTATCAAGACTCCAAAATGATGTTCACGGCCTCTCTATTTATAGATTTTTGCAAATGATTAGACTCAACCTAAACCATCCATCCTGATATTAATGTGTGGTTGAGGATTAATTAAATTTTTGGAATTAAGTTTATAATTATCCTCATCATGACATTAGAAGAAGGGGAAATTAAGAGGCATGGAGGACATCATGGAAGGCATTGATGAGGCATACAGGGCATGAATCCTGATATTTGTGGCATTTATGGCCTAGGGATGTCTTCCCAAGAAATGAGGTCACCTGATGATGTAGATATTCAATATTCATTTCCAAAAATAAGTTTTCAATAAGTTTCTATGGAATATTTGATTAGGCCCTGATTTGGGGTAATTAGTTCTTAAGCATGTTTAAGCACTATGTGCATAAATTACTCAAATTGATCAGAATGCCTTATTATTGGTCAAAAATTGAACTAGATTGGAATTGAAAGGCAATGTTAGATGCGTTAGATCCTAATTCCTATTTAGGATGTTAATGAAAACAAATAACAAAGGCACGTATCTTGTGTAAGAGATTTGATAGGAAAGAGCAATATAGAGCACCTAAGTGTAAAATTGGCATTTTAACTCAGAATGATTTGATCAAAGTTAGCTGGCCCATAAATTAAATTACCCCATTTAGGGATACCTTGGCCAAAATAATCACTTGAATATGTCATTTTCACATCATTTAGTGTGTTTTAGTGTTTTTAAGCCAAATTATGCATTTTAGGTAGAAATTAGTCAAAACCCTGAGTGGAAGTTATCAGTGGCCAGATTTAGGTGTCTATAGGTTTTATGTTATATTTAATTGATTTGAGGGTTTCATGGGATTTTAATTCCATTTACATTCCATTCTAGTCACTCCCTCATTGCAACCCTTGCTAAAACTCGTTAATCCATGTCTTTTGTCTGATTGGTCAAGGCATTTGACTGTGTTTCATGTTTGGGTGAGGCACTTATAGGTATGTATGCATGGATTAGGATTTGAAAATAATGTATAAGACTTCCTAAATCCTTCCAAGATATAGTTAATCTATGCTCTTCTTCACCTCATGCTTTGGTGTTGAATTATTCTCAAGACCAGTCATAGGTAGCTGATTGTGTAGTCTCTATTTCTTCTTCATCAATAACCCTTATAGGTGGTCATTCATGTTTGAACCTTGGGTATAGTGTATTAATATCCTCTCAAGGTGTTTCTAGTCACAACAAGTCATGTTCATACTGATCTAAGTCATGTGCTCAAGCTCACTGTCACCTCTTAGTCAACTGTAGGTGAGTATTTTGAATGATGGGAGACATGTAGGTGTGAATTGGACTCCAAATGGTTCATATCCAACTTTATTAATGGAATTTTTAATCCTTGATATGAATTTTCATTTTAATAGATATATTAAACATGAATCATAACCCATTTTTCACTTTAATATGTTAGGATCACTTTGGATTATCCAACCCTATAGACATTAGTCTCTGAAATTAGTGTTTAAGAGTACATATTAGAGCTTTTCAAAAATTTATTTTCACTAATCCTCCACCCTTAAAAATTTACATAGATCTTGTAATATATGGAGGATACTAGTTTTAGTCATCAATATGCATCAAAATAATGTTAACCTTATTGTACTCCCTTGATAAAAATGGCCCAGACCTCTATTTTGGCAATTTTGGGAAAAGGTCCTTGAGTCTACAGTCATCCATCCTTTTGAAAGTTCTTCATAGTTGGAATAGAAACTTAGTATTCCAAATAGGTTTGATATTATACCTTAAACATGTTAGGATCCCAAAAGGAGTTTCACCACTTGTTTCAATACTCCCATATGACATCCTAACTCTCTGTGTTTCCACTTGTAGATGAACATTTTCATGTCTATAAGCAGTGAGTACAATCATAAATAGTGTGTGCTACATTTGACCTTCCAATGTATTTTGACCTATTTAAAAGATTTAAAATATACTATTATTATTAATTAGGACCTTGTTCAACTCAGGGAATCTTTCTTCCAACATGATTAATCGCTATGAAGGTAGTTGTAGGTGCATTTTGAGTTACGTGCAGGTAGCGAGTAGAATTATGAACTATACTCATGGTGTATGAGCCTCCAACAAAATTTTTATCTTATTAAAATATAAAAATGGATCCCCTTAAAATTTTTAAGATTTATAACAATTCAAAAACTTCATTTCAACATGACACTCCCCCTCCATGGTACCTGTAGGTGCACGTTCATGGCAGACTATGTGTATGTGTGGTATATGACTGCAAAATATGAAGATTAATTTGGAGAATTAATTTCAAAGGTAAAGTGAATAAAGAGATAATTAAAAAAAATGGAAATAAACCTATAATAACCCACTGAAGTCATTATTAAAGCATGAAGATTATGCAGATATTAGAAACCTACCTATAACATAAAAAGGTGTTTCTTCTTGTAACTTAAGATACTTGGATTATAAAAACACCTTGAAACATGAAACCAAGAATGGAGAGAATTTAAGGAGAGAGCCAACATCATTTGGAATCAATATCAATAGTTAGATTTCATGTACTTCTCAAACCAAAATAAAACTTATAGGGTGTATAGATTAATAAGCAAATTAGATAGGTCATCTTCTTAGGAATGATTCATAAATCACATGTCACAATTATTCTAAAAATAAACATAAAATGGAATCTAAATAATTTTATAAGACACCCCAAAAGCAATTTGTTTGAAACCTCCCCTACTGGCCGTACCAAGTACAAACTTGTTGACTACTTCTGTGTGTATGGAAGGTGAAGGAGTAGAATGGTTTTAGATCAATTTTGACATTTATAGAGTACATAAATCATGTAAATGGGTGTAATAAATATTAAAATTCATATCATAATCTTATCCCATGTGTCACATTTCTTTATGGGTCGTACTTGTGGCAAACTCCTCCTTTTTCCAAGAAAACTGCTCTTTCTTCTAAAAAACTTACCTCTTTTAAATTATAAATAGTTAATTAAGACTTATTAGGACACATGGGGCATTAAATAATCTTTTTAAACCTTTAAATTTCCCAAGGAGGCTATATAAGTCATTTAATGCTCTATTTTGACCCCTAAAATGACTCAAAAAGACATAATATTAAAAATGACCAAGACCAATGTGACATTAAATGACATAAAATGACCTATAATACACCTTATGACATAATAATAGACCTCTTAAAACATATAAGGTTCAATTTTTTACCTATAGGGGTCCCAATTTGACCTGTAGGGTTGAATTTGGTCAATAAGTGCTTCAGATAGGCTTACTAGACTTCTAAATATCCTCCAATCCTTTATCCATCACTATTATGGTGTCTTTGTGGCATAACATTAATTTGATACTTGTGAGGTTTCCCTCTCCCAATGCCTTGATGTGGTCCCCTGTAATCTCTTGGAAGCTTAGAGAGTTGTTTGTGATAGACCTCTTAGTGTTAATGACCTTAAGGAAGCTGTTATATAGATGGCTTATGATAAAGCCCCAAATATTGATGGCTTTCCCTATGAATTATATCAAACCCTATGGGATAGTGTTGGCCCTAATCTCCATAGAGTTTATTTTGAAGTGGTCTCGACCAATTCCTTAGGTCAGCTCATCAATCAGGGCAATGCCAAGTTCATCCCCAAGGCAAGGGATCCTTAGGTAATTACCAACTAGAGACCCATCACTTTACTAAATGTGTCCTAAAAAGTCAGCCAAATCTTTAGCTCTCATAATTAAGCACTTATTTCATTTAATTGTTCAAAGTGAGTATTTGGGTTCATTAAGCATAGATATATTTTAGACAATGTTATTGCCATATGGGAAGACATGAAATGGGCTATAATATCCAACCAGAAGGCCTTGTTCATCAAGATTTACTTTGAGAAAGCCTATGACCAAATAAAGTGGCCTTTTATAATAAATATGCTATAGGCACTGGGGATTAGCCCCGAGTTTATTCATACTATCAATATGCTTTTTTAGGATGCTAGGGCCTACATCACCATCAATGGCTCCTAGTCTTAACATTTTGAGTTCCATAGGTCCATTAGATAGGGTTGCCCCTAGCCCCTGTGCTTTATATGTTGGCTATTGAAGGTTTTAACTATCTTTTGGCTAGTTATGATTCTAAAGGTCTGGTCAAATAGATCTCTCTACCTAATTTAGACCACAAATTAATCAATGGGAACTTTGTTGATGACTCCTTACTCACCCTAGAAGCGGATGAAACCTATATCAAGTATTCCATGGAATGTTTAGAATTTTTTTTTCCTTGCTTCTAGGTCTTTTATCTAATGGCATAAAACCTAGTGGTACCACTAATATTTATCACCCAAAATTAATTGGATGGAGGGATATATATGGCAATAGATCCTTCTAGGGGTTCAATTTAAATTTTTAGGCATTCTTTTTGATTTCAAATCCTCTCCTATAGATTTATGGTCCTATTAGGTTTAAAGAGTGGAGAAAAAAATCTCTTTTTGGATCAGTAAGCCTTTGAACTTGGCCAAAAAGTTCCAAATTTGCTTTAAGGTAGTCACTATTACTCATGTTTACTATTCATCTTATTGGGCCCCTTCAAATGCCTCTTATAAAAAGCTTGAAAAGCTACCACAATATTTTTTATGGGCCAATTCTAGAGGACACTAGGCCTTTCATTGAGTCCCCTGGGCCATCTATTGTCTTCCTAAATAAACTAGTAGGTTAGGGATTATTAACATAAAGCTTTAAAGAACTAATTTTGGTGCTAAATGGATCATCAAAATCTTGGAAGGTGATGAAGCCTATAAAATTTTATTGTGGCACTACATTTCTCAAGGTTTCCCTCTCAATAAAAAATCCTGACATGGCATAGGCTTTCACAATGTGATTATATCGCTAGTGTATATCAAATTAGGGGGAACATTTGTTATGTAAAGTATTTTAAAGGCTTGGGAAAATCTCAAACCTCACCTTATTTAGGTGGGTGAGGGGTTTAGAAGTGGTCTTTCTCTAAACTCCCAATTATTATGATGGTCTCCTTAGTTGACCTTCCACAATGTCCCTTTTGCCATGGTCCCCTAGATCAAAAGCTTAAGGTTATTTAAGAAAGGTATCCTCACTATTGGTGATCTATTCTGTAAGGTATCTATGGACTAACTTCCTTAGACTATGTTAAAGGCCAAATTCCATCTTAATAAAGAAGATGTAGAATCCATTGTTGAATTACAAAGTTCCATACCTGATAAATAATTACACAAGATTGAGGCTTCCTCTCTCATGCCATGGTGGAAGGACTGGTCCTATCCTATGGCCATGCCTTTCCTTTATTATTTTGTTTGATTGGGTTAAAATTTATTATCCCCCCAACATATTGACACAGAGGCTCTTAATCATTGATGGTATCTCTAATCCCTTCATCGAGTTTGGGTTAGAAGATTTGATAACATTTGGGAAGCTTGTATTGAACTTGAAAAGGCACACTTCCTCTAGTGTATTCTTTACCAGGGTTTGCCCATGGGAAATTAGCTCAAATACATGGAGATTCTAAATTCTACTAGCTCGACTTGTCACCACTCATAAACCATCAAACACCTCTTTTAGTTTTGTCCACATAATCAATCAATGTGGAGATGGATCCATACCCTTTTCCAATCCTTTAGGCCTAAGATGTTCACTTAGAAAATGGCTCTCTTAGGGGACTCTACCTTGTTACCTATAAGTTCTAACAAATTTTGGCATATTTTTTGTACTAATATTTTATTTCAGATTTAGAAATCTAGAAATCAAGCATGTTTTAATAATGAGATTATGGAAAAAAGTTTTTTTATAACTAAAAAATTTGATATGATTGATAACATTACCCTCTAGATTCAGATTCAAATAGACAAGGTTTGGCTCAAGCTTCATCATCTACAGGTTCTCTTAGAACACTATGAGAATGCTCCTTATACAGTCAGCCATGAGCCACCTGATCCCCTACCTCATCACTTCCCTCTTAGGGATCACAAGTGTGGGGGAGACTCCACCACTCTCAAATCTAGAGGTATCAAAGTTTGAGGAGATCCTCTTCTCTCTCTCACTGGCCATCTCCTCTAATAGGATCTGACAGAGATAGAGATAGCGGTCGTGGGGGGTGGAGGCCCCCTCCACAAGACAAGTTCTTGCATTTTGAGCTAGCCATCTCTCCTTCATGTTAGGATTTGTAGATGTAGAATGATGCTAACACTAACTAACAAGCTAATCATTGTGACCCCCTCCCCATGGATGAAGATCCCTAGACCCAAGATGGTAGGTGAGGGAAGCCTCATGACCCTCTACCTCCACCATCTCCTTCGATCACCATGTTTGCAGCTATTTCTTAGTGTGTTCCTTGATGTTTTTTGTATTTCATTATCATTTTTTGATTGATGTGCACTTGGGTTAGTTTAACTATAGTTATTAGTGGGGTTGTGGCCAATAATTTTGGACTTTGGTTTCTCTTGAGGCTTTTTAGCTTGGTTTAGTATTTGAGGTGTGAATTTTCCACCCATTTTTTGTATGATTAACATTGTACTTATAGTTTTTTCCTTAAATTAATAGAATTGATTTTCAATCAATTTTTTTCTATTTCAAGCTTATCTTGTTTTCTCATAAATGTGTATATGTTATGATTGATTAAAAATCCATCAACGTCAATATAATTTAAAACATTTTAATAATTACTTTTAAAATTAAAAAATTACTAATATAAAACATATATATTTTCAACCTATTTATATAATAGTATTCATTAATATGAAAACTTAAAAAAAAGTGAGATAATTTTGAAATTGACATGTAGGATTATATTATATAATTTATCTTAATCAATTGTTTTATCAAAACTTGGAAATAATAAGTATATTAAACTCTGACTAATTTTACAAGTGCCACATAAACTATAACTATAATTGTTTAAGGTCAAGATCAACCAAAATGGGACATGATCAATTGGGGCTATTATCCTCTATTGGCCAATTCTATCATCTAAGAGAAATTATGGAACTTAGGTTAGAATCATCTACAATTGTTTGAAACATGCTTGTGTCCAAAAAATTGATAGTCGAACATGTGTGAATTACCTACAAATAGATTATTCAAAGTTGGAACCTTAATATGACTTGTAATAGCTATAAATTTGTATAGAGAAAGGGGGGAGTGTAATAGGATAAGATCTCCCCAATAACCCAAGTGATAACTAATTATTTTCTACATATCCAATACTTTAAAGAGGGAAATCAACCCCACGTAGTTCTCCCACATAAAATGCTTTGTGAAATTGTGATCCTTTTACTACATGAATGCATCTAAAGATGAATTGAATACTTGACAATGATTTGATTTCATTGGATAAAATATGCTCTTGAATTGGCTAAGGATTATTTCAAATGATTAGAATAAGGTTTGGAAAGAATAAGGAAGCTTTACATAGTGTGTAATAGTGTAAGTATGCTTCAATATTGAAATTATCAAGTGATTGAATAAGTGACTTAGATGTGCATTTATAGCAATCCAAAATAGGAAAACCTCATGCTAAATATCCTAAAAATATGGACTAACCTATAAGAGGGTCTAAATTTTAAAACTAACCATTGTTAAGGTGAAGGTTAGGATCAACCCATAGGAGGTAAAATTGAGTACCATTATTGACCCGTACTGGTTGATCCTGTCCTGAAAATAAACATGTAAAATTTAGATTATGGGATGTCTATACAAATGCTTAGAGGGATTTTTAGTAATTTGTAACATTTTTGTAGGCATAAAAAAATAATTTAGAAAGGGATATGTTTGTACTGGTGCTTAGGATAGAGTGAGGTGGTGAAATAGGTTCAAATTAAACATTCAAATTAATTAAAATGAAAGTGGGATAGAACTGACATTATCAAGTTTTCATGAGTAAAATTGAGTTTTTAAATGCGCCCTCTATTTAGTCTAAAAATGAAATTACTAGAGTAAAAATAAAAATATACTTGAGTGTGTACAACACACTTTGCATTTAGGAGTAATATCCAATCATGCAAAGCATTCCATGGAAAATACTATGATGATGTAAAAATAGTTAATGTCCATATGTGAAATTGAAAACTAAAATTTAACTTGGAATTGAAAATATTGTAGACACTATGAATTTACACTATTATATTAGTATTAATATATGTGTCTTACCACCTCCCCATATTTTTTTACATTAGTCAATGTAGTTTTAGCATTAATATCTTACATCACGTAATTGGCCTTACTAATTAATATCTACCTAGATAACTAATTAACCCTCCCTAAATCTAGTCAAATCTCCCCAAATTTATTATAATTAAGTTGTTTTAACCTCTTAACAACTTATCCATAACTGAACTTCATTTAAATAGCTTAGACTAAGTTTAACCTTGTGAATTAGAGTTATTTGAATGAACATGATAAACTTAGACTGGATCGACATGGATCCTTGCAATCATCACCAATCCTATTATGATCAACATTGATTTAAACCTAAACCATCTTCAAGTAGAAGGATCCCAATTTCGTATACTGGAATGTTGTAGAAATTATCCTATAATACTTATGAAAGAACTACATAAATGTCTTAGTCCATTCCCACTCATTCAAAGATTCAAAATATACCTGTCAATGTGATAATTCTCTACAATATTAAAAGCATTTAAAAGGTAAGTATATTTTTCATTTGAATATATTCTAATTTTTATATTATTTGTTTATGCTCTGTTTATCACCCTCAGTCTAGTTAGATAATCAATATCTATTCCTAAAGTCATTTAGAATCCCTAAAGCCCATCTTTAGGACCCATCCTGAGCTTTCTTTCCCCACTATCATGATCGATGATGATTCCTACATGAAACAACATTGATTACATAATTGATATTGATTCTGAGATAATTGGTATTGAACCCTATGTTTTTATTTTTTGCCTACAATCCAAAGCTAGTTTGACAGTCCAAAGTAATTTCAATTTACTATTTCTTATCTTAAAATCATGAATCTCTATTTGTAGATGAGATTTCTAGGTATTATACATGATTTGGTTTCCATCCATGATTCACCCATAGTCCTTCACTCCCTATTCACAGATCAGAGTGATACATCCTTTGAGCTAGGACTTTGTAAAATTGTCTTTGACCCTACTCTAGAATTAGTCATTGAACAATTAGAAGAAATACAAGAACAAGAAGATTCAACTATAGCTTATTGGAATGAATGCTTTGATAATATCTATGCAATAGATTAATTCATTTCATTTTAGTAGAACATATTATCATATGCTTTGTTGTAATTCATATTATTACATTATCCACTTAATTGCATTAAATAGTGGATTGATGCCCTCTTAAAGAAGTGTACCACTTCTTGGAATTGACCTAGTATCAATCAATCCACTCATCTATCTTATTAATCCAATCTTATCTAAGTTTTCTCTTGTGTGCAGGTAATTCTTCTTAGCCAAAAAGGAGTTCTCACTTTTATGGATCAATGGTGCACAACCTCTATCATAGGTATCCCTTTAAACCCTATATCAAAATTTCTATTTTTAGTATGTTTATTTTTTAAGAAAAACAAACAAAAAAATACTAAAACATTCTAGCACACCTGGTGGGAACCCTAAGGTCTCATTATTCTTGTTGTGTTTTCATTTTGAAATCATCTTTAGTTGCATTTTCTTGATTCTGTGTTTGAATTTAAAAAATTAAAAATACAAAATTTTTACTTCCTGTTTTAAATTCTAAAAAAGAATTGCATTCATCCACCTACTTGCTTAGATAATCCACATAGACTGATTTAGGTGGATTAATACATCACGATAGTCACACATTCTCTCACACACAACCAAACCATGGCAATCTTAAAAATAAGCATTAAAACATTTCCTACCTAGGTGGACCCACTTGGATTTCATCACTAAGGGGAAAATTAACTCAGTGTACCAACTGAGTATATAAATTCTAGTAAAGAAGTATAAAGGCTAAACACTCGACACCCTTATCACTGTAGTGTGTGAAATTAAGGGGTAGGCTCTAATACCAAGCCATGTAATTCCTTTCAACATGAAATCAAACCTCAACATACCTTTGCATATATAGAGGTTCGCATCCTTACACAAAACTAAAACCAACCTTAGATTACCATTTCTTAGTGTCTTGTTTGACCCTTCTCCCCATCACATTCTAAATTTAGTTTCTTAAAAAGTAAAAATCTTTTAAGTAGATTTAGTAGTGTGTGTGTGTTTGCTTTCTGTAAAAATGAGACATTTAAAGAATATTGCATGTTTTTGCATTTCATTATTTGTTTATTTGTTAGTGCTATATGGTTCTAATGTGACAACAGTCATCAAAACAAATCAAATCTCCTACCTCATCCTCATCTATGGAGAACATTCCAAGTCCTCCTATCTCTCTTGAATCCATCTGGAAGGCATTCCCTAATTTCATACATAGGGAGACCTAGAATGTGCTAGTATATTGGATAGTAATCTAATTGCCCTCAATCATTATCTTAGTACTTGAGCCATATGCATTCCTATTTCCCCTCAGATCCAATATTCTAAGTTTTTATATGGCATGCCCTTAGAGGGACCTGAACTACTTATTGTGGCCATGGTTTCCTCTTCCAATAATCCAACTGCAATGGGTTATGATACTAATGTATCGTAACCCCTAGATAATCCACTACCATTAGTATCTAATAACCCTTCTTCGATCATTACCCAAACCCAAAATGTTACCACAAGCCAAATTATGCTTATTCCACCACCCACTACTTCACCCCATAATTTAGTGGTCTCAATCCCTAAAACTCTCCCACCTATCCAAACAAGCATATCTTTGAAACCTCAAACCCAACCCTTACAAACTACACACCAAATTCCTTTAAGTCAGTCTCTTTAGCAACATGTCCCCTTGAATACTCAATACCTAGCTCCCTCACAACCCCTTGTGACCACTTAGCTTCACTCATCCTTGTTACAAAACATACCTTTGAAAGTGCCATAGTATGTGGCTACATATCAACCTATCATGACCAATTCTATTGGTTATCCCCTTTCACAACCATTTTTCACTCCATTCCCCACCTATCAACATTTACCATTAAACATCTTAGGGGGTATGCCTCAATACAATACCCAACCTAACCTCATGAACATCCTTATAAATAGGATGGAAAATCTAGAAGAAATTACCTCTAGGTTGAAAAATATGCTCACATGTGGGAAAATTTGCAATGAACCTATTAATCTTATCATCCCAATTAGGCCATATCCTTCACAGTGGGAACTTCTAAAATTTATGAAATTTCAAAGAAAGGAAGATCCCCAAATCCCCAACATCACCTTAGGGCATTTAGACATGCTTGTGGTGTACCTTATAGATCATGATGATACTTTCCTTTTAAGGATGCTTCCCATGTCATTAGATGTACCAAATTTAGATTAATACAACTCTATCCCTTAACACTGCTTATTTACTTTTGGGCAGTTGGCCCAAATCTTCTTAGACCACTTCTCCATTAATATCACAAGGAAAGTAACCATAACAGACTTGTACACCATTAGACAATTTGATTATGAATCTATTTACAATTTTGTAATTAGGTGGTGAAGCCTTATAAATCAACTAACATCCTCCCTTAATCGAGTTGTTTACATCTCATCAACACTACAAGTACAATCATTTAAAACCTTTGATGAATCCTTTACCATGGTCCATAAACTAGAAGTCCAAGCCTTAGAGGAAGGAAAAGTTATGTTATGTAATCATAACTTCAAACCGAACACCTCCAAAGGGACTGACAATACTAAAACTAAAATCACAACAAATGTTATTATCTTAAAATTGGCACCTCCACAAACAAAGAACCAATCCAAACCTTCTACCTCCCAAACACAACCAAAAAAACCTTTAACATGATTTCCTCCTTGGTAATACACACCCTTAGGGGAGTCATATGCTTCCATTTTAGATAAACTCCTAAAATATTCCATTATTGAGCTTCCTTCGGTAAGACCCCTTAATGATTCTCACCCCAAACCTAGTTGGTACAAGGAAAACATCTTCTGTACTTATCATCATGTACCTAGTCATGATGTCAATAGTTATCGGTACTTCAAAGGTTTAGTTTAGAACCTTATTGATCAAGTTAAATTACAATTAGATAATCCTAATGCTCCTCTTAATTAGTCCATATATATCTTTAGACATCCATTCCTTAACCATCCTTTTACATCTAATTATGTACAAGAAAATGTTAGAAGCACCTCAAATCATGAAACCCATATAATAAGCACAATCCATGATCAATTTCTACCTAAATAAGTTAATAATGCTTTTGAATCACCTTTTAAAACAACAAAGATCCTAGATCTCCTTACAAGAGATATTTTTAAACCATCTGAATTGACTAGATCTGTTCCTAATATCCACTCGGGTTTTCTTGATCTCATTATTTAGGATCCCCTTGAAAAAATGCTACCTAAACCTGTTCAAGTCAGCCAATAAAAAATAAAGGATGAAAATCTATCAAGGGGGTACTTATTTAGATATCTTAAAACATACACATGCAACTCCTTTAGTCATGATTGAACCTTTATGTAGCATGATCACTCTCTCTAGCTCACTCCCACCTGAGATATCTACTACATTACCTCAACTAGCTCTAAAACTAGCTTCCCTTACAGCTCAAGCTGAGCTAAATCCTATAAAAGGGAAAAATAGGGGAAATATTTTAGGAAGTGGAGATAAATGCCTTGGGGTGCCATAAGGTAAATCCTTATAACATCCACTAATAAGAATTGAGCTCCCTAAAGAGGATATCCCTACTACTTCTGATTGAGCTCAAAAAGGGAAAATGATTCTACCACTAATTAAAATTAAAACGTTCATATTAGGACCTTATCCTTTTGGAAGGTTAAAAACCATAATTATGGAATCCTCCTCTAAGAAAAATATACTAGTACAAAAGGATCTTCCCACAATAATAATGCCAATACATAATCCCCTAAGTCCTTATTACCCTCAAAATTTTGGTGTAAGGTCTTATTCTAAACATAGAGTACCCTCTGTTGGAAACATTGAAACAATCAATGTAAGAAATAAAAACATGAAAGCGAATGTAGCCCCCATGAAAATAACTTGAAAAGTCAAAAAACCTAACCAAGATCCATTATGGGGCTCTTATTCCAAGATTCTTGATTAACTCCTTCAAACCTCCCTTATCACACTACCACCTATAAACCCTGTTAACCCCCATACTCAAAAACCAACATGGTATTAAGAAGACAAGAAATATGCTTACCATTGAATATTAGGGCACGATACCAAAAGTTATAATGTGTTCAAATCTATAGTCCAAGATTTATTAATAGAGGATTATATTTTATGGGAATCATTTGGTCTTGATTATCCTCATAATAAAACTACTAGTCATGACTACCCTAAGAACTAATATATTACTGAGAGGGTCAGAATGAGCTTTAAAAAAGGAATATAGAACCTCTGATGAGACTCAATATCAACTACTCTTAAACCCACTAGACTCAGATGACTCTAGAAACATAATAAACCAACCATTATTTCAAATAAATGCAATACACATAGCCACTCGATCCCAACGATTGGGTCATAAAACCCAAAATCCCAACAAAACTAAGGTGTCTATTGTAAAATCTCCTACTTATACAATAGAAAATCCTACATCACGTCGTCTAAAACCCAAAGTTTTTATTCTAGGGAAAGCACATAATAACAATCCCTTGGAGTTGATATAGATATCAATTCTAAAACAACTCCACCAACTTCCCATCAAAATTTCTTTATATAAACTTATCCAAAATTCTCTATAACATTGTGAAGCTATGATTGAGGCTTTATAGGCCACCCAAGTATAATTAGATGAACCACATCCTCTATTGGTCTTCATTGGATCCTTACAAAAGTCATCATCTATCATATTTCATGATTCTAAAATATCCCCATTACAACCTGACGATCAGGGCCCACAATTATTTATCACCGCCCAAGTTAATCAAACACAAATCAAAGGAGTTATGATTGACAATGGAGCCGGTATAAATATTATCTCCTCACACACTTTTAGGCAAGTTCAATTACCAAAAACTATCATGGCTCAATCTCCTACCATCCTACAAGCCTTTAATGACACTATTGGCCCCACATTAGGTATAGTCATCCTTCCCATCCAAGTAGGTATACATACCCTCCTAGAGATATTTTATGTGATAGAGGGGGAATTTTTATATAAAATATTACTAGGACATCCTTAGATGTGCGCTATGTATTTTGTCCTCTCTACTTTACATTGATGTCTTAAATTTGAACATGAAAGTAAAATACATGTTGTCCTAGTAGACTTACATCCATTCAAAACATGCAACTTAAATTATCATCCCAATGATGTCTTGATCCCCTTAAATCACTTGAGTCTATTATTTATAGGGGAAACATCAACTAGTTCTACAATACCCTCATTCTATACTATTGATGAAAACTCCTCTGACTCAGCATTCCAATAACTCTCTATAGGGGAACATCAACTATTAACTCTTATCACCTTATCAACCCCTTAGTAATATGGACGTCTTGACCAACAATGTAGTTACAAACCCAACCTAGGAGATTTTATCCCCTTTGGTCCACCTTACCTCTAAACACACTTAATCTATAAAGGAATCGATCAATCCCTTGTATATGAGGAAAGTCAAACATAAACCAAACTATTCTCATATAACTTTTCCTTTCTTAATAAACCACACTTTGCACAAACCTATATACAATGATGTGATTGGAAAGGATTTGGTTTAGGATGTTATGAACAAGGACCTCATAAGGCTACAATAAATGAACTTAGAAATTTGCACAAAAATCATGGCCTTGATTTTAAGAAAACTCCTAAATTTATTACAATCACGCTTTTCCATCTGATATTTCTGTAGATATGAATGACAAAGCTCTGTCATCCTCGCTTAGTTCTCCTATTGAAATTGATGACACCATATCCATCATGCCTAATTTTTTTATTAGCACCATTCACTTTGAACCTATAACTTATCAAAACAATGAGAGAACCCTACACCTTCCCCTAAATTTTCTTAACCTAATAGATGAAGTTTCTTTTATAGTCCATGCAATGGAGTGTTAGGATGATGAATCTATTTTAACATATTGAGGGGCAGGATATTAATATCTAAATAATATCATACCATCTAAGTCTCATAGTCTTTTAAACAAGGCAATAACTTATATTAACATAGGAACACTTAAATTCCTATGAAACATCAAAGTTAGCCAATCCTTAGATTCTCAAGAACACCAAGATTTCATAGCATTCCTTGCTAATCATAACCAAGCATTTTCTTGGTTTTAGAGTGATATGCTAAGCATAGATCTTGTTATAGTCATCCATAACAGCATTACCATTGCCAAATATAAATTAACAAAAAAAACTTTGTAAAATGCATCTTTTCTTAGTCATTCTTATCAAGGAAGAATTATAATGGTTGTTATCCATTAACTTTATCTAACCCATCAATTATCCTCAATAAGGTATCTAAAATAATACCTATCATGAAACCCATAGGGGGACTACACCTTTGTACCAACTTTCACAATCTTAATATTGTTTGTCTAAAGGATGATATTCACCTTCCTAATATCAATTAGCTCATGGATCTCATTGTAATAATCAGATCCTTATCACCCTAGAAGATCAGCATAAAACCTCTTGTATTACTCCATGGGAGACTTTTTGTTATAGAGTCATGCCTTTTGGTTAAAATAACATGGGAACAACTTACGAATGTGCCATGACCTATATTTTCCATGACTTAATTCAAAAAATTATTGAAGATTATGTGGATGATCTCCTTGGTAAATCCAGGTATCGTAAAGATCACTTATCTATCCTTCAAAAAATATTCACCCATTTAATCAAATATCAGGGTTGTCTTAACCCAAAAAGTGTCTTTGGGATTTTATTAGGAAATATTTTGGGTTTTATCATTTCCATTTGAGGAATTGAGGTTGATCCTACTAAAATTAAAGTCATTATCGATATGTTGCCTCCCTCCAACCTCAAACACCTTCATAATTTATAAGGGAAACTAAAGTCTATTCATTGCTTTATTTCACAATTATCAAACTGATGTCAACCATTCCATCACCTTCTTAATAAAGACACCCAATTTGTATGGGATTCAAATTGTCAAGTAAATTTGATACATTCAAGAAGTATCTATTATCTCCCCTATCCTTATTCTGCTGAGAGAGGATAAACACTTTTACTTGTATATCTCAGTTTCAGACCATGCTTTAGGTGCCATACTTACCCATCAAGATGAACAACATAGAGAACAAGCGGTTTATTAAATAAGTCACACTTTGGTTGAGTATGAGAATCATTGCATGCATATTGAAAAACTATGTTTGGCCTTAGTATTTGTAACTTCTAAACTCTGTCATTATTTGCTTAATCACAAAACCTATGCGATTACCAATACCGATCCTCTTAAGTTCATGCATTCAAAACCCTATCATAATCAATGAATGGCAAGATGGCTTATGATTTTCACCAAGTTTGACCTCAAATTCATTAAACAAAAGTCAATTAAGGGGTAAATCATTGCCATTCAATTAGCTTAGGCACCCCACTAATAATCTACCATCCAGTT
This sequence comes from Torreya grandis, assembly GCA_037957365.1. Lineage (NCBI taxonomy): Eukaryota > Viridiplantae > Streptophyta > Pinopsida > Cupressales > Taxaceae > Torreya > Torreya grandis. The sequence continues at coordinate 1,429,313 of JARHVA010001107.1, forward strand.
ATGAATTTATAGCCCCCACCTCCTAAGGAGATCTCGAGTATCAGATGACATTATTCTTTGATGAATCTAAATGTGAACATGGATGGGGATTAGGAATTACTCTAATACTGCCATAATTCATTCTTATACCCCTATCTTTCAAACTTGATTTCGACTATACTAATAATATGGTAGAATATGAAGCCCTAATTATATATCTCTAGACAACTTTAGCTCTAGGTGTTAAGTCACTTCATTTTTTGGGGTCTCCCAGCTAGTAGTCAATCAAATAACTAGCATAACATCTTCCAAAGGTATAAAACATTAACATAGAAGTTATTATCCACCCTCAACAACTATGTCATCCATGCCACTCCTTGGTCAACCAATAAGTTTGTTGATACCATGGCTTCCTTGGCTTCCTTTATCCCATCTTATTTTTAGAAATCTAAATTGTTTGCCATTACCCATAAGGTCAATCAACCTTCCTACACCAAAACTAATCTTCCTTTTATCCATATTGTAGAGTAAAATCACTTAGATCTGTGGTACACATAGACATTTAATTATTTTTCTAAAGGTATCGTTCATTCATATTTATCCAAAAATGCTAAGCATGCTTTTCAAAAGTGGAATACATAGTATATAATATTAGGGGGTGTGATTTACAAGTGAGGCTCTAATGGCATTTTCCTCACTTGTCTCCAGATATTTGAAGTAAATCTTAGAATAAAAGAAACACATGATGGAATATGTGGTGGGCATTTTAGTGGTTTAAGTATCACCAAGAATATTTTATGCATAGGTTATTATTGGCCTTCTTTGAATTGAGACTATTGTGAATATGTCAAGAGATGCATGAAGTTACAATAACACACCAACTTATCCCATGTCCCTAGTCATGCATTATAGGTAACCAAGGACTTTTGGCCATTCTCCCAATGGGGATTAGACCTTATAGGGAGATTAATCCTAAATCTTTCTAGTGACATAGCTTTATCATTACTGCTATCAAATATTTTAATAAATGCGTGGAGGTTATTCCCATTACTTTTGATCAAGGTAGATAAAATCGTTGATTTCATTAATCATCACATCATATGTCATTTTGGTATCTTAGATAAAATCATTATAGATAATGGGAAATATTTTAAAAATAAATAGGTCTAAAAATTGTGTGATTCCTTCAGCATTAAGCTAAGTTTATTATTGTCTTATTATCCACAATCCAATGGACAAACTGAGGCATCCAACAAAACCCTTGTCAAGCTATTAACCAAAATGGTCAATGAGGTTGAAAGTATTGGCATCTTTAAATACCTTTTAATTTGTGGGCTTATCGAACTAATATTCAAACCCCTACAGGTGATACCCCTTTTTCTTTGGTCTATGGTACCTAAACGGTTCTCCCCCAGGAAGTCCAAATTCCTTCTCTTTGGATCTCTCTTAAGGATATCAGTTCTAGAGAGAATTATTGTCAAGAATTATCAGCACAACTATAAATTTTAGATGAGCATTGATCCATAACCCTTGAGCACCTTCATGCATATCAAAAATAGATAAAGTGTGCATATAATCAACATTTTAAAGAATAATAATTTAATATTGATGACCTTGTCCTTAAATAAAATCAACATGTCACAAATTTAGAAAGAAGTAAATGAGGAAAGATTGCTCTAAGTTGGATTATGCCCTATATTATCACTCATAAATATAGATCAGGGGCATACCGTTTGGACTTCCTTAATGGGAAACCATAATGTGAACCTCTTAATGCTTTGCATCTACATCTTTTATACTATTAATAATCCTATTACAAACTCCAATCAACATATGTTCTCCTAAAAATCTTATCCCTTATCTCTAAATGTTTTAAATAATGATAAATAATCATGTGAATTTATAGAAGTATACCCATTTTATCCTTAAATATAGACACCCTAGATCTATTCATAACATGTTCTCATGGATTGGCTCTGCTCAAAATGGGATGGAGCTCCAAATCATTATTTCCTAAAAATCCCTCAACTTAAAAGATTGTTTAAAAGGAATAGATTATTGTCTTGTTTTGTGGTTTGGTTTATAAAAACACCCTCGGTAGCCTTAATCTAATCCATGACAAGAAGATTAATTTGGGATATTTAAATCAAGAAAAAGCTTAAAATTATAGGTTGATCCCTTGAAGGACAATTGTTATTAAAATCAAGAAAAATATCAAAGTTGAAAATTGATCCCTTTAAAGATAGCTACTAAAATAAATACATTTAATTATATAGACCATTCACTTAAAAGATGGATATATGCCTATGTTTTAGGAAACTTATCACACTGACCCATTTCCTATTAAAATAAAATCATTTAAAAATCTAGAAAATCAAAATTATATCCCATGAAAGCTTCTCGTATTGATCAACTTTCATAAAATTGTAGACTTCCCACCTTGACCAGTCTACATATGTCCATGGATTGGTCTAAGGTTAACCTAAAAAGCTTAGAAACACAAAACAAGATGTGTATTCCCATAGATCTAACTTTTCCCCCATTCCTTCTAAACATAAAAATCCCCTTTTCAAACCAAAGAATTTTGAATTTAGTTAACATGAGATTGTTAAGGATTCTCATTAATATTGGATAAAAGGGAGCATATGTGAAAGCAACAAGAAGTTTAGCTTTGGTTATGGTCCAAGAAAATTTATGAGTCATACATCCTTGATAAGTAAATACAAAAAAACATTTTATCATAACACATTTAAATTCATTTAAAAACCATAACATAATCTAAATCCATAATCAACCATGAAATAAAATCCAATCCATGATATTCCACATAATCTAATTAGTATAATAACAAATTAAAAAAACATGTAAATACCATCAATGTAATATAAAATCCATAGTCATAGACATCATAAATTCATAATCCATGAAATTATCATATAATTTAAATTCCATGATCCATCATAAATCCATTAAAACACATACATATAAATCTATAATCAAAATAATAATTTAAACCTACATCGCATGATCAAAAAAACCATAATCCATGTAAATACCATATAAATAATATAAACCATGATGGATCACACAAATAAACTCAGATACCATATAAACATAATCTAAGTAATCTATATCCATAATCAAATAGTGCAAGATAATGTAACAAATGTGTGGTACATAAACTCATGAATACATGTAAATAAGCTCAAATGTACATCATAAGGATGTCATGATATATAATTTATACAAAGCCAATCCATATAATAAGCCATATGTATGGTTAATCTATAAACTATAACTAGCTTAGGTGGATACTCACTCCACCTCATTCACTGCCTACATCCTCACCTCCATCTCCTACTTCATCCCTCCCATATATCCCTTGTGATACAATCCCCATGCTAGCTTTAACAATCAGTGTTCGTCGAGGAGTCTGACCTTATATGGCTATATGGGTGGTATATCTAAGAACCTCTAGTAACTACTCTTTAACAATATGTTTATAATATCATAACTATACCAAAACATACTAGTACCTATCCATACTCATAGTACCTAGTGGCCCCATCCTCCTACCTTGTGTCCCTCCTCTTGTGGTAGATCCTGACACAAATCCTCTTACAACCCCTACTTATACCTAAAGTCTCTTGTACTAGTCAAAATACCTCTCTTGAACTTGACATGCCTCATCATAACTCTACTATAATGAGTCATAATGCCCCTATAGCTTAGTCAAGCTGCCCTATAGGTGATCCTACTCAAATTCAAATGTGGATAATTTTTGCCTATAACACATCCTGCTCTACTATCACCATTTATAAATCTATCTTTCCCTCCCCATATCCTATCTCCTCCACATCCATCTTCTCTACATCCCCTACCTCATGTCTAGGCCATACCACTCTCTCCTATCCACCTCCCAATTGGTCCATCCACCATAAAAGTATGCCTTTATAGCTCTGACATCATCTACATCCATTCTCTTTGTCTCTTCCTCTACTAAAAACTAAATATCTATCACCTATGACTCTAACAAATCCCCCTTAGAGTCATCTCTCTTATATATACCTATGGTGCCTTAGGTATATCTTAAAGCATACCAAACTATTTCCACATGTGCCCAAACTAAAATAACTCCACATGCTCTATGCATCACCCTCATAGCCACCTCACCCACTGTCCTGCCATCAACTCCCTCTCCGTCCTTGACCATGTTGTAAATATAACATATGGCGTCCACATTACCTCCTCCTCCTTGATATCCTTTAAAACCTTTATATAATAACTTTAATCCTGTAATCTCCTATCTCCATAAGGATGGGCTAAGTTATCTCCCTATCATAAAAAGCCCACACTAAATGCAAACTGGTGCCATCCCATCCATGGTATCCTTAGTGGTTGAACTAATTATATATGTTCATAGGCCCAACATTATAGTATGAGGGTCATATCTAGACCAAAGTGTCACTATGTACTCCATCCCCATAGCTGTTTGTATATTTTCACTATAAGTGTAGGAGCCCATGCAAACACTGTATGATGCTCCCACATATCTACTACTACCCTTATCAAACTACATGTAAATATCCCACTGCCTGAATTAGGTAATGCATAACAAAATATAGAGAACATCATCATGGTGATCACTTGTCTCCCAACTTGGTCTTGATCATATAACACCTCAAAACTAAACCCTCCCACTATAAAAATAATATCTATAGCATCATATCCATATAGACATGTTAGTACTACTGCTCATCCTCTCTCATCCACTGGAATAATATCTACCCTTGCATTAGTCCTATATATCCTTTAGTGTTAGGGTCATATCCCTAGTAGGAATTCATAAGGTCCTTGTATCTATATCCCATCACTCTAATATTTCTACAAGTAGACTTCAGTCTCTATGCACTTGATGATAATGGTTATTCCATCTAATCCTACCACATCTAAATGCTCTAAATTCATATCTCCCATCACCTTTCAAAGCCAGTCCAATAATGGTGGCACTCGATCCTATATGGTAAATAATATGCATGCCTAAAATACCATGAACCCCCAAAGTTTCTTTAGTTTCCTATATCACTAACTCTTTACTCTAAGTTTTCTACCCTTAGGATTTGACACCAAACCTTATAGGATCGACACTGATTAGAATTTTATTGTCATCAATTCTCTAATCGATGCCAATCTATAATTGATTGAAAATCAATCATCGAAGAATAATTATAGTTCTAATATGGATTAATAGCAACCCCCACTCATTATAAGAAATATAAAAACATATAAAATACAAAAAAACAAAGCATTAAAAACATGAAACAAAAAAATTTACCCTACCTGCTCATGTGATTATTGTCATTATCAACCTTTAATCAAACATGTAGATAGGTGTCAAATTTTTAGCTCTAGATCTCATGTTCTTAATTTTTAAATGAGATCCCACTGCATTAGGTATCTTATTTATAGCCTTCTAGGATTGACATCAATATTTTATGATAGATGTTGATTCTCTATAATCGATACCAATCCATTAGATCAATGTTGATTATGTACATTTTGGCTTATTATTTACATTGCTTGAAAATTTTCTCCATCCTTATAGTCCTATCCCAAAGCCACCTAAGTTATCCTTTGTTAAAACTATCCCATTCTTTGTTACCTAATAGTAATGACTTGTAGACATAGACCCCCTATTAGTCCCATAACCTTTGAAAGGTCTATATTCATTTTAAAGTCTATCCCCTATAGATCCTAAAAATGTACTTCATCTTGAGAGAAACTATCTCTAGGTAACACACACTTACCAAGTAGACTAGATGATTTGGTCTACTCATTCTAACCTTTGCCCTCTTGACTTTCTTCAATTGAGATCACATGTTTGTAGTTGTGACAGTCCATTACTTGTTTACCTTAGGGCGTTCCTATTCAGATATCTTATATCTTGTTAGTGTAAAATTGTACTTCAATATTATCCTTACATCTTGGATGCTCATTTGATATCTACTTATCCATTGCCACATCATTTTCAAACCTATCTCTACCTTGTCATACTTCAACAGATCCCAATCTTAAGGGTGATACCTCCTCACATAAACTTGGGGATTTTGAGGTACGCTCATATTTTTGTGTTTATGGAATTAATATTTTCATTGATGTAAAAGGTAGCTGAAGGTCATTGATGTCCCAGAGGTGCTCTTGTGAAGAGACATGGTAAGTATTCATGAGTTATAACACAAATATGGTCTAGTATATTCTTGAGTTCTATATGAGGTATTGGCTCTATGTTGTGGTACGAAAAGCTTATGAGAATATGTGTGGTAGTAGTTAAGCATGGTATAAAGGATTTATATCATATGAATTAATATATAGTGGTAAGAAGGTTAAATTTGAGGCTTAGTCCTTGCATAAGAGACCTAATGTGATGGAACATGCTTGGTAGCATATTGAGATAAGTAATATATGATCTATGTGAATAAGGTTTGAAACTTGTGATCTTGGTATGATGTCATATGAAATGAGGATGAGGTTTTGAGATAAATTTAAGAGGTTTCTAAGTGTTTTCAAAGATCAAGCATAACTGGTAGTTTAAAGACCTAACATGCATAGAGACCTAGTGTGGCCTAATGAGGGGTCAAGATGAGTTTCCAAGGTCATAGATAGAATGTGAGCATGTATTTAGGTTTTATATGTTGTGTTAATCATTTTTACCAATCCCAAGGTCTTTAATTGAAGGAGGAAGCATGAAATTTGGTTTTAAGGTCTTCTATGTATGCAAATTAAAGGTTTCCAAACCTGAGAAGGAAGTTATGATGTTCATTGGAATGTGTGATAGTTGCATGGGAAGATGATAATTTTTATAGATATGGAAAATTGTAAAAATAATGTTTTCCAAGCATTATGAAGTGGTTTCAAGGACAAAGCTATATGAATATTCATTGCAGAAGGTAAACTGGTCCAAAACCCTCTCAAAACCCTCACAATGACTTGATTAGAGAAATATTGATAGAAATGGCCCAAAATATATTTGTAAGGTAATTTTAATTATTGAATGTGGTATAGGAATCCATTATATATCTCTAGGTGGTAGTGGTATGATAGGAAAATGAATAAAACCTATTGAAAATTAGTTGGTTCTAAAGAATTTGATGCTACAGGTAGAGTTGACCAGGTCAATGCATGCAAATCAAAATAAATGAAGGTTTAGGGTCAATAATAATTATTTATGTCCATTTGTTTTTTATACAATACATATCATTTTATTTAATCAATTTGGTCACTCAATTTGACCTATCACTAAACTAGTTAAGTCTGAGAACAATGAGAAAAACTAAGCTAGAGTGAAAATGTGTTTAGGGATGAGTTTAAGATGATTAAGAATGGTTTAAATTATTTGTGGTATTATTTAAATACATATAACTCATTTTAAATTTGTTTATAAGTGTTTAAGATACACATATATAGGAAATAAGGTGTTCACAAAATGGCTTGTCTAGAGAGGATGTGACAGTAAAGTCCAGGACAGTAAGATTGGTCTTCAAGACCAATGTTACTCTTTAAGCCTATGATTTTAATATTGGATGTAGTTATAATGATATCATAATATAATTTAAATTTTCTTAAATATCTGGGTCATGTCCCTATAGGTGGTCTAAGTCATGTTCTCCATGACTGGTTCTTGAGATAGTTTGACTATTCCATATGTGCTAGGTATAGTGAAGGGTTTGAGACTCTATGACAAGATTCATTGTATATAATGAAAATTTTAATAATTTTTGAGACCTAAAATACTTATTCATTATTTATTAAATATGGATATATATGTTAAGTTTTTGATACATGAAAGCCAAAATGGCTTGTCATACTATGTGTGGACACTGAAAGAGTAACTTGGGAGATTGGTCTATTAGACCAACATTTAACACTATATATATATTATAGGCTTATATATAGGTATAATATAAATTATTAATTTTAATTATAAGTCATTAAAGTTTCCTTTAAAATTCTAAACACAAACTTTTACATGACTATGTCTTTAGAGCACTCGGGCAATTTGAGTAGTCATCTTGCAGAGATGAGTTGGAGGTTTTTTGTATAGTGTTTAAGAATAAAATTCATTTCAATATGTTTATGAGGTATCAAATTTTCATGATAATTATTTTAGAGTCTTGGTTTATCACTATTCAATTTTGGAAAGTCAAAAATTCTTGACTGTACTTTAACTATGTTTGACCGTTCTGAGTGGTCATGTTGCAAGAGTGGGTTTGGGGTATTTTAACCTATTTTGTGATTTAAAATAGACATTTTATGTTTTTTAGGTCATGAAATATCTATTAAATTTATTTTTTCATATGTTTACTCATAAAATTTTAATGTATGCTTCAGTTGTGTAAGACATACTTTCTAGGTGTATAAAGGCCTAATGACATGGTTTAAATGGTGAATTTGATTTACAAGTGGTATGCACATATGTTTATGTTATAAGGGGTATATTTGTGGTGTATTATAAGTTTTTCATGAATTTTTTAATACTTAAATTATTTCAAGGAGTTAGAGTGTATTGTGTGTCTTAGAGAAGGCCTAATTTCTTTAGGTCTTTATTAGGCCTAATAGGGTTTGGTTCCTTAAAGGTAATGATAAAATTGTGTAATGACTATTTATTATGTTGTATATGTTTTTGGACCTATTCAGATAATAATAAAATTTTGGTAAGGTTATTTTTTGACAATGATGGATAAGATCAACTGTTAAGAATATAAGTAAGGCCTAATTGGCCTATTTGAGCTAGTTAGAGAAATGAGAATATAAACAAAGGAAATAAATAATTGAAGGTGTGGTAGTAGGTAATTTAGGAAAATAATAAGAGGAAGGGAATCATGATGAACATGTAACATGTCTTCTACATGTGGATGATAAGGTTATTTTACCTAATGAGCCTAGAAGAGGCATGTTGAGCGAGGAAGCCTAGGAGGCTGTTTGAGAAGGGTAGAAGGCTAAAGTGAGTTGAATGAGGTGAGAGACCATAATTAGATTAATAAAATGTGTGTTATAGGTATATTATAGTGATTGGAATGTAGGATAGAGAAGAGAGAGAGATGAAGAAGAGATTACCATTAGTTGAGAGAACAATAAGGTGTCTTGAGGTGATTAAGCTTACCTTGGCTAGGTTAGTGCTTGGTCAAGAGGAAGTTTGAGTTGTCTTGAAGGTTAGAGCTTGTAGAAGTGTCCTTAAAGTGGTTGGGTTGGTTACAATTAACTTAGGGGCTTGGATCCTCCTTGTAAGTTGGATATTGTTAAAGGACTAGTTGGGTTGGTACCTAACTAGTGAGGGGTTGGTGCCTCACTAAATGTTACTTCATTACTTATAGGATAATATTCCACATGGTGTGAAAATGGGTTTTATCACCCATGAAGTTTTCCCACATATATGTTATGTTCATGTGTTGATGTCTTGATTATTTTCTATGTGATTACTTTTCTATACATTATTATGTCTTTATGCTAGTTTGAATGGTTAAATAATGATGAATGGAATTGAATGAAATGTTTGCTCATTGATTCACCCCCCCACACCCCATCTCAATGGTTATTATTCCAAAAATTTGTATCAGAGTATGTTTTTTAGAGGTGGATTGATAGCTTGAAGGTGATCCTAGAAACACAAGATGGCTAAGCATGTGAAGGTCATGGTTAAGGTTTGCATAGAATACTATATGATGGTACTAGCGAGATTGAGGAACAAGGATTTTGTTGAAGCCAAGTCTAAGATAAAACCTAAGGTGATAGACAAAAGGACATTGAATATTTTTTGAAATAACGGTATGTGCATGTATCTTGGTGAAGCAAGTGAGTAGAGGTCTGCAAGCTAGAGGAGTTGAGTTGAGTTTATGAAGCTGTCACAGATGAGAAAGAATATGTCGATGAAACCTATTGGTGATATGAGGTCTATTTAATCATTCATGTGGGATAAAGGTCTATCCTTGTTTTTATTGATATGGTGGTTAATCATATATACATTGAAGTCTACAAGAAGTCTATAGGTCTACAAGAATGCCGAAGGAGCATGTGTGAAGATGCTTCAAGAGTTTCATGAAGTTTATTTGCTATGTCTAGATGTAAAAGAGTGTTTACATGACTTTGAGGTGGTATAGGATGCTATAAAGGTTCTATAGATGTTTTGGTAAGATTATAGTGTTTCACATGATCTCTTGGAGTGAAAAAATGCACTATTCTAGCTAAAAATAGTCAAACCATCATTGGACATCAAGGAGGTACGGCTAGGTCAGTATGTTGATGCATTTATTGTAGGTACATAAGAAGTCAAATTCTAGTCAAAGGTTTCATGAAGATGTTGTCTAATGTCTCAAGAAGATCCTTTAGACGTTTTTTGCCTTGAAGTGTTTCCTAGCTCAAATTATGAGCTTTCAAAGATGATCTTGTATGCTATGACATGCTAGAGGTAGTCAATTTTATACTTCAAGAATTAGTTTTTGAGCATTCAAAAATATGATTGTTGGAATTTGAATTAAAATGACCATGCTTAAACTTGAGAGCATTCCTTTGCATGTATAAGCTAGTAAAGAGGTCAAAACTTGTTGGTGTAGAAAAGAAATTTGAAGTTTACTTAATATAAAATATCCTCAAGGTGATAGTGTGCTTTAAAAGTCTATATAGGTGCATTTATTACATATTTAGTTTGGTTTTTATTGATTATGTTCTGACTAATGAACCCAGATTGATCTAAGAAGGTTTATATCCTTTGTAATACATTTAAAATGGAATTATAAGGGTTATATGGTGTTTTTAACTCTTTGAAGACTTGTCCCATGCATTGGATCAGATTTGGAAACATGATTTTGTGCAAGAAATTCGTTATAGTAGTTGACTGTGTTTGAAGGATCCTAATTGTGATTGTCAAAAGAGCAACTTGTCGAGTTGTTTGGTTCTTTTGGTCACCTAAGTGGATTGATCAAAGTAAATGAAGATGTTCTTGAAGGCATATAACATCTACAAATGATTAGTGTATGGTCAAAGTGATCTCAGTAATGAAGAATATGCTCAAAGACTCAAAAGATAGAGATATAAGGGTTTTTAGTCTTGATGTGACTGTATACCCTAAAGACTATATTCACAAGGTAAATGACTCTGCTATGGCCTATAAATATGAGTAAAAATTAGAGGGACTTCTTGTAATTTTTCCTATTGTAGATATCATGAGTGTAATGCATGTGTGACCTCAAGGTGTTGTCTAAAAAACAAATACAATACTAGTAAAGTGAAAGTTGAAGATTGGTCTACAAGACCAATGATATCAAAGGTAGAGTATATTTTCTTAGGTATTCCAAGGTCATTATGGAGTTATAAAAGTGAGATGACAAGTTACTTATTCCATGAAGAAGATAACATTGATTTGAAGTTAACAAGTGCTCTAAGTTTTATCAAAGAGTCTTAATAGTGTGTGTAGAAGTTAATCCATTGAATCATTTTGACAGAGGTATGCCATAGATATTGAGGTATCATAAGACCTAAATGATATTTTGGTAAGTGGAATTTATTCTGAGATAGTCAGAACCATGATGGCTTGTAGAGAATAAATTATTGCATGGAGAATCCTTTTGATATGACACATGGACAATGAATACATCTGTGTATATACATCTAAGATTATTATTTATAACAGTGTTATTATTTGAAAAAATAGGCCTAGTATATGTAGGTATTTATAAGATCAAACTTAAGATAGTTTCAAGAAGATGCTTTGTCAAAATTAGGAGTTCTTTCTTCAGGTGTTACCAGATATCAAGCAAGAAGATTGATGTTCATATGTATGTAAGCCAATGATGTGTGGGGTAAACTTTAAAGGGGGAGATTAGTGGCTTTATTACTAAGAATTTTAAAATTAATGTGATATTTAGTTTGGATTGGTCAAAAAGAGATCAATAGTATGCACATAGTTTAAGGAAAAAAGAGGAGATCTTGAGCTTGTTTGAAAAGTGCCATGAGCTGAGTCAAGCCATAATTAACTTAAAGAGTCTTTTTGAGACCTATGGATCTTTCATAAGGTAAGAAATGAGTTATTATTATTTTAAACAATTGGTGTGTAGTTTCAAATGACATGATCTAGGTGGAGCATGGAGTTAGGGGGAGCTAACTCAGATGGTTTGAGAAGCTTGAAGAGAAGTATGCATGGACAAAGGGGGAGATTATTTATTTATTGAAATGATCAGGTCCTAAGATCAATGGATTGTGTGTATATGACCTTGAGATAGTGAATATGACCTTTGTAATTAATGTTAAAGGGGGAGAAAGACTTGATGGGGAGATCCAACTTGAGGAGAGATGAGAATGGTCTGTTGTGTTAAAGTGTTTACCATCAATGACAAAGGGGTAGATTGTTGAGGTATGTTCATATTGTTGTGTTTGTGGAATAAATGATGTAATTTATGTAAAAGTTAGTTTAATGTCATTGATGTCCCAGAGGTGCTCCTATGAAGAGACATGGTAAGTATTCATGATAACTCAAGCATGGTCTAGTAGATTCTTGAGTTCTATATGAGGTATTAGCTCTATGTTGTGGTATGAAAACATTATAAGAAGATGTTTTGAAGTATTTAATCATGGTATAAAGGAGTTATATAATTTTAATGAATATTATAATGCATCTACATTTGTAGGAAGGTCAAGTTTGAGGCTTAGTCCTTCCATAAGAGACCTAATGTGATGGAATAGGCTTGGTAGAATATTGAGATGACCAATGTGAGACCTATGTGAATAAGGTTGGAAAATTGTGAACTTGGTATGATTTCATATGAAATGATAATGAGGTGATGATATCAATGCAAGAGGTTTCTAAGTGTTTTTAAGGACCAGGCATAACTGGTGGGTTAAAGACCTAAGATACATACAAACCTAGTGTGGCCTTAGGTTTTATTGGTTATTTAAAGTTTTTTTTACCAAGCTTAAGGTCCTGATTTGAAGGAGGAAAAATGAAAATTTGGTTTTAAGTTCTATGTATGCAGATTGAAGGTTTCCAAACCTGAGGAGGAACTTCTGATGTTCATTGGCATGTGTGATAGTTGCATGGGAAGATAAACATTTTGAGAGATATGTAAAAGGGTAATAATAAGGTTTGAAAATAATTTGGAAGTGGTTTTAGTGACAAATCTATATGAACATTCGTTAAGAAGGTAAACTAGTCCAAAACCCTCTCAAAACCCTCATAGTGACCCGATTGGAGAAATATTGCTAGAAATGGCTGAAAATGGATTGGTAAGGAAATTTTTATGATTTTATGTGATATAGGAATCCATAAATAATCTCCAATTGGTAGTGGTCTGACAATATAGTGAATAGAACCTATAAAAAATTGCTTAGTTCTAAAGAATTTGATGCTACAAATAGAGTTGACTAGGTCAATGCATGCAAATAAATGAAGGTTAAAGGTAAATACTAATTATTTATGTCCATGGTGGTTTTTGGACAAGATATATCTTTTTATTTAATCAATTTTATCACTCAATTTTACCTATTGCTAAGTTGGTTAAGAGTGAGAACAGTTAGAAAAACTAGGCTAGAGTGAAAAAGTGTTTAGGGATGAGTTTTAGATGATTAGGAATGGTTTAATTTGTTTGGGGTATTTGTTAAAGACCTATAAATCATGTCAAATTTGTTGATAAGTGTTGAAGATACACACATACAAGCAAGAAGGTGTTCACAAAATGGCTTGTTTAGAGTGAATGTGATAGTGAAACCTAGGATAGTGAGATTGGTCTTCAAGACCAATGTTGCTCTTTAAGCCTATGATATGATTGTTATAGGTAGTTATAATTATATCATATAATAATTTTAATTATTTTAAATATCTTGGTTGTGTCCCTATAGGTGGTCTAAGTCATGTTCACCATGATTGGTTCTTGAGACAGTTTGATTGTCTCAAATGTGCTAAGTGAAGTGAAGGGTTTGAGACTCTATGACAAGAGTAATTGTATATATTGAATTTTTTGTTGTTTTTTGAGACATAAAAGTCTTATTAATTCTATATGGAATATGGAGAGATAGGTTAAGTTTTTGAGACATGAGGATAATGAGAGAGTAACTTGAGAGATTGGTCTGTTAGACCAATAGTTAACACTAGATATTGATATCTATCTATTAGATGTTGGTATATATGTCTCATAAAAACTATTAAATTGAATTATAATTCATTAAAGTGTCTTTTAAAATTATAAAAACAAACTTTTACATGATTGTGTCTTTGAAACACTTAGGCAGTTTGAGTAGTTATCTTGCAGAGATGAGTTGGAGGTTATTTGGATAGTGTTGAAGAATAAAATTAATTTTAAGATGTTGAGGAGATCTCAAAGGTTCATGAGAATGATTTTATTGCCTTGGTTTATCCCTATTCAATTTTTGAGAGTCAAAATTTCTTGACTGTACTTTGACCATTATGAGTGGTCATGTTGCTTGAAGAGTGGGTTTGGGGTCTTTGACCTATTTTGTGATGTCTAATGGACATGGTGATGTTTTTTAGGTCATGAAATATATATTAATGTGATTTTTTTATATGTTTATTTGTAAAAGTTAAACTTATGTTTTATTTGTGTAAGATAGATTTTTTGGGTGTATGAAGGCCTAATGGTGAGAAGGCCTAATGGCATGGTTCAAATGGTAATTTTGACCTAAAAATGGTATGGACATATGTAGATTATATAAGGGGTATATTTTAGGTTTACTATAAGTGATTAATGAATTGGTGAAGACTCAAATTATTTCAATGAGTAAGAGTGTAATGTGTGCCTTAGATAAGACCTAATTCCTTTAGGTCTCTATTAGGCCTAATAGGGTTTTGGTCCTTAAAGGTAATGACCAACTTGTGTAATGATTGTTTCTTGTGTGAAATTTTTTTTGGGGACATATTCCAAGGACAATCTAAGTGTGTTAAGTTTCTTGGATGACCAATATGGATAAGATCAAGTGTTGAGTAGATAAGCAAGGCCTAATTGGCCTATCTGAGCTAGTTAGAGAGATGAGAATATAAGTGAAGGAAAGAGATCATTGAAGGTGTATTATTAGGTCATTGAGGAAAATAAAAATAGGAAGGAAATAATGATGAACATATAACATATCTTATGTAGGTGGATGACAAGGTCATTTGACCTAATGAGCCTATAAGAGACATGTTGAGTGAGGAAGCCTAAGAGGCTATTTGAAAAGGGTAGAAGGCTAAAGTGAGTCGAATGAGGTGAGAAAATATCAATAAATTCATCATAGGTGTGTTTCAAGTATATTATAGTGAGTGGAATTTAGGATAGATAAGAGAGAGAGTCGAAGAAGAGATCACCATTAGTTGAGAGAGCAACAAGGTGTCTTGAGGTGATTAAGGTTACCTTGGCTAGGTTGGTGCTTGGTCAAGAGGGATTTGGAGCTGAATTATAGGTCAGATATTGTAGAAGTGTATTTGAAGTGGCCAGGTTGGTTCCAATTCACTTATAGGGTTAGAGCCTCTTTGCAAGTTGGAGCTTGCTAAAGGACTAGTTAGGTTGGTGCCTAACTAGTGAGGGGTTAGTGTTCCTTATGGGGTTGGTGTCTCACTAAATGTTGTTTCATTGATTATAGGATAGTAGTGAAAGTGGTGTATTAGTGGGATATCTCATGAGGGTTTCCCATATAGCTATGTTATTCAAGTGTTGATATCTTACTTCTTGTCTATGTGATTGCTTCTCTATGCATTTCTATGTCTCTATGCTAGTTTGAATGGTTAAAGAATGATGAATGGAATTGAATGAAATGTTTTCTCACCGATTCACCCCACCTTAGTGGTTGTGCTTCCAATAGGGGAATTGGACCCATCCTAATTTTTGTCTCACAATAGGTGATTAGAAACTGCTCAATAAAAAGGCAAAAATGTAGACACTACAAATTTACATGTTATATTAGTATTAATATATGTGTCTTACCACCCCCCCATATTTTTTTACATTAGTCAATGTAGTTTTACCATTAATATCTTACATCATTTAATTAGTCTTAATAATTACTTTATACCTAGTTAACTAATTAATCCTTGTTAAATCTAGTCAAATCTCCCCAAATTTATTTGAAGTTGTTTTTACCTCTTAACAACTTCTTCCTAGCTGAAATTCATTTAAAAAACCTAGACTAAGTTTAACCTTGTGAATTGGAGTTGTTTGAATGAACATGGTAAACTTAGATTAGATCGACACTAATCACTATGTCTTATTAGGATCGATGTTGATTTAAAACTAGACCATTTTTAAGGAGAAGGATATCGAATTCGTACCTTAGAATGTTGGAGAAATTATCCTAGAATACCTGAAGAAGAATGACATACCTATATTAGTCCATCTCCACTCATTCAAAGATTTATAATATCCATGTTAATGTGATAATTCTTTGCAATACTAGAAGTGTTTCATAGGTAAGTATATTATTCATTTGAATATATTTTAATTCTCGTATTATTTATTTACATTTTATTTATCACCCTCAGTCTAGTTAGATAATCAGTAGTTATTCTTAAAATGATTTAGAAACCATTAAAGTGAATCTTTAGGCCCCATCCTAAGCTTATTTTCCCCACTATCAATATTGATGAAGATTCCTACATAAATTGACATAGATTACATAATCAATATCAATTTTGGATAATCGACATCGATCCCTATGATTTTATTTTTTGTTTTCAATCCAAAGTTAGTTTGACAGTCCAAAGTAATTTCAATTTGCTATTTCTGGTCTTCAAATCATGAATATCTATTTTTAGATGACATTGCCAAGTGTTATACATGATATGGTTTTATTCCATTATTTACCCATAGCCCCTCACCTATTATTTGTAGATCAGAGTGATATCTCCTTTGATATAGGACTTTGTGCAACTGTCTTTTCTCCTACTCTAGAAGTAGTCACTGAATAATTATAAGTAATACATGAACATAAAGATTTAGCTATAGCTTATTAGAATGAATGCTTTGATAACATAAATGCAATAGATTAATTCATTTCATCTCAGTATACCATCTTATCAAATGCTTTGCTATAATTTATATTATTACTTTATCTACTTGATTATATAAAATAGTGGACTGACACCCTCTTAAGGAAGTGTACCACTTCCTAGAACTGATTTAGCATCAGGTAGTCCATTCATCTATCTTATTAAACCAATCTTGTCCAAGTTGTCTCTTGTGTTCAGGTAATCCTTGCTAGCCAAAAAGGAATTCCCATTTCACTAGATCAATTTTGCACAACCTCCATCATAGGTATCTCTTTAAAACCTTGTATCATAATTTCTATTTTTAGTAAGTCTATTTATTAATAAAAATGAATGAAAAATACTATAACAAAGATTATAAAGAATAATGAAGGAGTACACATAGTGTGAAACCAGTGTTGTTATTGTAACTTTGCTCAGAGATGATGTTTCCTTGAAGCATTAGAGAATTGGTGCCTCGCATGAAGCACTTAAAGAATATTGGTTCCTTAGTTTAACCAATCATGAATTGAGGGTGATCAAGCACTAGTTTGAATTGAACATGAATATAAAATATAATCCATTGAGGGATGTAGAAACCTCAATTTACATTTTTGTTCTTTATAATCACAAGATGAAAATAGGTTGGAATCCACAATGGATTCACATACATTAATGCCAGAGGGCACTGAACCTTTGAATTATACATTATGAACTTTAACTGAATCAACCACTGTAGATGATTTGTAGATTTAATTGTCACTTTGTACCTTAGTTCTTGTATGCATGATAAAGGAGAATGGAGTAGATCCCTGATCCTACTATGACTATGGATAGAAAATAGTATTCAAATCATGACATGAATTTGTATCATGCCCCCAATAATAAATGTAAAATATATAACTATATGTGGATGCAATTTTATTTAAAGCTTGTACATGAATCTATATCATGTAACCAAAATTATATGAATTTGTAACCTGTTCTTGTGATGTGAGTGCATATGCATGGAATATGCCCTCATAATTTGTATCAATGATTGAATTTTTTAACCATTTTGTACTCATTAAAACTACATTGTGTACCCAAAAACTAATTTTTGCTCATAGCATCTTATCTCATGTATGAAAGTCCACTAAAAATACCATCTTTTAAGGTGAGGGAATGTGTATCCTAAAAATTACTCATCACAAAATAAAATTTAATTGTATCATGCGTAGTAATATGTAATCATTGAGTATTATAATATATTTGAAAACTATGTCAACATAGTAATATATGTACCATTCAAAATTATATATATCACATATGAGGCAAGGCATATATAAATGTATCAATGAACGTCATAGTAGTAAATTGTAATGGAAGCTTACATAATAGGTAACACATGATATGGATCATGGCACTCATCAAACTTACTAAGCTCAAAAAACACAAAAACACAACAATCACAATGTCATATAATAAGGCCAATTGCTATGTCCAATGGATATGTTAAATTTTCACATAAGTAAATATTGCACACTTAAGGCCAAGGGCCACATGAAAAGGACATAATAATGTAAAAAATAAGGTACATGTTCAATTTTTTCACAAAACAAAACTCTAATGAAAACAAATAATGTACATATTCTAATGTCATACAAAACAAGCCAAATCTCATAGAAATGTTTAAAAATTTTGCACACAAGGGCCAAGGGCCATACATAATAGACAAGCAAGGTATAATCTACTATGTGTAAGTAGTAGCATCAATGGACCATACAATTAGAAAGATATTCTAGACCATGTAGATATGTAATATGATCATATCTTAGAAAATAAAATACCCATGTACAAAATGTATGATATAAATGTAAGCAAAACATTTGTAACAAGTATATAACTCAACAGTGTAGGAGTCATAAATTGGTAACACTTATAAATATTATAACCTTTGGATAAGATGCCCCTAGTTTACCATGGTTACTGGGTAGAGACAAATCCAAAATTTTAATCCACTAAAATTTATATGTCATATACAACACTCATGAATACTAATGAAATTCATATGTGTTAGAAAAAGACTATGTTATCTACTAATCATGAGATAAATGACATATAACAATGATGTAAACTAATTCTCTAACCATGCCCAGGTCTTGATTTTAGATTTTTAGAATATTTGGATTTTTTTTGCATTTTTGAAATATTTGATTTTTTTAGTTTTTGAGTTTTGAAACTAGAACCAAAGAAAATAGAAATTAAATCATGGGTTTGAAAGTAGAAGAAAAAAGGGGATGTGAACGAAGCACAATGTGTCTAGGTAAAGTGTACACTAAAAATTATAGCATGGCCATGTATGATCATGATGCCCCTACTGTATATGTGAATTTTAACTTTGAAAACCATATAGGAAATTAAATAAGTATGTGGAGGAATGATTATACATCATCATCTCATCGAATGTACACTTGTCAATAAATGTTACATGCATGTGTGATAAATATAACACATAAAAGAAAGATTTTGTATGAATGTATTATTGTGTATACTAGAGCTAAGTGAAATATTAAAACACTAAATGTATTTAGGATTTGTGTGCTCAATTTTTTATTTGACTGTGAAAAATGATATAGGATAGGATCGAGTAGCTCAAGACAATATTGGCAGTTGGTTTTAACACATACTGGTCAATATTATATTTTCTATAAAAATCTAATTTGTTTAGTTTAGCGTGTGAAAAAATAGGGTACATGGTAAAATATGGTAGTATAGATCATTTTGCTAGACTATTTAAATTTGGAAAGTGGAAAAGAAGAGCTAAGGGGTTAAAAAATTAGTAAGAGCCAAGGGCTAGAAGAAATTGATCAAATCGATCACATGTGAAAGAAGTGGATGAATAACATGATAAAATAATAAAAAATATATGTATGATAAATAATGCTATTAAAATCTAAATATTTCATCAAGGGGATGTATTTGTGTAGGAATTGTATCATCGAGAGTATCATACCAATCTTTTGCATAAACAAAATCATAATCATCAATATACTCATCATCATCATTGTAGATAATTTATTTGTTAGGTTTTTATTGAAATTGTGATATGCCACTATGATCATATTTTGCATATGTATATGAATATCCAACAACACCATATATTGGGGTCAACATATTCAATTTATGTTTCTCTTGAGTAACTTTGTCATTATCAGGATCTTGTATCTCATTCTGAACTAGAGAAGAATCATGTATCAATGCTTGAATACTAGGAAGAGAAGTAGTTTCTGCTTTGACTTCTTGACTTAAGATTTAACCATAACTTTGGCCTTATCTTGTTCCTCTATGCATGCATTATATATAGTATTTGAATCCTTGGAAACCATCTATGTATGATTAGTATTGTTGAACTTCCATCATGCGAAAACTTTTTCACAAAGGTGCTTCCTTGCTTACCTTGAGCTTATTTTTACAATTTCTATTTTTATAAATGCTCTTTGATTAATTTTTTTTTTCAATTTATTTCCTTTGATTATTTAAATATTCTATTTTTAATTGTTCTTTTCATATCCCTTCTTTTTGTAATTTTTCCATTTGTTCTACCTATACTTATTCCTTAGGAGATGCAATCATAGTATGAGTAGGTTTATCGATTGATCTTTATGTTATAGGATCACCACTATCAATGATACTTTGTATTTTATTCTTCAAAGCCTAAAAAATATCTATATGATGCCCATGAAATTATATGATATGCATAATAGTTTGTTTATCTCCTTATAGGATGAATATGAGATAAAGTGATCAACTTGTTTCAAAACATTTATTTTAGAATCTCACTTATAATCTTATTAGACTTTTGTGTATTTTCTAAATAAATAGTTGTAAATGTATGTTATTTTTGAACTCATACTTGAGATGATACAGTTTGAGACATAATATAGTAGGATGGAGATATAAATATGTGATTAACACTGACATGTTTTGGATGTTTTGTGTATGTGATATTATTTTCCAATGATGTAATCTTTGAACTCAAAACTTGATTGTACTTTTGTAACTCTTCTATTAACCTTCTCATAATGAATATTTGATCTTAAATGGATTCATAGGCATAAGACTTAGGTACTTATTATTGAACATGCTTACAAACATGATCAAGATGACATGTAGGAGATGGAGTGGGTTGAGGAAGGACATGTTGGTTACCTTAATTTTTCATTATAGGGTGAGTCACTTGGGATTTCATAGACATAGAAGATGTCTTATGATAGATTTTATTTTATATTAGTGTTTTCCTAAATTATTGCATGATTGTGAAAGATAATAAATATTTGTCATTGACACCATGCAATTAAAATAGTCATTACTTGAATTAGAAAGTATACACAAAGAATAACCCATATAGCCATTGTATGATGTGCACTAAAGATTTGACCACTCGAAGAGATATATTAATTATTTTTTAAAATCTAAGAGAGGTTTTTGATTAAAATCAAGGTAGACAAAACCCAAAAAATAATTTGAAAATAGGTACAATATTCATCATCTAGACCTAATTTACTAAAAATAGTAAATTTACCATTCTAAAAGTTTTGTACAATATTTTAGAAAATGAAAATAGGTTTCTAATTATATCAATAAAACTCAAAAAACCTATGAGAATTTTTAAAATAAATCCATTTTGATCCAAAAATTAGCCCATCAATTTTGAAAATCAGGAAGCATAATTTTTTAAATAACTAGAAATGGAATGCTAGAAAGGAAGGATTTCTTTTTATGTATGGAAATTAGTAAATTCCTTTTGAATCCAAGGTAAAAAAGTGATTTTAATTTTAGATATTAGATCTAAGGACAAATAAAGTACTTTTAGTGTCAACTATGAAATATGAGGTTAAAAGCAAGTTCTTTTAGTATCAGATATTAGATCTAATGTCGAAATAAAGTTTTTTTAGTATCAGATGTTCAAAAATTTATCTAAACACTAGGATTTTTTTTTTGAATCAATACTCAAATAAAATGTCTGAGTTCAATAATATGTTTTTATAAATTTAGTATTAATAGGCGTATCATCCGTATTAAGATAAATGATTTGAAAGAAAGTAAATGTTGTAAAACAACTTGGGAAAAACATAATGAAGGTAAATATATAAATTGACAAAGCATGATCACATGAAATAAGATTAATTATTAATAACACAAGAATTAGCTATTTATTTTTTGTGATTTAACTATGCATGATTAATCGATAGTTGAAATTAATCAACTCTAACCAATTCTACATGTGTTATATAAATTATAATCGTAATTGATCAAGTTCAATATCTTCTAAGGGCACAACATCAAATGACAGTATTGTCCTCTATCAGTTGATTATGTCATGTGTGAGAAATTAGGGAACTTAGAGCACACTCATTTATAGTTGCTTAAAACATGCCTATATATGTAAAATTGACCTTCAGATGTGCCTGAATGACCTTCTAATAGCTTCTTCAAAGTTGAATCCCTAATAGGGATTACAATAACTTAAAACCTACAAAGAGAAATGAGGGAGTGTAATGGGATAAGCTGACCCCAATTAACCCTTTGATGACTGATCATTACCTATGTATCCAATACTTTGAAGAGGGAAATCAAGCCCACATAGTTTTCCCACTTACAATGCTTAGTGTAATTGTGATATTTTTGGTATATGAATGCATCTAGAGATGGTTTGAATACTTGATACTGTTTTGATTGACTTGGATAAAATAGGGTCTTCACTTGACTAAGACTACTTTCATTAATTATAATTAGATTTAGAAATAATAAAGAAGCTTTACTTATTGTGCAATAATGGTATGCTTCAATATTAGAATTTCCAAGTGATTGAATAGGTGACTTAGATGTGTCTTTATAACAATCCAAAAGGGTAAAACCTCATGACACCTATCCCAAAAATACAAACCAACTTATAAGACAAGGTATAAATTTTTAAACAAATTATTGCTAAGGTGAAGATCAAGATTGACCCATAGGAGTCAAAACTAACTGCCATTATTGACCCATATTGTTTTATCTTTTCATAAAAGGAAACAAGTGAAATTTAGAATCTGGGATGTTCATACAACTTCTTAGAGGGGTTTCAATAATTTAGAAAATGGCAAAGAAAACTATATATCCTAGTGAACAAGTTGGAAGACATTAATTAAAGTTGATCCTTGAGAGTAGAACCAGGTATTTGAAGTTGAAATCAAGATTTAAGATCAATGAAGATTAGATCCAAGATGGTGATTATGAATATTTTTCCATATACATAGGTGTTAGCAACTTAGAAAGGGACATGTTTATATAGGTTTTTAGGATAGAGTGAGGTGGAAAAATAGTTATAGATTAAGTACTCAAATTAATTACAGTGAAAGTGGGCCAAAAATGACATTATCAAGTATTCATCACCAAATTTGAGTGACTAAAATTGCATGATATCAAAAAATCAATTATTTTATAATTATTTTAAAATAAATTCACATAATACCACTATTTACTTTTGAAATTAAATAAATTATTATATCTATCCGTGTTAACATAACACCTTCTAAATGTGTCATTACTACTTTTCATTAAATTATTTAATCAAATATTAGGTTAGAATGTGTTTAACCCTAAATTGAGATGGATTAATATAATATAGGGTTTAGAATATAGAAATGAATAAGCATAAGGGTGATAAATAGATTTATAACAAGTTAATTAATTACAAACTTAGATAAACAAAATTCTAAATTTAAATGTTAAGATATGCTAAAAATAGAAATTATAAATATTGATTGATATTGCAGTGAATTTAAAATAAGAATAATTAGCTAATCCACTATGTGCATGTAGATATAATACAAAACATGATAGAATTAGGATGGATTTGGATTCTAGATCAATCATCATAATTTTTATAAATTTGAATTATGTGGCCTTAGATGCTTGCATTAGACATAGACAATTGTGTTAATGCTCGTATTTGAGTTGGATGCAGGTGTTTAATATATAATTGATTAAATTTGGATATGACTAGTTAGAACCTTCTAGGATTTTTGTCACCTTTGTTTTGGTGTGTTCAGATCTTGTGCATAGGATATCACTCTTTATCAAATGATCAAACCCTAACTTCCTCACCCTTGGATGACTATGGAAAAAATAGCTTAGTGGGCACAAGGTGTCAAGTTTCCCCTAGGACCCATCTATCAATGGGCACTTACTACATAGCCAATACTTTGAAAAGGGCCTCAGACTTATGTAGTTCTCCCCCATGTGTTGGCTTGTGTGTGCATAAGGATGTAATGTGTGATAAAAAAGTATATAGAGTGACTTAGCTTATAAATATGGATAATGTAATGGTCCTTTAGTACTTTAGAACTATAGATGGGTTATCCTTATGACTAATATTGAAATATGAAAGAATAGGGAAGCTTTATTCACTTGAATTTTTAATTAAATTCCTTTAATAAGTTGCTTTTTGGAATGATAGGTCTATGCTAGTTGAGGAATGAATGAGGGTTTATCTTGTATATATCAATCCATTTTTAAAATATCTTGTTGGCTAAATATTTTGTCGATCATCGTACTGATAAACAAAATAGGTTTGATCAGCCAAAGTAGGAAGATTAGTCATCCAAATGTGTAGTTTTACCACATTAGAAAGACACTGATCTCTCCTCTCATCAAGGGGAGGTTCCTTGTAGGTATGCTATATATATATATATATAAACAGAAAATAATACTCATGGGTGGGACAAATCATCCATCTCTCTTCTTTCAGAGATGATGTGCACGGATCAAAGGAAAAACTTAGGGGAAATGACAGACAATACTCTTCTTCTTTCAGAAATACTATTCAGCAAACCACAAGAATACTCCTAGAAATAAAAGCAGAATGTAATTGAGGGTGTAGTAACTAGCAAATTGAGATACAACACAAAGTCTCTACTTGAAATGCTCAAGAGTAATATACGAAGGACAATGAGGGCACAAAGTCTTCTCAAAGTCCTTCACACAATAATGAAAAGAAAACACACTGAAGGCAGCTATGGGGGCACAAAGTCTCTCCACAATTGATTCTTCAGGACACCTTCCTGACTAATTTTACTAATTTTGCTTGTTGAATTAATGGAACAAAAAATATATCAAGGAAAAAAACATAAGAACAGTTTCCTTAATAATAAAGAAATCACATCACAAAGTCTGAAAAAGTCCCTTGCTTCCTTATTCCAGTAACAAAATATGATTAATAGACTGAGCACAAAGTCTCAATGATGCCTCTTAATTTGGGTAGAGTTTCGTTCTAAATGTCAAAAAAGAGATCCTTATTATAATGGAAAAAATTCCCTTATATAGCCTCTTCAAAAAGGACTTGGGAACAATCAATACATCAACTTGCATTGAAATCTATTAAGGAGACATGCTGGAACTTAGTGGCACTTTACCCATTTGATTTTATCAATGCAAGGAAATAAGTCACGCTTATTGAAAGTTTGTAACTTCCAATGTTCCACTTGGCGATCTGATCTTATCTTCATCATTCCTCCTTGTTTGGCTAATTGAATCGGGTCCTAGATTTAATTTACTATTCTATTCTTTCTTCACTTTCTACTAGTCTTGGCCTTGAGATTTGTGATTGTATTTTGGTCTGTATGTTTAAAAGATCAATGACTAATTCACTATGTTGAATTTGACATTTTTGGGCGCGTCATTCCTTTGTCTTCTTTCAACTTTTCTGTTTGGCTCTTTTTTGAATTATACTTGCCTTTTCAGGCCTTAAGGAATGACCCATTTTGAGTCAGGAAGAGCTTCTTGTAAGGGTATCTACCCTTCAGGCAATCTTTGAATGGCCTTCAGGCTCTTTTGAACTTAGGCTATGAACCATTCCATTAAAACAAGACATTGAACCAATCGGTTGAACCAAGCATTAAACCAAATGGTGAACTTGGTTGTTGAACCAAATTTTGGTTCAATGGTTCAAACAAAGCTTTGAACTGATTGACGAACTGCTTGATTGAACCTAAGAATGAATCAAAGCACTGAAGCTGAGTGAATAAACCAAATGTTGAAATAAAGCATTGAACCACTTGATTGAACCTGCCTTTGAACCATTTGACGTTGAACCAAAAGATGAACCAAATGTTGAACTTGCTATTGATGCTTGTCGATGGAAATTTCTATTTGAACCAAGGTGATGAACCAATTTTGAAAATGACCAATTTTTAGAAACTAATTCCTTTTGATTGAACACACCTGTAGAAGTCATGAAACCTGTTGAACTTGTAGAAATAAGCCTGTTTATAGTCTGTAGATTTTTGAAAAGCTTGAAAAATGAGTAGTGTGAATGCCCAAGACAAAATTTGGAAAGGGAAGATATTATTTTGGTCTATAAGACCAAAATAATTCAAATGTTGTCCCAAAAATAGCTGATATTTTTGGGGAACAATTGCTGGCTCCAGTTGGGGAACTTCTATCAATTGTAAAAAGAATTGAAAGGAGTAGAATCCAGAATCTCCAGTGTCTTCATGTGTACCATTGGGTTACAGAGTCATGTTACCCAGAAATAAAAGGCTCCAAAAATAGAAACAAACAAAACAAAATAGAATTAAAATTGTACATATATATATATATATATATATATATATATAGAGGCAATGATCTGATACTTCAAGAATTGAAGTGTTTCAGATGCTGCCCATTGTGGGGTAGAGAAAAGAGTGTGCCATCTTGGTATTTCAATAGAAAGCTATTTTCACCAATGCGCTAATGAATCATAAATGAGCCTCTCCAAAGGGAGTCAAACTTTCCATGCATCCCCTTTGGTTTTCTTCTTTTGTCCCATAACAAGACTTGATCTCCAATCTAGAAATCATGATTTCTGGCCTTCTGATCAAAGAGTTTCTTTACTAGAGTTTGATGAACAACAATTTTGTCCACCACCATGGTTCTTTGTTCTTCTAGCTAAGTCAGGCACATGATTCTTTTGTCAAGAGAACTCTCAAATGTCTAATCTTCAATGGCCTTCACCAATTTCAAGGCTAGTAGCTCCAATGTGATTGGTATCTCAGCATTAATACCGTAAAGAAGTTGAAAAGAAGACATACCAATTACCCTCTTTGGTGTGATCCTATCTGCCCACAAAGCATTAACCAATGTTTTATGCCATGTTCTTTGATTATCATTTGCTAGCTTTTTGACAATAGTTACCAAATTCTTATTGTTGGACTCAGCTTGTCCGTTCCCTTGTGGAAAATAATCAGAAGAATGAGAGAGTGTAATTCCATAATGAAAATAGAATTGCATAATCTCTTGAGAGGTGAAACAAGTTGCATTATCAATAACAATTTTGAGTGGAACTCCAAACCTAGAAATGATATTTTCTTTGAGGAAGTTGCATACAACTTTTGAAGTAACATGCTTAGTTGGGATTGCTTCTACCCACTTGGTGAAATAATCAGTTGTTGTAAGGACATAATCATGTCTAACACTTGAAGATGGGTTTATTGTCCCAATAAAATCAAGTCCCCATTGCTGGAAAGGTTCCTCTATGATTACTGGCTTGAGAGGCAAGGCAACCAACTTGGGTCTTCCAACAAATTGCTGACAGAGTTCACATTTTCTCACCCATTTATGTGCATCTTGGAAAAGAGTTAGCCAGTAATACTTGGCTTGTAGAATCTTGTGAGCAGTCATAGAAGCTGAAAAATGTCCTCCACAGGCCAGATTGTGGAAAGATTTCAAAAGCTGGGTTTGCTGCTCCTTGTCTACATAGCGAAGGAATACTCCATCTATGCTTCTCTTGTACAAGCCATTATCCCAAAGGATAAAATTGGTAGCTTTCAACATGATAGTCCTCCTTATTTGTAATACAAATGAGGACATTCACCATAAGTCATAAAATAGGCAATACTTGAGTACCATTCATTGGTAGTGGAGACAAAAAGGACTGTTGGAGTATTTTCCACTTCAACTTTTTCATGCTATGTATCTTTTGGTTTATTGTCAGCCATTAATTAGCAAAGGCCTTTACCTTTGATCAGCTTTGTTGGTTTGATATCCAGATCAAATTCTTGGATTTTTGCAATCCAATTACCTCTCTTTGTGCCAAACTCCTACTGAGTTAATATAGATTTGACTGTAGTGTCTAGAACTAAGGCAGTATTATGTGAATTCAGAATATAGAAGCGAAAATGTTTGATTGCTTTTACCAAGGCATAGGCATGCTTCTCTATATTTGAATACTTCATTTCATGGGTTTTGAGAGGGCAACTCATGAAAGAGATGGGGGATTCCATACCTTCTTTGTCTTGTTGAACAAGAATTGTTGAAAGAGTATGCTCAGATGCATAGCTGTATATGATGAAATCTTTGTGGTAATTTGGACAAACCAAGGTAGGGACGTGAGCAATGGTAGTCTTGATATCTTGAAATGCTAATTTGCCTTCTTTAGTCCAGCTGAAAACAGTCTTCCCTTTTATCATGTTCACAATATGTCTAGTCTTCTCAGCAAATTTGGAGATGAATCTCTGTAAGAAATTCACTTTTTTGAAGAAAGAATGAACATCATTCTTATTTGTAGGTAGATTAAGCTCTTGAATAGACTTGACTCTATCTAAGTCAATTTTTATGCCTTCTTTGGACACAATGTGTCCAAAGAGTTTCCCCTCTGTTACTCCAAAAATAGACTTTTTAGGATTTTTGGAAATACCATTCTGGCGGCAGTGCTCTAGCACTTGCTGAAGGTGGCGTACATGATTAGATCGACGCTTTGAAAAGACTTTCAAATCATCAAGGTATACCACTATGAATTTACCAATCTCATCTTTGAAAGCCAGATTCATAGCTCTTTGAAAAGTAGCACCATCATTTATTAGACCAAAAGGCATTCTCTTATATGCAAATGTACCCCAAGGCATAATGAATGCAGTCTTGTATTGGTTTGTTTCACAAACTTCAACTTGATTATAACCTGAGAAACCATCCAGCATTGATAACATCTCTACACCTATCACTGTTTGAAGCACTTGATCCATAATTGGTAAAGGATAATTATCCTTCAAAGATGCTTGATTCAGATTTCTAAAATCTACACAAATGTGAATTTTGCCATTCTTCCTCCTTATTGGCACTATGTTTGCAATCCATGT
This sequence comes from Torreya grandis, assembly GCA_037957365.1. NCBI lineage: Eukaryota > Viridiplantae > Streptophyta > Pinopsida > Cupressales > Taxaceae > Torreya > Torreya grandis. The sequence continues at coordinate 1,458,428 of JARHVA010001107.1, forward strand.
AGAATGATGGATTGGGAAGATGATTCTAGCATTTAACATCTTTTGTATCTCAGACAGAATAATACCTGACATTTTTAGATTATACTGTCTCGATTTTTGCTTATATGGCATTGAGTTGGCCTTGAGAGGAATGTTATGGCATATTTTATCTGGTCTGAGAGACTTCAAGTCTTCATAAGAATATACTAAGACATCCATGTATTGACAAAGTAAATAAGTGAACTTGAATCTTTCTTCAGGGGTGTAGCACTTACCAATATTAATCATCTTGGGGTTTTCTTCAGTAGACAGATTCACTTGATCGAATCTTTGAGAGAAATTCGAGTCTGTTTGCTGTTGTTTAATGAATCTATCATGTTTGTCAAATAGCTTTTCAAGAGAAACCAAGCCTTTGGGAATTTTGTTTCCTTTCAGCTGCAATAATTCTTCATTTATATCTAAGTTGAATTTAGACACAGATTCATTCTTTTGAGGTTCGCTGCCTTCAAAACAAAGCTGTTCAAAATTATCCTTTCATTCCAAGAAGGCAATGATTTGATGATCATCATTGAACACTTGCCAATGATCAGCATTGTCAGGAACACTTGGCCTATAAACCAACTTAATGGTATACTTGTCTTCTTTGAAATCTGAATGAGGAACTAAGAGAGTTCCTGAAACAACAAGTGCATTAGCTTTGTCATTAGACTCTCTAGGTATGGCAGAAATGTTGAAAGCATTAAAAATTTAAATTTGGTTCCAAACTAAGTTATGATAGTGGCATAATATTTCATTCTTAGTTTGGTATAAATTTATCACTTGGCAAACTATTAATTCAACATCTCCTTTGGCATGAAGAAATTTAATGCCTTTTTCTTGAGAAGCCTTCATGCCCAGCAACAAAGATTCATATTCAGCTGTATTATTAGTGTTGCTAAACTGTAATTTGTAAGATGAAGGGAACATATCTCCTTGAGGAGATATCAAAACAATCTCAGCTCTTGAATCGATAGAAAAATAGCTACCATCAAATTCCAAAGTCCACATTTCATTTGATACTGACTTTTCTTCATCAGAATTGGAGAAACCTTCTTGGTCTGTATTGCAGCCTACCAATTTTTCTACTATTCTTATTGAACTAATTTATAAATTGATACTTTTAGGTGTTTCATGCACTTCATATGTAGACAGAAAATAGTTACCCATTCTTGCAGATTCAAAAAAAATTTGAGCTTTGGGAGCTGATGTCTGAGTGAACACAAATTTTGCTTCCTTATCAGGGAGCAATCTCTTCATCATGCCTTGGACAAGGATCCTTGCCTCAGATAGATCCATGCTTAATTTGCCTCCCACGTCTTTGAAAAAAATTTTTCCAAGCAAAATACCATAAGATGGTGGGACGTTAGCCACCAAAATAGTCATTTTAATTCTCTTGGCTGGGAAGGCTGCAAATGCAAATTGGGCATCTTTGATTTGTCCCAACAATGAAACTTGCTTATTCTCCATGGAAAAACATCTCCCAAATGTCTTGGTTAGTGTGAGACTAAAAGATTTAGCCACTTTAGTAGGCATGACATTGTCTAAAGCTCTGGAATCAATAATGGAATTATTCAACTTATATCCATTTATCAGCAATGTGACATAAAAAGATTCAATCCTACCAGAAGCAGCAGGGGGAGTAGTGACAAGGTTGTTCCTATTGGGTGCATTTTTGGCTACATCATGTGTCACCTTGGGGATCATTTGTTCAACATGGATGTTTTGATTTTTAACACATTGAACTAATTTGTCTAATTGCTCAAGATGGGACTATAGTAATTCAAATTCAGACATTTGAATTTTGGTTCTCTTTATATGGTCAATGATATCAAATGCCTAAAATGAGCTAGGAGCAGAGGATGGGAGTTCATCCTTTTATTTTTTAAAGGGGGAGGATTGGACCACAAAATTGAAGTAGAAGGCATAGGGGTATTTACCTTTCTTGAAACCACCAGATCCTTTGGCTAGAAAGGAAGAGTAGATCCCTGTTTAGCAATTGAAACTACTGATTGAGGTCGCTCCTCTACTTTCACTTTATCAGCTTGTTGAGCTGATTGATTTTTAGACTGGGTGAATACAACATATGACCCCTCAGCTGCATGGCCTTCACTTATGGGTTCATCCTGATAATTCAAGAAACTAATATGGGAGTCACCAGCTAATTCTTCTTTTTCCTCAAGGAAGATATTAGCATCATCTTCAGGATTTAACTCGAACTAGAATGAAAAATTTGTTTCAGCTTTAAGATATCTAATTGTCGAGTTGTTTGGAGGCACTTCAAGGGCAAGATTCCTTTGTGGAGGAGGAAGGCAATTTTGCTGTCCCTGATTCTTGGTAGCATTGCCTTGGTATGCCTAATTTTGGAAAGTCCTCCTGGGCATATCTCTGTATGCAGGAGAAGATGACATCCCTTGTGCCACTTGCTTTCTTAGAGCTAGCATTTCATTTGATATATTTTGTACCATTGGGTTAGTATTGACTATAGGGGAGTATTCAAAAGATGAAGAGGATTTTCCTTGATTAGGTTCTTTTTTTATCTTTCCAGTCAAGATAAGATCATCGTCTACCTCAGTAGCCAAGTATTGAACAACAACAAGGTCTACGTGTCAGGCCCATCTTAGCAAGAAACTCACTTCAAGAAATTGTGAGTTGATGAAGAAGCATTTGAGGTTCTGAGCTGTTGGCTAGGCAGCCAAGGGAATCCTGTGCCTTAGCTTGTTGAACTTGGCAATAAACTCTCTCATAGGCTCATGAGGCTCCTTCTTCATCTGAGTGAGCTAGGCCAGCAAGGCATGTGCATCTTTTGTAGGCTTGAATCTTGCTTCGAATTTGTCTTTTAGAGTGTCCCAATCAGTCACTGACCCAGCCTGCAGGTGGTAGAACCAGTCAGTAGCAGCACCTTGTAGTGTCTCCACAAATAGCCTGACCGCTATATCTTCAAATTCCACTCCTATTACCCCATAGGCTATGCTAAAAGCTACAATGTGTTTATCAGGATGAACATTCCCATCACCAAAAAATTTAGGGAAGTTCTTCCTTAAACTGTGTGGAAGCTCATGCAGAGGTGGATTCAAATTCAGGGGACCAAAATAATTACCCCAGGGTCCTTAAGCCATGATTTGATTATGCAAAAGTGGGATCACTAATCCAGGTGGAGTGTGGGTAGGCAAGGCTCGACTAGCAGTTTGTCCAAGTTGAAATTGTGGAGGAAACAACTCAAAATTACTTTGTTGCACCAACTCAAAAGTAGGGTCTAAAACACCTTACAATTTTTGGCCTCTGGTATATCATAAAGTTGCCAGATTGTAGAAACAAAATTGGAAAAGAGTAGGCTCTGCTTCAGCTTGAAGTTTTAGACTTCAAACTATGTGCTCTTTCCCCAACAGAGTCACCAAAAACTATTGGCTAAATATTTTGTCGATCAGCGTACTGATAAACAAAATAGGTCTGATCAGCCAAAGTAGGAAGATTAGTCATCCAAATGTGTAGTTTTACCACATTAGAAAGACACTGATCTCTCCTCTCATCAAGGGGAGGTTCCCTGTAGGTATGCTATATATATATATAAATAGAAAATAATACTCATGGGTGGGACAAATCATCCATCTCTCTTCTTTCAGAGATGATGTGCACAGATCAAAGGAAAAACTCAAGGGAAATGACAGATAGTACTCTTCTTCTTTTAGAAATACTATTCAACAAACCACAAGAATACTCTTGGAAATAAAAGTAGAATGTAATTGAGGGCGTAGTAACCAACAAATCGAGATACAACACAAAGTCTCTACTTGAAATGCTTAAGAGTAATATACGAAGGACAATGAGGGCACAAAGTCTTCTCAAATTCCTTTACATAATAATGAAAAGAAAACACACTAAAGGTAGTTATGGGGGCACAAAGTCTCTCCACAATTGATTCTTCAGGACACCTTCCTGACTAATTTTACTAATTCTGCTTGTTGAATTAATGGAACATAAAATATATCAAGGAAAAAGACATAAGAACAATTTCCTTAATAACAAAGAAATCATAGCACAAAGTCTGAAAAAGTCCCTTGCTTTCTTATTCCAATAACAAAATATGATTAACAGACTGAGCACAAAGTCTCAATGATGCCTCTCAATTTGGGTAGAGTTTCATTCTAAATGTCAAAAAAGAGATCCTTATTACAATAGAAAAAAGTCCCTTATATAGCCTCTTCAAAAAAGACTTGGGAACAATCAATACATCAATTTGCATTGAAATCTATTAAGGAGACATGCTGGAACTTAGGGGCGCTTTACCCATTTGATTTTATCAATGCAAGGAAATAAGTCGTGCTTATTGAAAGTTTGTAACTTCCAATGTTCCTCCTAGTGATATGATCTTATCTTCATCTTTCCTCCTTGTCCAGCTAATTGAATCAGGTCCTGGATTTAATTTACTATTCTATTCTTTCTCCACTTTTTGCTGGTCTTGGCCTTAAGATCTATGATTGTATTTTGGTTTGTATGTTTAAAAGATCAACGGCTAATTCACTGTGTTGAATTTGACATTTTTGGGTGCGTCATTCCTTTGTCTTCTTTTAGCTTTTTTATTTGGCTCTTTTCCAAATTATACTTGCCTTTTTGAGCCTTAAGGAATGACCCATTTTGAGTTGGGAAGAGCTTCCCATAAGGGTATCTACCCTTCAGGCAGTCTTTGAATGGCCTTCGGGCTCCTTTGAACTTAGGCTATGAACCATTCCATTAAAACAAGACATTGAACCAATCAGTTGAACCAAGCATTGAACCAAACATTGAACTTGGTCATTGAACCAAATTTTGGTTCAACGGTTCAAATAAAGCTTTGAATTGACTGAAGAACTGCTTGATTGAACCTAAGAATGAATCAAAGTGCTGAAGCTGAGTGAATGAACCAAATGTTGAAACAAAGCATTGAACCGCTTGATTGAACCTGCCTTTGAACCATTTGACGTTGAACTAAAAGATGAACTAAATGTTGAACCTACTACTGATGCTTGTCGATGGAAATTTCTATTTGAACCAAGGTGATGAACCAATTTTGAAAATGACCATTTGTTAGAAATTGATTCCTTTTGATTAAACACACCTGTAGAAGTCATGAAACCCGTTAAACTTTTAAAAATAAGCCTGTTTATAGTTCATTGATTTTTGAAAAGTTTTAAAAATGAGGAGTTTGAATGCCCAAGACAAAATTTGGAAAGGGAAGAGATTATTTTGGTCTGTAAGACCAAAATAATTCAAATGTTGTCCCAAAAATAGTTGATATTTTTGGGGAACAACATATCTCACATTAAATCACTTTGGACGACCATAAGGATACATTTTATCTGCTAATTTGATGACTTTAGGACACTGGACACTTAGTCTAACACATGACACTAGTGTTAACATAGGCATTTGGATAGGATGCAAGTGTTCAGAAAACTATAAAATAGGCACAAGTCCAAAATTTGTAGAGGATGATAATAATTAGGTTTATAGAATTAGTCATTAGAATAAAATATGGTGGGACTAAGAGATAAATAATAAACACAAGAGATATTGGATGCAAACCTTTATGTAGAGGGAAGCTCTAAAACCTAAAGGGTAAAACCATGAGAAGTACTTGTCAAGTATATAAGACTGAGGTGCTATATAATTTAGCTTTAACGCCTACATTTCCCCCTTTAATCTAGCAATGAAATTACTAGTTTAAATGAAAAGAAATGGTAGTTAGGTGTGTATAACACATTTTGTCTTTGCATGAGTCCAACTTGAGTTCTTTTCTAGTGACAGACCTACAACCAAGATCATGTTGCAATATATAATATGTGCATATAATATGAAAGTGAAATAATTTGAAATGCTTGAAAGTAAAAAGAGCAAGGTTTAGAGTACACCTGTGCATCAATGCAACCATCTTGCCTTTTGATAATTTTTTTTGAAGATATCTTTAGTATGAAGTATCGGGGATATTATTAGGAAAATTATGAAAAATATATATAAATATTAGAGGACAAATTGCCCCTAACCTTAGAGAAAATGTGAGTTCCACTCATTAGTTGAGATTATCTCAACCATGCAACTCAATTATACTTATAACCTGGTGAGTGTAAGTGATCCAAGTCAACTCACACTACAAATTTGATGAGGGTGGAAGATTTAATCACTCTATCCTATAAAATTGGTAAGATTGAGTGATGCAATCACTTTAACCTTGTTAAAAGAGAACCAACTATGTAGTAGATTGGCTCAAGAACAGTCTGTAAAAGTCCATCCCAGTGTATGCTAAAGTTTTTATATGTGTTTGAAATTTGAAATTTGATTTGATTTTACAATTTAAGTTGTTATTTTTCATGGCATATACACCTAATATATGTCTCAAGATGAAACCTAGGGAAAACAATGGTACCAATGTACAGAATGCTGCCACAAATGTGTATCTACATCATATAACTTTGCAATTTGATCAATTTGAAAAATTTTAAGTGTGGAAGACATGTTCCCATGACATTCGCCCACTAAAATATGAAACTAAGAACTGGTATAAGTGTGGAGAACATGTTTTAATAACATGCCCCAATTGTAATATGAAAATTATGAGTACTAAATAAGTGTGGAGTCATGCCTTTTTTGCCTACCCCCATTTAAATTTTAAACCATAAAGGTGTGAAATCCATGCTTATATGACATGACCCCACTGACATGCCCCCTTTTTGAGGTGAGGAGAATTAGAAGCTAGTAGTAACCTTACCTTAAAAGCATATAACATATATGAGTAACATGTTTAGGTAGATATAGCAATGAGGTACATAGTATGTGATCACATAAAATCCTAAGATGCATGATGTAAGTCATGGAAATGTATAGATAGTAACAATAAAATTTCAATAACCAATCAAGCACACACATAAGATCACTCAAAAGTAAATTAAAAGACAATAATATAAGGAGACATCAAATAAGGGGCATGTTTAAATGATGTATAATCAAAGGGATATGACTTAGTAAAATATTCACAAAGCAAACAATGGCATATTCAAATGTCCACATAAAACAAACTATGACATATGTAAATATCAAAACAGTCAAACATAGGCATGTGGGCCATAATAAAATAGTGTATTCAAATGCTTGAACAAATAATACAATGCATGGCAATAGAAAACAAGGAACACACTCAAAGAAGTTTAAAAATAAATACATGGAGTCATAATCAACTAGCATAAACATATCATACTAGTCCCTAGATATATGTGTTATCAAATAAAATGTTAATTACATAACATATCAAGTACACTGTGAAAGATATAAGCATGGATAAAGGCATGTGTGAGTATATTAGCTCAAACATGATAATGGAAAATGATAATATAATGATATAACCTAAGTTTATCATGATCAAAGAAGCAGATGCCCCCAATGTCCACATGACATGAGTAGAGGGAAGACCTAACATCTAAAAATACATAAATCATGTGCCTAGGTATGCCTGTACCACACTCAAAAGATGTATGAAACACATGTATATAGAAATAGATGATATGCCATCTATCAACATGGAACTAACAACATCTATGACAAAGAGCTAACAACACATATAAAAGTTGAAAATATTTTTTTGATTTTGATTTTTTTAATATTTTTAAAATATTGAAACCAATTTTGTCTTGCCTATCTTCAAATTCAAGAGGCCAGATGATTTTTAGTGGTCTTGTTTGCCAAAACTATCTATAATGATTTATTGCTAATTCTTCTATATTTTCTAGTAACTCTCTATTATAAACTATGGGTATCTACCTGACATCATATCCATCATGTGAGATATTAATTTTTATATAATCATGCTATAAAGTAAGGTATTGACATGTGACACTGACAGTTGCTTGCATATCTATCAACTAATGTTGGTTATGATATAGAGTCAAATTTGATTGTTGATCCATTACCCATATAACAAGGTCTACTACCTTTGGTCCACATGCAATGGGTAATATAATGTACCCAAGAGATCCTATAAAAGCTGGAGACTATCATAATTCATATATATTATGTCCCATATATTGTAGTGTGGTAATACTGTAAGTTGTGTTTACATCCATATTGATATGTTGGTAATGAACCCCATCAATATTTTTCATAATGGTTAAGGATTCATACCTTGTTCATTTTGAAGGATGGATCTCTTTTGGAGAATTATAAGTATTATGTATTTTTTATTTCTTGAGTGAAATAACATATATTGACCCATTAGAAGGTTGCATATTTGATTCACATCAGGTTCATCAAATATTTAACCCTAAATTGATATGGGTCAATATAGTATATGGTTAAGAATATAGAAATGAATAAGCACAAGGGTGATAAACAAATCTATAGAAATCCAATTAATTAAAAACTCAAATAAATAATATTATGAATTTAAATTCTAAGATATACTAAAAATAGAAAGTATAACTATTGATTAATATTTTAATTAATTATAAATAAGAGTACTTAGCTAATTAACTATGTGTATGCAAATATGGCATGGAATATGATGGAACTAGATTAGATTTGGATTCTAGATCAATCATCATATTCTAGAAATTTGCATTTTTTGGCCTTAGACACTTATGTTAGACCTGGATAATGATTATATTAAATTAGATGGGGCCATCTCTCCCCTCCCCTCTATGGATGATGGGATGGTATGTGCGATCGCCCCTGTATATGTTATTATAAAGAGTAACCATACCATACCCATATAGATATAGATGGGGAGATTGGATGGCCTCTTAAAATATGGCTATGGGATGGGGGTCCACCCTACCCCCTATAACTACAAATAGATATAGAGAGTGGGGACCCCAAACTATATAGAGTAGAGTATTCATACCCCATACCAGATATAGAGAGAGATTGGGAGATTCCCTCATCGATGTTAGTGTCTGAGTTAGACGTAGGTGTATAATATAGAATAATGAATGGGTCTAGATGTAACCACCTAGAACCTTCTAAGTTTTATGTCACCTTTTCTCTAGTGTGTTCATATACTACACATAGGCTATCACTCTTTATCAAATGATCAAACCCTAAATTTCTCACCCTTGGAGTGACTGTGGGAAAAAAAATGGGTTAGTGGGCACACGGTCTCAAATTGTCCCAAGGACCCTTATATTAATGAGTGTTTCCTACATCTCCAATACTCTAAAGAGAGCCTCTAACTTATATAGTTATCCCTTACGTGTTTTCTTATGTATGCATAAGGATGCAATGTGTGATAAGCAAGTACATAGAGTGACCTAGCTTGTAAGCTAAAAATATGGCTCATGGAATTCTCCTTCAATACTTAAAACCTATAGATGGGTCATCCCTATGACTGATATTAAAATAGGAAACAATAGGGAAGCTTTTCTCACTTGAATGGTTGATTGAATGCATTTGGTAAGTTACCTTATTAGTTGCTAAGTCTATGATAGGTGAGGACTGAAGGAGGGTTGATCTTGTATTTGTACCAATCTAATTTAGAAATATATCACATTGAATCACTTAAGATGACCATAAGGATATGTTTCATTATTAATTTTATGACTTTAGGGCACTGGACACTTAGTTTAGCATATGACACTAACATCGACATAAGCATCTGGATGGGACATAAGTGTCCACAAAATTGGAAAACAAGTACAGGTCCAAAACTTACAGAGGATGTTAAAAAATAGGTTTATAACATTTTTAAAAACATATAAGGCCTGGTCATTAGAATAAAATATGGTCAAACTAAGAGATAAAAGTTCCAATTCATGATAATATAGGATACAAATCTTTAGGGTTATCCTATATTGACCTTCTAATGAGTCTATATTCTTAACCCTGAACTATATTGACCCATATCACATTAGGTTCACCAAATGTTTAACCCTAAATTGATATGGGTCAATATAGTATAGGGTTAAGAATATATAAATAAAAAAGCACAAGGGTGATAAACATATTTATAGCAAGCCAATTAATTGCAAACTTAGATAAACAATATTTTGAATTTAAATGCTAAGATATGCTAAAAATGGCAAGTATAATTATTGGTTGATATATAGTATAGGGTTAAGAATATATAAATGAATAAGCACAAGGGTGATAAACATATTTATAGCAAGCCAATTAATTGCATACTTAGATAAACAATGTTTTGAATTTAAATGCTAAGATATGCTAAAAATGAAAGTATAATTATTGGTTGATATTATAATGAATTAAAAACAAGAGTACATAGCCAATTTTATGTGTGAATGTAGATATGATATAGAATAGGTTGGAATTAGAATGGATCTAGATTCTAGATCAATCATCAAATTCTATAAATTTGCATTTTATGGCCTCAAATGTCTGTGTTAGACTTGGATAGTTAGGTTGACATTAGTGTTTAAGTTGGATGTAGGTGTCCAATATGGAATAGTGACTAGATATCGATGTGAACACCTAGAAAATTCTAGGCTTTATGTCTCCTTTGCTTTGGTGTGTTTAGATCTCATGCACAGTCTATCACTCTTAGTTAAATGATTAATCCATAGCTTCCTCACCCTTGGAGTCATGGAAAAAATGGGTTAGTGGGCACATTATGTCAAGTTAACCCAAGGACCCCTCTATTAATTAGTGTTACTTACATAGATAATACTCTAAAAAGATCCTCATACTTATATAGTTATCCCCTATGTGTTGGATTATGTGTGCATAAGGACATGATGTGTGATAAACAAGTACATAGAGTGACCTAGCATGTAACTTGGTAAAGATGGGTTTTTCCTATGACTTATATTCAAATAGGAAAGAATAAGTAAGCTTTTCTCACTTTAATGCTTGATTGAATTCCTTTGATAAGTTTCCTTGTGAGTTGTTAGGTCTATGCCAGGTGAGGAATGAATGATAATTCATCTTCTATATATACCACTATATTTTGGAAATATTTCACATTAAAACACTTAAGTTAACCATAAGGATACATTTAATTTGAAAAATTGATGAATTTAAGGCACTAGACACTTAGTTTGACATAGGAAACTAGCATCAACATAGGCATTTGGCTGGGATGTAAGTGTATAGGAAGGTAGAAAATAAGTACAGTTCTAAAACTTGTAAAGGATGATAATAATCAAGTTTATAGTATTTTGAGTAACATTGAAGGCCTAGCCATTAGAATAACTTTGGGTCAAACTAAGAGATAAGTAATATGCACAAGGGATAGCGGATGTGAGCCTTTTAGCAATAGGAAGGTCTAGGAACTTAAGGGTATAACCATGAGAAGTAATTGCCAAGTATACAAGACTAGGTGCTATGTAATTCAGATTTAGTGTCCATAGAATGTTAAAGCATTTGGTATTGAATAAAAACAGTTAATTTCTTATCCTTTTTAATATAATTTTTACCTTATTTTTATTTAAAAAAATTAAAATATGCATTTGAGGGCTTCTTTTTATTTATTTTTTATAACATGTCCCTAGTGGGTTAGTGGTTTAACCACTCTACCCTGACTCAACCCTTTGTGAAGGGTTTTTTAATTCATTGAAAACCTATCCAATTTATATTAATTTAACATAAAGGTACAAGATTAAACACACAAAAACATGTGTGGAATGACATCAGAACCTAAGATTAATCAAATTAAGCACAGTTTTAAATCTATCAAACCTAAAGGCTTAACATAGAAAATACTCGTTGATAAAAACATGTCATTTCATTAAAACACAATGGGAGTATAGATATGTCAAAATTACAAAAAAAAAAAAATGCCAAAAAGGCACAAAAGTATATAAAACCATGCATAAATAAAGTACAAAATTAAGTAAAAAATACCACAAGCCCAATTATGGGTAGAGATGAAGGATCAACTAAATTATCTCCCCAATCCCTCCCACTAACAGGATCAAAAGTATTAGGGAAGAGTTCCCACTCGATTTGAGCATATGACTTTTCTATTTTCTTATATAGGTTATTGTGAATAATTTGGTGAATAGAAAATGGCAAGGGAGGTGTTGTACCTTATTTTTGATTTAAAAAATGAAGGTTGTATAAAAGGTATAAAACTTGATAGATCTATTCAAATTGTAATACATGACATTTAAGCATAAATTTTAATATAAAAGTTGAATTGATGGAAATATGAATTAAGACTGATAAGTGGCATATGCTAAAAATTGTAAGTACAACCAACAATAATATACTTATATTTTATGATTTTTAATTGATTATATCTGATATCTAATAGTGAAAAATAGATAAATACATGACTGTGATAGTTCATGATTGGACCAAAGTTTGAAGATTTATCTAGACAGGACCGTGATCCTTAGATAATACCGTAGGCTAACCATGTTCATTGACTATAAAATTTTCTATGTTAATTGTGACAAAATAGTGAGTATTCCACCTTTTGTGTATGTTTATGATGATCAAGATTAGATTTTTTAATTCTATTTGTACCACACAAAGATTGTTGTTTTCCTTCTCTTTGATTTGGAAACCCCAGGGGTCTTCATGAGATCTATAAACTTAACATTTTATAAGTTTTGGTTGATTGTATTTGTTGTATAATAATGAGAAAAATGAAAATATATGACTGAAAACTCATAATTAAGAACATAATATAAAGATGCTTCTAGACAGGTTTGATCCCTAAATAATAACACAGGTAGGTCATGTCCATTGTGTTTGCATTGACTGATGAAACTGTAACTACTTCACCTTTTACACCTATGTCTTCTGAGTATGTGGAGATATTGTGACTTTGATATTTCCTTGTAGAAGTCATTATTTTTCTTCTCTTTGCCTTGGTATTAATGGAGGTTCCTAGAAAGTCCATCAGAACTTAATAATGGGAGATAGCTCATGTGATATAAATAACAACAAATAGAACCAAAACATATACAAACATATTTTATGAGATTTAGGCATGATTAAAATTAAATATTATATATATATTGTAAATTTAAACACTCTAAAAAGAGGCATTCTTTCATATTAGCAGATAAAGTTATAAACAAAGTATAAATGCAAAAGTGAATATATTAACCAGAATGCAACACACAAGGAACTAAGAATCATGAGGTAATCATATCATAATATTTATTGATCTCTATCACAAGTAGAACTCCTTTAGAATGTATCAACATAGTATTTATAACCTTATTCACATGAATTTTTGTCACTTTGCATTCATCCTTTTGCTAAAAGATAAAATAAGAACTTCCCCCTTCTGTAGACATTAGAATTACAACAAGTTCTTAGAATAAGACAAAAAAGTATATACATATTACAAAAGCATGCACTACACACACTTTTCAAATATAGATACTCTATAATTTTACAATCCATATTGTTAAGGATCACAGAGGCTTTGAACAACTATGCATCAGGGGATTGATCTTGCATGTATTCTAGTTATTCTCTATTTTGTATCCTACTCAAATGATTAGGTCCCACATTCTCTCTTCTCAACTTCATATTGATCTTGAATTAGGATTATTGAAATAATATCAGCCATCTATAGATCCTTCCACCCAACATAGACTTATTAACTAGGTGTTACAAGGCCTGGTGATCTGTAAAAAACTCAAATGGTGTGGCCAAACAATAATGCCTAAATTTATATAGAGCAAACACCATTGTTAGGGATTCTCTTTCTATGGTCAATCTCTATAATGGATAATTTTTAGCTTAAAAAATGAATAGGATAATCTAATCCACCATCCCCTAGTTGTGCTAACACATCACCTACTACAATACCTAAAACATCCACATGTACATGGAATGGATTCTTCTAATCTGGAACAACTAAGATAGGAGCTATCACTAACCTTTGTTTGAGCTCAATAAACATTATTTTCCATTGTTGTGTCCATTCAAACTTTGTATCTTTGCATAATAAATTTTCTAATGGTGTAAATATAGTTGTATATCCCTCGATGAACTTTCTATTATAACTTGTGATTGAGAAAATTTCACACCTTTGTGGAACTAATTGGAGGTGGTATACCACTATAGCTATAATTTTATCTTGATCAACTAAGATTCCATCTTTGCATATAATGTGACCCAAAAAAACACCAAAAGGTGTGAAAAATAAGCATTTCTTCAAAATCAATGTAATTCATAGGGATCACAAATGTCTTAACATTAGATATAATTTATAAAATTGATCCTTGAACAAAGAGAAGATAGCCCAATCATCCAAATAGACCTCTAGAAAATCATGAGTAAAATATTTAAACACAGTTACCATAGCTCTATAAAAAACTATTGGAACATTCTTAAGACTAAATGACATTACCTTATATGCAGATAAACCCCATTATATTATGAAAGTTGTTTTATCATCGTCTTCCTATGTGATCATAATTTGATGATAGCCACTAAATCCATCTATGAATGAATATGCCCCATGTCTTATGATTGATTTAAAAACCTCATCTATGAAGGGTATGGGAAATATATCATTAATGCAATCATAATTTAGTGCATGGTAATTCCCACAAACTTGAATATCACTGGTATTATTTAGATGTATAAAAATTGGACTAACCCAATCTACATTTTCTACTAGATAGATGTCCTTAATTCCTGCATGTGATCTAGCTCAGCCTTCATTTTCAACTTCATGTTGGGATTCAACCTGTATGGCCAATTTTTAGTTGGTCTGGTGCACTATTTCAATTCAATGTGTATTTATCCTAACAATAGATCTACACCTTTAACTTCTATAAAATTAGTTGGAAAGACATCTTGATAATATCTTAACAGATGCAAAGCCTCCAAAATATAATTTTAAGTCTAGTAATCTCCCAAAATCACAAGTTTGGGCATGGAATCTATTCTAATATTCTCCTTAGTCTTCCTAAATGGTTCCTTATATGCTCTATTAGATCCACTAGGTAGGGACTCTCGTAGAGTTCATTCTCTTTCTTATTCTATAATGTTTACATTTCATATTTTTTTCCTCATCTTGTTAAACATTTTGAACTTTTATTGGCTCTATTTATCACTTTGGTTTGAATAAGCTTTCTAGATAAATATCCCCATCACTATATTCTATCAAATCATATATAATTCTATGACATAGTTTAATAAGAGATTGATCTTGTTTACTAGCCTTATAGTTTTGAATTGCTAGATTCAAATCATGAGTTGCTTATTACTGTGATGACAAATCTGTTACAGTTTCCAAATATTCTACCTAGACATAACATAGAAAAGTTTTCAATTTTTACAATGCATTGTGAACTTCTAGATTTTGAGCTTCAAAAATAAAAGTTTGGATAAAATATTGTTGAACATGTGCCCAATGTTTAGTTTCCCTCTTGTGCTCTTGATGGATATACCACACAGCTGGAAGTGGTACTAGAGTGTGATTGAAAATATGCACCTAATGTTTTGGCTCAACACCTTGCATAGACCATATGTCTAAACATTTATGAACATGTAAATATGGAAATTGGCCTTCCTTAAATAATGGTCACTCTATTTTAACAATGCATGGTATTTGAATTCTTACTCATATAAATTCACACACTTCATCCCATTGCAATTATGGTTTTCTATGAACTACCCACCATGTCACAATAGTTCCCTTCAAGGCATAATTGAGTGCATTGACTCTATGATCTATACCAGGTACATGGTGATCTAACCTAAAGATAAACTAATCAAGATCCTTAGTTATAAAATATTAGGGCAATTGTCATTAAGTGGTATATGCCATTTGCATAGGCCATACCTCATGATCTCCCCAAACCTAATTCAACATATGCATGTCTAAGCCACCACTAATAGAAGATGCTATGTCCCAAGGTAGAATGCCTTGATGTGTAGGCTATGTGTAATCCATTATTACTGCACCTATATTATAAAAAAAATCTACCTTAGACTTGGTTGGAGATTGCACAGACAGAGAGGTACATCCTTAAATTTGAAACTGATGAGCTGGAGACTTTATTATCATTGGCTTGTAGACTGGCTACTTTATTATCTATGATTGTATGTTTTGTTCAAGTTATGCTTTAAAGAACTGATATTCAGTAGCTCGTAAAGCATTTTGATTTGTATCTGTATTGAATTTGAACCAAATGTTATCCCCATACACATAGGTTAACTCTGGGTCTTTTGGAATGACATAGGGCTTATGCTCTAATTTATTTAGTGGTATAACAATTATCTTATCCCCTTGGTGTGATTCTAATTGATTTCAAACCATATCAATAGTCATTTTTCCATCATAAGAACATTTATTAACAATCAAGGTAGGATAATGTGTCTCATCTATTTTCATGTCAATGACCTCAAAATCTCCTAACAGATTTAGCTCAACAACTTTAATCTACACATCTTCCAAGAGACCAATTGGCTCTACTCTCCCATAGTCTATAAGATTGAGAGCAATATGACTATAGCCCAATATTGGCCAATTAATAACATCCTAAGTATATAAAAGAACCATGTTGATATTACTACCAAAATCAAATATTGCATTATGAATGTCATACCCTACGATTCAATATCCATGCATGAGTCAACATCCCATGGCTTCTTAGTTTTGACATAACAAATGACCTTATCAGTATGATGTTGTCTTCATTGAGTAAACTCTAATAGGTTATGAAAAATATTGGTAATGTTTTAAGATATGTCTTTATTGTGTAGAGTACTAAGTAATTTTAAAAAATCTATCAAAGTAGACATAGCTCTTTCCTACCTCATAATTCACATAGTTTCTATATTTGATTCAATTTTATTAGTATTGGTAGGATCATCTCCATAATATTTGATCTAATCCACTTTAATTGTTATTTTTATTGCATAAGCTTTAGTAGCAAACTGAGATTTGGCAATAAATTTTTTTATCCTTGATCACAATCCTTTTACAAACCAAAAAGCTTTGTCTTTGTCTTCCACAATGAAATATACCTTATTTATGATGTCTAAGAATCTATGATCATACTCCTAAAATAATTCTTCACTTCTTTGTCTTATCTCCTTAAGATATTCAATTCTCTACCTTGAATATTTATTCATTTTGAATTCTATGATTAGTATATCCTTAACCTCTTTCAAAGACAATTGGCAAATATCCCATTTATACATGAGTTCTAACACTTTACCCATTAAGGATCCAATAAGTTCACACTTTTCCACATATTTTTACGTCACTCCCTTTACTTGCCACTTAATATCACAACTAAGCGATTATTGTCTAGGGTTAGAGGACCCATCATATGGTGTCAGAATGACAAAAACTCCTACATTCAAAGTCATATTTTGAATTCTTGTAGCTAGTCTAACCAGATGTATATAACTACTATGGGAGGTTGTTACAAAACTAATTCTACAAGATATTTCACTACTAGGACTTTTGACTGTTGTGATCCTAACTTCCTTAGTGTTTTAAAACTATCCACAAAAAGGAACCTAACTTTTTCAAATGACTTCCGCTTTATCATTCTCTTAGTCTCTTTGTTTAACCTTCCATTTTTTTTGTAAATGAATCAAACAAATGTTCTACTTTAATTACATACTTTTCCCTCCTATTTAAAATGATAAATTAGGCACAAGGGATGCGTAGAATTCAAATGAATAATCCTTATCTTTACCTTCTTGTGAATTTGAACTCGCAACATTTCTGTGATTCAACATTACTTCTTATAAAAAATATTCTTTCTATGGTCCAAATAATATCCTCCCTTATAACTACATTCTACTACTACCTCCTAGCTAATCAACTTATACCCTACCTTTCTCTTTCTCATCACTCTTTTCCATATCCCATTCTCTCTCTCCTTCATTCTTGGGCCCTTCTCTCTATCTCTCTTCATCATTTCCAACTTCCTCTTCTGTATCCTCTTCATATTCTACTCTAATACTACTCCTAATCATAATTACATTAATATTATCCCCTTTATTCCACATTATCTATTATCATCATTCCCTTTTCAATCCCAAAATATTCTTCCTAATCTGCATTTGTGCATCATCTATATTCTAGGTTTAGGTCCAAATTCAACTTCTTTTGGTCATCTCTTCATCATCCAATTCTACATCCCATGTAACCCCCTTATGCCTTAAGTGACCAATCCATGTTAGTAGGGGTAGAAACCATGGCCTTATAAATAACCAACATCTTAATAAGAGTAGGTAGTAATTGAATAAACTTTCCTTAGATGCCTCTCATAAATAAGTCATATGCAACTTTAAAATCCATGCATCCTTAAATAGCAAATTACATAATATAACTATCAATGGTATTTTGAATCTAATAATCTATCACACGGGTCCAATTAGTATCCAATGTTTTCATACTTTATATTTTTTCATCCATCCAAATTATAGGTTCTATCCTTCTCAACTAAAAATAGCAATATTTTAATATAGACAACCACACAACTATTAGTCCCAATAACTCACACTAGAAAATTTCATATTTTTCTCTATACATATGTTATCAAATAACTTATATTGCCATATTCCATATTATTTTTGATTATTATTATGAAAAATTATGGATTATTTCATCTAACCATCTCTCTACATCTCTCTATCTTGGTATCCATCTCAACATGTTTCAACAAAAGATTTCCACACTCATCGTACCATTGTTAGCAAAGGTTACTAGAAAGTCCATCATAACTTACTAATGGGAGATGAATCATGCAGTATAGATGGAAACAAATAGAACCATTACATACACAAACATATTTCATGAGAATTAGGCATGCTTCTAATTAACTATTAAATATTATCACAATCGCAAACATTCTAAAAACATGTATTCTTTTAGATTAGTAGATGAAGTTATAAACATAGTATAAATGCAAAAGGGAATATATTAACTAGAACACAACACACAAGGAAATAAGAATCATAAGGTGGCCATATAAAAAATATCTATTGATCTCTATCATAAGTGAAACTCTTTTACAATGTATTGACACATTATTTCTAACCTTCTTCACATGACTCTGTGGCTTTGCATTCCTCCTTTCACTACAAGATATAATAAGACCTTTCACCTTTAGTAGATGTAAAAATTATAAAAAGTTATTGGAAAAGACAAAAAGGATATAAATATTAAAAAAATATGTACTACACAGATGTGTTGATTATAGATAATCTAATATTTTATCATCCTAAACTATTGCAAACACTTGGAAACCCTAGGGGTATTTGTGATAATTATAAACATGTAAAAAAGAGAGGGGGATTTTAATAGGTTGATTTGAACTTAATAAATATATTTTATGATTAACCACTACCTATGTATCTAGATAATCTAAAGAGAGAATCAATCCACATGTAGTTCTCCCACCTAGAGTGATTATGCAATTGTGCTCGTTTACTATATGTATGCAACTATAAATTTGGCTCTAATACTTGACAATGTTAAATTTTGGATTGATTTTAAATGATTAAAACTTGGTTTATGATTTATACTCATGAATTATCCTTAATTATAGAAGAAAATGTCTAATTTTATCAATGTGGAGTAGTGTATAAATGCTCAATAGATAGTGCTGAGCTAGGTGTTGACCAATTTTGACTTTTAGGTCAAAATAGGGCACCCCTAGTAAAAAATTTAATTTTTAGGCATATAAGGGGGTATAATATATTGTAATAAGGTGTTTTATAGGTCATTTAATGCCTCTCAATGTTATATTAACCTTGGTCACTCATTTCATTAGTCTATCATGTCATTTCAAGGGTCTAAATAGTGCATTTAATACTTTATATGGGTTTATTGAGAATTTTTAAAGTATAAATGGGTTATGTCATGACCCATGTATCCAAAAAGGTATTAAGTAACTAAAAATCCTTAATTTTTTAGGTTAGTTAGAATAAAATTAGTTTTCCTAAAGAAGAGGAATAAAATGACACATGTATGGATCCTTGGGAAGTGTGCCACAAGTGAGGAGGCCATGGAATGTATATAAATATTAATAAATATCATATAAATGATTTTTTAATCTGTAAATTCAAATTTTAATCCAAAACCATTTAGCTCCCTTCTTGTGCTCTTCTTGGCAGATTGAAGTAACTTGTAGGTTTTTGTTTAGTATGGCTAACACAAAGGGTTTCAAGAAAAATGATCCTATGGAAATATTATACACTAAAATAAAATAAAATAAATATAATAATTTAGAATATTTGTTAAGTTTTCTTCATGAACCATTCATTCAAAGTGGACTATGTAAAACTGCCTGCTCATCCGTGCACCCTTCAGGGTTTTTTTTTCATCCTAGGCAATTCCATACAAACCAGTTACTAAGATTGCTTCTAAATCTCATTGTATTCCACATATAATGATTCATACGCTTGGTTTCATGTTTTAAGTTGTTTTTCTATGATAACCAACTCAATTTGAAAGAGGATGTAATTTTTTTAGTTATGGGCAATTTTCCATCACTTTCAGATTGTCATATTTTATAAGAAGTTCTAGGGCATGGTTTTGGTGTCTTGTTGATGTTTTAAAACTTATGTTTCCTTATTATTCACCTTTAATCTTCATTATCTAAGGCATTCTCATTATTTTCAAGCTTCATGACACCCAAGTAGTCACTTAATGCTCTTCATTGCTCTATCTCAAGTTTACACAAGTGACTTTCAGTTCATTTTTCACTTACAGAGACCATTGATGATGTCATACTTGAGAGTGAATGCTTGACATGTTTTTAATACTTAAATATTATTTTAAGTGTATTGTTATGTATAATGGAATCATATAAGGTCTATATGAATTGAAAGAACAAAGTGAAAAGTTCTTCTCAAGACAATGATTGAATTTTGGTCCCTTTTCCTTGAAAGTGCAAAATAGAGGTCCAAGAAGTTTTATTAAAGTCCTATATTTTATTTAATAAAGGAATGGCAACATCTAGTTATGATAATATGATAGGCCTATCATAAGATAACACCCCTACAAAGTTTGAGAGAAAGAGGATCAATGAAGGGAACTAGTTTAAAGCCTCAAAGATGCCCATGAACACACTAAATTCTTTCAATGAAGGCTACAGGCTTGAGCCTAAAAGTGGAGATTTTCCATAAAAATTGCATATTAGGCATATACTCCATATATGAGTCTCTCAAGTGGTTTGAGTGAAACCCATGAATCAAAAATCATCAAAGTGTTTAACATGTAATGTTCTTGATCCTCATGTGCTCACCCTATCCATACACATGCCTATGGGTACCTACAACAAATACAATGAGTTGACAATGAGCTATAAATATGTATTTGATGATGATTAAGGGGGAATTAAAGATTAATGATAGCACAAGGTCACATTTTTTTACCTCAAGTGTTTTCAAGGAAACCTCAAGCACCCTGATTAAGGTCTAAGTAAGCTAATGTTCACCTATAGGGGTTATTAAAGGGGTGCCTTAGTCCACCTACAGGTAGGAACTCAGTTTGAAGAAGGATGGTGTTTTAACCTATCCATGATGATTATAAAGTACATGAATGTGGAAGGTTTTGTTAGGTTTAAAATATAGGTTTAAAAAACATGAAAAGGCCTAATGTTGACCTATAACAAGGTCACTATAGGAAAGTGTCTTAGTCAGAGACAGTCTTAGGGTAAAGAAACTATGTTTTATGCATACTTTGTGGTGTCTAGCCCATTTAATGTAGATTTATAATGTTACTAGTGCTAGGTACATAAAAATGAGTCTAAATTCATATTTACTTATCAAATCACCCTAATAAAATCCCTTTGAGACCCTATTGTCACCTACAATAAGGTCTTAAGGGGAAAACTCAATCTAAGTGTTTTCAAATTACAAGGGATAATAGGAGGCTATAAGGTATAAGGAATTATCAAGTGGTTAGATGGTTTTCATGATTCATAAATATATTTAAGGTCATCATATTCAAACCCTAATAAGATGTGGATTACACCTACAGGCTTGTTAAACAAAGCAAATACAATCACAGTTAATTGTGACTGAGCAGGCAATTTGATGGGATAAATAGTAGTATGAATATATGGTAATTTATTGAGAGGTGTGTAAAGTTGAATAAATTGTGATTACACATGTATAACGTCTCATAGGGTTATGGAATCCTATAGAGAGATCTCAAATCAAGTGAAACACAATCTATGGTCTTGGACCCTGCACTTTCTTGTTCTTTTAGAAGTCTGTTTGGAATGTTGAAGGGTTCGAATATAATATGACCTAGTGAGAGATGAATCCTTGTGTAAGGAACCTATAGGAATTAGATAATATATTTTAATGGATATTTTATTAAGACAAATAGGGTAGATACCTCCTATTCTATCTCATAACAAGGCACTTTCCTTATGCAAACACATGCAACTTGGGAAAGAAGAGATGGTTTGAGGAATTAAGAGGGGTTTAGACCTTGAATAAATGTTTGAGGAGATGAAACACATATAATAAAATTTTAAATACACCTCATATAAGAGAGAAATAAAATAGGTTATTCCATACACTAAGGGTTGCAGTCATGATGCACCAAACTCAACTAGGCCTAAAAGCCAAATGGAGGGTCATTTTCAAATATGGAATCATATGAGATTTTAAAACTATTATAACAAGTTAATGGTATTATATAAATTGTTTTTGAACTTTTTTGAGGCAAAACAAACCATCATAGATCATTTTGATTCCAGGAGTGCAGTCAACCTCACTAGGTAAACATTAGCCCTATGCCCAAATTGAGGGCATATCACACTTATAACATGAGGTGAGAATTATAATCCATTGGAGAATGTTTATGAGGACAATTAATATGTTTTAAATCTTTTTTTAGTCAATTAAATCATTAGGAGAGCCATTTTTGGTCCAAAATCAACTCAGATTGGTACAAAATGGTGAAAACAAACATGAGAGGCCATTTTCAATTACTCACATCTCTCATGAGGCTATGCATGGGAGCCCAAGGAGTTAAGGTATGTTATAAGAGGTATTATAGGCCTTATTTTTGGAATTTTTTTTCAAGTTGGACATCCCAAATTTATGAACAATCGTTAAGACCAAAAATAGGCCTAAAACACTACTAGACCCTTGCTAAAGACTAATCTTGGAAATTTGAGTTGGAAAGATAATGTAAGGAAATTATTTAAAAATAATAAATATTTTAAAATTTATAGGACCTACCCATTTTTATCCACACCTTTTTTATTGTATGGACTTGTAGTACGGATGGAGGTAGAAACATGATTTTTCTCACTGTTTTATGTGTTGTGTAGGCTACGTGAAAAATTAGGAGATGAAATAAAGTTTGGGTGGAATATTTAAAATAAATATAACTCTAAATATTCATTTAATTTCATTAATAATAATATAAGTGACCTAACCAGGCCATTACTTTTAGTTAGTCGAATCTAGCATGTTGGGCAAGCTAGAGAGAAGGGAAGAAATCTTCAAGTAAAATGATTTTAAGGTGCCCCTAATGCTTAAAAGGAAATTTAAGGTATTTAAATGTGTCATAAAATTCATACCATGTATTTACATGGACAAATTATTCCAATTTTGAGGCCAAGTGTGTAGGGTGCATGGAAGGGCAATTTTGAGGATAATGGATGATGATGGCTCTCTACCAGATGATTTTAGAAGAACAGGTATGAAACCAATGCATGTAGAGGAATTAATAATATCCTAACATTACATTAAAATAATTTATACTAATCCTCATTAGTTATAATATTTTCAAATAGGCCCAATCATGAAGGTAGTTTTTCTATGCATAAGGAGTTTTATGCCACTTTGCATAACTTTGATGACTTGTATGGACACTTGGACTTATATAAATTGTATGGTTCATCATAATTAATTCTCAAATGCATAATTAACTCCTTTTATTAGCTTTAAAATTGTCTTTGTGAACCTTGGACTTCTCTTTCTTTCTCTCTCTCTCGAACTCTATAAGAGTTGGTCATTTTGGCATTGTATTCTATGCTCCACCTGTATGGAAAATATCGACTCAATTTTACATATTTTGATCAATAAAATTAATAAGTTTTACCTCTTCCATTACTGTACTTAGTGTGTTTACTTGAATGTTTGATGTTTCATAAGCGAAGACTAAGGATTCCTTAGCATGTCACTCATTTTTTTCACCTATTTTCATCTTCTTCTTGCAGGGAATGTGATGTGTTTTAGGAGATGTCAATGTTTAATTGATATAGTATTTTAATTATTACCCTCATATGCCTCTTATCTAGTTCTCCTAACTTTTTTCATTCATCTATAACCCCACAATGTAACATTGATGCAAGAAGACATTGATTGGAGAGTATATGTTTTAGTTATCCTTTGATTTCAAGTGTGAGATACATATGGTTAGATGTCATCAATATATCTGGTGTATCACCTCCATTAAAATATTTTTCTTTCAATTATCTCTCACTCTTTTTATCTCCCAAAGTTAGTAGTAGTAGTAGTAGTCAAGTGGTACATCAAGGGAGCTAGCCCTATCTAGAGACTCATTTCATTCCTTAGGCTGCCCACAAGCCTACAGGTGATAACATTGTGCCACTTGGATGAGAATAACCTTGGAATCTCCTCAAAGGGTACATATCCAAGTGGAAACACTGGGAATAATGAATGAGCTTTTATTTATATTTATAATGAAATATTTTTACAATTCCATTTAGATGACCTTAACAAATGTACAAGAAGATCTAAATGAATATTTATAAATTTCAAAACTATCCACTTATTGGTGTGGGATGAGGTTGCACTAGGTGGACAAGACCATGATAGCAGACTTGTCTACCTAGTGAAGACCTATCTCAAAAAATTAAGGACAATTGTCTTGAGATGGGAATTAGTATGAGAGTGATATAGGAAAATTTGAGCACTAACTTAGAAATTATGAGTAGTAATGATGAAAAACTAAGGGGTCAAGCCTTCATATAGAAAAATGGCTTAAAATAATGATGAGTAAGATTAATGTATTTGGATATAAGTCAGGGGGTTTAAATTATGTCAATAATTAACATTATCAAGTACCTAGAACCAAATTTATGCATATACACTCCCCTCTTATTTTAGTAATGGAATTTATAGATAAAGAGTAAAACAATACCTAAGTGTGTACAACACACTTTATCTTTGATAGGAAAGTCTAATTATGTAGGGCACTAAAATTTAATAAACCATACAATAAAAAATAATGTAGTTATTATTCATGTTTGAAATTTAAAAATTGAAAAGAGAGTAAGGAAGGAGTACACTTGTATGGAGATGAAAGCATGTAGCTTTGTAATATGTAAAAGATGATTTGATAAGTATAACCCCTTGTCTAACCACTTAAAGAAATGAACCATTGATGAATTGAGTGTGATCAAGTCCTAATTTTTGAATAACTAATCAGGCCTTTGAGTTATAAGTATGCATGTTTCTAACTCTCATGAATTAGGAAAGTACCTAATATACTAACCCAAAAGAAGGTAGAACCGTAATGATTTCATTAAAAAAGATGCCAAGGACATTGAGTGTCACTAAACTAAAACACACATCACACATAATAGAATATGGAACCACATAATGGGTTCACTATAAGTAATGCCAAGGTCATTGGGTGTCACTAGAGTCAAATATACATTACTCATAAAAAAATGAATCACACCACTATAAAAAATATATATATTCTATTTACATGATTGAAAGATAATGAAGAATATTCATGCCCCCATCATGACCTCAATACCAATAGATTTGAATTAAAACAAATATTTTCCTTTGAATTTGTAAAATATATTAGATTTGATATGCACATGAATCAATGTCATGCATTTTGACTTTTTAAATTGTATATATGTGCATGAAAACATATCATACCCCCTGAATCTATGTCAAATGATATATAAAGTCATGCATCTATATACTCAACTGTAACTGTAGGTTTGTCATTGTTTTGTATATGCCCATGTATAGACATTTAAGTGTGTAAGAATCTACACTCAATTTTTTATAAAGAGAGTGCATATGCATGCCATATTCCCCCATAATATATATTTGATGTGCCAATTTTTGAATTAATTTGAATATTTAAAACTTTTATTCTATCATAAAATCTAATTTTTGAACTGCTATGAATATTTGAAACTTGTACTCTATCATAAATATTTGATTTTTGAATTGCTTTAAATATTTCAAACCTATAGTTTACCATAAAACTAATTTTTATGGTCAAGGAGGTTTGGATATCTAAGACAAGACCACTGTAATGCCCCCCTTTTGAGATGAGGGATGTATCATGTAAGTCACTCATCTCAAAAAAGAGTTAATTGTATCATGTGATAAAGATAGAATAATGTATAATCATGTTGCCATGTGGAGAGTATGTTATCATAGTAATTTAATTGTTATTGAAACATGTATGTAACATATTAATGCAAGGTATATAAGTATCTTGTCTATATAGATATAATAATGACGCATGTAATAGAGTAACCATATTTGAATAATACTACACAATAAAAGTGCATGATATGGATCATGGCACCACTAATAAAGATCAATAAGCACAAAAATTGCACAACACATAATGTCATACAATGTTACATAAAAGCTCAAGGGCCACATACAAGGGACATGTTCAAATGTTGTACATATAAGAAAATGTTGTACACATTGGGCCAATGACCATAAGAAATGGACATGTTTAAATGTTGCACATACCAAATGAATATTATGCATATAAGGCAAAGGGCCACTCATAATAAGCAAAAAATGTCTAACATGTAATGTAAGATAGTAAACAACATCAAAAGAAAATAGAATAAGTGAAAAATATTTTATACCATCCATACGTATCAATGCCACATCATAGTAAAGTAGCAATCCATGTAACACAATGTAAGATATGATTAATTATAAATACACTTGTAATATATGTACTTCAGGATGGTATTTTAGGTCATAGATAAATATAACTTATGATAATGTAACCTATAGAATAAGATACCCCTAACATAGATATGATCACTAGGTAGAAAGGAATCCAACATATAAGAATACATGTATAGTATGTATGTCCTGCATCACATTCATATACCTCACGAAAGACATGTGTGTATGAAAAATAATATGTTATCTATCAAAATATGTGATAAATAACACATGTAAAGAAGTAAACTAGAAAATCATATTATGCTCAAGTCTTAATTTTTTATTTTTGAGAATATTTTGAATGTTTTTATATTTTTTAATTGTGTTTAAATATTTTTGTATTTTTTAAATATGTGCAAAGGAAAGTAGAAAGGATTAAAACATAAAAGAATGAGAGGGATATGAACAATCCACAACATGCATTAAGGTATAGTTTACACTATATGTGATAGCATGAGAATGTGGAGATAATGTAAGTAAGTAATATGCCCCCACTGTGTATGTGTATCACAATAATGTCACTCAAAATTGTTTGTGAAGATAATAATATGCATGCCCCTAGTGGGAAAGAATCAATGTGTGCTCATGTGCGCAATCATGTAAGCTCAAATGGAAGCCAAACTATGTGTATCCAATAAATATGCAAAGATGAGAAAGTATCATGATGCAGAAGGTGTGAAATATAATTATTATAAAAGATGTTACATATGTTTGGATTGGGATAGACAATCAAAATATAAGGGTCAAATAAAAAATTCCAAAGGCTAGAAGAAAGGTTTATGCAATTGTGCATGAACACATGTGCCATGATAGAATAATAAAGTGGATTAGTGATACGAGGAAACAATACATAATGGAATTTATTCTTATTAATTGATGATCCCATAAATCAGATATCTCCATGTAGATATTATATCAAACAAGGGAATTACCACTTTTTTTATCAAGTAGAGATATACCAACACTCTTGTCCACCATTTATTGAATCGTTCACTGTATCTTTGTTTGGAGAGTAATTAACTTGATTAATTTCATATTTCTTATACTAATCCTTGGGATTATAATAATCATAATCATAATCATCCTCTTGGTCTTGAATTTATGATATACCACTCTTATCATCATTTGTATTTGTATGTGTAAAACAAAAAACACCATATATTGGAATTATCTTATTAGATTTATGTTACTCTTGAGTATGTTCATCATTTTTAGAATCTTGTGTCTCATTCAAAAATGAAGAATAAACAAGTATCACTACTTGAATACTAGGAAGGGAAATGGTTTCTGCTTTGAATTCTTGACTTCAAGGGGTAATCATAATTTTTATAATATTGGCCTTATCATTTTAATTTGAGCATGAAGTAGATATATTTTTTGAATCCTTAGAAATAATTTTTATATCATTAGTATTTTTAGGAACCTATTTCTTTCAAACTTCTTTCATGAGAAAATATTTATTAAGGATGTTTCCTTGCTTATCTTGATTTTGTTTTTACAACTTATCTTCTAGTAATCACTCTTTTTATAGCCTTTATTTTTTGTAAGATTTCTTACTCCAATTTTACCATTTTAAATACTTTATGTTTTGATTTTTCATTTTGTATTTATTCCTTATGAGATTCAATTATAATGTAAGTAGGTTTCTTGATTAATTTATCTATTATAAGATCACCACTATCAATGATACTTTGTATTTTATTCTTCAAATCCCAATAATTGTCTGTATAATTTCCATGGATTATATGATATACACAATAGTAATTTCATATCCTTATAGGATGAATATGAGGCAATATGATCAACTTATTTTGAAGCATTTCCCTTAGAATCTCACTTGAACTCTTATTATTCTTATGCACACTTTTTGAATCAATAGTTGTTGATATATCATGTTTTGGATTCCAATCTTGATATGAAGTATTTTTAGGCACAAAATATCTAGATGGAGATGTAGATATACAATTAACACTAGAATGCTCTAGATTATTTGTAAAGGTGATCTTGTTTTTAATTGATGTAATCATTAAACCAAAATATTGATTTTTAGTTTTGAACTCTTATATGGACACTATCATAGTAACTATTTGATTTTGAAGGGATTTACAAGCACAAGCCTTAGGTAATTTTGATTGAATATGCATGTAAACACCATCAAGAGGATGCGTGGAAGGTGGGGGGTTGAGGAAGGACATGTTGGTTACCATAATTTTTCACTATAAGGTGGGTCACTTGGGATTCCATGACATAGAACATGTATTATGACTAATGGTGACCTTGATTTTATTGTACATTAGTATTCTCAAATTTATTGTAAGATTATGAAAAATATTGAATATTTTTGGCCAACACTATGAAATTAGAATAATAAATATTTGAATTAGAAAATATACACTATGAATATCCAATATAGCCATGATTTGATTTTAGAACTTTGAATTTTAAAATGGCATAAGGGGTGTAACTAATTAGGGTGCATTTGATTTGTATGCTCTTATATATATATATTGATCCCATGCGTAAATAGTGAAGAAGGCCAAAATAGGCACTAAATATGGATGATTCCATTATACCATATTTGTACTATCCCATGTCTAGGGTACATTGATAGTAAATTCATAGGACTAATCACTTACCATTACACTACAAAAACAAAAAATTGAAAGGCTTTATATGGATGAAAATAAAAAACCTAGGCCTTTTTGATATACCATGAGGTATGTGGAAACTAAAGTTCATATATAATGTTGTTTAATGGTTTGAGCATTGGAGTAGTACCCTTCACACCATAACTCAATTAAAATTGAAGATTTATTTTATAAGAACATTAAATCCTATGAGTTTTACAATTTTTTGAACATAATTCTTAAAAGAAAAAAATGAAATTGAAAAACATTTTTTGTGTATAAAAGTAAAAAATTAATTTGAAAGTCTAGGACAAAAATAAAAAAAATAATGCAAAAAAATGTATGGGCTCATCAATATGTTTTAACTATTTTTTTATTTAACAAATGAATGTTATACAATAGGTATAAAACTTGATAGATCTCTTCAGATTGTAGTATATGAGATTTAAACATAAATATGAATATAAAAATGGAATTAGCTGAAATGAAAATTGAAATTGACAAGTGGCATACATTAAAAATAGTAAGAAAAACCAATAATAGGATACTTATATTTTTTGATTTATATTTGAGCATATCTATTATCTGACAGTGAATAAAAGATAAATATAATATTGTGATAGTTCAGGATCAGAGGTAGAGTTTGAGGATGTTTTTGGATAGGACCACCCTCCTTGGATAATAATGCATGATGACTATGTTTATTGACTATGAACTTATCTACATTGATTATGATAAAATAATGATTATATTTCTTTATTGGCCTATGTATACTAATTGGTTGAGATATTTTGATTCTATTTGTGCCACTTAAAGATTGCTAGTTTCATTCTCTTTGATTTGGAAATGCTAGGGGTCTTTGTGAGAGAGAGAAATTTAAAATTTTATGGCTTTTGTTTCAATGTATTTGATGTATGATAGTGAGAAACATGAAAAGATAGAAATGTGATAAGGTTAGAATAAGAAACAAAATCTGAAGATGTTTTTAAACAAGTCTACATTCCCTAGATAATAGTGCAAGCTGGTTACGTTCATTGACTGTGAACTTGTTTGTGTTGACTATGATAAAATTGTAACTAATCTACCTTCTACACTTGTGTCTATTGGGAAGGTTAAGATATTTTGATTCTAATATTTCCATTTAGAATTCATTGTTTTCATTATCTTTACCTTGGAAACCCTATGAGTACTTGTGAGAGTTAAAAAAATACAAAAAATAGAGGGGGATTGTAAAGGGATAAGCCAACCCCAATCATTCCCTTTGATGATTGACCAATACCTACATATATAAATACTTAAAGGAGGAAATCAAGCCACATGTAATTATCATACCTAGAGTGATTGTGAAAATTTTCTCCTTGACTATATGTATGCACCTAGAAATTTAGCTTTGATACTTGAAAATTATCTCTTAACTTGATTTGAAATGATTTAGAATTAGCTTGTGCCTACTCCTAATGAATGATTCTTAATTTGGGGAGAACAAGGAATATTTTTTTGATGTGAAATAGTGTATAAGTGCTCAATAGATAGTGCTAAGATAATAATAATGATTGACTTTTAATTTTTATTTATACTGAAACCTTTTGACAATTTCCTTTAGTTAACCTTATGAAACATTTGGGAAGAGCCAAATGAATATTTAGAAATTTAGGAACTAGTTTTTAATTAGTGTAGGATGAGGTCATACTAAATGGATAGGATTGTGAAAGTAGACCAATCTACCTAACATGTACCTAACCCTAAGAATCTAGGACAACTATCCTAAGATGGGAAGTAGTTAGAGAGTGATATTAGAGAGTTTGAGCATTTGTTTAGAAAATTTTGAGTAGTAGTGATGAAAATATAAGGGTTTGAGCCCAAATGTTGATAATTGTACTAGAGGAATGAAGATTAAAAGTCATGTATTTGGGCACAAGTCATGTGGTTTAAGTTATGTCAAGAATTAACTTTATCAAGTACCTATGACTAGATTTAGGTACCTACATAAGGGAATACATCATCCTACAATGAATGGGCTTAAATACCATGATTTCACATCAAATATGGTTAGTGGGGATATGTCAAATACCCAAATTAGTCCAAATATTCAATGGTTTTTATGTCATTACCATCAAACTTGTGAGTTATGCTGAGGATTCAAAGGGAAAAAAAATATCATTTCTCTTAATTAAAATTTTGTTACATTCTAACAATCATAGTGCAAGTGAGGTGCGGTGCAGAATGACCCTTATTTTATTGCACTGTTCGGTGTCTTCACCTTGGTTTTCCATCTTGCGACTACCGAATTGACCACTACCCTGAACTGAGTGGATCATGATTTGTTTTTGGAGATTTTGAGCATGTCATGGTGGCGTTTCCCTTGGCAGAAGGGGGAGATCTTTGTAGATTCATGGGTGGAGGGGTTGGGTGGTGGTGGTGACAGTTTCAGGTGGAGTCTCTCTATTGGTGGTGATGTCCTTTCTGGGCAGTGCATTTTATGTAGTGCTTCATGGTGAGATCTTTCATTTTGCATGTTTTTTACTTTGCTTCAGTCTGCTACATTGTGGATGGAACCCGGGTTGGATTTCTAGCCTGAGTAGGATGGCCATCTAGATCTGGTAAGCGAAGTATTTGTGCTTATATGGGGGAAACTCTATTTCCTCAGTGGTTGGTGTTTGAGCCATGCTGCCCTGTAATGGGATTTATGGAAAAACCTTAAGTTATGGAGGAGCCTTGCTCAATAATAGATGGGCAAGGCGGTTCTGCCTCTGCCATTTTGGCGAGAGTTTTAGGTTGTTTGCCTGGTTTGTTTAGGTTTTAGGTCCTTGTAAAACCTGGGGAGATCCAACTGGTAAATCTTTTTGGTTTCAAGTCCTTATAAAACCTAGTTTAGTTACTGTCTTTCAGTGTTTTGCCTCCTTTGGTGGTTTGTAATGTTTATCTTTCATGATCTGTACAGGGTTTCAGGGCCCCTTCAAAACCTGTTTTTACCATAATCTAAAACAATCATAGTGCAAGTTCAAATATTTTTATTTTAGGTCAAAGAAATACATTTTAAAGAACTTAAATTAATCTCTTAGATATATTTATAAAGTTACACAATCACAAATCATACACTCACCCTAGGAGGGAGAACTACATAGGCCTGGGGTCCATCTAGGCTATGTAAGAAGCACTCAAATTACATAGGGTTTTTTGAAGATAGATTGAATATTCTACTAACCTTATTCCCCCATTTTGGAATTTGTTATATATTATGTTTATTATGTAGGAGATAGGGTTTATGTTTTTTAGGTCTTCTGTATGGAAAATCAATACATAAGATTAATTAGTAAACCTTCGCAAGTAGTCGCATAGACCTAGCTTGAAAAATTAGGGTTACAATTAACCAAGATGCAACTAGAGTAAACAAACAAGAGCACAATACATCATTTTAATCCTTATATAGACTTAACCTAAAATAATTTAAATTCTTTTTTCGGACATGACATAGTTTACAGGTCTTTTTAACTAGTTTATAGTCATAGTTAGCCCACACAATTAGCATAATATCTATTTTAGAGATGTTTGCATATCTATAGGCTTATGTACTATTTTTAGATAATTTCTAATTTTATAAATTATGTATTTCACTTCCATATTTTTATCTTTATGTATTTCAATTTAAATATTTTATATCTATTACTTTGTTTCTTTTAATTAAAAATAGATTAAACATTCTAGTGGATCCATTATTTTTAGAACATTATTTGTTGTTTGCTTGATCTATGATTTCATACATATTATATAAATTCTTGACACTGAAATAAAATGGCCTTCAACCTTAGATATTAATCTAACACATAATGATTCAATCCTCTTCAACCTTGGAGTAATTTGAAACTAAAGAGGTTATCTTGTCACCTTGGATAAATATGGCACTAAGCCCTTTTTTCAACCTTGGGTTGAAATTTATTGATATCTTTACACAAAAAATATCTCAATTTTATTTTCTCTATATTTTATATTTGATTATGATTGTTTTTAGAAACTATGTTTCAACAATTTTAAAAATACTTAGTGATTTCCATGAAGGGATATATAATTATATGTTTTATAAAGATCATGGCATGAGGGGTTGACCCCAATATTTATAGACATTGTACAACACTAAACATAGATTTTAGTTTTCACGTACCTCACATTATATTATAAATGACTAAGATCCCTTGTTTATACAATAAGAAGACTATTTTATCCATTTGATTTTTGGTACACATGAGAGGAGTGTATCACTCATGGAGTTACTCTCACTATAACCTCAAAAATGTGATTAGCGAGATATAAGCATGTTTTTCCTCTATATTTAGTGCTCTAAAAAAATGGGCCAACACTAATAAATGAATGAGAAAGTATATTTGAGAGCATACAAAATCATTCAAACCCTTGCATAGATCATCCTTATACCTTTATTTTTGATTATATTGTATTCATAATCATTAGCATTGATTGATTCATATTGCGTTGTATGCCTCAAAGGTGTGGTGTTATATTAAGTGGTATTTATATTTCACATATGCAACTTCTTTTGGTTTCTTCTATAATGGAAACTCATGATGTTTTTTTATAAACTAATGATGCTACTATTCAAATCCATTGGTCTCTTAAAAATGAAGTTCACATTGAAATTGATAATTAAATTAATTTAGAGGACTATGGTATACATAATAAACATGAAATTCACATCAATCCACATGAGCTTAATGGGGAGATCAAAATCAAGTATTAGAATTATTTGTTTTTCATCAAGGCCTTCAAGAAAATGCCCATGAGGTGGTTATGATCATTAGTCTAATTTTAACATCAAAAAATTAGCATCAAGTTAAATTAGCCACATCTATACCAAAAGAGTTTCCTTTTTAGGTTTTCAAATTCCCTTCTTCCAATGTTGCTACTTTGTTTTACATCCATTCCCATTTCTAGACCTCTAGTTACCTGTAAATCATAATCCCTTAGTTTGGGATCATCACTTGGTTTCTAAAATGTATCTATGAATATGCTTACTCACACTAATTACACTCCTCTAATTACCTCTACAAATATTACTCTTAAACATGCACTTCTTGCATTATAAGATAAGTTATCTCACATTGATCAAACTATATTTCATGTTATCCCCTTTATGGACTCATGTTCTCTTTTACATAACCCTTTGCACATGAAATTACACCTTATACATTACCAATTGGCTTTGTGGCTCTTAAACTTCCTTTATATGAAGGCAAAGGTGGTCTTGAATAACATTTACATGCATTATATGTAGCTTGTCTAGACTATGCAAATAATGAATTTTTTTTGACAAAGATATTTCCAAGAATTCATAAATAATTTTATCTTATATGGTTTTATAATCTTCCTCTTCAATCAATAAAGGATTTCAATGCTTTGGCAAATTAGTTTTTAACACACTTTTATATCAATATTGGTGAGAAGGCATCATATGCTCAAATTACAAAGCTCAAACAAGGGTCTAATGAAATAATAAATAAATAAACATAACATACAAGAACATGCTAGAAAAAATTATGAATCAAATCATTGATAATGATCTCCAAGATATTTTTACTCAAAATTTTCTATCTCCACTTCAAAGTCAATAATGTTTGATAAGTTAAAATATTTTGATGAACTATGCCATATAGTCAAAGAGCATGATGTCAATTTTATTACTTTGAAAATCATTATTTATACTTCAAATTTTGATTCTATATGTAAATTTAAATGAAATTTATCTATAAATCAATCATAGATCAGAGATGATAAATCCTACTTATGCTTTTGATTATTGATACATTAGATATTTGGGGTCATAACCAAGATGGATCTACTATAACTAGTCAAGAGATATCTTACCATAATAAAATCATTAGGGAGGGTTCCAAAACCTCCAATAAAACAAAACTATGCAATAACCCTAACTAGGTCCTATGTTTTCATAGTCACCAAACTAATAACAAGTAAAACAAAGTCTAATCTAGTGCTCACCAAAGCTTATAGCACAAAATGGGGATAATAAACATAAAGGTAAACATTCATATGATAATCCTATTTAAGATATGTATAGGTAAGACCCTAATTCATGGAGAGAGTAATATATTAAAAATCCATTACTTATTATAATTCTATATACTAAAAAGAGGAGCAAAATTAGATATATTTACCTTAAAGATGAACCTATCTAGATTCAATCTCTCCCTTGGCCAAACGTGATTCACAAGAGGTTTTTGTGGTTTATAAGTATCACTAAGAAAGGCCAAAGCATCCAAGATTTTTCCACAAGACAAGATTCTTCTCCAAGTAGAAACCCTAAGCTAAGACTCCTCAGGTATAATGGCAGAAGAGTAGATTGTAAATAAGCATAAATGAATAATTAACTCTTGATTTATATTTAATAATGGAAAAATGGAAATTTTTATATATTTATAACTAACCCTAGTCCTTTTTGAAAGTTTAGCTGATAGGTTTGGCCTAATCGACTTTGTATCATTATTGAAAAAATCAAATTAGGTCCTAGTCTATGTCAGCCAAGGGATAACCTAAACCCTAATTTTAGAGGTATAATCACTGAGGGGGAATGAATTAGTGATGATATTTATTAAATCCAATTCCAAACCATTTAAAACTTTAAACATTCAACACATACAATCATGAAGCATACACATCATTCATAACAATGAACATGGAAGATAAAACAAGATCAAGCATAAAATACATGATATATGTGGAAAACCCTTTTAGGGGATAAAACCCAATGAACCCTAAAATATGGACTATATTCCTATAATAATAAGATCTAAAATTTATACTAGCACCAATTGATCAAGGAAAACCCATCCCTTAGTTTAGTGAGACACTGATCCTACAAGGAGCTATTGCCCCTGTTTAGCTGAACACCCATAATAACTAGACCTTTAACAAGATTTATCTTGCAAGAAGGAAGTAACCCCATAATAAACTAAGAACCCACTCATATACCTTGAATATATCATCATAAACAATTATTTCTACTCATCAACTGATAATGATGACCTTTTTTTGCACTCTTCAGCTCCAATCTCTCTCAAGTTGCCTCTAGGACTAACGTGCTTAAACTGCCTCTTCTAGGCTCATTAGGTCTAATGACCTATGTGTCCTCATGAATAAACTTGATAAAATAAACATGAATGATCCTATTCACTTTCTATTATTCCTAAATGACCTGTACCATCTCTTTCAAAGGTTCCCTCCTTCACTTGAATCCACATTTCCATAACTTACATAAATAGGCCAATAATGGCTTGTATTTATACCACTCTCTTGGTATAACACATCTTGGTTGGCCAATATTCTTACCATACTTGATATACATTTTAAATAGGTCATCATACACATTAAATTTAAGGAAAACACACTTCTTTGGATTGCTAATACCTCATTAGTCCCAAACCACTGTTAAGCCTTGGTGAGACCTAAAATAATTAGGCCTACTGACCCATATATTACAGCTTCAATTCCTTGGGCCACTTTCAGATTATAAAAATGATTTTAACAAATAAAAAATGTCTCTAATAAACCCTTTATTACTCCCTCATGGGTCCATGACACCTAAAACACCAACTCAATACTTGAACCTATCAATTAGGTCTCCTCGCTCTTTAGGCCTTCATACATAGAAAACATAGTCTCAAACTTCTGAAGTAACTATTCAAATATTTCACATAGATATATGATTATATAAAATATGGGTAAAAACTTTATGACCTATAAAATTCCTTCATATGCTTTAGATACTTCAATAGAAGCTCTAAGCACTCAAAATAACTCTCTCAAAATGACCACTCAGATTGGTCATATACAATCAAAATAAAG
The DNA here is from genome assembly GCA_037957365.1 of Torreya grandis. Taxonomy (NCBI): domain Eukaryota; kingdom Viridiplantae; phylum Streptophyta; class Pinopsida; order Cupressales; family Taxaceae; genus Torreya; species Torreya grandis. The sequence goes on from JARHVA010001107.1 coordinate 1,495,801, forward strand.
TCAAGATATTTTGACTCTCCATATTTGATCAAGGGTATATCATGAAAAAAAATTACTTATTATAATCCTTTGTGACTTATAAAACATCTCCATACTCATTTTATTCTTTAATTTTCTTTGAACTCTTCCAACTAATTTTTGCAAAGTGGTCACTCAAACTGTCTGAAGCCTCCAACAAACACAATCAACTTTTAGACATTTGTTCATACTAAATATGGATTGGTAAAACCTAAAAAATACTCATATATGGTTCTCATTTAATATAAAACACTATCCAATAGTTATTTCATCTTGAAATATCAAAATACTATCAAGAGTAACTCAAATATCCTTCTTGGATCACTTATAGAACATGGTCAAACCTTCATTCAAATTTATATCTCAATATCTATAAATGTATAAACACTAAAATATTATAATAAAATTTTATGCATGTGCCTTGAAGTCATTTACAACTTTTCCTTTTACATTACCTTCAAATTCATCCTAGATTAAAAGATATAAGAAAAATACTCAACACTAGTTTTTCCTATGTTAATTTCAAATACCAACGGTCACTAATAAATGCAAATATTGTAGACATGTGTCTTCATCTCATGATCCATAAAAGATACATAAAATATGATCCATTTATATCCTTACTATCCTCCTAAATTTAACTTGTATCACTCACTATTGATCTTATATCTTTGCTTCTAAGATCAAGCCACTTGGTAGCCCCACAGGCCCTCTACATACCCTATAGTCAGTCTCCAATGAAGTTCTGCCACTTGGCATCCCTGTGTGACTTATATTTATATTATTGAATAATGTGAACCATTGATATTTATCTACATAATTGAATTAACTCTTTAAATATTCTTATAAGTCTCTTAACTTTAACTTACATCACTAATCTTTGATCTGCACTTCTATGATTAAGACACTTGGCACCCTCACGTGCCTTTTGAGCACATTGCTATTAGTCCCCAATCTTGTGACACTTGGTAGTCCCATAATACTTCTAAGCACATTAATGTTATACCTCACTCTTATGCCACTTGGTAGTCTCACATGTCATTGATCTTTTGAATGCTCACCGTTAGATCTGTCTTAACTATTTGACCCCAGATTTCAACGTAGTTAAACTTGATAGTCTCTGGTCCATCACAGTCTGCTATAGCAACTTTGAAGTTTTATATATTTAACTAGAAAACACTTCGAGAATCCAAATATTTAAAGTACCTTCTTGGCACTATAGAAAAAATCTCCATGAAACTATTTGACCAATGTTGACTTTTTGATCACCTGCATAAAATACACAAACTTGATGGATCACTCATATCTACATGATGTGTAGTGATGGTCTGGCTTTTTTTAAGCTAAAATATGCATTTTTATCTTTCTAAATGATTAAATGACACACCATAACTTCACCATGGCATCTATGGATGCCTCACAACTTCTTTGTCCTTATAGACTTGCATATGTGCCATATCTCTCGAAGCTATCAAACATAACTTATTTTTCATTAATTCATTATTAACACATGCTCTCTTTGACATCAATGACACCTAAGACATCAATGACTATTATCAATAATATCCCCCTTTTTCATTGATAATAAAACACCCTCATAATGGCTTCTTACTCATTTAAACTTTTTCAATCTGATCTTTTTCCCCCTTTGACATTAATGACAAAGGGTCTCTTCCTCAACATGCCAACAATCATTCCTTAATATCATGTATGCATTTAAATAATATTTAATATTCTCAAGATACTTACATGATTTTGAACACATGAATCAATTACTCCCCATTTGACATGCACTAATCTAAACTTGGACTTCTCTAATCCTTGGACCTATCTACCTACATAACTCACACGCTCTCTTTGCTGATGCATGAAGATTAAATAACTTGTCAAAACACATGACTTGGTTTAATCAAGTCATCATATAAATATTCTTGAATTCAAAACTATATCAGACATATTCATATTTATATCATGACTAAAGTATCTTCACATATTCTTCCCCTCACATCATGCACATGTTCTTCAATCCACTCAAGCTAATTGAGTTAGCTCCCCCTTAGCCAAAAACATATTCAAATGATATTCTTGTCTTGTAACATCAAACAAATCTCAACTATCATCCACCATTCTTCCTCTTACTTTTCAAGTGTCTCCTTAAATCCTAGATAGAGACACCCTAACTGACAATGTCCTAGAATAATGTGAAACTAGGAGTTGCCCACAACTCCTCATATTCCTTTTCCTCCTTGGCCATCTGAAACTGATAGTTATTCTTATTTTTATTATAATTAAGAGAATCAACTTGATCATCCACTAAAATATTCTCTTTTTATTTTAAGAATGAATTGACAATACATGGAAAAAAATATTCATGACATACCTCATCACTAGACATTGACAACTGATGTTCTTCACATGAAACTTACTCAATAATAGCAGGATGTTTACATGTATCCATACATACCTCAAAACTAGCCTCAACTATCACCTTGATATTCTCTTTGAGCTCAACTTGAACTAACTTTTGATTATCCTTTTCTATCTGGATAGATGACACATTTTCTTAACATTCTTGAACCTTCTTCATATTTGATTCCTCTTTTGATTTAGTAGGCAGTCCATCTTGATATTTCAACTCAATTGAATTAGTTTTCTTAGTTTTCACTTCCTTAGGTTTTCATACCAAGGATTGAGCTTTCTTAACCACTCTAGGATGTCTATGCACCTTCTTATGACTTGAGAGCTTGCTTTTACAATATCTTACAATATAACCAACTTGATAATAACTAAAATAAATAACATCATTCATGCCTTCTACTTGATGAATATTATGAATCTCAAAAAACATACCATCTTGTCTCTTAAGTTTATTATGATCAAACTTAACTATCTTAGGTCTCCATACCTGGGTTAGTACTTTCCCATGCATTCTAGGATAGAATCTAGCAATATGTCCCATGTCATGATAATTATAGTAGACTATATTATCCATACCTCTAGTTGACCAATTACTCTTCCTTCTATAGTTTCTTTCCTTATGACCAAACATCTTACATAAAAAACAATGACCATGAAATAAAATTTCATACCTTATAGCATTTGATTGCCTAATCAGTCTTTTCACCTTCTTGTCTTGAGCTAACCTATCTTGCTCTTTCTCAGTCTTGTTTACCTTGACAAAAAATTTCTCATGCTCATCTGTTAGTGAATCTAGATTGGTCTTCAATTAAATAATCTCATCCTCATTATCTCTCATACTTGAACTTGTAGCCTCTAACTGAATTCTAAGATCTTGGATGGTCTCCTTATCCATCTTAAATTATTTAGTCATGTCATCCTTTAATCTACATGCTTGATATTTAATAATCTTTATAGAAGCAATGATGGACTTAAACTCATGATGGTCACCTTTTTTTGAACTCAACTTGGCATTTATCTCTTTTAACTGAGTTTTGAGATGTCTGCATTCTTCTTCTTTTGAACTCAAATTAGTGTTTTTAAATCTTAATTGATACTCAAGAATAATGATATTCTCTTTAGCATCTTTTGATCTTGAAATTGACTTCAAATATTCTAAACCCTTATTTATCTTGATGTATTCATCATTAATATCTATAAATCTCAAGGCCATGACCTTATTCTAAGCTTCTTATTGATCATACTCACTCATCTTACCTCTGTACTTCTCAAAAATTACCTTATACTGATTGCACTTTTCTTCACTTGATTTTAGACATGCATAAGTAACCTCTACTCGAGCCTTGAACTTTTGATTCTCTTTCTTTAAAATTTTATCCATCTTATGCTACTTAGGATAACCTTTAGGTTGTTAGACATACTCCAAAAAGACCTACTTTAATACCAATTATTAGAGATAAAATCTCTAGGGGGTGGATTGGTGATGCCTAGATATTCAATCCAATTCCAAAACCTTTAAACCCTTAACCATTCAACACATACAATCATGAATCATACACATCATTCATAACAATGAACATGAAAGATAAAACAAGATCAAACGTAAAACATATGATATATGTGGGAAACCCTCTTGGGGGGTAAAACCCATTGAACCCTAAAAGATGGAATACAGTCATATAATAACAAGATATAACATTTAGACTAGCACCAACTTATCAAATAACACCCATACCTTAGTTTAGTGAGACACCAATCCCATAAGGAGTTACTACCCCTGTTTAGCTGAGTACCCACAACAACTAGACCTTTAACAAGCTTTATCTTATAAGGAGGTACTAATCCCTTAAAAAACTAATCACACACTTAACTACCTTGAACAGATCATTTTAAAAACCTATTTACATTCTTCAACTAATGATGACCACATTTATTTTTACTCTTCACCTCTAATCTCTCTCAAGCCACCTCTAGGACTAACTCACTCAAATTGCCTCTTCTAGGCTCAGTAAGTATAATGACCTGTGTGCCCTCCTACATCAACTTCATCATAAAAGCATGAAAAATCCTATTCACTCTTTATTTTTCCTCAATGACCTATACCTTCTCTTTAAAACTTTCTCTCCTTTACTTGAATCCACATTTCCACGCCCTACACAAATAAGATAACAATGCCTTGTATTTATACCATTCTCTTGGTATAACACATCTTGGTTGACAAAGATGCTTAACATAATTATTATACCTTTGAAATAGGTCCTAATACATTTAAAATTTAATAACCACACACTCCTTAGGTTAGCCAATACCTCATTATTCCCAAACCACCATTAGGTCTTGGTGAGACCTCAAACAATTAGGCCTACTCACCCATACATTACAACTTCAACTCCTTGGGCCACTTTCAACTTATACCAATGATTTAAACACATAATTTTTTTATCCAATTGACCATTTCTCACTCCCTCAGGGATCCATGCCACCTAGAACACCAATTCAATAATTAAACCCACCAATTAGGTCTCTTCGCTCTTTAGGCCTTCATACACAAAAAACACACTCTCAAACTTCTAAAGCAACTATTAAAATATTTCACATATCCATATGATTAGATAATATGGGTGAAATATTTATGAGATCTATAATCATTTCATGTTCTTTAGATACTTCAACATAGGCTCTAAGAACTCAAAATAACTCTCTTAAAATGACCATTCAGATTGGTCATATATAGTCAAAATATAATTAAGCTATGTTGACTCTCCATATCTAATTAGGGGTATATCATGACAAATAATTCCTCATTATAATAATTTGAGACTTATACAACATCTCCATACTCATTTTCTTCTTCAATTATACTCATAACTCTTCCAACTCACTTTTGCAAAGTGGTCAATCAAACTGTTTGTAGCCTCTAACAAACACAATCAAATTTTAGACCTTTGTTCATAGTAAAGATGGATTGGTAAAACATCATAATATTAATATATGGTTTTTATTGAGTATAAAAACCATATATTATTTATTTCATCTTGAAATATCAAAATACCATCAAGAACAACTCAAATATCCATTTTGGGTCACTTACAGAACATGGTCAAAATTTTAGTCAACTTTAGAGATCAATATCTACAATTATACTAACATTAAAATATTATATAAAAATTTTATGGATGAATATTTAAGTCCTTTAAAACTTTTTATTTTACATCACCTTCAAATTCGTCCTAGATCAAAATATATAAGCAAAACACTCAACACTAGTTTTTTCTTTGTTAATTTCAAATAGCAATGGTCATTGGTAAATGCAAATATTACAAACACATGTCTTAATCTCATGATCCCTAAAATATAGATAATTTTTTAATTTATAACCTTAATATACTCCTAAATTTAACCTAAGTTTCTCACCATTGATCTTAGATCCTCGCTTTTGAGGTCAAGCCACTTGGTAGCCCTGCATGTCTTCTACGTACCCTACAATCAGTCTCTAATGAACTTCTAACACTTGGCATCCCCATGTTCCTTCTAAGCATTATATTTGAATTATTGACTAATTTTCACTATTTATATTATTATACATAGTTAAACATGCTTTGTCGTTATTATTATTATAAGTCTCTTGACTTTAACTTACATCGCTCACCATTGATCATTGATTTTTGCTTCTACAATTAAGACACTTGGCACCCTTGCATGCCTTCTGAGCACATTACTTTCAGACCATGCTCTTATGCCACTTGGTAGTCCCATATTTCATTGATATTTTGAATGTTCATTGTTAGATCTGTCTTGACTATTTAACCCCATATTTTAATGTAATTAAACTTGATGGTCTTTGGTCTATCACAGTCTGATAAAGCAAATTTGAAGGTTTATATATTGAATTAAAAAACACTTCAAGATGCCAAATATTTATAGTACCTTTTTATAACTATAGACAACATTTCCATGAAAATATTTGGCTAATGTTGACTTTTTGATTACCTGCACAAAATGCACAAACTTACTAGATCACTCAGATTTGCATGATGTGTAGTGATGGTCTGACTTCTCTTAATCTAGAATATCCATGTTTCTCTTTCTCAATGATAAAATGACACACCATAACTTCACCAAGATATCTATATATGCCTCACAACTTATTCTTTATTCTTACAGATCTACACATGTGCCATATCTCTCCTAGCTATCAAACATAACTTTTTTTATCATTCATGCACTAGTACTACAGGTTTCTCTTTGACATGAATGAAAACCTAAGAAGTCAATGACCATCCTCAACACCTAAATGAGTTTTTTCAATTAGATTACAAGGTCTATGGGTTTGACAATGTATCATAAACTGCTAAAAAGGATTTTAGGCTAGGGAAGGGCTAATGAAGGTTGAAAATGACTAGAGGAGGGTAAAAAATAGGAGGCAAAGTTAGAGAAATTTTTTTAGGATATGGTTGTGTAGGTAAAAAGTGGTAGTATACAAAAAAAAATCCTAAAAAGCACCAGTGGTCTACCCACCATTTTCCCAGTGTACCCTTTAAGGCATGTACTCAGAGAGATGGAGACTCGACAAGTTCCTGCAAGAGAGTAAGTATCAGTAATTGTTAAAGTTTAAAAATATTATGTGTATACATATGCCCCACTTGAATATCATCATGTGTCACTTAAGTGAAATAGGGGATGGTTATTCAAAAAAATAACATAAAAAAAACAATGCTAAAGCTAAAAATTGTAATATTTTAAAGGAAAAATAACTAAAATTAAATGATTGAAAGGGAAATAACTAAAAAAGTAATGTATGTCTACCCTGACTTACCTTTATTGCTAGATGATTATCTGCTATGTTTATAGTTTTGATCATGGAAGGCATAGAAAATGATTTTGACAAAATTAAGGATATAAAACATAAGAGCAAAAACAAATAAATGCAAGAAAGCCAAGGTAATTGATGCTTATATGGACAAGACATACTTGTAAATTTGGCAAACTAGGGTGAAAAGTGTTATGTTGAACCAAATGACCAAGTCAAAATTTATATTAAATGGGTAATTGAAAATCCAAGGCTACTAAAGACCAAAAAACTCAAACAAGTAAACTTTAAGTAAGAAAGGAAAACTCACCAAGTCAAACCAAAGATACATGCCAAAAATGGTAATCAAACATCAATGTGAAAGCAATAACAATCCTTAAATAAATATGGATAAGAAAAAATGATAAAACAACATTGATGAGTGAGAAATAATAATCCTTACTCAATCATCAATTTATAAAGTGCATAAAAGGGAAAACAACATTGGTGAGTGAGAATTAATAAGCCAACTAAACTCAATAAGGGAAAAAGTATATGCAAAGGGAAATGTAACTAATGTGTGAATCAATCCTATCTTAGAGAAGATAAATCCTATTTACACTTTCGATTGTTGATATATTAGATATTCAGGGTCATGACCAAAATGGATCCATTAGACCTAGCCAAGCTTACCACAATATAATAACTAGAGAGGGTTCCAAAGCCTCTAGTAAAACAAAACTATGTAATAAACCTAACTATGTCCTATGTTTTCATATTCACTAAACTAATAACAAGTAAAGTAAAGTCTAATCTAGTACTCACCAAATCTTGTGGCACAAAATGGGGTTAATAAACATAAAATCAAACATGCATAAGAGAATCTTATTTAAGCTATATATAGGTAAGACCCTAATGCATGTAGAGAGATATATATTCAAAAGACATTACTTATGTTGATTCTATCTACTAAAGAGAGGAGAAAATTTAGAGATACTTACCTTGAAGGTGAACTTATTGAGACTCAATCTCTCCCTTGGCTAAAGGTGATTCACAAGAGGTTGTTGTGGTTTATAAGGATCACTAAGCAAAGCTAAAGCATCCAAGACTTTTCCTCAAGACTAGATTCTTCTCCAAGTAGAAACCTTAAGTTAAGACTTCTCAATTAGAATGGTGGAAGAGTAGATTTTAAATAAGCATAAATGAATAATTAACTCTTACTATCTCTCAAAAATGATAAAATGAATGTGTTTATATAAATGAATCTAACCCAATTCAATTTTGAAAGTTTAGCTGAAAAGGTCAACCCAATCGACTCTATATTATTATTGACAAAAGAAAATTAGGTCTTGGTCTTGGATGACCTAGACCCTATATGAGATTTGTCAATTATAGTACAAAGTCAATGGGGCCAACAATGTATCATAAACTATAAAAAAGGAGTTTAGTCTAAGAAAGGGATAATAAAGGTAAAAATGACTAGAGAAGGGTAAAAAATAGGAGGCAAAGCTTAGGGTAATGATTTTAGGAGATGATTGTGTAGATAACAAGTGTTATTAAGGGATAATAATCCTATAAAGAACCAATGGTCTAGCCACCCCTTTTCCAGTGCACCTTTTAAGACATGCACTCAGAGAGATTTAGACTTGATGGGTTTTTGCAAGAGAGAAAACATCAATAATTAATAAAGATTGAAAATATTATGTGTATACATATGTCCCATTTTAATCTCATCACATGTTATTCAAGTGAAATTAGGGATAGTGTGTTGATAAAAGAACATAGTAACGCATAACATCGAAGCTAAATATTATAGTATTTTAAAGTAAAAATAATTGAAATTAAATGACTAGAAAATAAATAATTAACAAATTAATGTATGTATACCTTGAGTTACCTTTATCATAGGATAATTATATGTTGTATTTATAGTTTTGATTATGGAGGGTGTAGAGGCTGATTTTAACAAACCCAATGTTACAAAAATAAAGAGAAAAGACAAGTAAACACAAGAAAGCCAAGATTATTGATGCTTATATGGAAAAGATGTACTTGGAAATTTGGCAAGCTGGGGTGACAAGTGTTATGTTAGACCAAATGACCATGTTAAATTTAGACTAAATTGAGTAACCAAAAATCTAAGGCTACTAAAGACTAAAAAATTCAAACAAGTAAACTTTAAGTAAGAAAGGCAAACTCACCAATTCAAACTAAGGATACATGTCAAAAATGGTAATCAAACATCAATATGCAAGTAATAATAATCCTTGCTTAAAAAAATACGGGAAAGCAAAAGGTGAAACAACATTGATGAGTGAGCAATAACAATCCTTGCTCAATCATCAATGGAAAAAGTGCATAAAAGGGAAAACAACATTGGTTAGTGAGAAGTAACAAGCCAACCTCATTCAACAAAGAAAAAGTGCAGGAAATTATAAATGGACTTATGTTTCCAAAAAAAAGGGCAGTAAAAAAAATAACAAATGGTAAAAATGAAGCAAAGTGATGCTGGGATGTAAAACAATGGTGTAAATAAAGTAATCCATAGTTTATCAAGCATATTGTTTTGTTCTAAGGATAGATAAAACTAAAACAAAATAGTGCTAGCATGTTTTTAAAAATGTGAACAAGAGGAATTATAAAAGGAATAGGAAAATGGATTTAGAATCAAACTTGCCTATTTAGTGGAGAAATGAAATGGTTGGAGGGGATAATGAAGGGAAAACCAAGGCAGAGTAACTCTTTATCGAAGTTAAGACACTCAAATTAGGTTTGTCAAAACAAGAGGACTTTCAACATTAAGGACTTTGAAGAACTTCTCCTAGCCACACAAGTCTTAGGACAACAAAATAAATTATGTAGATCATCCCATGAAGGATATATGCATGAAAATTAAAATGGACCTACCTTCCTACAATGTTTTGCCCATTCCTCAGGACCCCTTATAGAGCTGTTAGTCTACTATGAAGATTGGGTACTTGTATGAGAAAATAGGTAGTACCATAGAGTTTGTTGAATTCTCCTATTACAATCTACTAGCCTACTACACCCCAATGGACCTTAGCTATATCATGAGGCCAACTATGGAGTTTGAGTTTTGATTAGAGATAGGTGATGCTATTTGAATAATGTCTTTTGATGTGATTTTGAATTTTTAACTTTGACTGTTGCCTTTTATATCACTAACTTTTATGTTAAATGATTTGGATTTTAACTTTATTGATAGATTTTTCTATTCCTCCCTCATACATATTCAAAAAACCAAACATGGGTTCTAAAGATGACTTTCATTTGAAGTATTCAAACTTGGTTGCTAAGAAAGAGAACTTTGAGAGCATGTTGTCTAAGAGTCTAGTTAATTTAGGTGAAATAAAAATGTTATCTTGACTTCAACCTTATTTTATCCAAAGTGGAGTGAAAGGAAAAGAAATCAAGAGGAATGAAACATGAAATAGTTTGAATTAATTCAAATCACAAAAAATGTGATAAAAGGTGAAAAAGGGATACAATGATAGTAAAGTGTGATTCCTTATCATAAAAATGAGGGAAGTATAGGAAAACATGCTAACATAGTTTGTTGTGCAAATTTTATCTACAAAATAAGCAAAAGCGAAGGCTAAAAACAAAGAAAAAAAATCGTAACCATTGTTAAAAATTATAGAAAAGGAATACTAAATTCAATATGACAATTTTATGAGGAAGGCCTAGTCTTATTTATGGTTTTATATTGAAACTCATAAAAGAGAAACCCACAAGGGTGCATAAATCACATGAAATAAATGAGATAAAAATGGTTTTTGTGAGGAATTCTAGGTCCTATCCATGGTCTTACACTACAAATACAAAATATAAACCCAAGGGGTGATAAAAAGTATTAGAAAATAAGTTAAAAATGAGAACAATAAATGGAAATCATGAGAAATACTAGGTTCTATCCATGGTTTAACAATGCAACTCATGAGAAAATAGAAACAAAAAGGCCAAAAAGTAAGGACTAAGGTTTGTGGAAAGAGAGACTAATACAAAGGGTGAAACTCATGTAAGTATTCTTTAAAAAGTGTTTGGAAGATAACATATAGAAAATATGATAAGAGGGGAAAGATTTGAGATGACATCTATATCAAGGATAAGCATGTGAGAGACAAGCCTATGTGTCTCAAAAGGTTTCTTGAAGTTGAATTAGTTTGGTATCATGCAATGTAGAATAAGAGTGGGCATCATAAGATGCCCCAAAGGCTGAAGTGATATGTAGGTGGGAATCATAAGATACCTTAAAGGCTGAAAATAAGAAAAATATAAGGAGAAAAGAGCACCTCATATAGTGTCTAAATGGATTAAGGCTATCCAAGAAGATTCTGATAGGAGATTTCATGATGCTTGATGAAAGAAAAATAGATTAGGGAAGATGAAGAAGAATAAGGGATAGAGTTAGCCAAATAGAGAACATAGTCAGACAAACAAAAAACAAAATCGGCCAAAAAGAGAAAAGGTTAGCCTATAGATATTGAGTCAATTGGGTCGGTAAATTACTACTAAAACATAGGTTGAGAAGAGTAGACAGTCATATAGATTGACTGTGTCTTGCTGGATAGGGGATATAATAGATAGATAGGAATACATAGTCATTTAGGTTGACTATGTACTATAGATAGGAAGGTGAAAAACATAGTTTGTAAGAGATTGTAGCAACCAAGATGATAGTGTTCTAAATAGGGGATTTTTTTGTTAGATAGTTTAAAGTGAGAATAAAAACAAACAAATAAACAATTGGATCAATATGATTGATCCAATTGGGGTACACAACACAAACCTTGCACCAACGCTAGCCAATATATGTTTTATAATATAACACATAAAGATCAAAGAGAAACCAATCAATTGAATAGTAAATTTTAAAAGTTGGTCACCCTAAGTTTTATTATATTATTAGAAAATTATGATTTTAATGTGATAAGAAAGTTGGCTGAAATAGGGAACTAGAAAGTAGTCTAAAGTTAGTTTCAAGATGTTTGGGATAAAAGGGATCTATATTGGCAATGGTAATAACTTGGTATTAAGGACTACCCTTTCACTTCATAATCCTATAATGATAAGAGTGTTAGGTCATTTTACAATATATACCATTAACCATGTATTTATACTTGGCTAGAAAATCAAGTTAGCTTCCCCTTTGGTGATGAAATCTAAGTAGGTAGGCCTTGGGGAGACAAATGTTTAGATGATTTTTAAATGTTAAGTGATTTGGTAGTGTGTGAAAAAAAGTAAAATAGTGTAACTAAAATGGTAATTTGAAAAACCACCTATTTATACTATATAAGTTACTCTAAACATGCAAATAGCTAAAAAGGAGATGTGAATTAATTACTAGTAAATAGATGTTAATTCCTTGATTAAGAATAGTATAGAGTTGGTTCAGGTGACACTATATGAAAATAGTATAGAATAGAGTTGATTGGGTCATTTTTATTATATATATGCAACATATTTAAAAATAGAGTCGATGAGGTTAACTATGTCTCTTAGATAGAAGACAAACTGTAAAACTAAGTCGACTAGGTTGACCTAGTTATAGGTTTGTTGTTTTAAAGACCATTAACTTGTGAAAAATAGAACTAAAATGATAGAGAGAAAATATAGGAAACTTGGTGGGTTTTAGGATGATTTAGATGGAATTTTTTAATTTTTTAGTTTCTGCTTTTATATTTTTCAAATTGGGTTAACTAGTTCAACCAAGATCTATAAAACCTTGTATACTGAAGAAGAATAACAAATAGAGTCAACTTGTTCGATAATGTTTGTTGACCTGTATGTTAATAGAATAAAATAGTAGATAGATTTAACCTATTTAACAATGTATGATCATCTATAACTGAATAAGAATATTGTGTCAAACTACTTGATCTAATAACCTATAGTTGATTAAGACATGCATAGATAGAATAAAGTTATTTTGAAGCGACTATGTGTTAAACCTACACACATAAAGTTAGAACTATATCAACTGCTTTGATACAATGCTGTAAATATGGAAAAATATAATAAAATGATAAAAATGATGGTGTGAAAGAAAACCTACAAGGGTTAGATTCACATCAGGTTCACTAAAATGTATTCTAATAATCTATAAATCAATCTTAGCTTAGAGAAGATAAATCCTACTTACACTTTTGATTATTTATACATTATATATTCAAGGTCATGACCAAGATGGATCTACTGGACCTATCCAAGGGATCTCTTACCATAATAAAATCACTAGGGAGGGTTCCAAAGCCTTCAGTCAAGTAGAACTATGTAATAACCCTAACTAGGTCCTATCTTTTCATATTCACTAAACTAATAACAAGTAAAGAAAAGTATAATCTAGTGCTCACTAAAGCTTGTGGCACAAAATGGGGTTAGTAAACATAAAAGTAAATATGCATGGAGAGAGTAATATATTAAAAAACCATTACTTATGATACATATATCTAATAAAGAGAGGAGAAAATTTAGAGATACTTACCTTGAAGATGAACCCATCAAGACTCAATCTCGCCCTTTACCAAATATTCTTTGTAAGAGGTTTTGGTTTGTAAGGATCACTAAGAAAGGCCAAAACATCCATGAATTTTACACAAGATAAGATTCTTCTCCAAGTAGAAACCCTAATATAATATTCCTCAAGTAAAATGGTGGAAGAGTAGATTGTAAAGAATCACAAATGAATAATTACCTCTTGATTTATCTTTAATAATGGTGAAATGGATTTGTTTATATAGCTGAATCTAACCCTAGTCCTTTTTAAAATTTTAGTTGATAGGGTCAACCCAATCAACTTTGTATCATTATTGATAAAATAAAATTAGGTCATGGTGTATGTTGGCCAAGGGATGACCTAAGCCCTAAATGATTTTGTTCAATTAGAGTATAGGGTTGATGGCTTTGACAGTGTATTGTAAACTACTAAAAGGGATTTTAGGCTAGTGAAGGGCTAATGAAGGTGGAAAATGATTAGAGGAGGATGAAAAATATGAGGTAAAGTTTAGGGAAATATTTTTAGGATATGGTTGTGTAGGTAGAAAGTGGTAGTATAGAGATAATAATATTGTGAAGCACCCATGGTTTGCCCACCCCTTTTCTGGTACACCCTTTAAGGTGTATACTTAGAGAGATTGAAACTTGATAGATTCTTGTAAGAGAGAGAACATTAGTAATTGGTAAAGTTTGAAAATATTATGTGTATACAGCTTCTACTTCAAATGTCAAATTTTAAAACAATCCAAATTATAAGAGAAAACCAAATGAAAAAAATCATGAAGCTAAGATTACAATTAAAGCTATCTCACAACCAACATAAAAGCTTCAATTACAAGCTCTACTAAAGAGACAATTTTGAAGGTTACCATCACCCCCATGTATTGCTGCAAAAGCTAATTGAATGTAATCTCATCACTCTTCATCCACCAATATAAGTGGATGCATCTAGACCATAATATATATATTTTAATGGTAATGCATTGTGATAACCATAGATGTATTCGGCATCCTGTAAACATATGTTTCAATCTTAAGCATAAGATTCAAGATCTCATCGATGAGAATATTATTGATATTGGTATACCTATTGAAGAGGCTAAGCCATAAACAAATGACAATGCAAAACTTAAAATTTACAAAAATCCTTTTCCAAATCATGAAGCAACAAATAATAAGGACAAAGTTATAGTACATTATGAATATAATGCTCACATGGTATTTTTTATGGGAAAAATTTAGCTAATTTGTGAATTTTAACAAAAAATAACTTGGGTAAATATTTAATATATAGGTTGTTTTGAATTTTCACCTAAGTTATGACACATAGTGTAAATATATATAATATATAGCCATAAGTTAATACTTTCATGCACTCTAATTCTACATTTTTAGTTATCATTTATAAAATCATGTTAGTATTTTTCCATGAATTATAGTGATAGTATTTCTTTGTGCAATTTTTTTACTCAATAAAAGTGCCGATAGTTTTGCCTACCAATAGTTTTGCCTCGATAAAAGTGATGATAGTTTTACCTACCACTCTTGCTCTAAGTTTTGTGATTTAACCCTAAAAAATCACTCTTTTATAGTCATATATTGTATATAATATCTCAATTATGATAGATTAAATGGATATTTGTGTAATTTTCAAAATGTTAGGGTAGAATTGATTCATTTGCATTTAGGGCTTCTCTATTATGTTGATAGTGCTACACATTTCCATATGCCTACCTTCCCACTTTCTTGTTGAAGGCCTCACCTCTCAATGTGACTTTTATTGCTATGTTTTCTTACTATTATAAAAACCTCACCATCTTCAATCACATTTTTTTAAATTGAGTTTGCTAAAATGAGTTATTTAGATGGTCTGATTTACATCAATATTTTTTTGATTTTCAAGAAATGGCATCGTTAAACTTATTTATTGCTTTAATTCATCATTGAAGCTTTAGTTCCTCTAGTCTATTGCATGATTTATATCTATAATCATATATATAATTTATCAAGATTTTGAATGAGGGAGTAAATGTGTATTTTGGTAAGATATGTGAAATCCTTATGCTCTTTACTTAATTATTTGTAATGGGGTAAATCCTTTGTAGCTTAAATACCACCAATGGCAGTTAAAAATGAAAAAAAATGATGTTTTAAGCCATTGAATGGATGTTGTTAATGGGGATACTATCATGTATATTGGTCCCATAAAATTTCATGTATATCCCTACATATACTGGTTTCAAATTTAGGAACATTGATAAATACAAAGTGGTCAACAATCCACATATTTCCTTGGTTGACACGATTTTTGTAACTATTGACTTAGGCAGTATTTATCATCATAAGTCTGTAACCATTCTTTAGAATTAAATGTTTTACTAGTAGGGGTATTTTTTTTAGACACTATAAAGGTGAGCCTAACACCTCTACCATTTTTTTTAGGTACCTTTAACTATGCAGAAAATAGGCTCAACTTTTACATCAAATGGTTAATATCTTGGGTTGTTACAGAAGATTAATTGCTATGATATGTAATAATGTATGGTTTGTGTGGTTATGTATTGATCATAGTAAATGTGTGTTGGTGCACATTTTGTATACCAAAGGATGAATAATTGATAAACATGTGTTTTTAGTATGATTAGTCTTAATTTTAATAGTCAAAACTTTCCCCAATACAAGGGGCAAAGATAATACAAGATTTAGGTAACTATAGAGGTTGATGCAATGAACAATAATTGTGCAATTTGTTTTTTATAAACATGGTCATTTTAATGGTTAGTAAGCATAAAAATGAAGGTTTTATTTTATTTATGACAAGTAGGTCACACATGCTTTGATGGGATGTGGTTCATCAGGTTTTAGGGCTTGAAGTTGTTTGTTCATTTCCATGGGGATATGAATAATGAAGTTTTAGGTCTTAAAGTTGTTTGTTCATTTCCATGGATAGTGATAATTAATGTTTATGCATGATATAAAATATAGATGTTGATTTTGAATTGGTTTATTGTACACTTCAAATTTAGCAATGTAATCCTACAGGAAATTTCTTTTTTCTTAGTAGTGCTTTATTTTTTTGAAAAATTTGACATAACATGAACATCAATTAATTATTATCTAGAATGAATCATGAAATTTTTTCCCTAAAGGTTAATATTCTGTGAGAATAATATATCTTATGATTAAATGAATTATACCCTATGTAATTTTAAGACTTTAGTCTTGTAGTAACATCTACTAGATGTGTTGTCATTTATGTAAATATCCTTGAAATTGTTTATTCGATTTTTATTCATTAATTTTGACCTGCTACCATTAAAGGCCTCTATTTGAGTTCACATTTTTAGAGGTAATGAATTTATTACAATATCTTTGTCTCTGATTTATTTGCTAACTCATTTTTCATCTCACCTTAATATCATTTTATAATAATTATTAGTCATCATTTTTATTGCACCTTAGGAGTTCAAAGAGTAAAAAATATGTAGATTAGTCTCTTGTTAGTCCAAATGAGAAAACATCAAGCATAATAATTCACTAAGACTAAACACTCTTACCTAAAAATTAGAGGGAACATAACACAATATATAAGAGCACAAAATAGAGATGAAGACAATACAATTTTATTACTTCCTTTATCTCATTTGATGCTTACTTGTTGGAATAAGGATGTTCATGTTTGGCATATGATGATTTTAGTCTTTTAGTAATGCTCTTCCATGGTGGCAACATCTGTCCAATAGTCACTTGTGGCTTGGTGTAAAGCTTGGCATAAATTGGGCATTATAACACTACTCTCAGGCTTCAAGAAGGTATTCCAATAAAATAACCTTACACATAAAATATTATTTGCATATGGTGTGGGTACTTGTATTTATAACTCAAAGAACTAACTCTAACCCAAAAAAGGTTAGGTTAAATTTTAACTTGGGTTGAGTCTAAATTAACCTAGGTTGAGTCAATCTAACTTTGGGTGGGGTTAAGGCATTCATGAAATATTGACAACTTAGTTTTTGATATTAGTGAGGCATGGCAACTCACTTTATTTTTTTTTAAGGGCTTGATTCATATTTTTGAATATTTATGAGATAATAAATCACTTAATTAGATCATTTGACCCTTGACTTCATTTTTGGCTAAAATTTCCTTCTTTAGTAAATGAAATTCACTAATTTGATTTAGAATTTTTATTTAGAGAAGTCAATTAAGATTTATAATATAATTAGTCTCATTTAGTGTTTTTTTCTTTTGAAAATTGCTTTAAAAGTTTTTAATTAATAGCTTGACATGCCAAAAGTGTCAAATTACTAGGTCATAATTTGACTAGGTGAAGAACTTAACTAGGTTAGTGATGCATATAGAGTGATACACAAAATAATCTAGGCTCATCATGTTTATGGGTAATTAAATCCCTTACAAAGATGAATTTGGGTAATTTAGGTGATTTTTAGACTTAAAATATGTCATTTGCTAGAAATTGAACTTAATCTCTAGTTTAGGCATGAAAGTGGCCAAAACTTAGTGTCTATAGTTTATCCTATTTGAGAAGGAATTACGATACATAAACATAATAATGTATTTTAAAAAAATGAAAAAGTTGTTAAGATGAATGGTTCATGCCTTAGATGCAATCAATAAGCCCTTGATGGCCCCTCAAGGTAGTAGGTTACAATAATAGAACCATTGAGTGTTCCCTCAAAATGAAGAAAATGACATGATATATATGGAAACAGAGGTGGGATTACTAAATTTACCAAATGAAATTATAAAAATTAATAGCGATGGAATTACTGATTTGCCCAAAGTTAGTTATAATCAGTAACAAAGGGTGTGACACTAGTTTTCCCAAAGGTGGTTTTAAGCAGTGGCACAGATAGATGCTCCAGTAGGGTGGTAAGATGGATACTGATTTTTATAAAGGTGGTTATAATCAGTAACTAAATGGAAAAAATAGATTTTCCCAAAGGAATTTATAATTAGGAATGAAAAATAAGAAACACTGATTTGTCTGAAGGCAGTTATAATTAGGAACTAAAAGGGAAACACACTATTTTTCCCAAAGGTAGTTATAATCAAGCACTGAAAAGGAAACACATTGATTTAACCAAAGGTAGTTATAATAAGAAATATAAAATAGGAAACATTGATTTTTCTAAAGGTAGTTATAACCAACAAATAAAAGGGAAACACATTAATGTACCCGATGGTGGTTATAATTAGGAACACATACATTTTCACCAAAAGGATGGGTGGAGCAGTTAAAAATAGTGATTTTCCCATATGTGGTTATAATCATTAGCATGAGACACAAAAATAATGATTTTTCCATAGGCAATTATAATCATTAAATTGGTCAAAAACAAAATTTATCTTAATGGGGCAAATTGGTAAGGGTAGCTTATGCCAAAAATATATAAAATAGATTTACGATGAGATAACAAAAGATAAAAATAAATTTATAGCCTAAATTTGAGTTTGAATATGCATGTTTGAATAAACATGGGATATAGGTTGAAAAATCATTTTATTAAATGGGTTTCAAAGGAAGACCCAAAAAGATACACTGCCGCAATAGGGCAAATTGTTAAGGGTAGCTTATGCAAAAAATCCAAAAAAAGAATTTACAATGAGATGGAAATGGATAAAAACATATTTATAACCTAAATGTGCATTTGAATATGCACATTCAAACAAACATGGGATATAGGTTGAAAAATCATGTTGTTAAACGGGTATCAAGGGGAGGCCCAAAAAGGATGGTTAAGTTATTTTATGATATGGTCAGTTGGTTATCATCTGATTATGTTATATGTTTATTCAAATATGCTCATTTGTATAAACACATAATAAATCATTGGTTGTACTTTTTTATTACTCATGGATTCAAGCATGTGTTAGGGTATTTGGTTGGGTTCTTGATATATTAGAGAGATGCTACCATTACTAGAAGACTTTGTGAGCATGGTTTTGTTGGAGCTTGTGATATTATGCATGATAGTTATGGATAATTAAAAGGACAATTCATATCCTAAGCTTGGAATAATTAATTTAAATTTAAATATAAATAAATTATGAACAAGATATGAATCATCAATCCTAAATATAAATATAACAAATAAATCAAGTGTAGGACTAAATACATGAATTCACGATTGAAATACATGATATGAATAATCAAGACTTAATTGCAAATAAAATGTAATAATATTATGAAAACTAAGAAGAAAATAATAAATAAAAGGTAAATAGATAAAAACAAATAAAAGCACAACAAAACACCAATAAAAAATAACAAAAAACACAACAAAACACCAATAAAAAATAACAAAAAACACCAATAAACAAAACATGCAAATAAATAAAGTGAAAAAAATAATCAAAACAACTAAACAATCCAAAGCAAAGAAAAGTACAGTAATAAAACTAATCTAAACACAATAAACAAAAATACACAAAGAATGGTTAATCATAATGTTAGTGCAAACATAAAACAAATTATTTGTACATGTAATATAGGTGTTACTCTTGGCGATAGGGTGAACCCTAAGCTAGGTAACAATGACACTAATAAAAAAACATACAAATCATAGACTAATGGTTTCCCCTAGGCTATAGGGAAATAATGACACAAACAAGATGATAAAAACATTTCCCCTAGGCCATAAAAGACAATGAAACAAAATAAATAAAATAGGGGGGATATAGAATAAAAGGAAGGGGTAGCCGAGCTGACTCCAGATGCACCAAGCAAGTGGATGTTGCCTACATAGTTCCATGGGCACAAGATCCAATGTGAACTTTAGTCTAAATGTAGTTCTCCCAAAATATGAGATAAAAAATGGATGATAAGAAAACATGATTAATGTGTAGAGGAAAATAGGATTGGTCTCTCAAAATGATAAGCACGTGAAAAAAGAGGGGTGGCATTTCATAATCATGAAAATGTCCATGTAAATAAATCACATAAACATGAGATTATGGTTTAGGTTAAAACCACACTAAAAAGCAAGAGATGAATATCTATTAATGGACTGAAATGATAATTCATAGTGTCTACTACATTTAAGGCTTAGAATGAGAATGAGTTCATAAAATGATGAGAACATAAGATGAAAGTGCTTACAAAATGGCAAAAGCATAAGATGAAGGCATTTTAAAAAGGTGAGCATAATAAAATCCAAGTGGTCATTAGTGTATCAAATTTAAATACATAATGCTCACAACATGAACTTGCAAAACATCAAGAGTGTATGGATAAGGTCAATAAAGATGGGGAAACTAAAGGACAAGTGATTAATTGTGAAATAGCTAGGAGTCCCATGATCCTTAAGGCAATGAAGTGGTCAAAAAAGAAAGGAAGGTGTGGCTGAGCTAACCTGAGATATTGGATGTATCTAGGTGTTTCCTACATAGTCTGTGTAGACCTTAGATTGATTTAGTTCTCATAGAAATGAGAGGAAAAAAACCAAGGTGGTCTAGAAATGAAACTGAATAGATAAGATGACCCATCCCATAAAATTTTGGTGGACTTATATCTTGCATGGAAATTCTAAGCCAATTTTCATGATTTTGTGAATTTTAGGATTTTATAAATCTTTTACAAATGTTTAGGGTTTCATAAGTATTTTAAATGTTTTTGAAATTTTATAGGCATCTCAAATTGATTGAGGATTTTGAGACACACAATAGTCCAACTTATAAAATGGTGAGAGGGTGGCTAAGGTTACTCACAAAATGGTGGGAGTGTGGCAAAGGGGTGACTAAGTTAACCTCAATGTGAATTGAGCATTACCTATATATTCCCATTAGAACCTCAAGTCACTATAGTTTTGACTGCACAAATGGTGGTGAAGGTGGTAAATCACTTCCAATGTTTGGTGCTTTTGATATCTCATATCAATATAGAATTATTAGAGACAACACATTCTGAAATCAAAAAATGCTGAGAGCATGGTAAAACAGGTGAATGAGTTGACCTCAACATTAATTGAGCAATGTCTACATATTCCTATTAAGACCTCAAGTCACTATAGTTATGCCTTCACTAAAAGGCATCCAATGAAGTACAAACAAGTTCTAGTTAAAGGAACATGGGAAATTAAATGATAACAATAATGGCAAGGTGATGTGATAATACATGGTAAAGGTGTTACTCTTAATTTACCTATAGGTGGTTATAATTAGGAAGCAAAATCAAAGGGTCAGTGGTACTAATTTTCCCATATGTGGTTATAATTACTAAGACAAGGTGGGACACTAATTTGTCCAAAGGTGATTATAATTTGTGGCACTAGTCAAATGTAGCAACAAATAAAGGATGTAATTGCTAGGACCACTATCACACTACTTTCATATACTTTCATTCAAATATGTAATTATGAAAGAACTGTTAGAACTAAATCTGTCATCAACCACTGAATGTGCCTGAAGGATAAATAAATTGGAATGACAAATAAATTGGAACTAATGTCAAATGTGATAGGTGGGGTTAAGTAAAATGAATTAGTTGGCAAAGGGTTAAGGTTATGGTAGAATAAAAAGGTGAGGAAAAAGGAAAGGGAAATGGTAAGGCAAAGGATAAGGCACAATAAATGATTCTATTATTCCTTTTGATATGGAAATGCATATCCTAATCAACATATGATATAACTAGAATGAACCATGGGCTATAATGATAATAGGGTTGCCCCCAAGTAACAAGGTAAGGTATGAAACAATGACAAGGGAAAGGCAAAGTAAATGATTCCATTATTCTTGTAGATATGGAGATGCTCTTCCTGATCAACATATGATATAACCAAAATAGTTAAATGTTTAAATTACTAGCTGACACCTCTTCTATATAGCTGATTTGCCAAGAACCTACTGCTAATTTAGACTCCAATAATGTTATTATGATCTTCATTGGTCATTCATTCTATTTCCTTCAAACTTTTAGACAATATGTCTTTGTAGCCTCTGTAAAGGAAATTATGGTCAAGGATGGTAAATATGGATAAACATTGGCTAAAAAGTCTGATCTAGAAATTTAATATAGGTATTGAATGAATAAATGGATTATAATAGAATGTATAATGGTTGGGAAACAAATAAAGATTAGGCTTTTCAAGCACACACAATGTTTCTAATTCTAGATTTGACATAATTTTGTTTGTGGTAGGGCTAAATACTTGTGAATATGCTCTTGATAGGACCACTAGATTTTTATTTTATTTGGGCCTAAGAGGTGCTTCCATCTGATTATGCTATAAAATGAAAGTTGTACTAATGTTATCTTTGATAATGCATTCATCAAGTAGTGAAGAATTATTGTGCTAAGTGATTGATGCCTCAAAGAGTTTTTCACCAATAAAGTTGTCTTGATTGTCCCATAGTGCCTTCGAGAAGTTTTCACTAAGGAATGTTGACATTTGACTTTGATTGTCTTCTAGCACTTCAAACAAGGTTTTACTATAAGATACTGAGTTTGGAATTTGATTTCTCCCTAGTGCCTCCAAAAAGGTTTCACTAGGAGATTATTCTTCTCTTACAAGAACGTGGTCTTGGTCCCATTGATATTCTGTAACTGATATATTACCATGGATGCAATTCAATAATGTGTGATTCTATTGGTCCTAATTGACACTTGTGGAAGGTAGAATGTTAATAAAATGGATAGGTTGGTTGGTGTTAATGGCATGTGGAATAGTAATGGAATGGGAAGAGGCAACACAATCCTCATAAAATATACTAAGATAACTTGTGTTGATGTTGAAGTAATCATCCTCCAAAACTATGGAAGGATCAAAAATATATTTGAATTGATCTAAAAGGCATGTGTAACCAATGTTTTATCATCCATAAATGTATTTTAATTTTGATGTTGAGTTTGAATCAAAGGAATCTAAATCCAATGTCAATACTGACATTAATTTTGCTTTTGATGCTAAATTTTATATCGGTTCAAAATTAGAACCTGACTTTGATGTTGATTCTTTATTTCATGTGCTAAAAAATATACTATGTTGAATGTTTAGTATTGGATGAGTAATGGATTATTATTGAAAAATGGGATCTTCAAACATAGGCTCAACTAAGAATTACTCCATAAAGATTGGCTTGTAAAAATGAGGCTTTTTAACAAAAGGGAAATGGTCAACAAGAAACTCCACAAAGATCAGATTGTCAAAGTGAGGCTCTTTAGAAATAAGACAATGGTTGAAATAATTATTTTCCCAAAGGTAGTTATAATGATTAGGGGTGACTCAATAAAGACTGGATTGTCAATGTGAGACTTCTCAACCAAATGGAAAGAGTCAATAGGCAACTCCATAGAGATTGGCTTATCAAAGTGAGGCTCCTCAAAGAAAAATAAAGTGTCAAAGGGTAATTTAACACAAGTTAACTCATCAAAAATAGGTTCTTAAACAAAAACATCATGGATTGGTTGGTTCTCTTGGCCTTGGCTTACACTTGGTTATAATGATGGCTCTTGGAGAGGTAATGATTAGATCTATTGTGGTTTTAAGACTAGCTAAAATCTTCTAAAGTGGGTGAAGGTTGGTAATGAATGAATAATGATTTGTGGTTTAATAATGATCTCTTTGTAAATAGGCTCATCTAAGATGGGCTTAATAAAGACTAAATATAGGTCTAGGATAGTAGCTATGATTTTTATAGTCCCAATTGTGTAACCTTATTAGGATAATGAGTTACTAGACTTGGAAGGGCCTAGAATAATAATAAATGGGTGTTTTGGAGTTTGGTTGCTAATGCAAGCTAAAGGGTGAGGGCCTAAAATAGTAATCCTTGGGTGTTATAGAGCTTAGTTGCTAACACAGACCATATGATGAAAGCTTGGATAAGAATATGGCATCACCAAATATTATGATAAAGGGTCATGCCTTTGTTTAACATATGGAATTTTATAATATGGATAGGGATATGTATCATAAGCTACATCATCATACGACTCTTAAATAAATTGGTCATGCCTTTGTTCAATGTATGGAATGTTATAAGATAGATTGGGATCCATCTCATAAGCCATGTTATCATACAACTCTTGAATAAAAGGGTCAATCCTTTGTCTAATGTATGTAATTTTATAAGATAGATTAGGATCCATCTCATAAGCTACATCATTATACGACTCTTGAACAAAAGATTCATGCCATTGTCTAATGTATGGAATGTTTTAAGATAGATCATGATCTGTCTCATAATCTACATCATCATAAAAGTCTTGAAAAAAAGGGTCATTCCTTTGTTCAACGTATGGAATGTTATAATATGGATAATGATCTATCTCATAAGCTATATCATCATATGATTCTTGAATAAAAATGACGTTGGTCATAAAGTTCTCATAGTCTAGATTATATATAGTCTTGCTACGTATGTAATGAGGCATGTTCGGATCTATAAATAGTTCTCATGAAAAATAAAGGGTCTAAATGTAATGAAAAATTAAGGTAGACAAACAAAGGACCTTTAGATCTATAAAAGAGGCACAAAGGGATAAACAACTAAACTAGGCAAAGGTACAATAAAATAAACATGAAAATGGTTTAACAAAAGAGTGTTTATTTTCCTAAAAGCAGTTATAATCAATGACAAAAGTAACACAAAATATCAATCTCATTTATGGACATAGTACTTATTTTCCCAAAGGTAGTTATAATCAGTCATAAGAGTGTCTAAATAAAGTATAATAACTATGAACTAGGATCAAGATATAGTAATGATTTTCCCAAAGGTGGTTATAATCATACTAAAAACAAGGCTAGACTCGAAAACGCAAAAATAAAACAAGAACTAAAAATCAAACTAAACTAAGGTAATTGGATTGGATGACACTCAATAATTGGCTCACCTAAGTCTCAAAATTTGAATCATGAAAACTATTGGAACAATAGGACTAGGCCACACAAATTCAACATGAGAAACTTAAAACAAAGTATATGACAACCACTTGGCTCAAAAGGAAACTCTAAAAAATGTACAAAATAAACAATAAGTGTTAGAGATCAAATATGAAATCAACCCAAGTAACACAATGTAAATAAAAAAGGTAAATAACCTAAGCCCAAATTAAACAAGGCTTTGGCATAAACCTGATTAGTTTGGGATTTGCACTTCAAAAGGTTGAGTTTTAGATTTAATGCAAAAAACTTGAATGTTCTAAGGCAAAAGAGCTAGACCAAAATGGGTAGCATAACCACATGTTTGAAATAAGAGAGATACAATAATATCTTGGAACTTGGTTTCAAAAGTGATAAGAAATTAGAACAACTTAGGCAGTGTGACAAGTTCCTTTAAAGAAATGTCATAGCAAATGGTTTTGGACTAGAATATATAAGGAAAATTTTTTAGATGAAGTGGGCAGTGTAATGATGCCCCATTTAAACAAAAGACATAAATAGTTTTAGAACAAAATTCCATGGCATAAAGTGTGACACAAACAAATAAAGTAACACCTCTTAGGCTAAAGGGATGTAAAAACAATGTGATAGCTTTGGAATTGTTTTGGCATGACAACACAAATTAATAGATTTAGTCTAAAAACACACATGTAAATCAAATAAAAATAGAATTAACACTAATGGCTCATCTTATATCTAAAACTAACACAAGTGTGCATAGTTTCTACCAAACCTTCCATTGATATACCAATGCTTGTGAGGAATTAAGTGTTAATCCAAAAATTAAAGTACACATGTAGGTATAGGTTTTACTCCCCCATTTATCTCTCAAGCATTGATACATGGCACAAACTTATAGTGAGGAACACTCGGCATCTTGAAATAAACTCTATAGTAAGTGTGGTTTTGACTAAAATATATAAATCTCAAATGTACTAGATGGTCCCAAGTATGGCTAACATAAGGGAAAAATCATGTCAAATAAATCCAAATCACTTAGCTTACTATGCAAGGGTATATTCCTTTGCATAGTGACTCTAGCCATGTACTACTTAGTAGAGTTCAATATATGGTTATCGTATGGCCTAAGTACTCATTGGGATGGTTGGGCGAACCACTCACCATTATCTCATCCAATATTTTTCCCAATTTGTATACCCCATCATGGAATAGGGTTGGAATGATGCTAGGAGATGAAACCCTAGGTCAACAAACCCCTAGAGAGCTCATGGGGAGGTGATGAACTCCCTCCCATAAGCTAGATGCATTAAAATAAATAAATGAAAAAGGAAAGATTTTAGAAGTTATTTTTGGGTCACCCAAGTCAATCAGAGTTTGGGTATAACATGACATTATTTCTGACATAATTTTTTCAAATAATGGAAATAAACTAAGTGCTTTGATCACTTGAGTTCCCTAAAGGGGACGGGGGAGAACATACATGCAATAGTTCATAATTTTCCACAAACAAAAAAATAAGTCTAATGAACTTTGAAATTTAGATACTAATAAAAAAATAAACATAAAATGAAAAATCTCTTAAGAGATCTAACTAAAATGGGTGTTCCTTTTAATAACACTAAATCAATGTGTGTTTGAAAATTTGGCCCCTTAGCCTTGTTTTCACTTATAAAATTTTCGAAAAAAATTAAAAAGGTATATACAACTAAGTGGATATTAAGAACCAAACAAAATGTATGTGAGTTTTTAACAATACTTAAGATTTTATCTCTCCACCTCAGGTCCTACAAGATGTTAGGGGGTTTGCTTAATTAGAATCTTGAAAGCAAGTGAATAAATAACAATTTAATTTGGGCTCTCAGGTTTACGTTTTTATCTTAGATAGAAATCATCACCTATTACACAAAGATCGATGCTAATTAATAAAATAGATGTTGATTTAGTTAGATCACTAACATTTCCTATAACCAAACAAAAAAAAGTGTGTTTTGAACAAAAAATGGTTGTTAAATAAGTTTAGGACTCAAAAATCTCATGGATCTGTAAAAGGAAAGGTTACATAGACAATAAACATGCCATTAAGCACAAAATTAATGTACTAAAAATCAAAAAAATATATTAGAGGTATAATACTGAGAGGGGGGGGTGAATCAGTGAGCCCATATATTTCAATATCAATTTCAATACTTTCAAACTAATTAAATAATCAACGTATATCAACTTGATCAGTCAATATTAGCAAGAGAGCTCATTCATTCAATGCATATACAAGATCAAACACATAACACATAGTTCCTATAAGAAACACTCATGGGGAATAAAACCCACTCTCAAGATTGAAACACATGGATTACTTGTCTTATAAGAAATTACAAACAAGAGACTGGTCAACTCCTTTAGACTAGAAAACCTTAATCATATCCTCCTAACCAAAGGCCTTTAGTGAAGCACCTATTTAAAAAGGAGAAACCCCCTAAGGAAGATCAAGTCCTTTAGATGATCATTTAAACAATTTTACCTTAATACTGATGTATTCAATACCTGATGATTGATCTCTGATTATCTAACCCCTGCACAAACTCTCTCTCAATCTCATACATGCCTCTCACATAGGTATGCCACAATCTCTCTCCTTTTTATTCAATATGTCCTCATATGCACACTCAGACCTCTTCACATATCATAAAACTATAAAATAACTATTCTAACCTTAGAAATATGACTTACATGTCACACACATAGTCATCAATATACTCTACTTATTAACTCATCAACTGGGCACTCTACCTCTCCTTTG
This sequence comes from Torreya grandis, assembly GCA_037957365.1. NCBI lineage: Eukaryota > Viridiplantae > Streptophyta > Pinopsida > Cupressales > Taxaceae > Torreya > Torreya grandis. Next base: position 1,524,203 of record JARHVA010001107.1, read on the forward strand.
ATTTCACTATACACCTTACACTAATCTTCCTCACAAGTCTCACACTCAATTCAAAAAATCATCACCTTTGGTTTCACTATATATAGAGCTATCATGATTATCAAGATCACAATATTTCCTTGTCAGCCATAATACATGCCTTCACCCTTAAGGCATCTTACATGGGTCACACTTAAGCAAAACTCTCTTTCAAATAGGCCTAAGTCACTTTTAGGTCCCATGGAGACCCATTCAACTCTTTTACACTAATATAAGAAAACTAAGAACAAATGACCACTTATAAATGTATGAAACCATTCCATATGATCCCTTTGACATCCTCAAATGATGACAATTGCCAAAACACTCTTCTGCTAAAGCACAATTTGCTCAAACAACATTTTGTGCATACAATCACCATGAATGAATACACAATAAAATTATAAACCTTTGTTCATACTAAAAATAATTGATTAAACTTTAATAATTCACATAGATCATCCTCATGGAGTTTAAAACATTCCCCAATAATTAGTTCATCATTAAACATTGAAACAACATCAGAACAAGCTCAATTACCCTTCTTGGGTTACTTACAGAACACAGTCGAACACATAGTCAAATTTAGAGCTCAATATAATTTTTTATACATACAATAAAAATTTCAAATTAATATTTCCAAATTCATATTGGATTCCTCTACAAATTTTCTTTTTAAACCATGGTCAAATTTTGCATAGATCAAAAGTTATGGCTCAAAAACTAGACATTGGTCTTTCCCTTGTTAAATTCCAATATTTGAATTCAAATAGTCATAGTTAAAATTCGAACACCATGATATCATCTTGAGTCCTTTCTACTTAGATTAAACATGCACCATATATCTTTTTGTATAAATCTCAACCTTTAACACATAGTCTACCAAAGCCAAATGTTAAATATTGAACATGTTGAACTCATCTCATGCAATCTGGCAACTTTGACCTCATGCATTCTATCGATCTCTTCAAGATTATCCTAGCTTTAAAAATGTTATAAAACTATTATTTTGACATCTTTAATTTAATGCACATCATTGATATCTATTTGTATGATCACCCACTCATCATTGATCTTTGGAAGAAGCTCAATCTTTATCTCTACACAATGTTAAAAATTGTACACTTGGCACGCTCTCGCTACTTCATAACATCTTGGAGTAATGTGATCCATCAATAATGTTCAAATTTTTCCTATTGAAAAATTGACTATGGGAACCATTACAATTTGTTTGAGAATCCAAATTTGAACCTTAATAACGTTTACCTTACTCAATCGTATGTTCTTCAATTTGGACCATATGATCTCCTCACATAGGAGAATCTGACCATGTATCAAAATACTCATAAAACCTTCACATGTGAGAGATATAATTCCATTAATTTTCTCATTCAATTTTTTTTCCATGAGTGAACAATGTCAAAAATTTCCCTGGAAGGCTAACTTTACACATGCATATCTTTTGATGCACTTCAACACATGATCTAAAATTTAGTGAAAATTAACTAGGAAAAAAATTGAGCAAGCCCATATAATCATATTGTTTTTAAACATCCACACATGCAAGATATTCCATCACCAAACTACTTACTTGACTCTTTCTTGCCTCATGCAAATTTTGCTAAGTATGGGAAAATAATGTCAAACTACTTGGGAGCCTAAATTTTCACTTGCATATCTTTTATCATGCTTGGGTGAATGAATTTATATTTAGTGTATATTAGCTAGGCATAATATTCATCAAACCCATGTTACCATTTCCTCTTGAAACTTCCATGTGTGTGAATGATGACATCATCAACATGCTTACTCAGCTCCATTTAAACATAGAAAACACTTTCAAAAATGCTTGAGAGCCCAACTTTGCACCCACATATCTTTGAATTCACTTCATCCCATGAATTTATACTTAACACATAGAAAATAGGGGATAATGTGATCACAACCATATGTCCATATCCCCCTGACTCTTCCACACATGACAATGGTGACATCAATAAATTACCTACTCAATTTTATGCCATTAGACCCAAAATGTCTAGATGAGGATAATGATGAATTAGGTGAATTCCATTCATGTACAAAATCTATCCAATCATCTTTGACCACTAATAGAACCTCTTTCACATTTTCAATACTTTAGACTCATCCCTAATCATCTCAAACCATGCCAAAATTTAAGATCAACCAAGTATCCTTCAAGCATTCTAGGATAAATGCATTGCACACTTTGTCATTATCACTTAGACTATCAAGGAACTTCATCCACTCACCTAAAAATCTTCATGACATCATTGAAAACTCTCCAAAAATATCCCCCTTTGTCAATGATGTCAACAACCATCATATAACAATATACAACTCACCTTCTTCTCTCTCTTGAAGCACATTCACAACAAGAACTTTATCCCCCTTTAACACAATGAAAAAGCTGGAGCCAACTAATCCTAAGGACTTAAAAATACCATAAATGATAAATTACAACCTTAAAAAGATGATGCAAACTCCCCATTACCTTGAGTCTAACTTTTATTGCCTTGACAACTTCCTCTTGCTCTATGCTAACATTTTCTTTAGCCAAACACTACAACCAATGACTATAGAACAAAAAAATACTAAAATATAATTAAAATCGCTAAGAGACATCTAAGAGGGACTCTCCCTAATATTTTTGAGCCATTACACATATTGAGCATCTTCAAATCTCCACACACCATGAAGAACCACCACACATGCTTACTAGCATTCTCTCTCAAGCTACCATAAGGATCATCAAAAAAAATTTGTACCACTAACCAAATATAAAAATGATCTCAACCAACCTAATAAATCTCCTTGAAACATACATACCTTTCTCTTTTGGATAAACTAATAAAAAAATACTCTTCTTCACACTAGGCCTATCTAGTCTCCTTATAGCCCTACCTAGAACTTGTAGAGCCCATGAATTTAAGTAGATACACCTTCAAGAATTGAAACTTCATATCTAAATTAGTCTCATATTCCCATTAAATCATACCAATTTTCAATTACTAACTCATCTTATTTAATATACTTCCTTCACAAACCAACTTGCTAATTAAGCCTGCATCTTGACAAAAATATGAATAATTTGAAAACCACAAACCTTAAAATCTATATGAAGATTGATTTGAAAATCCATTTGTCCCATTCAATACATTAATAAGCCTTAAACCTCAACTCATAAGGAAAACCACTTTTCAAGCAAAGCCTAAATCCCTAGAAATTCAAAATAAGTAAGGTCAATAAACCTCCTTTTAGTCAATGTCCACCTCTAAAACTTCTTGTACAATTGGAGAAAACCATTACACACTTTTGGAATAAAATTTGAGCCTCCATAACTTTGGGAACATATAATTCCTATAACCTAATTTAGGACTTGCATACTCTTAAACATAAACTGGGAAACCTGAGAGCAAACAAAAATCTCTAATTTGACTTTAACATACATTCAGATCATAATACCACCTGAAACATGATAGAATATGGTTAAAATAACTTTATATGAAAAAATATCATCTTGAAAACTTACAAATCCTCCTTTTCCATTTGGGAACCTTCAATCTGACCCTGTAGATTGCTCCATATACAGTTATCAACATCATGACATCACCTTAGCATATCTTCCACCTAGACATACCTGCTCCAACAAAAAACACTCATCTCTAGCCTTATAGGACCTTATGAAGAACACCATAAAAACACTTGCTTCTCCACTGAAAGGAGAATCCTAAGAAGCATAGACAAAGACATTCTTTGCACCACAATGCTCTAAAATAAAGTGAAGCTAGGAGTGGGCCACATTTCCTTAATAACCATAGGAATCATATTATAAATATATAAATTATTGCTCTTTTTATTATTATTTTTAGTTTGAACTATGAAAATTGGTTCCTTTTCTATATCACTCTCCTTCTCTTCTAATATAGAATTGACAACACATGGAACAACTATGGAATCTTGACATACCTTTTCATTTGAAGAATTAACCTTACATATTGGAGTCTCATCAATAGGTGTAGACAATTGATGTTATTTACATGATAAATGCTTAGCAAGAACAAGATGTTCACTTGGATCCATACATATCTCAGAACTTACCTCAACCAACACCTTGGTCTTCTTCTTGAGCTTGGTCTCTTCATTCTTAACATGAGCAGACAATGAGAGCCCTTGGAACTCTTCTTTTTCTATAACATTCTCCACCATAGCAAACATATTACTTGGATATGTAGAGTCATCATGACTCAAATTTGGTTTCCATGAGCTAATTTTCATTTGTCCTTGCACTCTTGGAGCCTAATTGAACTTATTTTGACTTAATGGCCTTTACTCCTAGAACTGAGTAATGTGACCTCTCTATTAACCGTTGTAGTAAACTGTACTCCTTAATGGAAAATTAGGTTCTCTTACCTTATTCAAAAAATGTTTTACAAAGTGTACCACATTATGATAGTTTCAACACTCAACCTTACTCACACCACTTGACTAATGATTCCATTCATAGTTACATGTAAACTCATTTCTAATAGGTCTTCTACATTCTCTAGCTTTATGCCCAAACTAATTATAAGTATAGTAATAGCCATTAAAATTTACGTACCTGATGGAATTTGGTTGTCTAATCTATTTTGTATTCATTCTACCAGCACATTCATTTCTTTTCTGATGATTTATCTTCAAAGGCTGATTGTCCTTGTTCACATTAGTCTTCATATTGTCTTGAGTTGCAATCTTTGGTTCTTCTTTGTATCCAAGACTAGTCTTATCAATTGCATGCTTTTGATCATTTAGAATGTTGTCTAGATCACTTGAAATCTTTTAAAATCTCATAATTGACATTACCTTACTAGATATCTTCTCCAACTCAAATTTCAATGACTCATTTTCAATAACCTTGAACATTCATCTTCTTTAGCTTTCATTTTTGTAGACATGATTTCCAATTGACAACTGAAATGCTTGAATAGATCTTCATGATCCTTGGTGTCTTCATTTAATCGTGCCTCACACATATTGAATTTCTCCTTATAATCCTTCAGTTTAGATAACATCTTATTATTGATCTTATTTTCAATCTTTAGCTCTTCAAGAGCATTCATCAATTTAGTCTCACAATCCACCTCATCTTCATCATCATTTGAGTCACTTCAGGTAGGCTCCTTTTGATGTGAGAAACTTCCTTCCTCAGCCATGAAAGGGATCTATATTTAACAAGACCATCATCTTCATGATCATACTCTGAGTCACTATCTTCACTCTCATCTAATGAGCTGCAATCTTCTTTGGTGTAGAGACTCTTTTTACCCTTGAAGTACTTATTGTTATCAAAACTTTTGAATCCCTTTTTGCTTTTATCAAAACTAAATGATCTCTTGCCATCATTATGAACTTGATCATGATATTCATCATCATCCTTATTATACTTATGAGGGAACTTATTATCAAAGTGTCCTATCTCACCACATTGAATCATTTGAGGGGTAGTTTACCTTTATACTTGCCTGAACCTGTTTTTCACTTAATTGAAATCAAAGAAATTAGTTCATCCTCATCTATGTCAAAAATGTCATCCTCTTTAGGTTTGTTACCTTGGAACTTCTTCTTTGTCTTAATTTTAGCCTTGAAAGTTGTTTCCTTCTTTGGTGTTATATCATCATTCTTCCTCATCTCATAGGTAGTAAGGGTGCCATGCAATTGATCCATCTTTAATTGAGTAAGATCATGACTTTTTTCTATAGCAGATACTTTCAAATTAAATTTTGGGATAGAGACCTTAATACCTTTTAAACAAAAGTAGTCTCTTCAAGTTTCTCTCCAAGATCTTTAATGACATTGACAATCTCATCAACTCTCTGTAGAAAGGATGTCACAAAATCTTCTTCATTCATCTTGAGACTTTCAAGTTGCCTTCTATGAGTCTATAAATTAGCAAGCTTGACTTTTGAATCTCTTTCATAAATAATCTGCATTTTTTCACATATCTCTTTATAAATTTTAAAATGGATTATCTTGGTGAACACAGTCTCTATAAGACCAAAAGTGATGACATTCATTGCCTTAGAATTATTCTCAAACAAATTCTTATCTATAGTACTAGATACATGAGTAGTAGGAATAACATAACAATCCACAATATATTTCAATACATCAAACCCTAGGGACATAATGTATGTCCTCATACTTTCACTATAAAATACATAATGGATCCATTAAACATTGATGCTTGCTTAGTAGAGAAACCTCTTTGATGACTACCCATTTGTACCTTAGATCACCTTCAAGATATTAAGCCTTTATCAAAGGACTTGATCTGGTACTAGTTTTTAGAGGTAAAATCACTGAGGTTGGTGAATTAGTGAGCCCAAATATTCAATCTCAATTTCAATCCTTTCAAACTATTTAAACAATCAACATATATCAACTTGATCAAATAATATTAACAAGAGAGCTCATTGATTTAATGCATACACAAGATCAAACACATAACACATAGTTCTTATAGAAAAACATCATGGGGAATAAAACCCACTCTTAATCCTATAAAAAATGGACTACTTGTCCTATAATAAATTACAAACAAGAGACTGGTCAACTCCTTTAGACTAGAAAACCTTGATAAAATCCCCTTGACCAAAGGCCTTTAGTGAAACACCTATTTGATAAGGAACAACTTCCCCTAAGGAAGATCAAGTCCTTTAGACCGTCCATGAAAACCTCTAAATTTTAACTAATATCTTCAACACCTAATGATGGATCTCTATTTTTCTAACACTTGAAAAAACTCCCTCTCTATCTCACATAGGTCTCTCACATAGGTATGCCACAATTGCTCTCCTTCTTTAATCAAACTATCCTCATATGCACACTCAGACCTCTTCACATATCCTCAAACTATAAGAGCACTATTATAACATCAAAAATATGACCTATAGGTCATATACATAGTCAAAAATCTACTCTACTTATCATATCCTCATGACTAAAGGCATTTAGTGAAACACCTATTTCATAAGGAGCAGCTGAACCTAAGGATGATCAAGTCCTTTAGAGCCTCATTTGAAAAATTTCACATTAGTATTAATGTATTAAAAACTTGATGATGGATATATGATTATCTAACCCCTGCATAAACTCTCTTTATCTCATATAGGCTTCTCACATAAGCATGCCATAATCTATCTCCTTCTTTACTCAAACTGTCCTCATATGCACACTCAGATCTCTTCACATATCCTCAAATTGAACGATAACTATTCTAACCTAAAAAATATGACTGACAAGTCACACACATAGTTATCAATATTCTCTACTTATTAACTCATAAACTAGGCACTCTACCTCTCCTTTATTCAATAACTCTCACATACACCTTGCACTAGTATTCCTCACAAGTCTCACACTCAAGTCAAGAAATCATAATCTTTGATTGTAATATATTTAGAGATATCATGATTACCAAGAACACAATCTTTCCTTGTTATCCATAATACATTCCTTCAGCCTTAATTCATCTTACATGGGTCACACTTAAGCATAACTCTCTTTCAAATAGGCTTAAGTCACTGTTAGGTCCTATAGAGATCCATTCATCTATTTGACACTTTAATGAGAAAACTAAGAATAAAGGAACACTTAAAAATGTATGGAACCATTCCAAATGACCTCTTTGAGATCCTTAAAATATGATAGTCACCAAAACACTCTTCTACTAAAACACAATTTGCTCAAACAACATTTTGTGCATACAGTCACCATGAATGAATACATAGTCAACTTTTAAAACTTTGTTCATACTACATATGATTTATAAAACCTTTGTAAAGCACATGGATAATCCTCATGGAGTATATAACACTCTCCAATATATAATTCATCATTAAAAATCAAAACAACATTAGAACAAGCTTAATTACCCTTCTCAGGTTACTTGTGGAATATAGTCAAACACATAGTCAACTTTAGAACTCAATATATTTGTATGTGTATAGAATAAAAAATTCAAATTCATATTTATAGATTCAATTTGAGTCCTCTAAAAATTCACTTTTTACATCATGTTCAAGTTTTCTATAGATCAAAAGTTATGGCTAAAAACTAGGCACTGGTATTTCCTTTGTTAAATTCAAATATTTGAATTCAAACAGTGATAGTTAAGCTTCAAACACCATGCTATCATATCGAGTCCTCAATTCTCAGATTAAACACTCACCATCAATATTTTTATATTAATTTTGACCTTTAACACATAGTCCACTATGTTGTTCCCAAAATCATTTATGCTTGTTTTTGGAACAACCCTTAAGAAACTTGTCCGTTTCATGTTTTTCTCTCTAAGTTCATTTTTTGAGACAAGTTTTTATTGTTCTCGCATTTGCTCAAGAGACATCATTCAAATTTTATAATTTTCCTTTATTAAATTTTACCCAAAATGTGAAAATAATTCCAATCTCGATGCGACCAAGGTATAAAATTTCCATTTTCCTGAAGTAGTATTTTGTTAGGTTTTCATGCAAGGGCGCAATTTTTGCCACCAATGCATGTTTTGTTTCATTCCATGAAAAGGCAAAATTTTTTGCCACCCTTGCATCTAACATGAAAGAGTGGAAAATTTTTCCACTTTTACATGTTTCTTTTTTTTTTAGTGCAGGAGTAGCAAAATTCACCGCCCTTACATATCTTTCAAACTCCAGTGTAGGAGTGGTGATTTTTGCTGCCCCTGCACTACCTTAGTTTTCATGCGTAGCATTTATGGTCGCATGCATCAAGTGGTTAGGGGAAATTTTCACCCCATTTAATCTCTTTTTTCTCCATTTCTACCTCATTTCTTCCATTACTCCTCCTACCCTCTACTTTTGGATGATCAAGTAAGTAGAAAGAAGCACGTTTTTGTTGAATTCAAGTCTCGTCTTGCATTATTTTTTAGGTAGGTCTTTGTTTTTGCTTTTTTTATAGTTTTTTCTTTCCTCTTTCTTTTTATTTCTCTCTCCTTGGTTAGTTTTCTTTTATTTTCCTCTTCTTGCCTATTAGATGAAGTGTTTCTCCCCCGCCGTACCTCAATCCTCCTCTTCCCTTCCCGTTTGGTCTTTTCCTTACAAGTTAGGGCGGCAAATTTCACTGCCTTCATGTTTCCAAAATCCTCCTATGTAAGGGTGGCAAAAATCACAACCCTAATATAGATATAAAATTCTATCCCTTGCACTAGTGGTAATTTTTGCTGCCGATGTGACCTAACCCAAAAAAGGTGTAAGGGCAACAAAAATCACTACCGTTACACTTGACTTTCTTATCAAGTGCAAGGGTGGCAATTTTTGCCACACTTACACATTCCTCCATCCAACATGCATCGATGGTAGAAATTACCACTGATGCATCTCCTTTTCACCCTGGCATGTAGGGGCAGAAATTTTTGCTGCCTATGCACGCAGACCCGTTCCACATGCAAGGGTGACATTTTTTACTGCCCCTGTATCCCCTTTCTCAAATTTTCTCTAACTCCTAATAATTTTTGTTTATTCCATTTTTTGTGCCCACTCCCCCTTTTCTCTCACTTTTCAACCTGCTTACACCTCGACCCTTTCAAGTGCCCTTCCCTAGTCATGATCACCTGACGTGCAATTTCCCCAGATTGCCAATTTTTACCTAATTGCGCAATCATGACTCTTATTGCAGTTCCTCCCTAGAGATCCTCTTTCATCAACATACTCTCAACAAAGGCTCATATTGATGATTGAAGCTTCTCCAAATAAGTTGAAGTTAATGAAGTATTAGTATCAAGGTGTTTTCCCAATCACCTCGGTCACTTCTAATGTCGACGACATTAGAGACACAGAGATCGACCATGTGGATATGGCTAAGTTCATGGAGAGAACTAGGCAAAAAACCTAAGCTCAAAAATGAAAAGAATAATTGAAAGAAACATCCATCTAGTCTCCTCTTTCCCTGTGGTGGTGTATCACATCGAGTTCATCCTCCAGTGCACCCAATTATATAACAAAGAGACCATGGTAGTGTCAGATGCTAGCGACAACATAATAATTTGACTAGACCTTGAATTTATTGATAAAATTATCATGTGCCCTCCTGCTACTGATGTATTGAGGATTAACTTCATCGAGGCATAGAAGAAATATGACAAAGCTCCTGAGAAGACAAAGAAGGTTATTAACAACAGATGGCTAAAGACTCCCAGAGCTAACTTGTCCAGATGGCCGCAGAATATTCTAAGAAGTGATTTTATAGAGGAAGTTGGTGACTTAATTAATCTTTTCAGTAGAGTATGAGGTCCACCATCTTCTTCTCAATTATATGAATGGATGTATCCCTTTATCAAGATAATTTTCTAAGGGAAACAAGTCATCTTCTAGGGTGAACAGATCAACAATGCTCTTCATGAGCAATTGACAAAAGTATCTACTAATTCAAAGTTCTATATGACTTCATACTTAGTATACATTATAGCTTCAATGTGAACCTTTCCAGGTTTGACGATAGAAGGAGATAGAAGAACCACCCCTGTTTATAAATATTACCCTCAACCAACACTAAAAGGATCAATCCATCAATTTAGAAGGGTAAATGATGCCTTCTTCTCAATATTTTTATGTCTTTTCAATCCTCAATTGGAATAAAAGAGAGTATCAAATGAAGCCTAGATTGTCGTTAATGATTTTGGTTGCATGTTTTTACAATTCCCTACCTTCTGCTATCTATGGGTTGGCTTTTTCCAAGGCTATCCCTACATGCTCCCCTAATTTTATTCTAATAAATTGGTCTTAATGGAGCTATGTAGATAGATTATTGTCATACACAATAAATAAATGGAACTTAAAAAACTAGGCTTCAAGTTTCCAATGAAAATTGGTGGATACTCAGTTTTGACTGTCACCAAAGCAAGGGTAATGGAAACTGAAATGCAATTGGTCACCATAAATCAGTTCAAAAGAAGGTCTAATTTTGACTACAAGGGTGTTAAGGACATGATCAGAAGGAAGACTTAGTTTCATGAGCCCATGATCAAAGACATCTGGATAGATTTGAGGACAGTAGAAGATATCATAAAAATGGACTATAATAGACTGTCTCTGGAGCAAATTTAATTTTAGGGTTCATTGATATTCCTCCAAATCTAGTAGATGACAAAGATATAATTAATAGTAGATACATGGCTGAAAATGTTTCTAACTCTCCTCTTCCTCTAATCTAATGGTCTCAAAAAGAGTTAACCTCTTTAAGGATGAGATTCGAACCAATATTGGCTAACACCAATGATTGGCTAGCGAACAAAGGGATCACATTGAATAAATTCATCACAAGATCAGAGGCTAAATTCTAAGAGGAGATAAGGAAGAGAGAAAAAAATAGAACCAAGAATAAAAGTGATGTTCCTTATCCTTCTAGGCCCCACAAGCCTAGGATCATCTTTGTGTCAAAGAAATTAAAGGTTGCTGAGAAAGAGCTAGAATTAGAAGATATGGGGGTTAGAGAACAAAGCACCCAAGAACAAGTGGTAGAACAGATGGAAACAGATGATAGGCCTATAGAGCAATAGGGAATAAAAACTCTATCTCCATAGGAGGGGGTACAACTAGTTGCAAGAGTTTCTTCTTCTTCACCACAATCCCTTATTGCAACTCCTTCGCCCATTTCTCTCATCAACATTCCTTCCTCTGAAGCTGCCTCTCCTTCTAGATTTATTTTTGGCAACCCTCAAGGCACTTCTAGAGATGTTCTTAGATCATTTGGATCCATCCCTAGTCTTTCTTTTCCTTCTTTCAACATCGGAGACACTTACACCATCGACCAATCAGTGGTCACTACAATTTTGCTTGATACTACACCTAATACACCCACTACACCCATTGTTCTCACCAGTAGTGTAGATGTTACCCCAGTGACACTAGCTACAAGGACTGTTACTTCTGTAAGTGCTTCTACTCTCCCACCTTGGTTATCAACTTTCACACCTAAAAGAAAAAATTAAGCCATCTCTGTAGATGACTTTAATTTTGGAAAAATAGTATCAGTGAAAGCTAAGACCCCAAAGAAGCCAATAATTCTTTCAAAAATGGTTGAGGATAAGGGGCACAAATTTTTGGAAATAGCTAAACCCTGACAGGATGCAACCCTAAAGAATTTTGACTTAAGCAACTACTCCATTTCTCACGTTGAGTTGGGGAAAATAACTCACGAGGATGCAAAGAGTTATCTATAGTTTGTAATGGATATTGTTGACCATTTTTCGCCCAACAGGCCAAAATCGGTCAACCTCTGCCCCTGCTATGCTAGGCCATTTTCATCTTAAATTTTTCATGAATATGGCAATTTCTATGAACTCTGCAGGTTTTAGATTTTTATGAACTTTGTAGGTTAGTCTTTGACACATGGATAATCAGTGTTCTAGAGAGAGTGTTGGGCTTTGCAAGGCTTCTTAAGGCTCTAGCCTGAAGAAAATCACAAGAAAAGTCAGCATGGTTAAACCAATGAACCAGTCCAATCATTTGGTTCAACACCTGGTTCAATCACCAGTCCAATCAGTTCAAGTTCAACGCTTGGTTTAATCAGTTCAAGGTTCATCAGCAAAGTTCACTAATTGGTTCAATGCACTAGTTGAAAGGCAAGAGTTCAATGGCATCAAAATGCAGTGGTTGAACCGTTGAACCGATTGAACCATTGAACCAATCTTGGTTCAATGGGTTGGTTTAATGGCTTGGTTTAAGAAGGCTGTCAGTTCAAAGTGAAAGAGCCCACAGAAAAGATAGCAGAAGAGGAAGAGCCTGAAGCCTAGAAAAGGCTATAGGAAAGGCCTAATGACTTTTGCTGAGGATGGTGATGTCCTAAAAGCCATCAATTTTAAGAAAATGAACTAGCCGTTTGTTTTTGAACTTTTTGAGCGTCAAGCATGGAAAAGCCCAAGGAATGTAGTGACCAACCAAGAAATCACCCCTGAGGGCTGAAAAAGTAGGAAGAAGACAAAAGGCAGAAAAGGATAAAATGTCCAAGTGGTGAAGAGATGGAGAGTTATTGAGCGGTGTGACCTATTTTTCTCCAAATTATCATTAGAAGAAGACAAACCATAGTCTATTGGTAGAAAGGAGGCACAACCATGTCCTGACATTAATGTTTGAATGCCAAAGTCAATTTGGGAGATTATGCAACATGGTTCTAGCAAGTCTCTTCTAGAAGAATGACATCGATAATAGTGGTTTCCTCTTCCCAAGATTTAGAACGCACATGGGCCACTGACAAAAAATGAGTGCCAAAATCGTTCTCAAAAAATGCCAAGTTTCTCATCCTCTTTTCTATATATTGTAATCTTTTCATTTGAGAAAGGATCCGCTCTCAGCCTTAAGGCAAACCCTACCCAAAAATCTCTTGAGCTTGTAAGGCAGAGCTGCTAAATTTTACCTTGAATTGAAATACAACATTTTTACCTCCATTATGAGCTTTGCATTTATAGTATGTGTTTATGCCTTGATTCTATATTAAGTCATTTTCTTAATGCTTTTGCAGAATGATTTTAGCATGTCTAGTGCATTTTTGAGTTTTCCTTTTATAGGTCTATCAGAAGTGTCCCTAGAGGAGTATAGGTGAAGTGGATAGGCTACTGTAGTGCATCTTAGAATGCCTCTAGTAGTTATTCCCTCTTTGTATCTCCATGAACCTCTGACCAACTGATGCAGAAGGTTCTCTCATGACAGATGAAGTGTATAGGTGCTTATTTTGGTGAAAAGTGTATGTTTGGGCTTGAGTGGGTCACCTTTTCTTTTTTTAGGCTTAGGCTTTGTTTTTAGCATCTCCTTCTCCCTTTTCATCCCCCCTTTTTACATTTTATTTGTTAGCAGTAGGAGAAACTAGGGCCTAAATGATACATCAGAGGGAGCTAGCCCTTACCTAGAGACTCCCCCCTCTAGCTTCACTGGTCCCACAGGCAAGAGGGGAGTTTCCATTGTTGCGTGAAGAAGGCTGGAGCTCAGCCTCCTGCCAAGGGTGCAATCTTCTACGTCAACAGTTTTTGGCACACCTAGTGGGACCAATTGGGACAAGTTTTGTCCAAAGAGTTGAAGAATTTTTGGTGTGTTCTTCAATTGACTAGCCTTTGGAGGCTTTGCATCAAACACCAATGGCGAATCTGAGTTGAATCTACTGGTTAAGTAGCCTGGTGCCATCATAAATCTTACTTTTATATTTATAATTCTTTTACACAGAATCATGGAACTTGTATTCCTTCATATGACTATGATTAGGCTCCAGATATTTATGCAATCCCCTTAAGCAGCTCTCCTAGTTGCCTTGCAATGATAAGGGAGGTGGCACTAGAATTTGAGAGGCAGATAATGGAGATTAACATAATAGAGGAGCAATACAGGTATCAACAAGAGCTAATGTATGAAGAGGAGTGTTTGTTTAGTCAAGCTCAGGCCCTGTAATCCATAGAGGAGGAGGTAGCAAAATGGATAAATCCATTTATTCAAGGCAATCAGCCTTATGTGCCCCCTCTTATTTTGAAGAAAGCCCCCTCTTTTGCACCAAATCCTTTCTATCAGATAGCACTTGCCCACTCCAGCTCATCTGACGCATCTACTCTCAATCCCGTGCACCTGGCTTTCCAACATCAAAGGGCATTAGAGCAACCCCCCATGGAGATCAATCTTCCCAATTCTTTATATTGTAAATCTTCCATTGGCAAAATACCACTAGCTAGTGTGTTCCTCTTCTAGAGACTCTTCCAGTGCATCAATAGTCTCTTCTTTGCATTCCTCAACCTCCCCAAGTCTTTCAACGTGATGTGCAGATTCCAAGTTGGAGGAAGGAATGCCAGGAACCAGCCCAAAGCTTTGAAGAGGATGATGCTGGTGACCTCCAGGAAAAGCTCTTCCAAGAGGATCTAGGCAAGAGAATTATAGAGTTGGAATCTAAAGAGAGATTCCTTCACTAACGTGTGGTGGACCTGTCTGAACCTAGCCCATCCACACACCTCTAAGAGAGCTATCAGGCCATACCTGATATTGATGAAGTGCTAGCCAAGTGGAAGGAGGAGAATCATTTGATTCTAGCTCAAGGACTACCTCCTCTTCCATGTGTTTTTCCTATTTCATCCCTTCTCAAGGAGGAACTTATTTTGCAAGAGGTAAGTGAGGAATAGAAGATCTAATTTTCAGTTCTTCAAGAGGCTATCATGAGCGACAACGAAGGTAGAATCATCAAGGAGGCTCCTTGTGAAGACCCCATCGATAATGGAGAAGATGCAGGTCTTGCATATATGTAGATGTTCTAGTAATATGAAGAGGAAAAAAAGCATGGTGAGCTCTCTTCCACTCTATTTGAACTTCCTTGGTGTTTTGATGATGAGGATGACTATGCTGAAGAGCCTGAGTTGGAGGAGGAAAAGGAGAGGTCTATCTTCCTTGAGGAAAACTTTGAAGAAGAAAGTTTTAAACAGAGAGGTGATGTTCTGTGGGATAAGCAATCATTTTGGGAGTCCATTTTAGACATCACCATATCACCCTTCTTCAAGAAGGCCAAAAGGAAGCAGAGAATGAGGCTGACAGAGCCTGTAGTGAAGCAAAAGGAAAAAGGTCGAACCATGATGCATTACAGAGGGAATGTACATGTCAAAGGGCTTATGGTGATGAGCCAGTAGCCATTGATTCCTTAGTGAAGAGTACCAATATGATGAACCAACATTCAACAAGCTTCCAAGAACAAATAGAGTACACATATGTTGGGAGCATGTTCGAATCTGTTTGACTCAGATACCAGCCAATGCAAGTGATAGGCAAGAAGAGCAAGTCACTAATTCTCCTTTTCATTCAGCTACTTGCCTACCACCATAAGTCTTCTTTCCAGGAAGGGGACTTAAGAAGTTTTCCCTTTGATCTAGGAGGGAAGCAAATATTCCTAGTTAGCTATATATAATAGTTATTTCAATTGTCTTTCCTATTTTTCCTAAGTACAGTTGCACAAGTAGTTTTCTTAGCCTTGTGTGTGTTTTTTATTTCCCCTTTTGAGGTGAATCTATGTGTTTGATTTTGAAATTTATCAGCGCTGTTTTTATTTTAAAGTTACAATCTGACTCCATGCCCAATGGACTGCAAGGCAACTGGTCTTTAAGCATAATAGGCATGCTTTCCCTGGGAGTCACCAGTCTATTGACCACTTTTTGCCCAACAAGCCAAAATCGGTCAACCTCTACCCCTACTGTGCTAGGCTTTTTTCATCTTCAATTTTGCATGAATCTGGTGATTTCTACAGACTCTAAAGGTTTTGGATTTCTATGGACTCTGTAGGTTAGTCTTTGGTGCATGGAGAATCAGTGTTCTAGAGAGAGTGCTAGACTTTGCATGGCTTCTTCAGGCTCTGGCCTGAAGAAAATCACAAGAAAAGTTGGCATGGTTGAACCAATGAACCAGTCGAATCATTTGGTTCAACACTTGGTTCAATTTCTAGTCTAATTGGTTTAAGTTCAACGCTTGGTTCAATCAGTTCAAGGTTCATCAGCAAAGTTCACCAATTGGTTCAATGCGTTGGTTGAAAGGCAAGAGTTTAATGGCTTGGTTCAATGGCATCGACACACAGTGGTTGAACCGTTGAACCAATTGAACTGTTGAACTAATCTTGGTTCAACGGCTTGGTTTAAGAAGGCCACCAGTTCAAAGCGAAGGAGCCCACAGAAAAGATAAAGTAGAAAAGGAAGAGCCCAAAGCCTAGAAAAGGCTGCAGGAAAGGCCTGATGACTTTTGTCGAGGACAGTGACATATCAAAAGCCATCAATTTTAAGAAAATGAACTAGCCATTTGTTTTTAAACTTTTTGAGCGTCAAGCATGGAAAAGCCCAAGGAATGTAGTGACCAGCCAAGAGATCACCCCTGAGGGTTGAAAAAGTAGGAAGAAGACAAAAGGCAGAAAAAGACAAAGCATCAAAGTGGTGAAGAGATGGAGAGTTATTGAGTGGCACGACCTATTTTTCTTAGCATTAGAAGAAGATAAACCGTAGTCTGTTGGTAGAAAGGAGGCGTGGCCATGTCCTAACATTAATGTTTGAATTCCAAAGTCAATTTGGGTGATTGTGTGGCATGGTTCCAGTAGGCCTCTTCTAGAATAATGACATTGGTAATAGTGGTTTCCTCTTCCCAAGTTTAAGAACACACATGGGCCACTAATAGAAAATGAGCGCCAAAATCCTTCCCAGAAAATGCCAAGTTTCTCATCCTCTTTTCTATATATTGTAATCTTTTCATTTGAGAAAGGATTCACTCTCGGCCTTAAGGCAAACCCTGCCCAAAAATATCTTGAGATTGTAAGGCAGCGCTGTTGAATTTTACCTTGAATCAAAATACAACATTTTTTCCTCCATTTTGAGCTTTGCATTTATAGTATGTGTCTATGCCTTGATTCTATATTAAGTCATTTTCTTAATGCTTTTGTAGAATGATTTCAACACATCTGATGCATTTTTGAGTTTTCCTTTTACAGGTCTGTCAAAAGTGTTCCTAGAGGAGTATAGGTGAAGTGGATAGGCTGCTGCAGTGCATCTCAGAATTCCTCTAGTAGTTATTCCCTCCTTGGTGAAAAGTGTATGTTTGGGTTTGAGTGGGTCACCTTTTTTTTGGTGTATCACCTTTTATTTTTTTTTAGGCTTAGGCTTTGTTTTCAGCATCTCCTTCTCCCTTTTCATCCCCCCTTTTACATTTTATTGTTAGCAGTAGGAGAAACCATGGCCTAAATGATACATCAGAGGGATCTAGCCCTTACCTAGAGACTCTCCACTCCAGCTTCACCGGTCCCACAGGTGAGAGGGGAGTTTCCATTATTGCGTGAAGAAGGCTAGAGCTCGACCTCCTACCAAGGGTGCAATCTTCTTTGTCAATAGATATCATGGTCCAAAAATTTGACACAGAGAGAGAAATGAAAGATTATTACAAGGAAAAGGTAGAACAATTGACCACAGTAGTCAGGAGATTCACTTTTGCTCCAGAGGCGACGGCTCTAGAAGCCTATTCTGTAGATGATCTTATTATATAAAAAGTAGAGAAGACCTACCTGAAAGGAAAGTACTTGAAGATTACATATAAAATATGCATGCACAAGGAATTTCCTTGCTTATAGAGGTTGTCGAGAAGACAGATAAAATGAAGAAAATGAGGATATAGTTAAAAGACCTTATCTCTCTTATTTCTCAAGATATTGACAACACAAACAAATATCTTAGCAAGTGGATAGAGATGAAAGATCTAAAGAAATGTACCTTAGTATCAATCAACATCATTACCAGTAAAGATTCTTATATTGAAATGAAAGAATCACTAATATACAAGATCCAGGTACTTAAGGAGTTGATCAATGACCTTGAATCTTCCAAGGACGCTAGTGAAAAAAGTGACACCAGCTTGTTGAACAGATTGGAGGAATTTCCTTACAGACTCACCTCTTGAGACAATCGATTCCTTTCAGTAGAGGAATTGATTCAAGAATTCAAAGGTATGATCCAAATAGAATTTAAGGAGAAAGCATTTTCAATTACTTCTATGGATAGTATTTTAGATAATCAATTAACTCTAGATGATCTAAGAACCAGGTTAACTAGTCATGCAAAAGCAATCACAACATTGAACAATGCTACAATCAGAGCTAAAATAATATTCAAGAATACCATTGCACCAGATAGTATAGGAATATAAGCATTTATCGCCATGTATGATGCTCATCTGAAGAAGTCCAACGACAAGAGTTGAAATTTTCTTTCATACTCTCTTCTTCATTCTTCTCATATACTTTGTAAATTGACTTGGGACATTAGTACATGTAATTTTGTCATGTGTAAATACATGTAATTTTGTAATATGTAATTACATGTAAAAATCTAGAAAATGTCTCAAAGTCAATGCTAACTCATCTTTGAATAGGTTTTCAATATTTTAGTCTTTTTCCAAATTTGAAGGTTTTTATATATATATAGAGGGAACCTCTTTTGTAAAAGGATCTCTAGATAATTGAGAGCAAAAACTCTGCCAAAATTGAGATACTTCTTGAGACTTTATACTCAGCTTGTAAATCATATTTTGTTGAATGAATGAGAAACAGGTTAATTTCAGACTTTGTGTTGAAATAATTTGTGTTACTTAGGAAATAGTTTTTATGTCCTTTTTCTTGATAATCTCTCATTCGTTTGATTGAATAAACAAAGTTTGTGCATGGAATTATCTAAAGACAATTCTAAAGGATAAAAGAAAGACTTTGAGCTACTTTTATCTTGGTGATCTTTTTATCTGTTGTAGTTATAGGTGAAGACTTTGAGCTTCACTTCACTCTACTATTACGTGTGCTCTAAATTAGTGGAGGCAATGAAAGACTCTATGCTTTCATGGGTTTTCTTGTAGACCTAGTTACTACTCTAGGAGAATTTATGCTATTTTCTAAATACCATTTCTGAAAGAAGAGGAATACTTTCAGTCATCAATCAGGATCTCTCTCTTTTGTTTTGTGAACATCATCTCTAAAAAGAGAGAGATGGATGGTGTTATCCTACCTTGAGTATTATTTTCTACTTATTTATATACATATATAGCATATAAGTGATTCATAGGGAACCTCCCCTTGATGAGAGGAGAGATTTATCTCATTAGGATGTGGTAAAACCACACTTTTTGCTGTATAAATCTCCTTATACTGTGGTTGATATACCCATTTTGTCATCAATTAGTTGACGACAAAATATTCACCCAAAAGCTTTTGGAGACTCTGTTGGGGACTACGAATGTGCATTTTAAAGCCTCAAACTTCAACTTGAAGCATCTCCAGTTCCTTTTTCATTTTACACTCTGGAAGATCCACCATACACATGAGGCTAGAGAGATCAAAGTATTGTTGATCCCGTATTCAAGTTGGTGTGACAAACTAATTTTGAGATTTCTCCTCCTCCATCTCACCTTCAACAAACTAGGAGTTTCCCTCCTACTAATGCTATATCTCTCATACCCAGTGAAGCTTCTAGTCTCAATACTGGTAAGGTTTTGTCTATTTTGACCCCACCAAGATTTGTTATCCCGCCGTTTAATCATCCTATCATAATGGCCCAAGGTCCTTGGGGTAACTCCTTTGGTCCTCTCAATCTGACCCCACCTTTACACGAACTACCTCATAGTTCAAGAAAGAATTTCCCCATATTCTATGGTGATGGAAAGGTTCATCCTGATGAGCATATTGCTGCCTTTTCTATAGTATGTGGTGTGATAGGTGTGGAATACAAAGATGTGGCAGTGAGAATTTTTATAGAAACATTGTAAGGTGTTGCCATGGATTGGTTTTACCACCTTCAAGCTTGAATGATAATTGATTGAAATACACTCAAATCTAAGTTTGAGGCTAGGTTTAAACCTGTTGAAGATGCACATGCCTTGTTGGTTTAGCTTACGCAAATAAAGAAGGAACCCCATGAGCCCATAAAAGATTTCATAGCAAAATTCAATAAGCTGAGAAACCAGATTCTTATTATCACTTAGCCCATGCTGGAGAATCTCAACTACTTTTTCATCAACTCGCAACTTCTTGAAGTAAGTTTTCTATTGAGGTGGGTTGGCCCTATGGATCTCATTGTGGCTCAAAATTTGGCTACTGAGATTGAGGATGCTCTTATCCTAGTAGGTAAGATTAGAAAAGACTCCAATAAAAATAAATTTTATTCATCTCCTGAAAGTCCTTCTACGAAAACCACAGATCCTATGGTGCAAAAATTGATGAATGAACTGCTAGCTTTGAAAAGACAAGTGGCCTAAGGTATGCCTACTCCCACCTATTAAGATATGCCAAGAAGAACATTTTAGAACTAGTCATATCAAGGTAATGCTGCTAGAAACCAAGGGCAACCAAATCGCCTGCCTCCCCTACATGGGAAGCTTACCATTAAAGCAACACCTTCTAATTCAACAGTCAGTTACTTTGAAACTAAACATGATTTCTCACTCCAACTTGAGTTAGATCAATAAGATGATGCTAATCTCTTTGATGAACATGGAGAAGAATTATTTGGTGACTCCAATATCAATTTCTTGGATTATCAGGATAAAGCTAAAAGTAAGGGAGAAGTGTTTGATGGATCCTATGCTATTTTTATCAGATCTTAGAACCAAATAGATCAACTAATTAATAAAGAAAAAGTAAGAAAAAAACCTCAACTGGTAGTTTCTATCACTAAACGAGGGACTTTATTGCCTTTCCAACCAAAGGATCAGGTAACTAACAAAAAAGTAAGTACCTAAAACCATCCCATACCTTCCACTTCTATTTCTTAGACCAGTGCCACACCCATTACAGATCAAGATGATGGGCTCTCTTCCTCTACTTCTAGCTTATTTCAATTATTTGATATAATTGATCATGCCAAAAAGACTAAAATTCAAATGACTGAGATTGAGTACTTGTGAGCCAATCCTGAATAATTTGATAGATTGGCTGATTACGTGAGAAGTAAGTCTATTCCCATAGGATAAGATTCTTTAAAAGCAACTCATGATTCCTTCAAGAATAAATCCACCCAAAATAATCTTGTCATTACTCCTCCTATTGCTCCCAAGAAAATAGAATCTTTTTATGTTTCCCTGTTGATAAATGGTTATAAATTGAGTAATTACATAATATACTCTAGAGCTTCTAATAATGTTATGTCTGCCAAGTTAGCATATTCTCTTGGTCTAACTTTGACTAAGACTTTTGGGAGGTTCTTTTCTTTGGAAAATAAACAAGTCCCACTCCTAGGTCAAATAAAAGATGCCCAATTTGTGTTTGCAGCTTTTCCAGAAAAAGAATCAAAATGACAGTCCTGGTGGCTAATGTTCTAGCCTCTTACGGCATTCTTCTTAGCTGAAATTTCTATAAGGATGTTGGTGGTAAGCTAAGCATGGACTTTTCTGAGGTGAGGATCCCAGTCAAGGGTGTTATGAAGAGATTGCTTCCTAAAAAAGAAGCAAAATATGTGGTCACCCAATCATCAACACCTGAAGCTCAAATTTTGTTTGAGTCTTCAAGCATGGGTAACTACTTTCTATCTACATACGAAGTTCATGAGGCATCTGATGAAGCTCCTACAAGTGACAACCTGAAAATGCATTCAACTGAAATCACAGGAGAATTGGTGGAGTGCAGTACTAATGTGGAAGGATCTTCACCCCCAAATGAAGAAGGATCCAGAGAAAAATCAGTATCAAATGGGGTATAGATTCTAGAATTTAATGGCAACTGCTCTTCTACCAGCTCAGGAGCAAGAATTGTGTTGATATCTCTTCAAAGAGATATTTGCCATTCATCCTACAAGTTGTAGTTTGGCAACACTAACAACACAGTTGAGTATGAATTCCTACTACTTGGGTTGAAGACTACTCGTAACAAAGATATCAAACTCTTTCATGCTAAAGGAGATGCCAAATTGGTGGTTTGTCAGGTAAGAAACCTATATTAAAGCAAGAATAAAAAATTGTGCCACTATCACAATTTAGTCTGGGATCAAATTGAAAGTTTTGACACTTTCAACATCTCGACTGTACCTAGAGAATTCAATGACTGGGCTGATACATTGGCTATTTTAGCTGCTCTCTTAGTCCCCCACCTAGACTTTAAAGGAAACAAGTACACTATTGAACTGGTCTTTCGACCAAGTGTACTTGATTATGCCAGTCATTGGTAAGTATTCAACAATGACACTCAAATCATTGCCTTCTTGGAACAAAAAGATAGCTTTGAACAACTGCATTTTGAAGGTAGTGAAACTTAGTAGTGTGAGTCATCTTTTGAATCAAATACAGACCTAGGTGATGAGTTCCTGCAGCTTAAAGGAAATAAAATTCCCAAAGGCTTGGTTTCTCTTGAGAAGCTTTTTGATAACCATGACAGATTCATCAAACAGCAGCAAATGGATTCAAGCTCCTCTTAGGAGTTTGATCATGTAAATCTAGGAACCAAGAGAGATTCTAAGATGGTGAACATTGGAGAATGCTGCACTCCTGAGGAGAAATTCAAGTTCACTACTTTACTCCGTCAGTACATAGACGTCTTAGCATACTCCTATAATGACCTGAAGTCACTCAAGCCTGATGAAATCTGCCATGACATTCCTCTAAAGGCTAACTCAGTGCCTTACAAGCAATATTCCAAGTAATATAATCTAATAATATTAGGTACCATTTTATCTAATATATACAAAATACTAAATGCCAAGATAATATTTCCAATCCATCACTCCACATAGATTGCCAATAGTGCCTGTAAGGAAGAAGAATGGTGAAATTCACATCTATGTACACATCAAAAATTTGAAAAGGATAAATATCCTCTGCCTATCATGGATCAAATTCTTCAGAAGGTGACTGGTTCAGAAATGTTATCAATACTAGATGGCTTCTCAGGGTATAATCAAGTTGAAGTTGGAAAAATAGACCAACATAAGACTACCTTCACCACACCTTGGGGCACCTTCGCTTATCGAAGAATGCCTTTTGGTTTGATAAATGTAGGTGCCAAATTTTAGAGAGAAATGGACCTCACTTTCAAAAATGAAATTGGTAAGTTCATTATAGTATCTCTAGATGATTTAACGGTTTTTTTCCAAGCATCATTTTGATCATGTACATCATTTATAACAAGTGCTAGAATGCTACCACCAGAATAATTTTTTTTTGAATCCCAAGAAATCTATTTTTGGGGAAATAGAAGGGAGACTTCTCAAGCACATTGTATCCTGAGAAGGCATAAAATTGACTCAGAAAGAGTCAAGTCCATCCAAGAGCTTATCTTGCCCACAAGTAAGACTGTAGTTCACTCTTTCTTCAGAAAAGTAAATTTTTTACAAAAGTTCATCCCTGAGTTCACTGAGAAAAATCACCACATTGTCAACATGATGAAAGGCAAAGCCACCTTTAGGTGGACTATGGAAGGTAAGTCAATGTTTAAAGACATCAAAAAAGCAATCTCCCACAGACCAATTCTGATTTGTTCGGATTACACAAAAGACTTCATAATATACAACTATGCTTTTGAGCATACACTTTCAGCTATTTTGGTTCAACATAACCAAGAAGGTGTGGAATAACCTATTTTTTTCATGAGCTATCCTCTCAAAACTCATGAACTAAAATACTCAAACAGGAGAAACATGCTTATACTTTAGTTAAAGCAATGAAGCATTTGATAGGACCGAAACCCCCCAAAGCTCTGACACAACTTGTCAAATTTAAGAGCACACATGATTACCAATGTATAAGCAACTAAACATGCGGAATCCAGAAGAACAAATAATTATCAATGAGAAAACACACAGAACATTAGAGGCAATATACAATTATATTCAACTCTTTACAAAGGAATCTACAACAAAGAGGTGGCACTCTTTCTTCCACTTCGTGGGCTTACAATAAACTTCCCTCCAGAGTAATCTTCTCTCATAGGTCACAACACACAGCTAACACAAGCTGTTGTTCACCTCATTGCACATCTGTACAATCGAGTACACAATCGTACTCTAAGTAGATCTCTCCATGATCCTGCTGATGTATTACTGTCACCTTAGATCTAGCTACTCCGCTGATCTCCTTTCTGACCCCCGCATCCATACACCCCTGCAAATCAAACCTGATCTTACTTAAACACACATGGGGAATCCTACTTGATTCCACCATGGGAAGAACTCTCCAAGCTTCACATAGCTCTTCTCCAAATTCTCCACTTAACAATACAGCCCATGAGTCTCTCATATAGATCTCATGCATACACTAAAATTAGATGGGCGGCTCAAAGACTCGAACTGGTCTTCACATGCAAACTTCGCGTTCACTTAACTGATTGTTCATCAACAGCAGTTCTGACTGCTACAGGTGACCAACGTCGGTCCCTGCCCTCCTGGAGGTGACCGACGCTGACTGATCTTCTGCCGATGTCAGTTTCCCTTCTGCGTCCCCTGACCGACGTCGGTGTGGCCTGCCGACGCCAGAGACTACATACTTTCAGAAACCTCCTCCTTCTATTTGCAATAAGGTGAAGCTTTTAGCTCCACACCCTAACAATCTCCCACTTGGAGATAAAGAGCTACACCTATACCCATACCAGTACTCTGTCTAATCTGTATCCTGGCTTGTATCCCTCTTCAAGCTCCCACCTGAAGACAACCCACCACACATCCCGTGGTGTACCACTTGTCATCTGAGTACCCTGCCACATCCAAACCTACAAACGCATGTAGTGATGTCCTGACCCTGCATGTATACCTGCTGCTGGTCCCTCTCAAATCCCTGAGAGCCCACTTCCCCGAATTGGCTCCTAACTCTGACAGCTCCCACTGCATGGGAATACTCAGGTCTATACCAGACCTCATGTGATTTTGGACATTGTACCTGTCCAGCCCTTAGTGTGCTCTGGCTCTACATCCTAAACCTCACCAACACCTGATTCACATCAGCTCCCACTGGAGACAAAATCTACCTATGATCTCCATGCCTCCCATGTCAAAGAATTCTGCTGCTCCAAACTCCTCATGACATGCCACTGAACTAATCTTACCCTTAGCTCAGCAAAACCTTGTATGTACTAACCTTGCTAGCAAATATACCATCCACATACAGCAATAGAATGATGTCGCGACTCATCATCCACCTGGTAAGACAAACCACAGTAGTTACCCTGACATTGACTGAAGCCATGCTTCATCCTCCACCTGTCAAAACCTGTACCACTATCCTGCAGCTCCTCAAGACCATATGCCTGGTCTTTCATCTCACGTATCCATTCTCTCTATTCTTCTACTAAGGAATCCATTCATCTCTGTGCTTTCATCCAGCTGGCAAACCTACCAAAACTCTCATTTGGTTCTGCATCATATCCCTGCCTAGCTCCCACCTGTTTCCTGGATCCTTCCTGCTCTATAATCAGCAACAAGTATGAAGAAGAGGAACATGAATTTGAGGGCCTACTTACGCCTTCAGTCCTCCGTATGGGTGTTTGAGACTCCTTGACAACATGTTGTCCACCCAAAATTCGTTACAGTGACCGACCTTGGCCACCACACAGTCTGCATCCGATCGACGTCGGTTCTCATGCGTCTGTTCCTGACTACCAACTTGCTAGCACTAGTGTCCCTGCTGCCGACGTCAGTCCTCCTAACCGACATCAGTCTTACCCTGTCGACGTCAGTCTTCTGACCGACATCGATCTTACTCTGCCTAACACTGCTGGCTTCGATCTGCACATGACCGACATCGGCACCTGTTTGTTCGACGCCGGTTCCTCCTGACCGACATCGGTGTCTGTGTTCACCTGTGAGTGATGACTTTTTACCTGCGAGCTCCTTTGAATCAATTTTCATGTCCAAACTACCCTGCTCAGATGTATCCAGCCTCATCCACTGAACTCTGTCTACCATCTCCTCCAAGAACACCAAGGCTTTCCAGTTCTTAAGCCTGTCAAATATATCCGTCTTCCGCTTAAGAACATGCATCTCCTTCCTGCTCATGTGACCAAGCCTACGAAGCCACGTCTCTGCAATAGAAGAAGAATCAGTAATATAAACAAGTAGATAAAGAGTACCTGTCTTCTTACTACCAGCTAATTCAAGTGCTGCCGCTATGAGAGTTCTTATGCATCTCTCATCACCCAATCTTTCTGAAAAAATTAGCCAAATCTCCAAACCTGGGACCTGCATGACCTTCATCAACACCTGTGTGTTGGCCGCCTGCAATTTCAGCTTCACTTCCCCTTTGCCAATTCTTTGGCAAGGCTCACCAGCTCCTCTACCTAGGGCTGCATAGAAAGAGGCAACCGAATCTTTTATCCAAGATTCAACTTTATCCAAGAAACCTCCCAGAGCATCCTGTGCAACAACACCTGCAACATCTGCTTCTTTAGTTTCTTCATGCTGATCTGCTACCAACCAACAATATCATTTTACCTGCTCTTTCTTTCCATTGGACCGTGAGTGACCGTCTGTGCTTTTCAACTCCTCCATCCTTAGTTTACTTTGATCTGCCGTTTCTCTACTCCCACTCGATCAGAAACCCCTGAGAGTGCCCTGTAACCAAACACAACCCTGCTTCCTGCAACCTTTGCTCTGATACCACTTGTCAGGACCGAAACCCCCCAAAGCTCTGACACAACTTGTCAGATTTAAGAGCACACATGATTACCAATGTATAAGCAACTAAACATGCAAAATCCAGAAGAACAAATAATTATCAATGAGAAAACACACAGAACATGAGAGGCAATATACAATTATATTCAACTCTTTACAAAGGAATCTACAACAAAGAGGTGGCACTCTTTCTTCCACTTCGTGGGCTTACAGTAAACTTCCCTCCAGAGTAATCTTCTCTCATAGGTCACAACACATAGCTAACACAAGCTGTTGTTCACCTCATTGCACATCTATACAATCGAGTACACAATCATACTCCAAGTAGATCTCTCCATGATCCTGCTGATGTATTGCTGTCACCTTGGATCTAGCTACCCCGCTGATCTCCTTTCTGACCCTCGCATCCATACACCCCTGCAAATCAAACTTGATCTTACTTAAACACACATGGGGAATCCTACTTGATTCCACCATGGGAAGAACTCTCCAAGCTTCACATAGCTCTTCTCCAAATTCTCCACTTAACAATACAGCCCATGAGTCTCTCATATAGATCTCATGCATACACTAAAATTAGACGGGCGGCTCAAAGACTCGAACTGGTCTTCACATGCAAACTTCATGTTCACTTAACTGACTGTTCGTCAACAGCAGTTCTGACCGCTACAGGTGACCGACGTCGGTCCCTGCCCTCTTGGAGGTGACCGACGCCGATTGATCTTCTGCCGATGTCGGTTTCCCTTCTGCGTCCCCTGATCGACGTTGGTGTGGCCTGCCAATGCCGGAGACTGCATACTTTCAGAAACCTCCTCCTTCTGTTTGCAACAAGGTGAAGCTTTTAGCTCCACACCCAAACAATAATTAGACATCTAATTACAATAATTAGATCCACAGCTATGAGTCTAAAATTAGCACTCATCATTTAAACACTTGGTTCGTCAACCAACTGCCCGTAATTAACTCGCAGTCGAACCACACAGGCGACTGACATCAGTCCCTGTCTACCTGGAGGTGACCGACGTCGGCTGATATATGACCAACGTCAGTTGCTTCTCTCTGCTATCCTACTGACGTCGGCTGATCAGACCGACCCCAGCTTCTCTGCAACTCAGCAACCTTCAGCAACCTCCTTTCCTGTTTGCATCAGTGAAGCTTTTAGCTCCACACCCTAACAGCATTTCAAGTTTTATATCTTGAATTCACATACTATGGTTTTGGTGCCTAATACAATGGTGGATTCCATTCTGACTCAACATGAGTTTGGTACAAAAATGGGTAATTGGATTGCTAAGATTTAGGAGTTTGATCTAGACATCAAACCTACCAAACTTGTGTGGGGAAAAGGCCTATGCCAGTTGATTGCTGATAATATCCCTAAGGAAGTTGAAAATGAAGAAATGGAGATCAAAGATGTACCTATAGTCCTCTTTATTTCCACTATTGATGAGTGGTATTCTGACATTGCCTATTTTCTAAATTATGGTGAGTATCCCGCTCATCTATCCTATAAAGAAAAATGAAATGTTAAGCTAAAGGCTGCTAACTATGTCTTGTGGGATAATGGTTTGTATAAAATAAGCCTTGATGGGGTATTTATTCATTGCGTCGTTAAGGTGCAACAAGATAAACTTTTAAAGTCTTTTTACAATTTGGCCTATGGAAGACATTTTTCTACACCAGTAACTACCCATAAAATTTTACGAGCAAGGTACTATTGGCCTATGCTATTTCAAAATGCTTACAAATGGATGCATAGGTGTGAATTGTGTCAACAGTTCATTGGAAAGCCTAAATTGGCCGCATTACCCCTCAAACCAGTGGTAATTGAAGAACCTTTTCAACAATGGGGTATTGAGTTTATTAGCATAGTTAATCCATCTTCAAGTGCTGGACATGATTATGTTCTCATGGCAACTAACTACTTTACCAAATGGGTGGAAGCCATCCATACTAAGCACGCTACTTCAGAAGTGGTATGTAATTTTCTTAAGAAAAATATTATTTCTCAATTTGGGGTTCCAATTAAGATTGTAATAGATAATGCAGCCTATTTATCTTCTTATGAGATTACTCAGTTCTACTTTTATAATGGAATTACCCTCTCCCACACTTCTGATTATTTACCACGAGGGAATGGCTAAGTAGAATCAAGTAACAAGAACCTGGTTACAATTATCAAGAAATTGGTAGATGATAATTAGAGGAATTGGCACACAGTATTGTTTGATGCTTTGTGGGTAAATAAAATTACACCCAAAAGGGCCATAGCCATGTCACCATTCTAACTTTTGTATGGATTGAATGTAGATATACCCATCACTTTGGAACTACCAGCGCTCAGGTTAGCAAAGGCAATAGAAGATTCAAATTTTGAAAGTTTAATTGACAAAAAGATCATGTGTCTAACTAAATTAAATGAGAAACAAACCATGGTAGTGGACTGGATTACTACACATCAGAATCAAGTGAAGAATTTTTTTGACAAGAGGGCCAAGGTTCATGATTTTTAGATTGGAGATCAAGTCTTGTTATAGGACAAGAGAAGAGAACCAAAGGAAATGCATGACACATTTGATTCCTTGTGGAGAGGTCTATTTACCATTTGTCAAGTCTGTGGTGAGAATAACTTCTTGCTAGAGTATCAAGATAGAGCACTATTCTCATTGCCCCAAAGTGGGCAACATCTGAAGCACTTCAATCCTTGAAGTTTTAGATGAGTTCACTTGTACATTTGTAAAATTTTTATGTTGTTTATTTTCTTTTGGTTTTTCATGTCTTTTCCTTTTTGGCTTGACCCCATAGCCCAATGGCTTGGATGAAGGCACTTAGAGACTGGTTTCTACTCTTGTCAATCAATTTGATCAATGGAAGTTTTCCAATAAGAGCTAGCTATTGTTCCCAAAATTAGCTACATTTTTTGGAATAACCCTTATGAAACTTGTCCATTTTGTATTTTTCTCTCTAAGTTCATTTTTTGAGACAAGTTTTTATTGTTCTCATGTTTGCTCAACTGGCATCATTTGAAGTTCATAACATTCCTTTATTACGTTTTCCCCAAAACAAAAAAAATGTTACAATCTCGATGCGACCAGGGGATAATTTTTTTATTTCCCTGAAGTAGTCTTTTGTTGGGTTTTCATGCAAGGGCAACAATTATTGCCACCAATGCATCTTTTGTTTCGTTCCATGCAAAGGTGACATTTTTAATTGCCCTTACATTTGACATGTAAGAGCAGCAAAATTTTCCACTTTTGCATGTTTCTTTTCATTTCAGTGCAGGAGTGGTGAAATTTTCTGCCCTTGCATAACTTTCAAACTCCAGTGTAGGAGCGGTGATTTTTGCCACCCATACACTGCCTCAATTTTCACATGTGGCATTTATGGCTGCAAACATCAAGTGGTTGGGGGAAATTTTCACCCCATTTAATCTATTTTTTCTCCATTTCTACCTCATTTCTTCCATTCTCCTTCCTTCCCTCTGCTCTGAATGATCAAGCAAGTGGGAAGAAGTGCATTTTCACTAGATTCAAGCCTCGTCTCACGTTATTTTTTAGGTAGGTCTTTGTTTTTACTTTTTGTTTTGTTTTTTATTTCCTCTTTCTTGTTCTTTCTCTCTCCTTAGTTTTCTTTTATTTTTCTCTTCTTTCTTATTGGATGAAGTGTTTTTCCCCCTCTGTAGCTCGATCCTCCTCTTCCCTTCCCATTTGGTCTTTTCCTTATGAGTTAGGGTGGCAGATTTCACCACCTTCACATTTCCCAAATCCTCCTATGTAAGGGTGACAAAAATTTCCATCCTATATATATATATATATATATATATATATATATATATATATATATATATATATATATATATATATAATTTTATCCCTTGTAGCGATGGCAATTTTTTCTGCCGATGCGACCCAACCTGAAAAAGGTGTAAGGGTGGGAAAAATTATTGCCATTACACCCGACTTTCCTATCAGATGTAAGGGATGTAATTTTTTCCACCCTTACACATTACTCCATCCAACATGTATCAATAGTGAAAATTACCTTTGATGCATCTCTTTTTCACTCTGGCATGCAGGGGCAGTAATTTTTGCCACCTATGCATGCAGACCCATTCCACATGCAAGGGTGAAATTTTTTTCTACCCCTGCATCACTTTTCTCCATTTTTCTCTAACTCCTAAGAATTTTCATTTCTTCCATTTTTCATTCCCACTCCCTCTTTCCTCTCACTTTTAAACTTGCTTGCACCTCGGCCCTTTCAAGTGCACTTCCCTAGTCATGATCACTTGATGTGCAATTTCCCTAGATTGCCAATTTTTTTTTAATTGCACGATCATGAATCTTATCACAGTTCCTCCCTAGAGATCCTCCATCAATGTACTCTCAACAAAGGCTCATCCCAATGACTGAAGCTTCTCCAAAGAAGTCAAAGGCAATGAAGTATCAGTATCAAGGTGTTTTCTCACTCACCTCAGTCACTTCTAATGTCGATGACATTAGAGACACATAGATTGACCACATGGATATGGTTGAGTTCATGGAGAGAACCAAGGCAAAAAACCCAAGCTCAAAAATGAAAAGAATAATTGAAATCAATATCTATCTAGTCTCCTCTTTTCTTGTGGCGGTGCATCACACTGAGTTCATCTTTTAGTGTGCTCAATTCTATAACAAAGAGACCAGGGCAGTGTTAGATGCTAGGAAAAATGTAATAATTTGAATGAACCCTAAATTTATTGATAAAGTTTTCATGTGCCCTCTAGCTACTGACATATCAAGGATCAACTTCATTGAGGCACAAAAGGAATACGACAAAGATCTTGAGAAGGAGAAGAAGGTTATCAATAATAGATGGCTGAAGACACCTAAAGCTAACTTGTATAGATGGCTGTAGAATTTTATAAGAAGTGATTTTATAGAGGAAGTTAGTGACTTAATTACTCTTCTTAGTAGAGTATGAGGTCTACCATCTTCTTCTCAATTCCACGAATGGATGTATCCCTTTATCAAGATAATTATCCAAGGGAAACAAGTCATCTTCTAGGGTGAACAGATTAGTAATGCTCTTCATGAGCAATTGAAAAAGTATCTACTGCTTTGAAGTTTTATATGACTTCATACTTTGTATACATTATAGCTTTAATGTGAACCTTTCCAGGTTTGATGACAAAAAAAGATAGAAGAACCACCCCTGTTTATCAATATTACCCTCAGCTAATACTAAAAGGATCAATCCATCACTTTAGGAGCATAAATGAGGCCTTCTTCTTAGTATTTGTGTCTTTTCAATCTTTAATTGGAATAAAATAGAGTATCGATGAAGCCTAGACTGTTGTCAATGATTTTAGCTGCATGTTTTTACAATTTCCTACCTTTTGCTATCTATAGGTTAACTTTTTCTAAGGCTATCCCTACATGCTCCCCATATTTCCTTCTAACAAATTAGTCCTAATGGACCTATGTAGATAGATTATTATCATACATAATAAATAAATAAATGGAATTTAAGAAACCAGGCTTTAGGTTCCCAATAGAAATTAGAAAATACTCGGTTTTAACTATCACTAAAGCAAGGGTAATGGAAACTAAAATGCAACTGGTCACCATGAAGTAGTTCAAAAGAAGGTCTAATTTTTACTATAGGGGTGTTAAGGACATGATCAAATGGAAGACTTAGTTTCATGAGCCCATGATTGAAGACATCTATATATATTTGAGGACAATACAAGATATCAAAAAAATGGACTACAACAGACTGTCTCAGGAGAAAATTAAATATCTAGGGCTCACTGATAATCTGGTAGATGACAAAGATATAATTAATAGTAGATACCTGGCTAAAGAGGTTGCTAACTCTCCTCTTCCTCCAATCCAATAGTCTCAAAAAGAGTTGACCTCTTTACGGATGAGATTCGAACCAATATTGGCTAACACCAATGATTGGCTAACGAACAAAGGGATCACATTGAAGGAATTCATCACAAGATCAGAGGCTATATGCCAAGAGGAGACAAGGAAGAGAGTAAAAAATATAACCAAGAATAAAAGTGACATTCCTTCTCCTTCTAGGTCCCACAAGCCTAGGATCATCTTTGTGTCAAAGAAATCAAATATTATTGAGAAAAAGCCAAAATCAATAGATATGGGGGTTAGAGAATAAATCACCCAAGAACATGCATCAGAATAGATGGAAATAGATGATAGGCCTATAGAGAAATAGGGAATAGAATCTCTGTCTCCACAAGAGGGGGCACAACCAGTTGTCATAGTTTCTTCTTCTCCACCCTAATCCCCTATTACAGCTCCTTTGCCCATTTCTCCCATCAGCATTCCTTCCTCTGGAGCTGCCTCTCTTGGATTTATTTTTGGCAACCCTCAAGGCACTTCTAGAGATGTTCTTCTATCATTTTGTTCCATCCATAGTCTTTCATCTCCTTTTTTCAACATCAGAGACACTTCCAGCATCAAACAGTCAGCGGTTGATACAGTTTTGCCCGATACTACACCTACTACACCCACTATGCCCATTGTTCTTACTAGTAGTGAAGATGTTACCCTAGTGACACCAGATACAGGGACTATTTCTATAGTAAGTGCTTCTACTCTCCCACCTTGGTTATCAACTTTCACACCTAAAATAAAAAAGCAAGCCATCTCTGTAGTGGCTTTGATTTTGGCAAAATAATATCGGTGAAAGCTATGACCCCCAAGAAGCCAAGAATCCTTTCAAAAATGGTTGAGGATAAGTGGCACATACTTTTAGAGATAGATAAACCCCCATAGGATATAACCCTAGAGAATTTTGACATGAGCAGCTACTCCATTTCTCATGTTGAGTTGGGGAAAATAACTCATGAGGGTGCAAAGAGCGATCTGCAGTCTGCAATGGATATCATGGTCCAAAAATTTGATAGAGAGAGAGAGAGAGAGAGAGAGAGAGAGAGAGAGAGAGAGAGAGAGAGAGAGAGAGAGAGAGAGATTATTACAAGGCAAATGTAGAAAAATTGACCACATTAGTCA
This sequence comes from Torreya grandis, assembly GCA_037957365.1. Lineage (NCBI taxonomy): Eukaryota > Viridiplantae > Streptophyta > Pinopsida > Cupressales > Taxaceae > Torreya > Torreya grandis. Next base: position 1,558,370 of record JARHVA010001107.1, read on the forward strand.
GGAGATTCACTTTTTCTGTAGAGGTGGTGGCTTTATAAGCCTTTTCCATAGATAATTCTATTATCTAAAAAGTAGAGAAGACCTATCTGAAAGGAAAAGTAATTGAAGATTACATAGAAAAGATGCATGCATAAGGAATTTCCTTGCTTATAGAGGTTGCCAAGAAGAAGATAAAATGAAGAATATGAGGATAGAGTTAGAAGACCTTATCTCTCTTATTTCTCAAGATATTGACAACACAAATAAATATCTTAGCAAGTGGATAGAGATGAAAGCTTTGAAGAAACGTACCTTAGTATCAATTAGAATCATTGCCAATATAGATTATTATATTGAAATAAAAGAATCACTAATATACAGGATCTAGGTACTTAAGGAGCTGATCAACAACCTCAAATCTTTCAAGGATGCCAGTGAAAAAAGTGACACCGGCCTATTGAACAGATTGGAGGAATTGCCTTGTGGACTCACCTCTTGAGATAATTGATTCCTTTTAGCAAAAGAAATGATTCAAGAATTCAAAGGTATGATCCAAAGAGAATTTGAGGAGAAAGCATTTATAATTACTTTTGTGGATAACATTTTAGATAATCAGTTAACTCTAGATAATCTAAGAACCAGGTTAACTAGTCATGCAAAATCAATCACAACATTGAAAGATGCTACAATTAGAACTAAAGTAATCTTTAAGAATACCATTGTGCTAGATAGTATAGGAATACAATCATACTATCACCATGTATGATGCTCATCTGAAGAAGTCTGACGGCAAGAGTTGAATTTGTCTTCCATACTCTCTTCTTCATTCTTCTCATATACTTTGTAAATTGACTTGGGACATTAGTACATGTACTTTTTTCATGTGTAAATACATGTACTTTTGTAATATGTAATTACATGTAAAAATCTAAAAAATGTCCCAAAGTCAACGCTGACTCATATTTGACTAGGTTTTCAATATTTTAGTCTTTTTTCAATTTTGAAGATTTTTTCCTATATATAGAGGGAACCTATTTTGTAAAAGGATCTATGGATAATTGAGAGTAAAAACTCTACCAAAATTGAGATAATTATTGAGACTTTGTGCTCAGCTTGTAAATCATATTTTTTTGAATGAATGAGAAATAGGTTAATTTCAAATTTTGTGTTGAAATAATTTGTGTTAGAAAATAGTTCTTATGTCCTCTTTCCTGATAATCTCTCATTCATTTGATTGAATAAGCAAAGTGTGTGTAGGGGATTATCTAAAGACAATTCTAAAGGACAAAAGAAAGACTTTGAGCTACTTTTATCTTGGTGATCTTTTTATTTGTTGTAGTTTTGGGTGAAGACTTTGAGCTTTGCTTCACTCTACTCTTACGTGTGCTCCAAATCAGTGAAGGAGGCAACGAAAGACTTTGTGCTTTCATGGGTTTTCTTTTAGACCTAGTTACTACTCCAAGATATTTTATGCTATTTGTTGAATACCATTTCTAAAAGAAGAGGAATGCTTTTAGTCATCAACCAAGATCTCTCTCTTTTGTTCTATGAACATCATCTCTGAAAAAAGAGAGATGGATAGTGTTATCCTACCCCAAGTATTATTTTCTGCCTATTTATATACATATATAACATATAAGTATTCATAGGGAGTCTCCCCTTGATGAGAGGAGAGATTTATCTCATTAGGATGTGGCAAACCCACACTTTTTACTTTATAAATCTCCTTGTACTATTGTTGATATACCCATTTAGTCATCAGTTAATTGACGACAAAATATTCACCCAACACACTAAAGCCAAACATTAAACCTTGAACATGTTGACCTCATCTCATGCAATATAGAAAATTTGACCTCATGTGCTCCATCAATCTCTTCAATATTATGTTAGATTTAAAAATGCTAGACAACTATCACTTTGACCTCTTAAATTTAATGAGCACCATTTTTCTCTATCTGTATAATCAACCACTCACTATTGATCCTTGGAAGAAGCTCGATCTTTATCTCTACACAATGTTAAACATTAAAGACTTGGTACCATCTCACTGCTTCTTGACATCTTGGAGCAACACACTCTGTTGATGATATTCTAACTTTAACTTGTGAAAAAATGACTAAATATGGGAACCATTTCAATATGTCTGTGAAGCTAACTTTAAACCTTAATAAATTTTACCTCCCTCACTCGTATGTTCTCAAATTTGGACCATAAGATCTCCTCACATAGGAGAATCTAACCATGTGTCAAAATAATATTAAAACCTTTTCATTTATGAGATATAATGCCATTAATTTTATCACTAAAATTTTTCTACCACAGAGCTAACAATGTCAAGAATTGCCTAGAAGGCCAACTTTGCACATGCATTTCTTTTGATGCACTTCAAAACATGATTTGAAATTTATCATAAATCAACTAGGAAGAAAATTAAACAAACCCATATGATCATATTATTTTGAAACATCTACTCATGTGAGATATGCCATCACTAAAATAATTACTCAACTCTTTCTTGTCTCTTGTAAATTTGGCTAAGTATGAGAAAATAATGTCAAACTGCTTGGGAACCCAACTTTGCACTTGTATATATTTTGTTGCACTTAGTTACATGACCTAAGATTTAACACATAAGAACTAGGCACAATACTGATCTAACCCATGTGACCATTTCCTCTTTAAACCTCCATGTATATGAGTGCTGACATCATCAACATACTTAGTCAAATTTATTTGAACATAGAAAACACTATCATAAATTCTTGGGAGCCCAAATTTATGCCCACATTTCTTTGATTGCACTTCATTACATGACTCAAGACTTAACACATTAAAACTAGGGACTAATATGATCACAACCATATGACCAATTCCCCCTGACTCATCTACATGTGGAAATGGTGGTGTCAACAAACTACCTACTCAGATTTTCTACCATTGGACCTGAAATGTCTAGATGAGAATAATGATGAACCATGTGAATTCCACTCATGCACACAAGCTCTCCAATCATCCTTGATGACTAATATGACCCCTTACACATGATTAATAATTCAGACTCATCCCTAATCATCTCAAACCATACCAAAACTAAAGATCAACTAAGCATACTTCAAGCATACTAGGACAAGAACATTGCACACTTTGTCATTATTACTTAGACTAGCAAAGCACTTTATCCACTCACCTAGACACTTTCATGACATCACTGAAAACTCTCTAACAAAATAAATATTAACTATGTTCTTACCTTGCTCTATTTTTGATAGAGATCATTATCGATTCTTATAATCAATGATGATTTACACAATTGGCATTGATCCCTGTAACCTTATTAAAACTCAAAGATAAAGCTAGAAAATTTAAGGTTTAAATGTGTTTTTTATACAAAATAAATCTAGCACATTAATCTCTTTGGCTATATGGGATGCTTGGTCCCACCGAGCATGCCATTTTATACCTTAGGATTTTGAAGAGTAAACAATATGTAAATTAGTCTCTTGTTAGTCCAAATGAGAAAACATCGAGCATAATAATTCACTGAGACTAAACACTCTTACCTAATAACTAGGAGGAACATAACATAATAAGAAAGATCACAAAATAAAGATTAAGACAATATAAATTTCTTACCTTCTTTGTCAAATTTGATGCTTACTTGTTGGCCTAAGAATGTTCATGATTATCTTATGAATATTGTAGTCTTTTAGAAATGCTCCTATATGGTGGTATCATGTCTCCAATAATAATTTTTAGCTTGATATGAATCTTGACATAAATTAGACATTATAACACTACTCTCAAAGGCTTCAATAAGGTATTCCAATAGAATAACCTTACACACAAGATATTCTTGGCATATGGTGTGGGCACTCATATTTATAGATCAAATAACTAACTCTAACTCTAAGGAGGTTAGGTTAAATTATAACTTGGGTTGAGTCTAAATTAACCTAGGTTGAGTCAGTTTAACTTTAGGTGGGGTTAAGGCACTCATGAAATCTTGACACCTCAGTTTCTGATATTAGTGAGGCATGACAACTCAATTTAGATATTTGTGAGGCATGAATCATATTTTTCAGTTTCTGATATTAGTGAGGCATGACAACTCAATTTAGATATTTGTGAGGCATGAGTCATATTTTTGAATATTTATGAGATAATAAATCACTTTATTAGCTCATTTGACACTTGACTTCATTTTTGGCTATTTTTTTTTATTTTAGTAAATGAAATTAACTAATTTGATTTGGAATTTTTGTTTAGGCAAGTTAATTAAATTTTTTAACATAATATGTCTTGCTTAGTGATTTTTGGCTTTTGGAAATTATTTTAAATGTTTTTAATTATTAACTTAACATGCCAAAAGTGTCAAATTACTAGGTCATAATTTGACCAGGGTTAGAATTGAACTAGGTTAGTGATGCATATAGAGTGATACACCAAATAAACTAGCCTAGTCATATTTCTAGGTAATTAAATCCCTTATGCGAATGAATTTGGGCAATTTAGGTGAATTTTTAGGCATAAAATGTGTCATTTGATAGAAATTGAACTAAATATTTAGTTTAGGCACAAAAGTGGCCAAAACTAAGTGTCTACATTTATTACATTGGAAATATTTAAATTGCTTCATTTTTTGTTTCTATAAGTTACTCTAATTATTCTAAAGTATTTCCAAATTAGAGATATTTTAGGCAAAATATGGTATGACTTATTTATATGTTGGTCTTGCTTTATTTTATTCACTCTATAATGTACCTTATAAATATGTCATTTGTGTAGGCAAACTAACATAGAGGAACAATTCTTATCCATTCAATAGTATTATATTAGAGCTAATTATTTGAGGAAAGTCAATTGATAAATTTGTGGCAAAAAAATTTCAATATTTTATGTCTTATGAATGTTTTATCTCCTTCCATAATTATGGATTCATAAAGATGTTGTGATCAAATATTCAACTAATAGAATTAGAAATTTGATAATTTGGTAGCAAATATGGGAAGAGGAGTTGAGATTGATTTGTCACTAGATGTTATGACACTTTTTTTTTTTTTTTTAAAAACATGTTTCTAATTTTTTATGGTTTATATTTAGCTTCTATTTGCATAGAGTGTGATAAAGTTTATACTAAATATTACTTACCTCAACATTTCATGGCATATATTTTTTGCCTTAGTTAATTTTTTAAATATCAATCTTTCACCAAAGTCATATGTTTTCTGTTTAAATTAATAATTATTTAAATGTCTTAAGTTTGATAATGGCTTGATAATTTACCTGACCCTATACATTGTAAATTTATTTTCCATTCTTAAAAAATACCCTGATGTTCATCCTCCTCCTACATATGGACATCCACCTGATAACATTAGTGGTGCAGTTACAAGCAAACAAACATCACGTCTTATTATTACAATTGATGACAATGAATTTTTTGATGATGATTTAAATAGACATACACTATTTATTTGAGCATATGTTTAAAAACAATCTATACATAGTGGTATCATAGACAATGGATCAAGCAAAAATGTGTGCTATATAAGGCTCCTCTACTCTCTTGCTTATACATAGTAAGATTAAATAATACTTCTAGAGTTATCAAAGCATTTGATGGTCATAGATTATATACTCTTGGGAATATAGTACTACCTTTACAAGTGGAGCCTCTCATAATTCCCACTTCATTATTATTTCTACCAAGCATAAGGGTCTTTGATATGCTATCAAGATGCCCTTGGATACAAAAGATTAGAGCAATACGTTCTATAATGCATAAATGTCTCAAATATATTAATGGTAATCAAGTGTTCAAAATTCAAGGAATACAAAATGAATATCCTTTAGAACCAATGATGTTTAGTTATCCTATATAACAAATTCCTTTCACAATCATTTAACGACATGGTAATGAAATAGTCTACATAATTATTCAAGAACATGATTTACATATTCCAAAGCACATTACACTTTCTACATATATTAGTGAGCATGAACATATTACAAAATTAGTTTCTCTATCTAACTATAAGCATGATACAATTACACATGAGCATATTCAATTAGTTCTAAAGAGCATGATACATTATCTTAAGTATAAAGTGGCTAGGTCAACAACTCTTAAGGCACCCCATGTTATTCAAAGAGTTTCTCCATAGGTATGAGTAATTAAAATTCCTATTTAAGATAAGGATAAATTTTTACATGGGTTTATGAAAAATGATTCATAAGGTTATATTACAATATATGACACTTATTCATATTCAGATGCATCTACAATCAACACTTCTTCTTCATAAGAAGTCATTCCTTTGTATAATGCATCTGGGTATACATATGTGCATCCTCTTGATGGGATCCTTAATTAGATATAGCCTTATAATTACACCCAATATATTAATTAGGCTAAGTCTCTTGATTATATACTCACATTTCCCCTTTGTACATAGCTTATTTGATTTTACTTCATTGTTACTTCTATCCCTTATCCAAACATTTTTCAAGCCCTTCATTTTATTTTCACTTTGGGCACTCTCCCTATTATTTTTTAACCAATTTGAAAAATATAAAACAACTATCTTAAAAATGCTTTCAATACCTATTATTGCTTACTATTACATACCTATCATGATATCACTTTCCTTGCACTCAAATGCTCACATTTATCTCTTACCCATTGATGAACATGTTCATTTTCATCTATCTTAATCATTTAAACTGCATTTCTTTGATTCATTTAAACATACATTAGGGGCACATTGCTTAACTTCATTTGCATTACATTATGCTCCTAAATCTTATTTAGGCTTGTTTTAATTCCTCCCATTGCCTTGATTTTTGGCATCATTTTCATATCTTTTAAATTCACTTATTTCAAAACTTCTAAAAACATCAAATAATTCAAAAAGTCAAAAAATTCAAATACATTAAAAAAGTCAAACAAGACCTCAAAAGTATTTTCAATTGTTTCTAGCTTACTTATTTCCATACATTATTTATTCTATGTTATATAGTTAACATATTTACGTATTTCAATACACATTGATTTTCATGAGGTATTTAAGTGTGATACATGACATATATCTTTAGTCTCTATGAAAAATTCATCATGTTATATCTACCCACAACCTTTATACTATTTTGAGCTACATATCATATAAGTATTTTGCTATTCACTCATACTATACATGTGTTATATGAATAAGCTATTTGTTAATAATGTCATCGATACATATGATCGATCTACACTAGTTTAATTGCTACCTTATTTCATGATAAGTTAGGACTTGCTTATTTAATGTGTGTGGCCTTTTGCCTCATATTTGTAACTTATTACTTGTATAGATATTATGCCATTTATATGTATCCCTTGGCCTTGTGTGTTTATGAGACGTTCACATGTCCCTTGTATGTGGCCTTTAGGCCTTATATGTGACATTAAATGCAAAATATGTAACATTGTATGACATTGTTTGTTACTATGGTGCCATGATTCATATCATGCATTAATCCTACTCTCTAATATTAATTTGGTTCATGATACATATCATGCACATGATGATTATGTACTTCAATGATATATCTATCTAACACATGCAAATTCAATGCTATATTCAAATACTATGATGTAATACATTCAAAATTTCAAGTGCTTCTATACTATTACATATTTCACATATTACATAGTTTTTATTTTGAGCTAAACAACTTGAAGACTACATCCCTCATCTCAAAATGAGGCATCACAATGGGCTTATCTTGAGAAGTCAAATACTGATGAGAAAATTTCATATTTATGGCATTATATAGTTTCAAAAATTATTTCACGGGTGAAATTTTTAAAATTATTGGGGTATGTGACACATGTATAGTCATTAATATAATTATAAGTTATAATTTTCAAATAATTACAAGTTTAAATGGCATTCGATATCAATTCAGTATAATACAGGGGGCTTGATACTCATTCATATTCAAGTTATTACATGACAATTTTAAATTTATCAAGTCAAAAGTTTCAAAGTTAAAAAGTTTCAAATAAAATCTGGATCTATCTACATTGGTGTGATTCATCTTCATGTTGTAAGTGGGCCACATTAGAGTCTAGTGATTCTCAATGTCTATGCTTGCATGTTTTCTATGTAGTAAGCCACAATTGGTAGTTCTATTGATTTAATTATTTTATAGAGTACTATATATATAGTCAAATGAGATTTGGAACATACAATCTTTCCAACTCAAGAGTATTTAAAGGTTTTCAAATTGAGACTTGATCACTCTCAATTTGTCACAAGTTCAACATTTCTCCAAATGCCTCAATAAGGGGGGAAAAACTTCTCCAATTTTATGTTATAGGGTAATTAGATTGCATACTCTTTTAGGTGTATACTTTACTTTATCTATTTTTAAAATTTAAAGTTTTGAATTTTCAACTTTAAAAATTGAGCAATTACTTTCAGTGGCATTATTTCAAATTTCACATTAAGGCATCTTACACGATTAAGATTTGCATCAAAATATAAAGTGTGTATACATATTTAGGTTAACATCTACTTTACTCTAGTATTTTAACTTCATTACATCACTAGAATATAGTGGGAGAAAATTTAGACACATAAAATTTATCATTAAGTGCTTGAAAATATTTAATCTTGACATCCTTATCTTGATAGGCCTATTCATCATTTTGCTAATTTATAATATCTACAGGAGCATGCACTACTCTATAAAGTGTTTTGAAAATACTTAAAACATCATCAAGACATCCCTAATATTCTTATAATAATAAGTTATACCTCTTGTATTAGTCTTTGTACTTCTAGGATAAGACATAAATAGGTCATACAAGGTTACATTGTGACCATGTTCACTAGTGCAACCTTGTCCCCCACACTCCAATGGTAAATTTTTAAAATTTAAATGGTTTATTATCCCCTCTTGTGTATTTTTCAAGGTTATTTATAATAAATATTTGAAATATTCCTCTATATAATCACATCAAGGCTTCTCTAACCACACCTAACAAACACTTGGCAATTCTATTACACATTGAGAAAAAGAGCACTATTTCTCCTAATTTAAATTTTAATGAATTATAAAAATCATAGGCCAAGTTTGAATATATTTTATTGTAAGTAAAGGGAATTTATTTTAAATAATTTCAATCAATATCTTTGCTACATTCATATAATTGAAAAATCACAAATCACACACTCACCCTATGAGGAAGAACTACAATAACCTGAGGCCCATTTGGACTATGTAGGAAACACTCAGATTATGTGGGGTTTCTAAGAATAGTTGAAATAGTACCCTAATGTTATTACATACTTTTTTAAATCTATATATACTATGTTTATTGTGCAAGATCTAGGGTTTGTGTTTTGTAGGCCTTTTGCATAGAAAATCAAGACACATGATCAATTAGTAAACCCTCACAGATCAAAAAATCACATATAGAGTTAACTAGGACATGGTTTTTGTCAACAAAAAAGGTTGTAGTGCATCCCTATCCTCATTTTTTGGACTTGTCTAATGTACTTTAAATTCCTATTTTCAGACACAACACAATTTTTAGGACTTTTTAGCCAATTTCCAATCATAGTCAACGTGCATTGTCAACATAATATTTGTTATAAGGAGGTTTACATATCTATAGGATTATTTAATATTTTAATCTAATTTTTAATTCTATAAATTATGTATTTCACTTACAAATTTTTATATTACTATATTTAAATTTCAATAGTTTAGATCTATTTATTTGATTAATTCAATTCAAAATATATTAGACAATCTATAACAAAACATTTGAGAGCACCATGCCATCTTTATAAACAAGAAAACATATATTTAGATCAATGTGATTGAGTTATGTATAATTTTTATCACTCTATTAAAAATAAAACCCCAATATAAAAATGTGCTAAATTTGTATGTATCTTTTAGATTAATGGAAAATTCCTTCCAAAATTTGATATTCCAAGCAAGAGGGCCATGTTTGGAGGGAATGAAGAAATAATAAATCCAAGATAAGGAATTATGGGATTTTTAACAAAACCAAAACAACTAATTTAGAGGCTCTTGTTGATAATAATCCTAATATTCAAGTTTTAAAAATCACAAAAATATTTATTTTTCTCTTAAAGGTAATTCTTAGTATAATAAATACATGAAAAGTGAACTTTCTTGGATTCAACTATGAGGTCCAATTTTTATTGTATGTTATTTCCTTGTATATATTGGTAGACATTGTAATTTTGCACACTATAATTCCAAATGTTGAAACACCCCTAAACCACCTTAGGAACCCCTTGAGACCAATTTGACCCTTTGATCCCTAACCAAGCGTAACCATGGTCAGTTTGACTAACTAACCAAACCCACCCTTTTACCCCGCTTAACCTTTCACACTCAACCATCGATGATCACTGATGGTCACCCTGATTGTTGATGGTCAAGTCTCTTTCCCATTTGACCAAAGACAACTTGAGTTGTGTGAAAACTAACACAAAAATTTAATATGGATAACAAGATAAAACTTCATAATAACCAACCAAGCCTCCTATGGAAACTTCTATCTCCATCTCTCTTTTCCTATAAAAGGAGGAGAGTAGGAGGTGAAAAATGATCCATTAATTTTACAATCCAAGCATTCATCCATCATATAACCAATAGTCATCAGGAGTTATCAAACTTATTTTTAGGTTCTCCCTTCAATAAGATAGTAACCATGATAGAGACATGAACCTCTACCAAAATCGTTCTCCAAGAAAAGTACCATTACTATACCAAAATTACTCTAAGATCAGATATCAGCCATCAAATAGCTAGCTAAGTATATCTCTAATTTTTAAGCTTTATTTATCTGGTTTTTAAGCTAAACCCCTTTTCATCACATCTTTTGACCCCCTAACCTTAACCAGATCCTCAGAACATTTACTAAATCCTTTCTGTAACTTGAACCAAACTCATTTTCTAAACATCCTCAATACCACAATAACTATCAACAATCACCCTAACCATCAATAGTCACCTTCAACCACTGATAGTTACCCAACCATTGACAATCAACTTAACTTCCACTGGTCACCCTGATCATCGATGGTCACTGTGGTAGGAAATAATATGAAGTTATTTACACCAACCTACCCTTAGCTAAATTTCACTTTCTGTGTCCCTACCTATTCATAGAGACCTCACCTATTTTTTGAACCCAACTTGACCCACTTAACATTAGTATTGACCAACTATTTTACTAAATAATTCTATTTATGTTTATCAAGCATTTACTTTTTCTTGTATTATCTTTCAGCCTTTTCTATCATTTAATGCAAGTACTTTATCTTCATTTCTTTCAACTTAACTATTTTAAGAGTGTGGATTGATAGCCTCCTAGTAAGCTCATGCTTCTTGGATCTACCTTACGTTAGGTAATCCACCTTGCTACCCATCTAACAACTCCTTTGTATTAGTGTTTTCTTTTCTATAAGTCATTTTTACAAGATAAAGAGGAAATATTCACAATCATCTAGATCACACGCGTAAAAACAAATAGGTTCTTATACCACACCCTTATTACTAATTTCTTACTTCTTATTTAAATAAGAAAGAGACAAAAAATGAGAGACATTCTGGCATGCTTGATGGCACCCTAGTAGTATCTGGGTGCCCTTTTCTTCCTTATTCTATGTTCATATAAATAAATCAAAATTTATTTTGGGTATAAAATAAACATTGCATACATTGATTTTTTGCATGTTTAACTCATTTAGTTAAATTAAAGGCAAAGTAATCAATTATAGCTTCACATATTTATCACACACTATATCAAACCACTTAAATCAATTAAAAATCATAACAATTGACATAAGGCCTGACCAGGGTTTCATCTCCTAGTGGATCACCTTAAACCTTTGGCTATCTTACTTGGATGTAATTACCAATAAAAAAACCCAAAACTCAACTCTTTGGTTGAGTCTAAACTCTAGAAATTGGTATATATTGGCCAAGCACTTGACACCCTTATTGCTATGGTGTGTGAAGTGAGGGAGTAGGGCCTAATACTAAACCACATATTATTTTATAACATAGATCCTTTTGAGAGCCTTAAACACCTAAAACCAACCATAGACTTCTTTTCTAGTACCTGCTCTACAAACCAAAGTTCTTTTTCATATTTTCCAACTAAGGCATAAACCAAAAATGAGATAAAAGATATCCTAGGATTTTAAATTCACTCTAGTGTATGTTTTGATTTCATTGACATCTTTTATTTATTTTTATTTGTGTTTGAGTTGTGAGATTTCTTTTATTTCTTTCTATTTTTCACATGGTCTTCACTAGACAATAGTTAAGGAACCAAACCAACCAAGATCCACCTTCCTCTTCTTCTTCCTCTATGGAGTATACTTCAGATGTTTAGGGTTCTCCCCATCCTTATACCCCCTACCATGCCTCAGATAGTTTCTCAAGGTGATACAAATTTTCCACCTTCCTTGATAACAACCTTGTGGCCCTCCAACTTTACCTCAACCCTATTTCACTGTACCCATGCTACTTCAGTTCCTCTTAGTGATCCACCTTATGGGATGCCTCCCCATATTATGGTTGATAGTACCTCTACCCAAACCATGATCACCCAAACATCTTCCTCCACCAATCACCCATCCACTATCTCCACCCAAACTCAATCAAATAACCCAACCAATAACCGAACACCCCCTACACCAACTAATAACTCCTTAAAAATAGGGGAAACATCACCTCTTTTTACCCATACTCCATACACCATGGAGATGCCATCTACCTATGTCACCACTATTCTACTTATCACTACCAACCCACCAATATCCACCCCACTTCAAAATGTGGTTCTTTTCATACCTTCTAACCTTACACCTATCAATACTAGAGTTGCCACTCATCCCCAACCAATTACCTCTAACCCAATCCATATCAATTATATAATCTACCAATCTAATCATACCTCCAAACCAACCCACATCAACTCCTCAACAAATACCTATGACACCCTACCCATGCTATATTCCTAATCCACAAGGATATATATATCCATCTTCTACCCAACCTCTCATGCCCATTAATCCTTATGTGACATCATCCCAACCTTCAATGACCACATACCAGTTACCCATATATTACATCCACCCAACTTTAACAAAGCTTATCGTATAATTATGGAACTCCAATATACCCAAATAAATTTGGCCAAAATGTTGATGGACAAAATGACCAACCTAGAATCATCTATCTCTAGGGATCACAAACTTTTGTCTTACAACCAAATTTATAATGAACCTATTCACCCATCCATCCTTATCCAACCTTACCCTACTCAATGAGAACTACCCAAATTTTCTAAGTTCCAAATTAAGGAGGGCCCCCAACAACATCTAATAACATTTCAGCATTCTTGCTACTTGATTGCCTATGATGATGCTCTCTTCCTTCACACTTTCCCTATGTCTTTATCTAGACCAACACTAGATTGGTATAATGATCTCACTAAGCACTCCATATTTTCCTTTTCCCAACTTGCCTAGACCTTTTTAGACCACTTATTGATCAATATATTTAAGAAGGTCTCCATCATTGACCTCTACTCCATTAGACAATTTGATGATGAATCAATTGTCAATTTTGTAGATTGATGGAGAGGTCTTATCAACTAGCTCTCTTTCTCTTTATACCAACCTGAGTTAATTGAAATTTTCTCTTAGGATTGTGCCAAACACATCACACCCACTCTATAAGTTTAGACCTTTAGAACCTTTGATGAGGCTTTCACTATGGCATGCAAACTAGAAATTAGAGCCATCAATGAGGGGAAGTTGAAACTAAGAAATAAAAAATCTAGCTTCAAATCCAATGACCCTTCCCCATCTAAAACCACAAACCAATCTAACTACCCTAACACTAAACTAAAGGTAGTCAAAAACATAGATGTTCTTAAAACAACCCCACCTCTAGTTGTCAACCAACCTAACCAAACCAATGACTCTAACTCTTCCAATCAACAAAAATAAAATCAAAACTGAGCTACCCCAAAATAATACACTCCGCTTGGGGAGTCATATGCTTTATTTTTGGATAAGTTACTCAAACCCAACATCATACAACTGCCCCCATCAAAACTCTTCTATAATTTGATGCTTCTCACCCTATGAATGATTGGTACAATGAGAATGATCTATGTGATTTCCACCACATTATTAGACATGAAATTATTAAGTGTAATACCTTCAAAACCATTATCCAAAACTTGATTGATAAAGGAAAACTTGCATTGGACAATCCCAATGCAGCTCCAAATCAGTCACTCTACATATTTTGACAACCTTTTCCCAATCATGCCCCTTTTACCAACCATGATGATAACAAACCAAAATCATCTCATGCTTGTGAGGTCCATAGGGTCAATGTGATCATTAGTGGACCTATCATTGAGGAAACCACTACTTCAACTACCTCTTTCTCCATTCCAATTATTGAAGTGATGTGACCTTCTTCTATTCCTTTGGATACCCAAACAAAGGAAATAACCACTCCCATTCCTTCACTTGATGAGATAACAGACTTACCCACCTCTCCTTTGATAGAAATACCAAAGGAGGAAACCATTGCCATCACACATTCCTCCCCTATCATAGAACCACCCACTCCCTTTTTGGAAACCATTCCACAAGGAGAGATCACCTTATCTACCCCTTCCATGGAGGAAAAATATTCCCAAATATTGAACTCTTTCATCAAGGACAAGGGTAAAGAAACCAATCCCTTACCTCAACTTATGATCCTAATTTTTGAATCTGATACTGAAAGAACCAAACCAATTTACAAACCTTTCTCTAGACTATTCTAAAGCCTATAATTCTCTTTTTAACCCAATATGGATTGAGCCACATTTTGGCACCATCTTGGGCTCCCATATCAAAATGAACATGAAAATTCAACCTCAATTTTATCCACCATTAAACCTATTATCACCTCAATCCCTTCATCAAACACCTCTCCCTCCAAAACCATGGATGAACTATCCAAACCATCTCCATCCCAAATTATCAAATCACCTTACACCTCTTTAACCAAACCCATCAAGAACTTAGGGATACTCTCTAATCCTAGACTTATCCACCTATATTTTAAGTTGGATTTAAAACCATCTATTCCACCAAATAAAACCTTAACCAAACCAACCAAGAAGGTGGAAACACCCAAACTCCCACCTAGAACTAGAACTGTACCACTCCCTTCTCTCTTACCTTCTATCTTGGGACCCCATCCTTCTTCTATAATAGGAGCTCATACTTCCATCAAGAAGGTGACTCCTCCAAAAACTACCCAAACTAAACTTTATCCTTCCATTCTACCTTTGCCTACCACATCCAAAACATCAACTTCCCCATCATACTTATCCAAACTATCTACCTCTACCTTCCCACCTATATCCAAACCTTCATAATCTCAATCACCCACCTCCAAATATTTCACCTTTAAAACTTACACCTTAAAACCATCCAACACCAGACAAACCCACCTACCAAAACCATATTACCACCCATAACTCCCATAGTGAAGCATACTTCTAAAAAGGATCCCACCCTGAAAACCAAAATCCCATCACCCATAACACTTTTGCTCAAATCTTATTTGACCATTTTAGAAAGGTTGTTAAAAATTTATTATTTGGACCTACCACTTATCAAACCCTTTGACCCTTCAATTTTTAAACCATCTTGGTTCAATGATAGTTTAATCTGTTCATACCATATGATACCTAGACACAGCATAAAGAACTACAAAGCTCTCCAGGCACTTATCTGTAACTTATGGGATGAGGATGATATATTATCAGATGAAACTATCTAAAGCCCATTATAAACCCAAATACCAAATAAATATACCCAAAATTTATCCACTCCAACACTCTCACCCAAGAGTGAGGAGGAACCATATCAACCTTCTATCCCAACACCTCTCCCCTCATCCACACTATCCATATGGTCACCCAATCTCAGGGCAAAAAAGGGACAAGGAAAAATCCAAAGTGTTCATTATATGGACATATCCTTCCACACCCCATAATTACAACTGAACTCAAGTACCTTCACCTTCATCTTCACCAAAACCCAAAATATCCATTTTGGGTGCCTTTCCCTCCAACACTTTTGAATCTATCTAGTGAGTAGTTTTGAAATAACTTCACTAGACACCAATGAAGATGAGCCTATATGAACTAATCAACACCTCACCCATCACCACAAATCACTAATAGAGGTCCAACCCAAAGACCCTTAATCACTTACAGCCTTTGTCATAGCTCTTTGACTTTCTACCCTTATCACATTTAAAGATTCAAAAATACCTTTTGTTCATCTTGAAGATCCTGATCCTCCCCTTTTTATCATTATATACATCAATTAAACCTACATCAAAAGGGTGATGATTGATGGGGGAGATAATATTAACATTATCTCCTCTCATGATTATGACCAACTCTAGATACCAAAGAATATCATGTCAAAAACCTTAACAGCCCTCCATTCCTTTAATGATACTATGGTCACAACCTTGGGAACAATCATCCTCCACATCCACTTAGGACCTCACATTATTTCAAAGTTATTCTACATTGTAGAAGGTGAGTTATAATATGACATTTTACTTGGATGCCCTTAGATCTATGCCATGAGTGATGTCCCATATACCTTTCATCGATGTGTCAAGTTCAAACACAAGGGTCAAGTCATCACCATACAAGTAGACCCTAGTCCTTTCACATCTTTTAACATGACATATCAACCCAAATATGTTCTTCCCTACTCATCCACCTCACCACCAACCAATAACAACTCTACCCCTACCA
The DNA here is from genome assembly GCA_037957365.1 of Torreya grandis. NCBI lineage: Eukaryota > Viridiplantae > Streptophyta > Pinopsida > Cupressales > Taxaceae > Torreya > Torreya grandis. The sequence goes on from JARHVA010001107.1 coordinate 1,575,246, forward strand.
TAAATGAAGCTTCAACTAGCTCATCTATCCCTTCTTCTCAGATCCCCATAAAGGACCCCTTATAACCTACATTCCAACATCTCTCATTGGGAGAGTATAATATTTTAGCCTTGAATGCCTTCCATACTCCTCAAGAGTATGGGAACATTGACCATGTTTTTGATTATGATCCCAATATTGAAACCATAATTCCTTTCAAGCTTCTTAACCACCAAACCAATGTCATCTATGGGGGAATTGATCATCCACTTCTCACTCCCTCCACCATCTCTTCTATTTGACCATTTACCTCTAATTTTTCCAATTTGAAAAAATCAAAATTTGCCAAACTATACCTTCACAAGTGTGCCTAGAAGGGTTTTGGCTTTAGCCATTATAAACATGGACCCCATGAGTTACCTTTGATCAAAACCCAAAAATTACATGATCTATTTGGCCTTGGGTTTGTCCCACTAGAATAACTTGATGATTCACCCAAACCCATCACCACCATCAAGGAAGAAATTCCATCCTCACCAACCCCATCTCTTTCAAAGTCTAAGGATTTTAAATTCATCCCTTCTAACTTTTTTTAGTCAATACCATTAGTTTGGGCCCCTAAACTTATCAAAAGGATAGTCTAACTAAAACCTTTCCTCTGATTCATCTTGAAATGGTAGAAAATGATTCTCCTACCATCCACACCATCCAACATCAAGATGATGATTCCATTCTCACTTATCTAGGTGCAAGGGATTATTATATCCATAAATCCCTTCTTCTTGAGAACCAAACTATTTTGAATGAATATACTATCGATTGTAATTTGAGTGCTCAAGATAACCCTCACATTGTAAAAATTGGTCAATCTTTAGATTCCATGGAGTGACAGGATCACCCTTCCTTATTTCATCACAAAATCATAACATTTGCTTGGTCTTATTAGGATATGCATGGAATATACCCTTTTATATCGCTCTACAACATCATCATCCATCCTAATGTTAAGCTAGTTAGGCAAAAGCTTTGTAGGATGCACCCTCATATCGCCCTTCTAATCAAAGAAGAGTTTTAACACCTCTTATTTATCAAATTCATCTAACCCATTAAATATCCCTAATGGGTTTCTAATATCATTCCCATTTCCAAGCCCACTAGGGGAGTTTGCCTTTATATTGATTTTCATGACCACAACCTTGCTTGTCTAAAGGATGACTTCCCTTTGCCTAACATCAACCAACTTGTTGATCTTAAAATTGGCTATGAGATTTTATCCCTCATAGATGGTTTCTCAAGATATAATCAAATCTTGATTACCCTTGAGGATCAGCATAAGACTTCCTTCATCATATAATGGGGAACCTTCTATTATAGGGTCATGCCATTTGGTTTCAAGAATGCTAGAGTGACCTACTAGCATGTGATGACCTAAATATTCCATGATCTTATCCATAGAATCATAGAGGACTATGTAGATAATCTCCTTAAAAAATCCAAATATCATAAAGATCATCTTAAATTTCTCAAAATTATATTCGAGCACCTAATCCATTTCCATTTTTGACTCAACCCTTAAAAATATGTTTTTAGGGTCTTATCTGGAAAGCTCCTTAGCTTTATCATCTCTCTTTGAGGAATCAAAGTAGACCGTACCAAAGTTAAAGCGATCCTTAACATGCCACCTCTAACCCACCTTAAGTAACTCCATATCTTGCAAGGGAAACTCCAATCCATCTATCACTTCATCTCTCAATTTTTATATAGATGTCAATCCTTTCACCATCATCTTAAGAAAGCTACATATTTTAAGTGGACCAAGGAATGTAAAAAAGACTTTGATTCACTCAAAGAGTACATTCTTTCTCCACCCATTCTTACCCCTCCTAAAGAGGATAAACCCTTCTACCTTTATATCTTTTCCATAGACCATTCTTTAGAGGCGATGCTTGCTCATTTTGATGAACAAAACAAAGAATAAGTAGTCTACTATATAAGTCAAACACTTATAGAGTATGGGACTCAATACACCCACACCAAAAATATTTACCTCAGCTTAGTCTTTGTGGATTCCAAACTTCATCATTACCTCTTCAATCACAAAACCTTTATCATCACCAACACCAACCCACTCAAGTACATGCACTCTAAACCATACCAAAACTAATATATGGCCAAGTGGATCATGCTCCTAGCTAAGTTTAACCTTGAGTTCCTCTAGTAGAAGTTGATTAAAGGGAAAGTCATTGCTGATCAATTGGTCAAATGTCCTTTGCCAGATAACCAACCCCTTCCTCTTAAATTTCCAGATGAGTCCATTAAAACTCTTTCTCAAGAAGATGTCACCTAAAAAATGACCATGTTCTGTGATGGATTAAAGTGCCAGTACATTGGGGGTGCCGAAGCTATTCTCATTCCCCTCAGTGGTGATCTTCTTCCACTTTATTTCAAACTTGATTTTGAGTGTACCAATAATATGGGTGAGTATGAAGCCCTAATAATAGGTCTCCAAGCCACTCTAGCCTTGGGAGTTAAGATGATCAGTGTCTTTTTTGATTCATAACTTGTGGTCAACTAGGTCAATGCATCCTACCAATGTAAGAATGATGTCTTGAAATAGTATAAATAGCTAGTAGATGTACTCTTAGCATCATTTGATCATTACCTTATCCAATCTATTCCATAATCTACCAACAAGTTCATGGATATAATGGATTCCCTTACTTCCTAGATCCCATCTCATTCATCCAATTCTAAGATCTTTATCACCATTCAACATTTTATCACACCCTCTTAAATCCAATCTGACCTCCCTACCAATTTTAGTGTGGAGGAATCTCCATCATATAATTAGTACAAGCAAACCTTTAACTATCTCAACCTCATAATCATTCCTCCCAACCTCTCTATAAATGATCAAAGATCCTTTGTTTAGAGCACCTCTCATTATACCATACTAGGGGGAATCCTTTACAAACATTATTTCAATGGCCTTCTTCTCTATTATCTACACAACCATTAAGCTTCCCATGTTATCAAGGAAATACATGATGGGATTTTTGGGGGACACTTTAGTGGTCTATCTATTACTAAATGTATCCTTTGCTTTGGCTACTATTGGCCCACCCTCAACCAAAAATGTTGTGATTATGGAAAGAAGTGTGTTAAATGCCAACAACACACCAATTTGTAGCATGTGTTTGACCATGGCCTTCAAGTATCTAATAAATTTTTGTCCTTTTCACAATGGGGACTACCTCTCATTGGGGAAATAAATCCTCATTATTCATACTGGCATCAATCCATCATTACCACCATTGAGTATTTCACCAAATGGGTGGAGGATATTCCTCTCATCTCAACCAAAGTGGAAAATATTTTTAACTTCATCAGTCATCATATGATCTATCATTTTGGTGTTCTCCATAAGATCATCATCGATAATGGTAAATCTTTCAAAAAAAAAGTCCAAGGTATTTGTGATGCATTTGGCATCAAATTGAGCTTTTCCTCACCATACCATCCATAAGCAAATGGATAAGTGGAAGCCTCTAAAAAAACCCTCAACAAAATGTTAACCAAAATGGTCAATGCTTTTTTTTGAGTTGGAATTTGCACATATTTTTCACTTTGTGGGCCTATGACACTAACATTCAAACCTTTATGGGTGTTACCCCTTTCTCCCTAGTCTTTGAAGTATATGCAATTTTGCCTCTAAATGTCTAGATTCCCTTTCTTCACATATCCTTATAATAAATCATTTATGAGAGTGACTATCACCACAAATGTCTATCATGATTTGAGTTACTTGAAGAGTGCCTCTTGACAATACTTAACCATCTTCATGTCTACCAAGAGTGAGTCAAGCACACCTATAAAAAGCACATGAAATAACATGAATTCAACATCATAGACCCCATCTTAAATTAAAATTAACATGTGACCAATATGGAGATAAAAAAGCAAGGCAAGTTTTCTTTCAATTGGCTTTGACCCTACATCATAACCCACAATTATGGATCAAGAGACTACCATTTGTCCTTTCTCAAAGGCAAACGAGAACTTGAGCCTCTGAATACTTCACATCTACATCCTTTATTTTGTTAAATAAGGATCAAACTCACCTTTTTCCTAACTTAATCTCATCCCTTGATTTACAAGATTTTCACCTTCCTCACACCTTCATCCCATCCCTTTGAATAAAACTGATTATAACATAAAACCATCTGATTAACCATCAAAGTCATTTCCTAAATCCTAAATATGGGTACCATGAATCTACCTATGGCATTGTTCTCATGGATACTTTTCATCCCTAATCAAATGGAATCCCATGGTCATTGTTTCTCAAAACCACTCCTTTCACATATCATTAACCTTTTTTGTGCTCTAGATTTTGCCCTCATAAAGGTAAACCTTCAAGCTAATATAGACTTGTCCATGTCTAACCTAGCCTCAAAATAATATAGGATACCAAAATATCACTTAGATTAAATATCTCTAGTATGTAGACTTCTCCATTGAAGGATAGCTACCCAAAATCTAAATTGCTTACAAAGATAGACTACTCCCTTAAAGGATAGCTATCAAAATAAACACATCCAAACTTAGACCACTCCCTTGAAGGATGGCTAAGTCAAATTTATCAAACAAAATCATTTGAAGCTTCCTACATTGATAAACTTCACAAACCTATCAAAAAATAAAAATAAAGACCCTATATCAAAATTAGAACAAACTATCCCAAAAAAGTTACAATTAGCTTTCAAATATAACATTAGTAGACTTTTCGCATCGATAAATCTACACCTTGCATTAAAACATGGACTTGTATATTATGGTTCTTAAGTCACCTATAGTAGGGAAAAACTAACCCTCAAGAGGTTTCACTACCCTTCACAACATCTATCATCCATCTCTCCTTTATACCATTTACAAATCAAAGGATTTTGAGCTTACTTGACATAATGTGATCAAGACACCTTTTTATCAACTAACACATGCTAATGTGAATCATTCAAAAGGATTATTAATTAGGCCAATATAAATTTGGTTTTTTAAGTCCTTACCAATGAAGAAACATCATGCCTTTTCCATATCCTCTCATAATTAGTTCATGTATTCACTTAGACATATGTCTCACATTTTTTCTCTTTTTCCACAACTAGTCTTGTTACCTAACTTACTTTATGTGCTATCATAATCAAAATAATTATAATTCATATAATCATATCCATGATCATAAACATAATCAAAACATCATAACTATCATAATCAACATCATAAACATCACATCAACATCATAAGTATCACATATCCATGATCATAACATCATAACCATGTCCATGAACAAATAACCATAATATAAACATTATAACCATAAGTAAAACCAAACATCACATCACCCATAATCATCACATGCCTAAGATAGTGATTATACATCTCGTGAGCATAATCATAAACAAATTATAAGCATCCAAAACAATAAATCATGAACCACAAAATCAAATCTATATGTCATCATCATATCATATACATCATGTCTCATCAACATCAAATAATACATATAAATCATGTACATCTCTCTCTCTCTCAAAGTTATATACATATGACTACATCATCTCATAGGCTGATATCAAAATCATATAGACCTATACATATCATATCAAATAAACTATGTCCCTGAAGCACCGCTACCACCTAGTGCATGCCCCCCTAAGGTGCCTACTTATCCACTCATCAAAGTGGCCCACTGACCTAGAGTCACTACACTTGTACCACCTTCTAAGATGGCTCTATACTCACCCCATCAGGGCTCTTATGGATAATGTGTCATAACTATGGCCTCATAATATCACAACTCTCAATTATGGCTAAGTACCATGTTATAGGGATACTACTTGGTGGTCCTACTAATGTTATAGTCACTCCTCCTATTTGTATTAGGGAGTCCCTCTCTTGGGTCACCAAGGCTAGTATGGTCATATCCTATTCCCTCTCACCCATCACAGTCATCACTTGAACCTATATTGTAGTAATATAGCCCTATAATGTGGCCACCTACCCCTATAAGGATATGATTTATGCTTGTGTAGTGGCTAAGTTACACTCCTACCTATCTATTAGGGACACCTCCCTATGCCTATACCTATGGACCCCCACTAGTTAGATCCATATTTATGGGCTGCCTACCCCCATCATCCCATCTAAAATCTACTGCTACATAATGGGCTAGATAGAATGTCACATAGCCATCAACATAACCTACATCATCTATCTATACTCTAACAAGTAATTCCTCATGATCAAGAATCAACTCCTATAGTTGTGGATTGAGGAGCAAAAAATAAACATCCTCCTATCTATACCCTAGGAATGGACTTGAAATCCATTATACCAAGTTGAATTGCCTGTCAACCCTATCAAAAGGGATGAGCTCAGTCTCACCCTTTCTCCTCCCAAAAATCCACTTGTAGCTTTGCATCGATAAAATATGTCAGGTATAGTGGTCTCACCTCAGAAAGCTAATTTATGGCATCCACACCACATTTCCAACTACTAGGGCATCTAATGCCCCTCTAAACTAAATGATATCTCAAGCACCTCCTCTAGCTCCTATGAGTGCATAATCACTCCTCTACCTCATGAAGCCCAACTTGAAATCCATCTGGGTGTATCCCTCCCATGGTAGACCTATTGACCTCAGCACCTGAATGTGCTCATAAGCCAAATAATGCAACATAAACCCCACACTGATCTTATATCTTCTAGTGAGATCTAAACCCTCATACCTCCCTATAAATTTGAACCAACAAAATAAGAGCCCATGTAAACACTATCTGACCCAATAACATCTCCACCAAAAATCCCAACAATAGATAAGAAAACCTCTCACTGCTCAAATATAAGAATGCAAAACATGAGACTACCATCATCATCATAGTCATCAACCTCCTATCATCTCTATCCCTATAATATAATGGTCTATAACTAAACCTTCCAACATGACACCTAGTGAAGGCCTAATCCTCACCATATAAGAGCTCCATGTGATCATCTCTCTCCTCCCTCTCAATATGATATATCAGCTTCCCTTGAATTGATAGCTATGTAATCCTATGTACATCCTCTAGTAGGATGGTTATCTTGCCTATCAGTAGGATAAATGTGTTTTTGGTCTAGTCTCATCTCTTGATGAGGGCCACAATCATTACCACATCTCATGGCACATAATAGAAGTGCATCATCATGTTAAGGTTGACCTCCTCCATATGCACCCAGTCATCATCAGTCATCCCATGATGGATTTTTTTAAAGATCCAAGGAACCTAATTTCACATCTAGATCTGATCCCATGCTTACAAAATTAAAATTATCAAACACACTTACTTTCCTATTTAACTACTTTGCCTAAGGACAACTTCCTTTTATTCTCATTCATCCTACCTAATGACACCTACTTTTTCATATATACACTATATCAACATATTCTCAAACCTACCTTACGCTCAAGCAAAACTAAATCAACACATTTTATACTACCCTTAACATCCCCATTAAGTCATTCTGACTCAACTATAACCTTCATATTACCCTTAATGACTTTGCCTTACTAGTTTTATCAAGAACATCTTACCCTTAACCATTTTTCCTTAGCCTTTTATGAAAACCACGTTGACCATTTAGTCGATCACCAATGGCCACTATGACCACCAATGGTTGACTGACCTTTTGGTCTATAGTCCTCAACCATCGATGGTCAACTAAGACCACTAACAGTCAATATGACCATTGATGGTCATTATGTATGACCATCAATGAAAAATCCCAACCCTATCTACCCAAAAACATCTACCCAAACTACCCATATCTAGCACCTAATTACCCTAATTTGGTCTTCTACCTTCCCTCAACCTAACTTACCCTTCCAAATTCATTTTTACCTAAAATTTTTAATAATAATAACAAACCCAAAACCTAGGGAAAAACCCCCAAAATACCCTCCCCAAACCAAAGTCAAACTAATAAAATTCAATAATATATGACCACATCAATCTACCCTACCAAATTAAGACAACCCCCACCTCATTCCTCAACCATCATCAAGGAAGAATCCTAACACCACCTACTCGACCACGTCCCCATCTACCCTACATCCTTGATCCCATGCTAGCTTAACATAAATGCCTAATTAACCAATCAGTAATTGACCCCACCTCATCAATAGCCTCACATAAAATGCCAAGGATGCTAGTACACATAAGAGTCAAGATAGTCAAAAGCACAAAGTGAAAATAAACTTGTCTTTTTCAATTTTTATCCTCTATGGTTTTAGGGTTTCCCCTAACCATTGATGTTCAGGGTGACTATTAAGGGTTGATTTGGAAACCCCTGACCATCGATGGTTAGGATATCCCCTTTTCAACATTTTGGTAGCAACACCTTAGTACCACCTTTTTAGATGCTACCCTTTTACACCAAACCAAAACCAACCTTTAGAGAACACCTCTTCTCCAAAAAACTAACCATAAAACATCAAAGAACACCATCTCTAACTAAATAACCACCCAACCACATCCACCTTGATATTGGCCATTTTGGCCCTAATTATTGCATATTTTTCAACAACCTTACCTTGGCCCCTTTTGACTGCATTGACCAACCTTACCATGTTGAAAATTTGAATTTTCACCACCTAATTCACACCAAACCATTTATGTTTTTCTTAAGATAACTTCCTACCTTAGATACTTACAAAAACATTGACCCTATTTAGGAGACTTGATAGATCTAACCTGATCAATTATGCCTAATGTTATGGCTTGATAACCCCATCACCAGTCCTTTTCAAACTAACCTTATTTTTATGACTCATGGAAACTTAGTCTACGCACGATCTTGGATATCACACTTAGTCACATTTTATGCACATGTTTACACTTTGAAATCCTAACCACCATTGTCACCAACCTTATGACTCACCATAAATTGCTCATCAAATCTACACCTGATTTAGTTTCACCTCATCAACTCTCAGTTTAGGGAATGCCTCCTCTCATACTCAAGGAAAACAAACCTTTGACCCATAATCTATTTTTTTTACAACTTATTAACATAAACTACATAACAAAAATGGGCAAAATATAGATGCCAAAATTCTACACACTATAGTTTCAAATATCAAAACACCCGTGGACCACCTTATGACCAATTTAACCCTTTGACCCCTAACCAATCCTAACCATGGCTAGTATAAATAACTAAACAAACACACCCTTTTAACCCACTTAACCTTTGACACTTAACCATCGATGGTCACCTTGACCATCGATGGTTAGGTCTCTTCCTCATATGTGTAAAGACAACTCAAGCTATATACAAGCTGACATGTAAAAATTTAATATGGATGGCAAGATAAAACTTAAAAAAATTAACCAAACCTCCTATGGAACCTTATAACTCCATCTCTCTTTGCCTATAAAAGGAAGAGAGTAGGAGGTGAAAAAGGATCCAGGAATTTAGCAATCCAAGCATTCATCCATCAGATAACCAACAGTCATCAGGAGCTATCAAACGTCTTTTCAGATTCTCCCTTCAACAAGATAGTAATCATTAAAGAGGCATGAAAATATACCAAAATCATTCTCTAGGAAAAGTACCATTACTCTACTAAAATTACTCTAGGATCAACTACAACCATCAAGCAACCAACTAAGTATATCTCTAGTTTTCAAGCTTTGTTTATTTGGTTTTTAACCTAGACCCCTCTGCATCACATATTTTAACCCCCTAACCTTAACCAGATCCCTAAAAAATTTACTAACCCATTTCTAAAACCTAAACCAGACTCTTTTCTAAACATCCTCAATACCCACAACAATCGTTGATGGTCACCTTCATTCATCGATGGTTACCCAACCATCGATGGTCAGCTTAACCACTGATGGTCACCTTGACCACTGATGGTCATTATGGTAGGAAATAATAACAAGTTATTTACACATACCTAACCTTAGCCAAACTCCACTTTCTATGTCCCTACCTATTCACAAAGTCCTCACTTATTTTCTAAACCCTACCTGACCCACTTAGCATTAGTATTGACCCACTATTTGATTAATTAGTCTATTTCCTTTTATCAAGCACTTAATTCTACTTGTATTACATTTCAAACTTTCATACCATTTAATGTAATTATTTTATCTTCATTTATTTCAACTTAACTATTTTAAGAGTGTGGATTAACAACCTCCTAGTAATCTCATGCTTCTTAGACCTAGCTTATGCTAGGCAATCCACCTTGCTACCCATCAACATCCCATTTGTATTAGTGTTTTCTTATCTATAGGTCTTTATTCCCAAGACAATGAGGATCTCTTCAAAATCATCTAGATCATGAGTGCATAAATAAATAGGTTCTTTTACCACACCTTTATTACTACTTTCTTACTTCTTTAAATAAGAAAGAGAAGAAATTGAGAGAAACAATATTTCTCTTGATTATTGGATGGACCATGTTTTATTTATTATTTTTCATGTGATGTTGAGAGAAGTTAATTTATATATATATATGTTTAGACATTAATTAATTATGGGATTAGGATGGTTATTTTATATGCAAATATTATCATGTTTATAATTTTTTGATAATCATGCATTATTTATGTCTTGATGAGAGAAACATAGTGATTTGTATGATGAATGCTTTTGGGTTACATTTAATTTTTTGACATGATTAGGATATGTTATTATGCTTATATGTGTATACCTTAATGCTTTCCATTACATTATTTCTCACATTGTTTACCATGATGTTTATATCTAGTGAAAGGATACTTCTGAGTCATTTTGGCCATTGATTAGATTCTTACTAGTTCAAATGGATGAATATTCTTAATTGATTTTATGGTGTACATGGATGTAATATTTTATGTATATTCACTTCACACACACACACACACACACACACACACACACACACACACACACACACACACACACACACACACACACACACACACACACACACATATATATATATATATATATACATACATACATATATATATACATATACATATATATATATATATATATACATACATATATATATATATATATACATATATATATATGTATATATATATATGTATATATATATATGTATATATATATATATATATGTATATGTATATATATATATATATGTATACATATATATGTATATATGTATGTATGTATATATATATGTATGTATATATATATGTATGTATATATATATATATATGTATGTATATATATATGTATGTATGTATATATGTATGTATGTATGTATGTATATATATATATGTATGTATGTATATATATATATATATGTATGTATGTATGTATATATATATATGTATATATATATATATATGTATATATATATATATGTATATATGTATATATATATATATATATATATATATATATATATATATATATATATATATATTTATGTATGTATATACACATACATGTGTTTTAGATGCATTAATGGGTGTAATAAGTGTGTAAGAAACATGTACAACCAATAAAATGAAAAATGTATATTTTTAACCAAATTGTGACACTAGGGTATAATGTCACTAAGAAAATAGTATAAATATTTTCACAAATTTAACATGTATTAGTTTGCAATAGTATATCAAATCTACACTAGTGGCTGAAAATATTAAACAATCTTGAAAGATTACAATTCAATAAGCAATGACTAAATGAAATAGTAAAAGTTATGAAATAGTCACACTTGCACAAAATATTAGGATTCTAAGAGTGTAAAATTGGTCTATAAGTTATGTATTAACTATGTGTAAAATATATAACCATGATTATCACTCAAAAATTTTAGAACCTATCAATCCAATGTTGAATATGCCCAGGGTGGATTTAGCCACTAAATTCCCCTATCATATTGCCATCGAATATATCCTATTATGATAAATTTGTACTATGATATTTTTTGGATTATGATTTTTATTGTGTATATGTGCTAATAGATGTCATATACTCTTATTTATTCTATTTCTTTAATTCATTGACATAAATTTTGATTTGATGTTTTCTTCTTCTTTTAACCTAGTTCACCAGAAAGGAAAAATGTAGAGCAACAAAAATAGGTTAGGGTATCTCAACCAAAATGGACTATAGATATATATCTCATTCTCTTAGAATCATATCATATGAAATTATTCTATTGTATACATGGAATCTCAAGCAAAGATTTCAACATCCTCTTCCCTAGAAGTGACGATGCAACTACATGAACATTCAACTAAACCTTATTTTGGTACAAGTGTATGATGTCAAAATATATTGAAATGATGAATGACTAATGCGGTTCAATGTGTAGTCCAAATTTAATAATTGAAGGCTATAACATAGGGAATACTCTGCATCTAATTCTTAGTTAGACTCTACTTAGTAAATTACTAGGAATGATTTGTATATATAAGACTTATTAACACATGACCGGTGCAATGTCCAATCATGGAAAAGTGTAAGATGTGAAATAAAAGGTGTGATAAAAAAAGGGTATTGTACCAAAATTAAGAGTTTACATAATTCCCTTACTTTGATGTGTGTATGTGAGTGAGTGCACATCTATGTTAAATCATAAAATAATAATTTGAAGCACATATATTGACTTATCAAGGGAAGGATAGATAATAATTTTATGCTCATGATAAGCTCCATCCACACATATATTTTTTATCTTGTTAAAGAATTAATTTATACCATGCATGCAGTAAGAAATAACAATGTCACCACCATCAAAAATATTAATGGAGCCCAATAAGACATAAATATTTATAATGCACAAAACATTAGATAATAAATCTATGATAACATTACTATAGGATCAATAAGATCATACCAAGTAACATGTACATGTATAATAATTAACTAATGTTCTATCCATTTTAGACCTAGTCCCACAGCTACCTGTAACATAACCCATATGCCTACAATGGGTAATCATAATTTCTACCACTCATCCTCTAAAGTCACACACATATACATAGTCAAAAGAAAGAAAGTATAAGCATATATGTTTCACCTCTCTACCAAGGTGGTCATTATATGCATATCGTATGCCATGAAGACTAAGTGATAATCATGACCAAATCCTACACTAGCAATGAGTCTATGATTGTCAATGGTAAGGTTGAGTTCCTAAATAGTATGCATATGATCCTTACAAAAATATATAGCATGCATATATTCTTAAAAATTAAAAGAAAAACAATAGATACATGATCATATCCAACATAAAAATTATAAATACAAATTAAAATGAGATTCTCATAAACACAATAATTATCTATCACCCACATGACTCTACTAGTGATGAATAGACAATTGCAATAAACACTACTAATAAACTATGAATATCTCTAGAAAAATGTTTGGACACTATTAGCATCCCATAAACATCATTGATAACTTCCTAAATCTATATAAAAATGAATAAAATTGAAAATAATATAAAAAATTAAAATTTAAAAGTACTAGAAATAAATATGAAAAATAAGTTTTTTGAAAAATACAAGGACTGGTCACTCCTATGCCTGTAGGTTCTCAAGCTAGGTAGGGGTAACATCTTGTTGGACTGGAATTATATCAAGAGCTAAAATTAAATAATGGGATAGTTTCAAATGATTTATAAAAATAGAAATTTAAACTCTAGTTATATAAAATGATATTTGACACCTATAAATGTAAGTCAGGGTTTCTATTATTGATACATACGTACACAAAAATTAAGATATCTTAGACCCCACTTATTCATTTTACCTCTCATTTATTGTTTTATAACATGCATAGAAAAATATTTTGTATAGTGATACATATAGAGTTTTTAATTGTTATGTAAAAACATGTGGTTCTGTACGTCTCTCTCTCTCTCTCTCACTCTCTCTCTCTCTCTCTCACACACACACACACACACACACACACACACACACACACACACACACACACACACACACACACACACACACACACACACACACACACACACACACACACACACATACACATACACACACACACACACGAGATTCATTAAAACTCTAAATTCTTCATGGTATCGTTACAATTTGGGGGAAACTATAATGCATGATATAGTATTTTAAGATTGCCTTTGGTAATATCAATTCATCGTTGATATATCATAAATACAGTTAATTATTTGAAATGATAATTTATGATTGAATCATTCTTCTAATCTTAAATATAACAATAAAACTCACAATGGAACATTATTTTTTATGACATTAAGTTATCCACTAGGGTCATACAACTAGACTTCAATCAATAAACGTGCATCCACCCACATGGGGGTACACACATTTAAAAAAAAATGCAATCTTATATTTCAATGAGTATGTTAGAGATAATGTGTGTAATGACATTTATGTCCTAATATTATTATAAGCTATATACATTGATTACATGATCACATATTTTGATGTTTTATTTACAAATGTGATACATAATATGAATTGAAAATTTACATGTATTTTATATGTCATTTTATAACAATCATTTCCAGTTAAATATGTGTGTGTGTATACACACACACACACACACACACACACACACACACACACACACACACACACACACACACACACACACACACACACGCACACACACACATAGATATAGATAACATGTGGTATGAAATATATTATCTTTTGAGATGTGTGACTTGCAATGTTCATCCCTCATATCAAAATGGGGAAAGTAACAGACCTATTTTTAGATTATGTAGGGTTTAGATGGATTTTTCATCCACAAAAAATCCTATACACACCTTTGAGAGACATAATACTTGATTCAAATGTGTCAAATTAAGCTTACATAGATATATCACATAATTCCAAGGCAGATTTTAGCACACATCAATCATTTTTAATGACTCTAAGAGACGTTCAAGTATATATTATGACATTATACATTATTTTGAAGAATAATTGGGGAATTATATATCACTTTTTGGAGTGATTGAGATAGTTTATGTTTACATTGAGGAACATATGGATCACTTGGGGGCATGAATTTTATCCATGCACATATATTATATTATATTTGAGGATTGATATAGAATTATGGAGAACAATGGTAATATGTGAGCATAATTTTTTATCTATATCTATCTATAGTGGATGATCCATTTTTTACATACAAATTTTTTATGGGATTCCATAAGTAGAGGTTGTTATGAGAACACCCTTGTTAAATTATTTAGCCAATAAGAGGGTAAGGCTAGATCATTTTCACCATATAAGCTAGGTAATTTGGGGACATTTTCACTTAAATCAACATGAGTGTTTACCCTAATTTTGGATCATTATGAATCATAATAGGTTAAAATTATATAATTAATTCATAGTCTAATATATGATAATCAAACATAAATCTACATGTAACTAATGTAGATTGATATGATAATGTAATTTAATATTTATATAAAGTATAAAGGAGATTAATATACTTATCTTTACTATTTAAGTGTTTGATTGTGATTGTATTTGTATAGTGGAAATAAATTGAAATTATGTTTGTGATTCATCTAGATATAGAACCATGTCTCTTTACATGTAGGGTTAATGGCATCAAGCTTGGGAATATCCTTCAACATTAGTGACCAGAGTTGTGGCTAGTATCCTAATAAAGTTTATCTCTTTATGAATACACAATAGAATTATTTGATTTGATACGTCTATGTTTGTGCAATATATGAACTTAAATTGCTTGAATAAACCTATAAAAAGTGAGAAAGTGTAATTGGGCTGAGTTGACCCCAATTACCCCCATTGATGATTTACCAATGCCTATGTATCCAATACTCTAAATATGTAAGTAAAGCCACACATAATTACTCCCCTTAGTGTTAATTTGAAATTATGATCTTTCATTATATTAATATACCTATAAATATGTCTTTAATCTTTTCAATGTTAGCACTTGATCTAAATTGACATGTTTTAGACTTTGCTAATGACTACTCCTAGTGTTTGATTTGTAATTTTAGAAGAATAGGGTAGACTTTCTCAATGTGTAGTAGTGTATTTGAGGAGTAATTGAGAGTGTCAAATTTTAATAATATTGACCTTGATTTTTATTTATGCATGCTCAACTGGGTAATTTCATATGCCATCAACACACTAGGTGAATAGGATGACCTATGGGAAGGGTTTGATTTCAAATAATAGTCATTGCTAGGTGAAGGGTGGTAATGTTAGCCTTAGGACAATAACATTGACGTTATTGTTTGAACCTAATGTTACTATCTAGGAAATAGAAATGCCAATGTGGTATTTTATAAATGTATGGGTAGGATATTTAATTAATTTAACACATACTCGAATGTTCCTAAATGTGGCTGATAGAAATTTGGAATGGATTGGGCTCAAAACTAGCATGTAGGTGTGTGGGAATGGTGAGTGAGATATGTTTGGAGATGCAAAATTCATGAAGGATAAGTGTAGATTAAGATTAAAATTACCAAGTGTTAAAATCAAGATTTTTAATGTCTAAAAATTCACCCATTAATGAAATGAAAATACTAAAGTAAAAGGATGAAGATATACCTGAGTGTGGACACCACACTTTGTCTTTAGGATAAGGCTCCAAATGTGAAATTTGATCCAAGAATAACTTGTAATGAGAATTTAGTAATAAATATACATAAAATGTAAAGTGAAATATAAATTATAATTGAAACTTGAAAGAGTAAGGAAGGATTACTCCTATAAGTGAGTAAACTGTGTTTCCATATAAAATTTTGGAGATGATACTTCCTTATCAAAGTATTAGGAATTTTTTGCTTCATTTTTGAAGAATTTGGAGAATATTATGAGATGAGGGTGATTAATCCTTAAATTTTAATTTTTAACTAAGACAAGGGTTGTGGATTGGAAGAAAAATGCCCTAAACCATATATACCTAATCTAACACTGATCTTGTAATGCTAAGATGATAAGGTAAAAACCACATAATGTATTCACTATGGGTAATTATATTGCCATTGAGTGTCACTAGAACTCAATGTAAATCACCTCAAAATCATGAATCAACCACTGTAGAGAGAATTATAGATTCAAGTCTTTTCCACACCCAAAAATACTTGATAAATAACTGTAAAGGTGTAAATGTGCATGAACCAACATCATGCCCCATTGAATCAGTGTCAACTATAAACTATCATAATGTGGATGAACCAACATTATGCCCAATTAAAATATAAATAGTGTATATGTGTATATGAACCAACTTCATACCTAACTGAATTTGACCTATATAATGGACTAGATGTTCCATACACATGCCCCCAAATGTATCTGAATCTATATCGATATGAAAATTTTTACTCATGGAGTGTATAATGGAATATATATGCTCTATATTTACCCTAAAATCTATCTAAAAACTATAAATAATTGTACCAATATGATATTTAAATCACATATGAACTCTAAAATACATATATTATACTCAAATTTTATCATGAGAGATTTAATATATATAATAAATACCACTAATAAGGCCTTATTTTGAGGTGAGGGACAAATATTATAAGTCACTCATATTTATTGTTCCTCAAAATTGTCAAAGGAAAAATTTTACCAAAAAATGAGAAATGACATATTTGAGAAAAAGGTATAAAATGACTGTGTCAAAATCATTAAATACCTAAAGTACATGCTCATGCCCTACACGTCTCAAGGGTTGAACTTACCTAACCCTAAGACCACATTGGATGTGAAGACGCACCTCATGGGTCTTGCATATCTGCTTGGATGTAATGGATGAGAGTCTTTGAGCCCACAATTACATGACCATGTGCCACATGGCTGACCTAAACATCCCCATAGATTTAATGATCATGTATCCATACCTACATAAGTAGGTGCATTTACACATCTAACATGCAAACATGGACATGAGGCCCACTCAGGCAAGATACATGTGCATGGCCCTGGGGTGTTGGCCACTGGGCATTAAGCTTACATCCAAGGGGATATAATAGCTCTCTTTAATTTCATTTTTATTATTATTTCTTAGTGTTATCCTACCTATAGAGAATATTTTTTCCCTCAATGATGCCACACTAATAAGACTCAACTATATTTTCCTATTTTCCTAGGTATTCTATGGTGGTCCTCTTTTTTAACATTTCTTTGAGCCAAATTTAGTTTGTTCACAAAGGTTTCCCCTTCAATAGATACATATTTTGAGTGTCTTTCATATCACATGGAACATATCTCATGACTGCTATGACCTAATAATTTCAAACACACCAACATTTCCTCCCTCCAGATCCATTAAAATTTATAAGCCTTACTATAGTGCCTCCCATGTTTATGAAGCCCAACATGATGAAGTATAAATACATGGGTTTTAAAACACTATTAGTTTTTGACAAAATTCAAAATATTATATATTCATATATTGGGAATGTCAACCTGTATGAATTTCATAAAATACTGAATGTGGAAAATGTCAGTACATTGATAGTTTACTTAATTGAAAA
The DNA here is from genome assembly GCA_037957365.1 of Torreya grandis. Classification (NCBI taxonomy): domain Eukaryota; kingdom Viridiplantae; phylum Streptophyta; class Pinopsida; order Cupressales; family Taxaceae; genus Torreya; species Torreya grandis. The sequence continues at coordinate 1,593,808 of JARHVA010001107.1, forward strand.
TGATCTACCTCAAATAAATGGATTTCCAGCAACCGTTCAATGCTCAGACCTGGTCTTCACCTAAGCAAGATATTATGATCCTAAGACTAGAGAAATAAAATCAAGTGATGGAGAATGAATGGCTAAGATAGATGGGATGTCTATGGGAATGATAATGAGGATTCCCATTCATAATACCTATTCCATAAAGATTACCATTAAGGGACAAAAATACTAGGACAAAAATACTAATAAATATTTGTTAGTGATCAAAGACTCCTAGTTGAAGCATAAAAGGCCCAAAATATCAAAGTTTCTAAGGTACTTATTTAGATCATATTTAAAGGAGGAAATTTTAGACATTATTACTCTTTTGAATCGTGTAACCTAAAATTAAATTATTATAAACTTCAACCCCTAGATGTTCATAGATGTGAAAATCATTTTTAATGGAAATAATTCATTGATTGGGATAAATGATTTGTGATGCCCTACATCATCAATTAATCAATATAGAATTTAAAAATTGAAATTTCATGACTTCATATTTGGTATACTCACTAGCCTAAGAAATGATATACCCAAGTCTCTTTTAGTGATCCAATTTTGATGCTTATACTAAAGTATATGAATACTATTCTCAACTGACTTTGGAGTAGAGTAATTTTTTTTAGAAGAATGAATGATGCTTTCACAATATGGATAGGGCTAACACTTGACAAAGATTGGGGAAGAATAATTTTTGATGAAGTATACACCCTGATCAACCATTATGGTAACTAATTCATCTAGTTTCAAAAGTTTACCTATATTACGATTGGAGGATTTGAAGGATATCCCCTATGGATACCTAGACTAACCAATTATAAGATCACATTGATTGAATTGTGTAGGCAATTATCAACAATTCACAAATGTTACAAAAGCAAACATATGATTGGAGTATCTTTCCCAATCTCTTTGGTACATTTTCCATGTAAAAATATAGTCAATGCTCAAGATATTGAATCTACTATGTCTCAATTCACCCTCTATTCATATCCTTGCATAGATTTTTTTGAATGTAGAAGGTTTAAAAAAAAGAATCTCACCATTGGATATTCATTTGAATATGTGCCTCACTTGGAGGATTATTGGGTAGATTATTCTGATTAATATAAGGTAGTTAGATGAGATTGGTATAGAATGATTATTGATCAAATTAAGGAATTCATAGATGAATGAGTTCTATATGCTATAGTGGATAATATGATTAATTTCATTGATCCTAAATATGTTTATAGAATTATAGTTGCTCCTTTTACAACCATTAATTCATCAATAAGGTAAGTAACATATTTACATGGATGAGCTAAAAATGTGTTGGTTAGGACTAAGAGATGGTTCAATAAGAAGTTGTTAGAATTCATCAGAGTAGGGAGATCAAAGAAATCAAGGACCTTAGCGCCTCTAAAGCAATCAAATACAATAACTCCAAATAATAATGACACTAGTATGATAATGTATTCATTTGGCTCTTCAAGTTCTAAATATGGTGATGAAGAGGATCCTAAGGAGATAAAATAATCAGGGAAAACATGTGAAGAGAGTCATATTATTGGTAGGAAATTAAAAGAAAATAAGTTTGTAATGCCATAATATTCTTTACCTCTTGATTATCATTCCCTTATTATTCCCAACACCACCTAATAATACCTTAAAAATAATGAAAAACCTATTAAAGAAGTTGACATAGTGATTCTTTCATCTCTTTTAATCTCCCCAACCATTCCTCCACTCCCAGAAACTTCCCCATTAAAGCAACCTTCACCACTTCCTATTGGATCCCAAGTGGTTACTTTCAGTGGCATGTAATTCTAGTGGATATAGCCTATGATAGACAAGTGGTATCCCCTTCCAAAGAAGGTTAAGACCACTTTTAGGTTAGCATCAGACACTTTTGGGGCACAATTTGTGGAAATTATTGATCCTAATGTGGAGATTAATGAAGAATAAATGATTTCAAGTGATTACACTCTCAAGAGGATATCACTTGGATAGAAAATTAGACAAATTGACATTCATGATTTGCATCAGACTATTGATATAATGATCAAGATATTAGAGCCAAATGGGCTCACCTAGGAGCAACTCAAAGGCCAGATCAAGTAGTTGGTAGGATACATCAAATATCTCCTCAATCTAGTTGACACACCTATAACATCAAAGGTAGATTCCCCTTCTTAGATGCCTAATATTATAAAATAAACCATTGCCACCATCAACAAATACAACTCATATGGAAAAAACATGGAAACATGGGTGGAGGAGCTACTTTTGAATGGCATGAAGTATATTAAGTGTTGAAATTATATGGGGCTATTGATAATGACATCATCAACATCAACAAACAAGTCAAATCCCATGATAGTGAATTGAAAGTATAGGAGAACATGAAAGATGATGTTCATGACATGATTGATGTTGAAATAGATGTGATGGTCAAAGTTAGGATTTTTAACAAAGTAAAAAATGACACCAATTTCAAGTGGTCAAAATGTATTATTTAAAAGATTTAAATATTGAGAAAATCACTTGAAGAATTATGAGAATAGGTTAGCATTGGAGGAGAGAAGCATAAACTACTCTCTTACAATATATATGAAATATATTATGATTTAACCAAGAAGGATACAATCATCATGTACACCATAGATGAAATAAAGCTTAGTTCAAGAAGGTGATTCATGGGGAGATATTCAAAGAGAATAGCTTAAGTGTTTCTTCCATGATCTCACTTAATGAAATTCACATGTCACTGACTTAAATGAATAATCAGTTTTTTAAACTCATAGAAGATTCAAATACTATGTTTCTAGTTTCATAAATATGGATAATGCATTGTAGGAATGTGGTGATACTAAAGGGAAATGAAATTATTGAGGCAATAAATAGGTTCAAGAAGTTTAAATCTACCTAGAATAAAGAATAGGTTAGAAGTTCTACTACTACTCTAGGTTCTTAAACACTAGCCATTACCTTGAATAATGCTTCCTAGAAAAGTTTGTAGATTTTTCTTTCCATTTTTGTTAGCCTTCTATTTTAGGAAAGTTGTATTTTCCCTTCTGTAATTTTGAAAATAGTGAAAATAGAATAGGGAAAAAATCTTACTATGAACAGTCACATGGAATGTGAAGGGTCAACCCATTCCCTCCTATCTTTATGAATAGGAGAAATACCAATTGTAAAAGGGATTTTTGATTTCCATGAGTATTGAATATTAAAGCAAGGATAAAGTAACTTTGGATTCAATCTTTAACCAACAACCAAGGAATTTCAAACTTTGAGTCTTGCTTTCCTTTATGAATGTGTAATTTTCTTATGTTGATACATGTTACATCATTCCAAATAGTAATCATGTTTGATCTCAAGTAAGCAAATTATTTCAATTAAACACTATATTTTTGAATTATTGAATGAAATCTACATTTACTCATTTGTATGTGCCTCTTCACATTTTCTCTTTTTATATTTTTTTGTTTGAATGTTGAAAAACAAATCCCCATTCAACTTGTAAATATATTTTGCTTCGTTTTTACTGCTTTCAATAAAGGGAACCTTCTATCCTAATAGAGAAGAGACTTTTTATCTCCTTCACTATTGTGAAAGCCCTATTTTCCATTAATACCAATTATTTTACCAACAATCTCAAAAGATAAGTGAATTGTCTCATGTCATGTATAAATATAACATCTTGTAAAATCATGTCAACATGTAAAGAGCATGTCATCATAGTAATGTAGATATCATCAAGGCATGTATGAAACATATGGAATGCAAAGGCATATAAGTGGTATATCAAAATAGATGAAACTATGAAGCATGAAAAGTAACTACCACTAAATGTGACTACATTATAAGGAAATGAATGATATAAATCATGGCACAACACATAAAGGGGAGATGTATGATATGGATCATGATACCTGAAAACAAAGAAATAACATAAGATTAGCAAGCTTAACATGTAGTGACACATAATAACATAGAATTCCATAGATAAGGCCTATGGATGACATAAAAGGGACATAAAGATGTCATAAAAAATAAGGCTAAGGAGTCACAAACAAGGGGAAATAATACCACAACAAGCAATGCCAAGGAAACACTAATATAAGTGGCATGAATACAAAAACAAACAAGGGGTAGAAATTCCACAACAAAAATAGCTTAAGAGCCATAAAAATGTCAAAGAGGCCACACACAATAAACAATAATAAATAGCCTATCATGCAAAGTAACAACATCAAAAAATCATAAAACAAGTGAAAACCCATATATATTATCCATTCATGCCATAAAAAAACATAACTTGTGATAATCTAACATGTGGAATTAAATGGCCCCAATATTGACATGACCCCTCAATATAGGAAAGATCCAACATCTACATGTACATGTATGATTTGTATATCCTACATCAAACTCATATACCTCATGAAATTCATGTGTGTATGAAAATAATATGTTATCTACCAAACATATGATAAATAAGATATGTAAATGATTATCTAACAAACTCATGTCTTGTTTAGGTCCTAGTTTTTGGTTTTTTGAATATTTTGAATGTTTTTGTTTTTTTATTGATTTTATTGATTTATTTGATATTTTCAAGTAAGGCCAATTAGCAAGGCTTAAAAAATACAATAATGGAAGGATCTGAACAATATGAAACATGTGTAAAGGCATTGTGTGACTAGATGTTATAACATGGATATATGGAGGAATTGTAGGTAAAAAATGTATCCCCACTATATATATGAATCAAAAAAATGTATCTCAATAACATATGTGGAGATAAGGAACAAAATTTCCCTTGTGGGCAAGAGTCAGTGTGCGCTCATGTGATATGTACATATAGATGTATTTGATCATGTAATCTCAATGAAAAACATGGCATGGATAATTAATCAATTTGTAAGAATGAGAAAGTATAATGACATAAATGATGTTCACTAGATTCACTATAGGCTAAGTTTCATGGATGTTTGAATCAGGATAAAAAATCAAAAGGCAAAGGCCAAATAAAAACAAAGCCAAGAGCTAGAAGAATCATATATGTAGGCGCATATGGACACATGCATGTCAAAATAGAAGAATAAAATGGATAAGATCTCAAGAATACATCAAAAAGTTATGCATAATATATTTGGTTTCTACTAACTAATTATTCTATTAATGGAATGCTCCCATGTAGGTCATGTATTACATAAGGGAATGGATACTTGTTATGTGCAAGTAGTGGTATATAACCACTCATATCCATCATTTGTCAAATCCTTTACTATATCATATTTTAGAATATCATTAATTTGATTGAATTCATCTTCATTATATTGATCACTATTAAAGCAATCCTTGGGATTATCATAAATCATAATCATCCATTTAGTCATCATCTTAAGAAAGAACTAATTTCTTAGGTTTATCTTGTTTTCAATATGTCCCTTATTATCACCTTCTTGAATTAATGGCTCTAAATATAATAATGTTATATATTTTACCCATTAATATTGTTAGCCACATCTTGATTTTGATTTTATTTCTTATAAAAATCTTCTTTCTCAGTTTATTTTTTCATAAGTACACTCTCTTGTTTATCATGTACTTCTTTTTATAACTATTCTTGTTGTAATATTTCTAGTTGTTCTTTATGTAACTTTTCTTGTTCCATTTTTTCATTTGAAGATGTATCCTTTAATGTATTGGGTTGATGACTTATATAAGGTGTATCTGAATCTGGTGGTGTTTGAATGGGTGTCTCTAATAAAAAATCACCACTATTAGTTAATTTTTGCATGATGTGCTTCAAAGCCCAAGACTATTTTGTATGATGTCCCACAAGTATGTGATTAGTACAATAGTGTTTTGTAAAGGGAGCATAAGAGGCTGAATGTCTTGAAATTTTTTTCTTAGATTCTTATTAATCTTGGGTGAACTCATTGACCCATTTATTATAGATGTATCTTGTTTATTAACCCATACTTGAATAATTTTCAGGAACAAAGTTCTATAACGAGGAAGAAAAGGTGCAACTAAGATTAACATGCTCTAGATTATGGATATGTGAAATATTATCCTCATATGATGTAATATTTAGACACATTTATTTTTGGAGATCCTCTATGGACTTTCTCATATCAACCATCTAATATAGAATTGCTTTACAAGAACAAACCCTTTGTATTTTTGATTGAATGTGCATACAGTAACCCTCAAGAGGGTGTGTAGGAGGTGGAAGGGATTGAGGAGGAACATGTTGAATACTTCCAGTTTATACTATAGGATGCATTGCCTTACCTCTTGGAATAGTGATGACATGTACCACAAAATGCAATATAGGCTATCAACCCATAATGGGGGTAGGATGGTAGCTATCAAAATCTTGAGGTTAAAATGGGTGAGGCTAAACTCAAATTTGAACCAGAGATAAATTACCCCCCCACACCCCCCCTTGCACCCCCTTAAAAATGAAAAGTCCTAAAAGTGCCAAGGGGGTAAAAAATTGACTTGATAAGGGTCAAATAAAGAACTTCCCACAAAATGGAAAATCTTGAGGAATTTATGAAAACAAATAAATGTTTTAATAAAAATATTTAAATAAATGCAACCCAAAATTAATTTGAAAAAAGGTACACTATTTTCACTCTACACAAACTTTACTAAAAATAGTAAATTATAAAATTCAAAAAATCCATACAATATTTTGGCAAACAAAAATAGGTTTTTGACCCAAAAACTACAATTAGCAAAAACCTCATAGAATTTGAAAAATAAAACAGTTTTTGTAATATTATATTCTAAATCCTAGGAGCAATTATAGGAGAGCTTTTATCTTGTAGTGGTAAGCTAGATGAGGAGTCATTTTGAATATGAAATGAATAGTCATAAGTTTGGCTATTTAATAATGTAATGCCTCATTCATTTGGTGAATGCAATTTTTAGTTATTTGGTTTGCACCAAATCTCACCATCTATCTGGGCCTGACATTGATATCAAAGCACATGTTTCTTCTTAAATTTCTCTCTCTACATTCTTATTATCCAATCAAATTTATTCAAAACTCAGTCTTATAATACCCAAGACTATGTAAAATCTATTCAAGGAAGCGTAATGGATATATGATTTTTTTTTATAGATTAGTAGGCTGTTTTAGTTTATATATTAACTTTTAGATTGTGTGTAGCTAGAAAAAAGGAACAAATACTATTTACCAGGTGTCTTACAAGCATTTTGACTGCTACGTGGAAGTTATTTGATGTTTAGGTGTATTTTATGTTATTTATTGACATATTTTAAACTTTTTCCAATTATTTAGTTTTCATTTGATTACATTTATCTATAAAGGAAGGCATTTGGTTGAGTAACATGGTGTTCTGACTTGTCAAAATTATGTTTAATTCTTCTCAAGCCTGCATGGCTATTTTAGCTAAACTTTAATGTCTTAATCCCCATGTGGTGCCATATAAATAAATTATTTACTATTCTTTGATTATAATCTATTGATAAAGGTGTGCTGACTATTTTTAGCACTACATAGCTACCATAATTTGGATGATTAAAGGAGTGCATAGAGGTTAAATTAACTCTCCAATAAGCATTTTATCCTTTCATTAGTGTCAAATAATAAGATAAGTCTTTTTTATTATTTTATGGTTTTTCTTATTTAATATAAGCATAACAAGTGGATGAAGAATATTCCTAAAATGGAATATTGAGAGTTTTGTTCATTTTTTTACTTATCAAAAGTAAAATAAGTCAGATTAAAAAAAATTAATTTGTGTTTACATAACCAATAAATTTTTGAAAACAAATCAAATTATGCAGAAAAAATAAAAACACAATGTTCAGTATCAATAATGCCTATGTTTCACATTTACAGGTTAAGTTTTCCAAGTCAAAATTTATTGGGAGAAGATAATAGATAGTAAAGCTACACAAGATATTGTTCTGATATTCATTTATTATGTATTCAATTTGTTGGATATATATATTTTGTCCTATCTCCATGACCTGTAATAGGTTAGAATATGAAAAAAATCCTCTTTTGGCAACAAGTACGAAAAGAATGTGAACAATCATAGACTACAAATGACTATATATATGTTTTGTATGAAGAATGGAGTTACACCTCTGAAGAGATAAATATAGACTATTTTTGGTTATGGTTACCTGCTGTGTTTCTTATTTTGTTCCTTGTGTGTAATTTTATGGTTAATGTTTGTCTTATTTCTATCTAATTTACTCTAAATGCTCTATAAACATTAATGAAGTACTAGTTTTTCTTGATTCCTACATAATGCATAATAATTAATATTTATTATGATTCTATGTTACCACTTTGTGAATGAATTATTTGCACTATCCTATGTACTAAAGTTAAACCTATCTATCCTCATCCTTAGCATGTTTTGATACTTCATGAACCTCTGCTAACAATGGTGCAATGACCATGGAAACATTCATTTTGGAGGAAACTATGATAAGATGGTTACAAGGGCAAAGAGACATTGAGACATGGTTAGCCTCAAAAGTATGTAATTTCATAGAAGAAGAATCCAAATGGACTAGTCTTACCACATAAGAAATCATCTGAGAACATATCTATTGAGAAATCTATGAAATAATTTGGTGCAAGTTACTTGGATTGACCTAGATTGATATCTAATTGGTTAGTTCATTTGGAATACTATTTATTTAACCTAAGAAAGAAATAAAACATCATTTGTATTGAAGAGAAGATAGACCAGTTGTAGAAATTGGAAATTGACTAGATGAGGCAAATAGATTATTGGGTTGATATCACTATAGATGGATACATCACTAAGTTTCCAATACAAGGATAATTAGTTATAAAAGATGTACATGAATTTTTTTTCCAAATAATTAGAGGGAAAATTTTTAAGTGACTACCTCTCCTTATGAAGATGTTGGTTTTGGATAAGGCCATGGTGCCTACTCTATCCAATATAGAGTAGTTGCATTAGGTGTATGGGTGTATGTGAAAAATGATGGTGAATGATGGCAGATGAGTAAGTAAGGCTTGAATATAAATCTATAATTTAGACATGAGAAAAATATGTAAAATAAAATTCTAAATTTAGAATGTGAACTATGATAATAGAATAAATGGAATAATTAACAAAATACCTAGGTAGCTACGAGTAGAGGTAAGTGTAGTAGTAAATTAGGTAAATAATGAGTAAAAGGACATGATGAACATGATGAAAGAAAAGAAGAATTAAGGATGAATAAATAAGATGATTAATTTCATCGAATAAAAAGAAGTGATGAAGAACGAGATGATGAAGAGATGTTCAAAGAAGAAGGCAAGAATAGTGTATAAGTAGAGCAGTTAGATGATAGAGGTAGTGCACAACTATAATAATGGGTATTATCAAATAAAGAATAATAAAGAAAAGAATTAGAACATAGTTTTAGATTAATCATAGGTTCAATCATAGTAAAAGAATAAGTCTTAGGAAAGAATCATTCATTGGAAGAACACACATCCTCATAAACCGATCTTTTATATTCTAGTAGAAGTTTTTAGTTAGAAAGATATGAAGATAATAGTTGGGAAGGAATATTTTTAGAGAAAGTACATCATTAGGGTACCTAAATTGAAACAATGTCAATTATAAAGGCTTTGAAGGCCATAGGGCTTGTTTAAATCAAACAAAGAAAAGAAGGAAACATAGAAAAACAAAGTGTGCTTGTTGAATCTCCTAGTGTGTAGAGTAGTACGTAGGCAAGATCACCCAAAATGCAGCCTCCTCTTGTAACAACTATGTAGTAGATTATATCAACACCAATTTACACAATGGGTCATATATGAGGATTTACAAACCTATAAATCTATGATGGGTCTATGGACCCTGAACAATATTGATTAACATGTTAAATGAAATGGCAAGATAAGGGAATCACTGATGAAGCTATCAAAAAGTGTGAGTTAGTAGGGGAACTAGCCAAAATAACACTTGAGTTCATAAACCAAAGAGAAGTTCAATGATCAAGTCCATAAGATGTTAATGACTATATTGTCATATAATTCAAGATAAAGAAATGCACTAATTAAACTATACAAGACTTGAAGGAGATAAGGCAAAAGTTAGGAGAATCAGTCTATGACTATGACTAAAAATTCTATGATGTGATGAGTAAAGTAGAATTTGCCTTAATAGAAAAAGATAAAGCTACATGGTTCATCTATGGAATGCACTCTAAAATTAGATTTTCCACTATGCATACTTAATATGTTACAAAAGTAAATGCTAGATCTGCTACCTTATGAGTAGAGAAAATTAAAGACTATGGAGAAGCTCCTATTGTAAATTCCAAGATTGAAAATACACTAAAAGATTTTATGAAGATAATAAAGCAATACCATGAGGTACATAAATGTAAATTGAATCTCTAGTGTATGGAGTGTGAAAAAGGACATCACAAGAATAATTATCCTATGATCAAGATAGAATTATATGAAATTTATCGAGTAGTAGGGCATGCAATAATGAAGTACCATATTTTTTAATAATATATTAAGAGATTGTAGGATTTATATTGCAATTTTTGTAAGCTAAACAATCATGATGAAAAGAACTATAGGGATTTGCAGGAGCTCAAGGAAGGCATCACCAAAAAAGTATTCATCATCACTATACAACAAATGTCCTCAGTAAAGCAAATGATTTTAGGCCCAGAGGTTGATAAATATTGTCCAACCCAAATAGGTCCATAATAGATTCCTAGTTCACCTCAATACTAGCCTCAAGGTCTAGCCAGTTAGACCCCTCATTCGCCAAGTTGGACACCACTATCTCATAGTACCAGTATGTAGTACCTAGATCTCAGCCATAACATAATAGTAGCAAATGAGTTAGACCCCATATATTTCACAACAATAATTTGGAATTGAAGATAATACCCAAAAACGTCAGCATTAAAACATTGTGTAATAATAAGGATGGTATAGAGGAGGATATCAATCCAATGGAGGAGGATCTATGGGTGGATACAAAGGAGGTTACCAAGGTGGTAGAGGAAATAACTATCAATAGACTCCTTCTCAATACTACCTATGTGGAGAATATAATCATGTAAAAAAAATTGCCTGATGAATCCTCAAAGGTAGTCTTATCATGCATACTATAAAATATATGACCAAAATGACACATAAGATTATCTTATCTTGGAGAAGCAAAAAAAGGATAAGGCCATCAAAAATGTGAATATGGTGAGTGTGTAGCCTAAAGAAGATGCATTTTTTAATGATATTACATGACAATAACATGCAAAATAAGATTTACCTCAGCTTAAAATGCCTTAAGATCAAGGAATCTAAAAATCAAAATAGGATAAATACCCATGCCTAGCCATAGTAAAGGGGCTCATGTATGAAGCTGTGCAGATGTTGGAAAACATTCAACTCCAAAACACTATTGAAGGAGATGATATAATAATAAATATTTAAATGTATGGCTAGATCATGCACATTATGCACTAGGATATCGTAAATATACTATATAATATACTAGAGTGTACAAAACATGGATAATAGAAGACCTAAAACCTAGTTTGGTACATCAAGAGAAATAAGCCCTATGATGTAAATTCATGACTTGACATTGAGGTTATAGGTTATGAAATTCCAAACACTATCTTTGATTTTGGTAGCATAGTCAAGATGATTCCAAGGTCTACATGGGAGGCTATTGGACAACCCATTCTGAGTTACATCCTAGTAACTTTGAGCCTAGCTGACTATGGAAGAGTTGAGCCTATTAGTAAATTCGAAGATTTGAAATCAAAGTCACAAAATTGACCCTACAAGGTGACTTTGAAGTCATCAACATGAAGAAGGTATCAACACATTACCCTATGCTAATTGGCAAGAAATGGGCATATGATGGTTAGATGATTATCAACATAATGTAGAATTAATTAGAAGCCTACTAGGGAAATAAGGTTATTATCATTCCTCTAAATAGAGTGCACAAATTTTACATCATTTTGGATGAACTAGAGTCTCCCTATGTCATGCAAGAAACCAGCTAGTTGAAGGTGAACTCTGAAGAAAATACAAAAACTCTATGTATAATCGAATGCAAATTTTTCTATGAACATACAAAACCTTAGGTTTAATCATTACTCACTCAAAATTTGAAGGCATCTGAATAATAGAGGCCCAAACTTGTAGTTACTCAGTTTTTGGTAACCTAATTTATCATAGAAGATTGTGTGTCTATGTCTACAAAATCCCCTACTCATTTAGAAGTTGATTTCCTCTATTAAGCATATGATCATATACAAGACACTATATATCCAACCAACAAAGGCACTTTGACTTTGGAAATAGCTTCATCCATCAGTGGATACTTAGACATGCACCTATTCAACTAGGCCCAAGGTGATCATGAAATCTGACCTATGAGAATGGTCTTTGCACATGAAAGACAACTTCTTATGTATTATGAAATTGAGGATATCAATGAATTCATTCTATGGTTACAATTTCATGTACCTAGAATTAGCCAATAGGTCAATGCTCTAAATTATGCTATGAAGGGAGTTGCTATGACATGGTGGGCAATTCATAGAAATGACCATCTTGAGTGGGATGATGCATATGAGCTCATGATTAGAAAGTTTTAGCTACCATATATTATCAAAATTAATTGGTCATTCTTCTAAGGAGGTGAATGTCTTAAAATTCACATGCATAATTTTTTTGAAGTTTAGATTGAGGAATGTGTGGCACCAAAGTACTGGGTTCACATCTTCTATTATACACTTGCTCCTTTACTCTCAGCATGGTATATTCATCAAGAGTGTAGGAAGGAGACAAAACATTGGGTATAGGTGTAAATTTATTTCATCTAGATGTTTGTTTTTGAAGATGAAAATTATTTGGTTCACAACACACTACATAAAATCAAATAATTCTTATGTCATGGGTGCATAAAATACTTAAGCACCATGATAGAATCCAAAACATAGAAGAACGTAGATTTTGATCTCAATTCGACTTTATAAAGATATAAATCTACCAATAAATAAGAATAATCTCTTACATAGCCATGCCACTACATACAAGACAAAGAAGAGGACATTGAGGATTTTAATTCTAATGGTGATCTAGATTTAGCTGATTTGTTTGAACCTGAATGGCCAACATAACCACTAAATGATCTTAATGTAGAATTTATTGAAGAAGACAAGTTGTGTAGCATATAAATTCATGAACAGGAAGGGAAATTAATGATATAAGAATTTATTGATGAAGAAAAGTGTAATATTTACTAGTAGCCTATCAAAAGCATGTAACAAACATAAGAACTGAAGATGTTCCAAAATTGGTGCATATAGGTGATTACTAGACAAAAGGTAATTTTTTTGAAGTTATGCAATTCTTGTGAGATTACCAGGATGTCTTTCCCACTACATTTTTAGAGGTCTAAGGAGTTGATCCATCTTTAGGATAGATGCATATCAAATTTAAAGAGTGTGCATGTCCTATAAACAAATGACCATACAAGCTAAATCTAAATGTGAAGCTAAACATGAAGGTTGAACTTGATAGAATGCAGGATGTAGGAATAATCTATCTTGTAGACAAGGTAGATTGGGTAAGTCCCATGGTAGTGCAGATAAAGATAGGGGAGATATGAGTATGTGGAGATTATCACATTCTGAATGATGCATGTCTAAATGAACAATTCCCAATTCCATTCATAGATGAAGTTTTGGAATCTATCACATGCCATGAAGTCTATTCTTTCATAGATGGTTTCAGTGGCTATCCTCAAATACCCAACATAGAAGAAGATAGAGTCAAAATTACTTTTTCCATAGAATGGGGATATTTTACATACAAGGTAATGCCTTTTATCCTTAATAATGCACCTATGATTTTCTCTCACATAGTGGTGACTGCATTCAAGTACTTCATTCATGACTTCCTAAAAGTCTATCTTGATGATTGGACATTTTTTCTTTATTCAAAGAATATTTGTCTAAGCTACACCTAATTTTAGAATGATGTTGAGATCTGTGCATTAATTTGAATTTAAATAAATGTCTCTTCTTTACACCTTTTGGTGTCTTTCTAGGCCATGTAGTAAGCAATAAAGGCATTTTGGTAAACTAAGAAAAAAATGTAGTAATTTTGAATATACCTCTACCTATCAGCTCTACAGAAGTATGATATTTTCTAGGACATATAACTTATTATCAAATGTTTATCAAAGGATACATAACCATTTCAAATCCATTAAAATATTTACTACACAAGAGTGCAAAGTATTTTTGGACTTCAGAATGCCAAACAACCTTCATCAAGTTGAAATAGAGACTGGTTACTATACCCATACTAGTTTTTCTAGAGTGGAGCAAGCCATTTCATGTACATATGGATGATTTAGGTATCACAGTCAATGTTGTGCTTGCATAGCTAGGAGATGGTATAATCAACCATCCTATTCATTTTTTAAGCTATAAATTATCTGATGTAGAGAAGAACTACACAATCACTGAATGAGAAGTATTGGCTATCATGTTTGCACTACAAATTTTTTGACATTATCTACTGGCAACACTATTCAAAGTCTTCATTGATCATTAAGCCCTAAAATACCTTGTCAATAAGTCAATGTTATGAGGATGCATCTCTCAATGGTTGATGCTATATTAGGAGTTATAATTCTACATTAATGTAAAGCCAAGAAGAGAGAATATCATCTTAGCCACATTCTTAATGGTGAAGAACTATAAGAATTAAAAGAAGACTCTCTTGATGCTCATCTCTTTTTCATTTTTATGAGTCATAAAAATTTATAAGCAATCATCAACTTCCTTAAATAATGAGTGTTTTATATGCACTATCAATAATGTGACAAGAATAAGTTTGTTACTAGAGCCTTGCCATACACCATCATCAATGGGATTTTGTATCACGTGGGGAAGGATGAAGTACTATGTAGAGTTGTTTTGGAACATAAATGACCTCAACTCTTGTAGGAGACACATCAAGGAGTCATATGAGGACATTTTTTGGAGAAGCTGCTACTAAGAAGCTATTACAAAGTGGGTTATAGTGGCCCAATATCTTTCAAGATGAACACAAAGTAACACAACATTGAAATGTCTACCAATACATGGGTAATCCACTACAAAAAGATGAAATGCCTTTGTAGCCTCTATTAGCTGAGCAATCATTTGAACACTGGGGCATTGAATTTGTTGGACCTATCAATCCACTAAGAAAACACAATAAAACAAGATATATTATCACTATGACCGACTATTTTACCAAGTGGGTTGAAGTTGTGATACCTAGCTGTGACAAGAAGGATGTAACCAAATCTATCTATGATAACATCATTACAAGGTTCAATTGACCCATAAAGCTTGTTGTTAACTGAGGTATACACTTAATAAATAATAACATCAAGGATATTACAGAGGAATTTATGGTTTCTCATCATAAAATCATTATGTACCATCCCCAAGCTAATGGCCAAGCTAAAGCTACCAAAAAAGTGTTGGAAAAAATGTTGACTAAGATCTACAACATCAAAATGGATGATTGGGTGGATCTCATTCCTATGATTCTATGGGAATATTTCACACACTACAAGAGAGCTAAAGGTTTTATGTCATTCCAATTAGTGTATGGACTTGAATCAATTATGACAATGAAATACTTAGTACCTAGTCTACGCATTGCCATGGTCATGAGGCTAGGGAATTGTGAATCCCTAACTAATAGACTTATCAAAATAAATATAATGGATGAGTATAGACCCAAAGTAGTGTGGATGTAGGAAGTACATAAGAAGATCTAAAAAGCATGTCATGATAGGAATTTACACCATAAAGAATTTCATAAAGATTAACCAGTCTTATTATATGATAGTCATATTAGAACATTTTCGAGCAAGTTACAAATTTGATGGAAAGGGCCTTATGTTATTCATGAAATAATGTAGTAAGGAACCATGGTTTTAAGATATATTTATGGAACCATTTTACCAAGGTGGGTAAATGGATATAAGCTTAAGACCTATCACCAATAGTTGAATTGATTTCATTTTGCTAAGTGAGTGGGTGATGAGTATCACCAAGTAGATTAGGATTTATCATTTTTTCATGTGTTTTCTTTCTTTGTCTATATGTGTTTGTAGATGATATCTTCAATACCAGTTGAGAACCAAGATACCAAACATAATGTGTATTAGTTATGCATAGGAGATTCTATGTGCACCATCATGGATATCAAAGAGGAGTGAATGAGAATAATTAAGTCTAGGAAAGGTACAAAAAAAGTCACATCAATAAGATTTCTATCATATAATAGTCATCCACTAGAAGTAAAAGCTAGATTTAAGGGTTGATTGACTTGATATTATATAAATTAGCAACCCGTCAACATCATCCACTTGTACCCCCATATAGACACCAAAGAGCATAATAGTGTAACCCCATACATGTGTTAATGATTAACTGTCTTAATTGCTAGATCGAATAATGATTTTCTTCATCCACAATTGCATTCATGATGAGTGGACAGTTAAGCATGACATTTACATATAATCCATTAATCACCAAATCTATAAAGGTTAAGTTCAAAGAACCAAGTCGGTATTTAATCCTTGTGCATATTTTTCATGATCTATAATTACAAAGAGCTAAGCTTATTTTTGTGTGAAAAAAACAAATAGTATTATAATTTCATCCCTTAAACAAACATGGATACTTCACAGCTTATCAGAGGTTTGATAGAGGCACAAAAAGAAGTAATGAGCATCGACATGGCTCTTAGGTAGACAAAGTTTAATGATCCATAATCATTAAACTTCCTCTGATAAGTATAACATAAGTTATTTCATCTAGACCCTATTGATGCTGCATAATTGCTCACTCTCACAGCCCCCCACCACTTCCATAATATAGTTATTGAGTGTCTACTTTGCATACCAACCTTTGGCAACTTGGGAGAGATCATACAAGTTTTGCTTAACTAATACAATGTGATAACATATTCCTTGTCTTGGATAAAATTATTATAATCAACACATAAATCATGGCCTAAGATTTGGGTATGCTTATGTAATGAGACTCCCTATCTCCATATAAGATGAGAATTCCCCCTATTCTACAAGAAGTCCAAGATTTGTATGTTCAAAGAAACAAAGGGATTTCAATTGATAAAATCCCAAATGAGCCAATGTGCATCATCATCGAGTGTATCATAAGAAGATTATGGTAGATGAGCAAGTCTGTGAAGCAAATACCAAAAAGAGTCATGAACATCACCTATCACATGATCCATAGGAACAAGAAATTCAACTAGTTAACGTATTTTGTTTAGGAGCTACTCACCAACATTGATAAGTGTCATATATCTCAAAGGTAGACATTCTAATACCAATTCCTCATCTTCCTACTCTACTTTATGTAATGGAAGTCCCCTAAGGGAGAAGTGTATCCCAACATGGGTCTATAATTGATCACAACACGTCCTCAAGTGCCACTAGACATCATGAAATATCTAGGTCAACATATAACTATCATTTTACTACCAAAGGGTGTGTTCATCCACATTCATGAGTTTCCATGGTCACCCTTTACACCACTCCCATTCTTTGTCACAATGGATATGGTAAAGGCAGAAGTAACCAAATATAAAGTTTTTTTTAGCCTAACGAGCGAATCCAATACAAGCCATTCCACTTGGTACACCCATACCTATAGTGCAACAAATAGAAGAAGCTACTAGCTCATAGTAACAAAAGGAAAAATATAATATTTCCACAAAGCATTAATCAACATCCCCTCTATTAAAGTATAAGACATAAAAAATGATAACTTAGCTAGATGATCTGAAGGTGCAATAAATTTCCATCTTATACGACCTTCCATAGATGGGCACAAATGAGCATGAAGTCTACTAGGTTGATTGCAAACATGGCTAGAGACTTCTATGAGAAAGAGGTGGAGAAGGAATTATTCTTCTAGAAGGTTGTGTACATGGTTTAAGTGTGGAAGTAAGTTCCCCTAGAATTATGGGTGGACCTTCCATCTTTTTTGCCATCCATTGTTGTTGATATTGTAAGGGAAGAAGTGGAGCAATTACAATGGAGGATTGATTTTTACCAGCCATAATCTACTCCTATATTCATAGTTGATGATATATTTTTACCTCTTCCATAAATTCCATCAGAATCAATTATACATAGACCCTGAACAAGTCAGGAGGCTAGGGCCTCCCCTACACTTGAAGAGTGCACCTTTAGATAACTAGTTGCTACATAAGAAGCACAACCTACCCCTTACTCTATATCACCTCCACCAAAATATATATTGGTCATGATTGGGTAGACCAAGGCATAATTTTATACCTCTAAAGTCTAACCAAGTGATTCACCACCATCAACACATGCATAGGAGGTATAAGAGCTCACACCCAAGTAACCCATATAAGAAGCATAACAAGCTTCCAGGGAAGAAGCAACTCTTGAAACTAAATGGTGAGTAAGGAAGGAGGAGAAAAAGTGACAAAAGGAATAAGCTCAATAACAACAAGAACCTAAATAAGCCAAATAATTCAAGGCTACACAAAATGCCAAGGACATAGAGGTTGATATACAAAAATCCATGAATGTCACCAAGAAGGCCTAGGAAGCCACCAATGCAACCAAAAAATTATAGGAGGTGTGGGTGAAAAAGGAAAAAATTTGAGCTTGCTACCAAGGATAAGGTAGATGAAGAAGAGAAATGAAAATAGGATGCATTGATCCAAGTAAAATAGGCCATGGAAGCTACAAAACATGCACAATAACAAGTAGAGGAAGCTAGAAATAAAAATAAGGAGGAAGAAGATAAAGCCCTATGTCAATAAGAGGCATAGGCACAACAAAAATCTCAAGCTTAAACATAAGTACAAGTGCAGACCCAAGCTACATAGGAACAAGCTAAGGCTATGGCCCTAGTAGAACAAAAGAAGAAAGAAGAACAAGAATGTGTGCAAAATTTGAAGGTCAAGGAGGATTAAGCAAAGATTCAAGTTGCGTAAGAAGAGATGAAGAAAAAAGGAGGAGGAGTAGAAAGAAAAATTAAAGAAGGTTACATATGTTACACAACAACTCAAGATAATAACAGAGGCCATGACACTGTAGCAATAAACATCAAAGCATCCTACACAAGAACGACAACTAGTGATAACTTAGATAGGTCCTCAGCTCCTAGAGTTGACATTGGGAGGAGTTTGGCTTTTGGATGTCCCAATAGTTGGTGCTTAGCACACCAATTTTTCAATCCCACTTGTCATGATTCCATAATCAAACCATTTAACATCTATGAGCACATTGGCTATACTTCCTTTTGAGTAGGAGGCTTCCTTGGATGTCTCCAAGCTCTCACTCAAGTAATAACTAGAGGGAACTATATTTGTTTAGGAATTAATTGGGTAGAAGGATGCCTCCTTAGAGCTAGAGACGGGTCAATCCAAGGTAGATAATGTGGAGTTGAATGCTTGCCTTCATGAATCTATGAAGATGATATAAGACACTAGCCTAGAGTTGGTCAATTGAGCAATCAGGGACCAAGTCATGTTCAATCAACAATGACTCAAGATGTTTATCTCTAAATTAACAAAGGATTGGTGCAGAGCTAAAAAACTCCATGTAGTTGGTACATTAGGTAGAATGTGATGTTTGAGGTAGACACACTGATCACTTTATTAGAGGAATACTAGGGCATGCTAGACATTACCATAAGAAAAGCAAAATAGGTCATGTACACTTTTATGGATTGGAAGCAATAATTAGATACTTCTTTGGCCAATTATAACACATATTTCACTAGAGCCACAATTACCAAGATAAATATGGGTAGCCACACCACTTATAAGAATGATAATGATAGAGCCCTTTATGACTTGTTCAATGCCTAGGATAATATGCATGATAAACTTCTCAACTAACAAAATGAGCTTCTACATAGTTCATTCATAGGTTTCTAGGCCCAATGCCACACAAAAAAACTAGAGTAGTTGAGTAGTGAGATCCAGATGAGAGTGAACAATACTAAGGAAACCATGAGCATAACTAATGATTTGGACCTAAAGTATCTCATCATATATCATGCACCATTATGCACCCTACTATGCATGGTCTAGTAAATTATACTTGATTATCATGCATATAAGACTGACCTATCTCTATCTTATAATGAGGTTACCTAGGCCCTCAACACTCTAGTGTACAAGCCATTGTTTGAGATATATCATGGTATTTCTCACTACAAGGCCATGCACACCAAGGCCATAGAATCTTCTACTCAATTATCATCTGTGGTTATGCCTCCTCCATCAATCTAAGTATTATGGAAGGTGGCAATTTTGAAAATTTTGTAATCAATTTTGTATTGGGGATGAATAGTAAGACAAATGGGGCTAATATGGTTGAAAACACATAAAGGATAGCCACCTAGTTATGCTAGCCTACTGAAAACTTGAAAGGGTGATTGGTTGCTATGCTACTTAGTTGAAAACTTGAAAGGGTAGCTAAGTAGTGTACAAGAAGTGAAAGCCAAAAATGATGCCTTGAGTGATTACTATGATTCTTATTGGTCTAACCACTTCTTTAGCTTCTACACTTTGTACACATTCATAACATTTTATGACATTATCTTAGGATGTGATAACATTTTAATTTCAAGAAAGTGTTGGGAGAATAAAAAGGATAGTAAAGCTATGCATGATATTCTTTTGATATTCATGCATTATATATTATATTTAATGGATATGTATATTTTTTCCTATCTCCACAACTTATAATAGGTTAGAATATGCATAGAATCCTCTTTTGGTGCCAAGTATGAGAAGAATGTGAATAGACAAAGATTAAAAATGACTATATCTATGTATGTTTGTATGAAGAATGGAGTTCCACCTGTGAAGAGATCAATATAGACTATTTTTAGTTATGGTTACCTATTGTGTTTCTTATTTTATTCCTTGCATGCACTTTCATGGTTAATGCTTGGCTTATTTATATTTAATTTACTCTAAATTATCTATAAACATTAATGAAGTATTGGTTATTCCTAATTCCTACCTAACACATTATAATTCATCTTTTTTGTGCTTATGTATTCCCACTTTGTGAATGAATTCTTTGTACTATCTTGAACACTAAATTAAAACCTATCTATCTTCATCATTAGCATGTTATAATGCTTTAGGAATCTTTGCTAACAAACTTTCACACTTGTAGACTAACATGTATATAAAAATGACATATTTGGATTTGTATCTTTAAACAATGAGGGATAAATAAGGAAAAAATCATTTTCCCATTCCCTTCATTACCCATTTATGACTGTCACTAGATGTAAATCCCAATAATGAGCAAGAGTAATTTGAGTATATAAGGTTATTATGCCCATTTATGAGGACTTAAGTTAAATGGGTTCCATAAATAGATGTTCACCATAAGATCTAGCTAAGTATAGCTAATAAAAAACATGTGCACATAGTAAAACAAGTTAGAAATATGCACCATTATTCAAAAGAAAGTGGCACATGTAGACCTATCCATTCCATGTCTATTTACCTATAAAGGATTGATAGTAAGGCAAACACTAGATGATAAAATCTAGTCCATGTGCACATATGCTAAAGTAATTGAATCAAGACACATAAAGGCCACCTATATCAAGAAATCATCACAAAAATTATGGAGAACAAATTAAGGAAGTATGACTAATGGTTTGATCTTGTTAGATAGTTAAGAATTGGTGGAAGATGGCATGATAACTGACTTAGAGTAGAGCACTACATTAGATACCAAGTGGGAGCCAAAAATATTAAGTTTTTATTGGTGTTGGTTAAGTACCAAGTGACACACAAGTTTGAGGAATGACTATGAAAGGCAGATTCTTGGAAGGATAAAATAAAGCAAGATTAAATGTAATGAAATGGTACAAAACTATTGAGAGTAGGATAAATTAATGTTGTTAAGTACCTGAGATCCCATTCTAACCTTATAATAAAATTTAATGATGTAATATTAAGATGATAAGTAATGGAATGATGTTAATAGATTCAAGCTAATGTTGTTTCTATCCTTTTTATGATTGTATAATGTTGTTGGAATTTGATCGTATCAGATGATTCATTTACTTAGATTGAATGATCAATTTGTGATTTTTTATATGAGTACATACTTTCTCCATGCATGGTTAGGATAGTATAGAGAAATCTCCAAGTATACCCACACACATGAGGCACACTCATGACTATGTGAATGAGACCATTGGACATAACTACCCTAACCCAACCCATTTTTTAATCTTTGTGCCTCAAGTGAGTGCATGAGCCCAAACTCATGTGATATTCAAAATTATAAGGTTTAATTTTAAATTTTGGTGTATGCTTGAGGATTATCCCATGGGTGACCCCTAGGATACCAACATTTTACTTTTGTTTTCAGGACTGGTTGCATTTTTTACTAAAATGGTAAGAGGAAGTTAAGTACTAGTATTTATATGAACTTAGAAGATAATATTTAAAGAAATTACTAGTAGAGATAAATAATTTGATGATATATAGTGAAGTAGAGAATGTAATAATGTAGTTGACTAAGTTTTTACATGTATGAGTAGTGTAGAGGGTAGAAGGTAAAAGAGGCATGGCTTCTGAAAGGTAGAGGGGATAAATATTTCAACATGGAGGAATTAGATGAGCATGATCTCATAAGGTAGGAGAATAATAGGGTTTGACATAAATTAATGGTTGATAAGGAAAATAGCTAGGGGGAGTCTGAATCGATAAGTATTGTGAGGACATGTGTAGAGCAAGAGGACATAAGAAAGACTCTCACATAGAGGATGTGCTCTTTATTGAAATAAGAATACATCAACCAATCTAGAGAAAACTCCTGAAGTTGATGCTAAAACACCCAAAGTAGAGGACATTTGGGAAATGACTACTAGAGGAATGTCCATTCTCCTTTCTACCTAAAACTCATATTTGTGCACTCAGTTTTTAATGAAATAAGGCTTAGGTATATTATTTTTAAATTTTGTGTTTGTTAGGTTAGTATAGTGCATGATATATTTTGCCATAATAGTTATGTGCCTTTGATGTAATAATACATGTGTGCCTAGTAAATCCAATCAGGTGAGTTGATCAAGGGCTTTCTTTTGAAATTCATAACTGATAGATATCTAAGTTTTTGGGTGAATGTTATTACATGTTTATTGTAATAACACCCTCTCTATTATAGGCAACTTGAAGATTAAACAATGATAAGAAACCAAAGAAGTTATACCTTGGTGACCATTGTAATAAAACTACATCAAGATCTACACATATAAGAAAGATAAAGATAATAATAAGGTACTTGTGGCTACAAAGGACCAAACAAAAAAATTAGTCTGGGGTAGGGGTATAAAATTTATAAAAAATGGATGTAGGATGCACATTAAGGATAATAACTAAGTAATACATACTGAATTATAGATCAAGAAAGCACACAAGTGGAGTGAAACATCCAAGAATGCAAAATTTATCACAAAATAAAATTATGGGGTAAGGAAGTACACTACTAGAGTGCCACACCTAGGAACACAAATATCTTGATACATGAAGAAGACATGCAGGGAAAAATAATGCACTAGAAGTGAAGCGTAGTGCCTAAGAACACATGAAGGAGACTTGTGAAGCAAAAAAACATGATGGGAGTGAAGTGTAGTGACTAAGAACATAAAAAACATAACAAAGGTAAAGGTCTCAATTAATGTATACTTTTAGACGGAGAATACCAATAAACCCACACACATTAGCACTTATAATATAAAAATCATTCCAAGTAAGAAGAACAAAGGTAAAATATTGATAATGAGAGTGTATGAGGCATATCTTAGAGCTTTAAGAAGGTTTAGAAAAGGTCAATGTAAATCTGAACTTGAAGTGAGAGGCACTACTATACAACCACATTAAGAGGTTGAAGGGAATAATAATAAAAAAACCACATAAAGAAGCAAAATAGCATGATAACAATAAAAGGAAAACATAAATAAAGTAACATGTAATGGATCTAGGATGAAAGAATAGGTACCTAGTGTTAAGAAGGGATAAAGAAGAGGTGGAAAGCAACACCACACATAGAACTAAAAGTAGGCTATCTGAGGATGAAGAACCAAGTTAGTGTGGGGTGATGTTGACCCGAGGATATGACTAAGAATAACCAAGACCAAAAATGTCTATGTAGTAGAAAAAGTTAGAAATATGTGCTAATATTGAAATTAAAGTGGTGCATATCGACCTATCCATTTTAGGTGTGCACACCTAGTGAGGATTATTAGTGACACAAGCACTAGTCAATAAAACCTAGTCTACATGCACATATAATAAAGTGATCAGATTGAGACATGTAAATGACACATTTATCTATCAACTATAGTAGAAATTAGGAAGAATAAAAAATAGATTTATGATTGATGTTTTGATCTTGTTAGATAGATGGGAAGAAATGGAAGACCACATGGTAGCTGACTTAGATCAGAGCACCACATTAACTACTAAGTGGGAACTAAAGATATTAAGTACTAATTGGTGGTAGTTGAACTACCAAGTGATATGAAAGGATAAGGAATGCATATAAATGTAGAGTCATTAAATTGATAAAATAGAGTGGGATTAAATGTAGGTAAGTGTTGCATAAATATTAAGAGAGAGTAGGATAATTTTATGATGTTAAATTCCTAAGATCCTATTGTAACTTTGCAATACTTTTCAATCCATGTAATATTAAGCTTAGAAGTAACATAATGATGTTAATGGATTTAGGCTAATATTGTTACTATCCTTGTTATGACTATAGAATGTTTTTAGACTTTGATCTTATCAGATGAATGATTTACTTAAATTGAATGTTACGTTAGTGATCTTATTCATATGAATACATAGTTTATCCATACATGGTTAAGATAGTGTAGAGGAAGATCCAAGTAAGCCCATGTGCACATGATGACATAAATGAAACCATTGCATGTAACTACCCATGACATATCCTATTTTTCTCTTAGTGCCTCAAGTGAGTGCATGAGCCTAAAATCACATGATATGTTTGTATAAAGGGTTATAGGTTAAATATTGGTGTATACGTGAGGACTAGCATTTGGGTGACCCCTACACTACCAAAAATATGGCAAATAATTTTCATGTAATACTTACATACCATGTACCATTATGATCTCATGTGTTTTAACATCTATTTTACATACAACCAGTATATGTGAATGATGAGCTTCTTCCATGTACTGATGGGTATATAGGAAGGGGGAGCATATATAGAGGCTTGGGATACTTGTTACGTGGTATATAAAAAAGGGGAAATTTTTAGATTGATAAGGAACCATTCCATCTCTTGATATAAAAAACATACATTCTATCAAACTATAATTGGAACCACCCTAACTAAGAAAGAAACCTAGATAGAATGGTCTAGATGGATGGAAAACACACTAATCTTCAATGACTTGTGGTTAAACATATGTGATGGTAATTAACAACCTATTAAACCAAAATATTCAAAGGAGATACCATCATAAAATTAGAATAAATCTAAATCATTGGCCTTGATGAGGGCCTTAGTTAATGTAGAGGTGTTTCATCACATTCAGGGGTGAAAAAATCCTTGGTAATCTTTTCAAAAACCAAAGGAACTATATGATTCCCATTAAAAATTGGAATTCATAAAACTAAAATTGAAAATGTTCCATTTATAGTTGAAAAATGGGGATGTCATGAGTTTAGATCTTAAAATCCATGTAATCAAGCATGAAGTATTGTAAATGACATAATTTTTTTTGTATTTATGACCACCTTAATAAAATGTCTTCTTCTTACATATTCAAACTAATTGGAGTCATTGCAAGCAAGCAATTTATTAAAGATAACCATTTGAATAGATGGTTGAGAAAATGGCCTGAAGAGAAAAAACCTTTGGAAGAAAAATAGAGTCCGCTAGAGAAAACATTTGTTTGGAAAATAAAAGGGAAAAGGAAAGAACAAAGGGTGAGGAGGAAAATATGGTAAAAATAATAAATAACTTAAATAAAAGTATAATGATAAATAACACTTGTAATTAAAATGTTACGATAGAAAATGAAGTCATGAGACCAATGAATGCGGGACATTATGGGATAAAATTTTAGCCTAAAGAAAAAAAAAGAAAAGAAAATAACTTTGAACATAATTTAGCCCAATTCTCTTATGATTGTGTATTTTCTATCTCTAACAAAATGAATAGTGAATCAAAGAGTTAAACCCAGTATAATACTTAGGTTTTAGACACTGGTGCTACTTAACATATGACTTTGGAGTTTCATGAAGAAAGTTACAATCCAATGTATTTTTTAGATAAAATAAGTTTTCAACCTCAATGTAAGGGTGTAATTTGACTCAAGTCACTAGGACATTCGAATCTCATTATTTGCAATGTATCATACCTTCCTCAATTGAAAAAAAAACTTTTTCTCTGTTATAATAATTTGATAATAAGGCCACTTCATTTTTATTGATGATGGAGAGGTGAAAGTCACAAAAAAATGTGATAACATAATCAAATTGATTGGATATGAGGAAGGTAAATTATTTAAATTTAGGGGTGAGCACTCAATTCCAAGAAATTTTACTCATCTAAGAGAAGAAGAAATTTTAGCTAGTCTTCTTTGCCAAGCCAAATTTAGGTATGCATACTATGAAAACATCCACAATTAAAAAAAATGGTGTTGTAGGCTTGATAACTCTACCCAAAACATTGAAAAGTGTGAATCTTTCATATTGCAAAAATATAAAATAGAACCCTTGAAAAATTTAGAATAGAAAGATGATAGGAAAATGTAGCTAATTTACTCTAATTTGTGTTATCTCTCAATCCCCTTAGCTGGTGGTCATAAATACTTCATGTTGTGCACTAATCACTATGGCAAGATGACATGGATATATTTTTTGAATAAGAAATAAGAAACCTTCAAAACATTTCAAATGTTTCAAACCATGGTTAAAAATGAATCCTAATACAAAATTGGCACACTCAATACCTTTGTGCTCTAATACACACACCCCATCTAAAAATTCAAGTACGAACCCATTGATTATTGAATATCATTATTTGGGGTCTTTTGAAATAATAGTTTATGACATAGAGTTCAAAAAGTGAAAACTTAAGGAATTTATCTGACGTTAAAATGAATTTAATTACATCTCTTGATCTCTATTGTTTATGATTTAATTCAAAGTTGCATTATGTCTCAAAGTTATAAGTAAATCAAAGCTATGTTTAATCCATAATACATGTTTTACTTTTTGCCTTCATTTTTTGTTAACTCAATATTGATGTACAAGTTTGATTTATGATCCAATGGCTAATGTAGGTGATGTGATTTAATTTTAATTAGGTCTTTATCTATGTTGTGTTTTAAACATGCTAATTTATATTTGAACATTTCCCAGACCTTCTTGAAGCTTATTTACCCTTTTCATTTGGCATCATTCTGCCCATCTAGAGACCAAGTTAAAAGTGCAAGTCATCCTAGTAATGTGGTGATGATGTCATCAAAGACATCTATATGTATAATCCTAGGTGAGCAGAGTAGCAAGATTCATCCACATGTCATCATATCGGTAACTTAGTGATGATGTTAGCATAGACCTTGGTATGGATAATCCCAATCAAGTAGATTAGTGAGAGTTGTCCATGCATCATCATCTAGGTAACTATGATGACATCAACATGAACTTTGGTATGGACAATCTTGGGCAAAAAAATAAACAAGAGACATCCACATGTCATTATCCCAGTAACCTAGTGATGACATTAGCATGGACCTTGGTATGAATAATATTAGGCAAGTAGAGCATCTAGAGTTGTATACATGCCATCATCATAATAAATCAATGATAATGTCAGCATGGACCTTGGTATGGATAATCCTATGTAAGTGGAGTAATGAGAGACATCCACATATCATCATCCTACTATCCTAGAGGTGACATAATGATAGCCCTTTGTATAGACCATCTTGGGCAAACAAAGTAGCAAAATCCATCCATATGTCATCATCTTGGTAACTTGATGATGACATCAACATGGACATTGGTATAAATAATTTTGAGAAATTGGAATAGTGAGAATTGTCCATGTATCATCACCTTGGTAACCCAATGCCAAAGGAAAAAATTATAACAAACTATAGCTCAATTATGAGCATAATAATGACATATAAACATGTATCTTTCATAGCCACATGTAAAAACTACAATTTCATACCCTATGGATGATTAATTAGGTGATGTAGGTCCTTATTTTTATTTAATCTCCTAAATAATCCCTATCTTAAGGTTTAGTAAATTTACCATTTATAACTTGGTAACTTGCCTTTGCTATTACCTTTCTACCCCACTTTAACATCTTAAATCCATTTATAACCTAAGGAACCTACCCCTTAACCATTGTACCCCTATATGGGTTCATTACCAACAACTCTATGTGTATCAAAGCCAATTTTACCCATGGTTGAAACAAAGGTGGAAAATTGGGTGAATCAGCACTGATTTTCCCATAATAAATGTTGATTCTCTAGATCGACATCAATCCATAAATACCTAACCTTTGCATTATGGACCTAGAAGCTCAGAACCTCAAATTGTTTCTAGATTTCTTGTAGAATTAGAGATGTCTATAATGACACTCTGCTAAAAATTTTCTATGTTTAATCGATATCCTCTGTCAAGCCTGAGAAACTACCTGCATTTATGGTAGAATTCCTTACTACTTGTAAATGAATCAAAGGTTATTCTTCCTAGCCAAAAAAATCTCTCATTATCACTGGATTCAAAGTGATGCACACCATATAATCCACAAGTATTCATGATAAACCCTATTTTCATTTGAGTTTTCAGTAAGTAATATTAAATATAAAGAAAAATGAAAAAAATACTTAAACATTATAGCATACCCGATGGGACCTCTAAGATCTCACTTTTCTTGTTAAAAGTCATTTTGAATTTATCTATCTTTCTCTCCCTTTATTTTGTTTACTTTATTCAATCAAATAAAATGTAAAATTACTTTTTCCTTTTTTTTAAAAGTTGAAAAGAATTTGCATCCTTTTTGCTTGCTTATTTGATTCATATAGAATAAATCTAGGTAGTGAATTTATCATAGTTATCACTTCTTACACACACATACCAGACCACATGCATAACAAACTCATCAAAACATTGACATAAGGGAACCGACTAGGATTTCATCACCTAATAATAACCTTCTTCCTAGCTATCCAACTTAGATTTTACCACCAAGGGGAAAACCAACTTAGTACTCTAACTAAGTATAAATCTTGGTCTTTTGATATATACTAGCTAAGCACCCAACACCCTTACATTGTGGTGTGTGAATTAAGGGGGTAGGCCCCAATACCAAGCCAAGTATCAATATTAGTATAGAAATATTATGCAAGCCTAAACAAAACCTGAGACCATCCTTAGGTTACAGTGTCTTAGGACCCTCGATAACCTTTTCATTTATTTTATTATACTTTAAAGTTAAAAAGTAAATTTTTTTAAGGTATGTATTTAGCGTGTGTATCTTTTCATCTTCACTAAATATGAGATAATAAAAAATAATCTTTTACATGCATTTTGTGTTTATTTCTTGATTTTGTCTTTATCATTATATGGTTTTGACATGATAACAGTCACAAAATAAAACTAAACCCCAACTTCATCTTTATCCATGGAGAATTCTCTTATCCCTCCTACTTCCCTTGAGTCTATGGGGGAAGGCATTCATTATTATTATACCTAGGGTGATCTTGAATTCACCACTATACTAGATAACAACCTCATTACACTTAAGCATGATCTCATCTCCTGAACCATATGCATCCCTATTTCTCCCCATACACACTTCTCTAAGAACCAATATAGCATTATTTTAGAGGAAGGTGAAGGGTTTACCACCAATTTGGTGTCTTTACATAATAATCCTCCTCTGACTAGTTTTGAAAAAACTAATATGCAACCCTTAAGCAATCCACCTCCAGTGACATCTAGTGATCTATCCCCAGCCACTACCCAAACTCAAAACATTACCACACCTCAGCCTATAGCTACTTAGCTTATTACCACATCACTCTAGAACCCAATCATCTCAATCCCAACAACCCTTCCACCTATCCAAACTAGTGCACCCTTGAGTACCCAAACATAACCTCTACAACAAGTCCATATAAGTCAACCACCTCAATATTATGTCCCTTTGACCACCCAATACATAACACCTATGGAAGTTATTTGGTTTGCATATATCCCTTTACAAGCCCCATAGTATGTGGTTACCTCTAAAACAACCATGGCCACATCAGTTGGTTATCATTTATTCCAATATTTTTCTACTCAGCTTCTTACATATCAACTCCTATAATAGAATGTTTTGGGAGGAATCCTTCAATACAGTGCCCAACCAGACCTCATGATCATCCTTATGAAAAATATGGCTAATTTGGAAGCTTCTACCTCTAGGTATAAGAACATGCTCACCTATGAATAAATATGTAATGGACATATTAACCCAACGGTCCCTATTAGGCCTTATCCTCTATAGTGGGAACTTGTGGAGTTTACAAAGTTTCAAAATAAGGAGGATCCTTAACAACACCTTTGAGCATTTAGACACACTTACTACCTTATAATGCATGATGATGCACTTATTATTTAGATTTTTCCTATATCATCTAGACCTACTCTAGATTGGTATAGCTCAATCCCACAACATTCCCTCTTTACCTTTTGGCAACTAGCTCAAATATTCCTACAGTACTTTTCTATCAATATCACAAGAAAAGTCACTATTACTAAGCTCTATGCCATCTAATAGTTTGATGATAAATATGTCACTAAATTTGTGGCTAGATAGAGAAGTCTCATTAATTAATTCACCTTCTCCCTTATACAACTTGATTTGATTGGGTTATTTTCAAGAGCATGTGCTAAACACATCTTGTTGACATTACATATACAATATTTTAAAACCTTTGATGAGGCCTTTTTGATGTCCTACAAATTATAAATTAGAGCCCTAGAATAAGGGAAAATTAAATTATTGAATAAAAAATTTAAACTTGATATCTCTGAAGGGACTAATAGCTAAAATGATAAAACCAAAGGAGCTGCAAATGTCATAGTTGTAAAATTAGCACCAACCTAAACTAAAAACCAATCTAAGCCCTCCACCTCACATGCACACTCTCAAAAATTGTTGACACATTTTCCTCCATGGTAATATACACTTTTAGTAGAATCCTATGCATCTATTTTAGATAAACTTTAAAGGCATCTCTCATTGAGCTTCATCTAGTAAGACCTCTTAATGATTCTTGCCCAAAACCTAGTTGGTTTAGGGAGAATGACTTTTGTAACTTTCACCATGTAAAATGCCATGACATAAGTAGATGTTGTTATTTCAAAGGCTTGGTACAAAGTCTTATTGATCAGGGGGAATTAAAACTAGATAATCTTAATGCACCCACTAATCAGTATATATATATATATATATATATATATATATATATATATATATATATATATATATATATATATATATATATATATATATATAGGTAGTCCTTCCCTAATCATGTTTCCACATCAAATTCCATGTAGGCTAATTTGGGATCCACATAAAAACAAAAAAACTCATGTAATTAACATAATCCACAACTAGATTCTACCTAAATAACAAGATGATACTCCTCTCCCCAATATCTTTATAGGAGACACATTTGAACCATCTAAACTAAGCGGAGACATATCAAAACCTCTAGTTTTCTAGATCTCATTATTTGGAATCCATTGGAGGAAACCATATCTAAAATTACTCAAGAACTAAAAGAGGAAAAGACTATTGAAGAAAAGGTTTGCTTAGACATTATACAAGATACCCTTACATCATGTCAATACTTATATCTAGTATACTTGTTCCCTCTAGCCTATTACTTCTTGAAGAAATTTTCACGTTACCCCAAACTAGCTCAAGACCAGTTCCCCCCATTGCTTATGAGGCACTAAATCCTAGATAAATCAAGGGAAAATACATAGATGTCAAAAAAAAACCTCAGAGTCCCAAGAGGAAAATATATGTACCATCTTCTCATTAGGATTGAACTCCTTAAAGAGGACATCCCCACTAGCCTTGAGTATATTCAAAAAGTAAAAGTGCCTCTACCACCTATTTGGAGAAGAGTGTCTATACTAGGACCCCATCCTTCAACCAAACTAAAAACTATTATTATAGAATCCTCCATTAAAGTGCATGTACCATTACAATAGTATATTCCCACTATGGTCATGCTAATCCATAACCCATTAAACCCCTATTATCTTCATGGTTTATGTGTAAAGGCTTATCCTAAACACATAGTACCTACAATAGGGACCATTTAGATAACTAGTTCAAAATACCAAGGTTTGTGGTCATATACTTCTTCCCTAGTTCCTCGAAGGATTAGAAATCTGAGTCAAGATGCATTAAAGGGGTCTTATTCTAATATCCTAGATCAACTTCTTCAGACCTCCCTAATCACCTTACTGCTCATAAATCCTATCAACCTTCATATTCATAAATTAGTATGGTATAAAGAAAATAGGACATGTACATACCATCTAATATCAGGTCATGAGATAGAAAGTTGTAACACATTAAAGGTTTTAGTCCAGAATTTATTAGAATAATATGATCTCTTAATGGAATAATTAGACCATGACCATCTCCATAATCAATGACTAGGGTTACATCCACTTCAAGAAGTAACATACCACCCATAGTATTAGAATGAGTTATAAAAGAGGATAAAAACTTTGATAAGGTTTAGTATAAATCTCTTCCTCTAGATATGGATGAGTCTGAAAACATAGTGAATCCTCCTTTGTTTTAGATAGATGAAGTTCACATAGCTATGTAGTCCCAAGACTAGGGTCATAAGACCTATAATCACAAGAAAGTGAAAGTGACTATTACAATAGATCCTACCATAAATATTCTAGAAATGCTTATTCCTAAACCTAAATTTTATATTTTAGAAAAGGCACAAAACAATAATTCTTCAAAACTAATACAAATATCTATTCTAAAGTAGCTTCATCAACTTTCAGTCAAGATGTCATTATATGATCTTGTCCAAAATTCTCCACATCATCGTGAGGCCATGATAGAAGCCTTATAAGCCATATAGATACAAGCTGATGAACCCCAACCTTTATCAACTTTCATTGCATCCATAGACATGATAGGGTAGGATTTTCCCACCATCCCCATTCTTTCATTTCAAGATGATGAGTCAATCTTAACTCATTTAGGTGAAGACAATTCCCATCTTCATAAATCTGTTCCATTAGAAACCTCTAACTTATTAAATGAGGCCAACATTGACATTAAAATATAATCCCATGAGACTCCACAAATAGTTAAGGTCAGTAAATCCTTAGATTCCCAAGAGTACTAGGATTTCACTATGTTTCTAACATATCATAGTGAAGCATTCACTTGGTCTTATAGTGATATGATTAATATCGATGCTACCGTCATCATTCATAACATTATCACATTCCTTGATGCCAAACCTATCAGGCAAAATCTCTCAAACATACATCTTTGCATTATACTCTTGGTCAAAGAAGATTTGCAACATATTTTATCCATAAATTTTATCTAACCTATTAATTACCCTCAATGTGTATGTAACATCATCCCTATAACAAAACCTATATGGGGACTATGCCTTTGTACTAACTTTCAAGACCTTAATCTCACTTGTCCAAAGGATATTTTCACTCTCCCTAATATTGACCAGTTAGTAGATTTAAACAATAGCCATGAAATGTTGTTGTGTATGGATGGTTTCTATTGATATAACCAGATCCTTATCACACCAAAAGACCAACATAAAACTTTATTTATTACTCCCTAAGGAACCTTATACTATCACATTATGTCTTTTTAGCTTAAAGAATGTAGGAGCCACATCAAATATCCATGACCTACATCTTCCATGATATCATCCATAAAATTGTTGAGGATTATGTGGATGATCTCCTCAGTAAATTAAAGTTACAAAAAGATCATCTTTCTATCCTAAAGGTTATTTTCACTCGTTTAAATCCAATTTCACGTCAATCTAAATTCCAAGAAATGTATTTTTGGAGTATTGACAGATAAAATTCTAGGATTTATTGTCTCCATCCATGGGATAGAAGTTGACCTCATCAAAATTAAATCCATTTTAGAAATATCATCACCATCCAATCTTAAGTAGCTCCATATTTTGAAAGTTAAATTGTAATCTATCCATCATTTCATCTTCTAGTTATTTGGTCACTGTCAACCATTCCATCACCTTATAAGAAATGATATCTATTTTAAGTGGGACGTTGGTTGTTAGGAGGATTTTGAAGCTCTTAAGAGATACCTTCTCTCACCACCATTTATCACTCCTCTGAAATAAGGACAACCATTCTTGTATATTTATGATAATGACCATGCCCTTAGAGCCATGCTTTCCTATCATGATGTGAAACATAAAGAGTAAGAAGTTTACTATACAAATCACACACTTATTGAATATGAGATGTGTTATTCGCATACAGAGAAGTTGTGCCTAGATATGGTCTTTTTAACTACTAAGCTTTGACATTATCTGATCAATCATAAAAATTACATCATCATAAACATTGATCCCCTAAAGTTTATGTACTTTAAGCCTTATCATAATTAAAGAATGGCCAAATGGCTTATGCTTTTTGAAATTTTTTATTTGGAGTTTATCCATCAAAAATTAGTTAAGGGTCAAATCATTGATGATCAGATTGCTAAGGCACCTCTTTATATTAATCAACCACTTAACTATGAACTCCTAAATGAATCTATAGCCTCTATATCTCAAACAAATATTTAATATAAAATGACTCTATTCTTTGATGGATCCAAATGCAAGCATGGTGGGGGAGAAAATTATCATAATACCTTCTTGGGGGACACCTATCACTCTATCCTTTAAGATTAATTTTGAATACACTAACAACATGGTAGAGTATGAGGCTTTAATCATAGGTCTATAAACCACCTTTGACTTGGGTATTAAGACTCTAAATTTATATTGTCATTCCCAACCTATGGTCAATCAAATTAAGGGCACATGTTAGTGTAAGAATGATAATTTATAGAAGTATAAGATATTGGCTGATCAATTACTAGCCACTTTCAAACATTATGCTATCCAAGTCACTCCTTAATCATATAACAAGTTTATGCATGCTATGGCTTCCTTGGCCTTCTTTATCCCATCTTCATCCCAAGATTCTAAGTTGTTTATCCTCGTTCATAGGATTAATCAACCTCCCTTTACCAAAACTTTCCTTCCTTCCATCCAAAGTGTGGAGGAAAATCCATTAGATCTCTGGTACACATAGATATTTGATTACCTATCCAAGGGATTAATCCTTTAGATTTGTTTTAAAATGGAAATTATGATTTTCAGCATCATGTCACATGTTTTATCATACTAGGGGGTGTTATTTATAATCTTGGATTTGACGGTATCCTTCTTCATTATATCCAGAATCATGAAGCTACTCTCACTATCAAAGAAGCTCATGATAGGTCATGTGGTGGACATTTTAATGGACACACCATCACTAAAGGAATCTTACAGTTGGGATATTATTGGCCCACCTTAAATAAGGATTATTATAAATATGTTAAGAAATACATCAAGTGTTAGTAGCATGCCAACATATCCCATGTCCCTAGTCAAGCATTACATGTAGCTCAAGAATTTTAGCCTTTTTCCCAATGGAGGCTCAATCTTATAGTTGAAATTAATCCTAAATCTTTCCATCATCATGGGTTTATCATTACCACCATTGAGTATTTTACTAAGTGGGTTTAGGTTATCCTCCTTGTCTTGACTAAAGTAGATAAAATCATTGAATTCATTAGTCAACATATCATTTGTCACTTTGGCATTCCTCATAAGATCATCATAGATAATGGAGAATATTTTAAGAACAAAAAGGTTCAAGAGCTATATGAATCTTTTATCATTAATCTCAACATTTTCTCACCTTACTAGCCTCAAGATAATGGATAAGCTGAGGCATCCAATAAGACTCTTATTAAGATCCTAACCAAATTCATTAATGAAGTACGTAAAAATGACATATTCATGTTCCTTTTATCTTATGGGCTTATTGAACTAGTAATAAAACCCCTATAGGTGCTACTCCTTTATTCCTAGTCTATGGTACTAAAGTTGTACTTCCTCTCAAAGTTTAGATTACTTCCCTTCACATTTCCCTAAAAGATATCATTTCTAAGGATGACTTCCATTAGG
This sequence comes from Torreya grandis, assembly GCA_037957365.1. Taxonomy (NCBI): domain Eukaryota; kingdom Viridiplantae; phylum Streptophyta; class Pinopsida; order Cupressales; family Taxaceae; genus Torreya; species Torreya grandis. Next base: position 1,630,291 of record JARHVA010001107.1, read on the forward strand.
AATGATTAGTCTAGCTTGAACTCTTGGATGAGCATCAATCAACTACCCTTGACCATTTACATGTATATCAATAATGAATCAAGCAAGCCTATAATAAAAATCTAAAAGAATGTGAATTTAATATCAATGACCTTGTCTTAAAATCAAATCAGCATGTAACTAATATGGAAAAAATAAAAATAGGAAAATTTTCTATGAATTGGATTAGACCATAAATTATCACCCATAGGTATGGTTCTAGGGCATATCACTTTTCCTCTCTTGATGGAAAAATAGAATGATAACCTCTTAATGCATTGCATTTGCATCTTTTCTACTATTAATAAATCTTAATCCCCTTATTCTACCTACTTTAGTTTCTAGGTTTCATATCCCTATTATTCTTATACCAAATAATGATGTATAAAGACATGTGTTTATCTGGTAGCATTGCCCATTTTTAACCTTGAATATGAATACCTTGGCTCTATTTATAGCATGATCTAATTGGATAAGATTCATTATAATGGGAAGGAGCTCCAAATAATTATTCCCTAAAACCCATCCCTATCGATAATTCATTTTGAGAATAAGTGTTTTATCTTATGTATCAAAGCTTTGGGAATTATCCTAGGATACATGAGGCCAATACACAATAATACTAGGATAAAAAACCAAAGAAAATCATCTACAAAAAACAAATCAAAATTAATAGACTACTCCCTTGAAGGACAACTATGTAAATCCACAAAATCTACAACAATATACAAAATATCAAAAGCACAAACTGATCCCTCAAAGGATAACTATTTCAAACAAAGAATATCTAAAAATATAGACCACTTCCTCAAAGGATGGCTATCATGCATCAAAATATACCTAGAAAGCTTCCCATATTGATTAGCTTTCTTTAATTTAGTAGACTTCCCAGATTAATCATTCTACATGGATTGGCACAAAATGATTCTATGGGTGACCTTAGTTCTTGGTATGCAAGATGGAAACACCTTTTTCTTAGAATATAATTTCTATCAAATCCTAAAATCAAATCAATAAGATCCTAAACTTAGTTAACCTAGAGTTTTTAGGAAACTTATTAGTAGTTAGTTAAGGATGCATATGCATTCCTTTGAAGTGGTTTTATTGGGTCATGGTGCAAGCCAATAATGAGAAATAAGCCCTTTGTAAATTAAATTAATTACAAAATTTTCCACCTTTATTAACAAACATCCTAATCTAGTAATTCACAAATCTATAAACATAAAATCAGTAAGTTATACTTTGAATTAATGATAATCATAATCCCTAAACATTAATCATAATCCATATTTTAATCCAAAGTCTATAATCATAATCCAAATCATATTTAAGAAATTTTAAAGTTGTCAATCCATAATCCATAAACACATCACATAAAATCTATAATCCATAATCAAATAATCAAATATACATCTGTAATCCATAACCATTTTTTAAAAGCCCATAATCCATCAAATCATTTAACTCATAATCACATAATCAAAGTCATTCCATATTAATCATAAACATTTTAAGCATTAATCCATATATCAAAAACACATCCACCATATAATAATCAAGATCCATAAGAATTTATAACATTTAAATCCATAATTAAATAATCCACCACATCACATATAAATCCATACTCCATAATCCATAATCAATCCATAATCATAAAATCTATAAACATGTAAATGTAATACATAATAATAATCCATGAAAATCCATAATCCATAATAATATATCCATAACAACAAACATAATCCATAATCATATATATTTAATGATCAATGTACATAAACATATCTATATATGTGTCTATGGCTCTCTAGTTAGTACAATGAATTTGAATACATGCATGGTCTACTATGTAAACTATAGAATGCTCAAGTGAATGTTTGAAAGGGTTGCATCCCCATCTCCACTCCCATCTCCATCTCTCTCCCTATTCTTATCTCTCTTTTGAGATATGCTCCCCATACTCACTGACCCTATGTGTGTGTACCTAGAGGACTTGCCTTATGTGGCTATATGGGAAACATAGTGTGGAGTCTCTAGTAGTAAATCTAGAATGATATGCTCATATTATCCCATATCCATGGCTAGATCCCTATATTGATTTATACTCAAAGTCCTTGCCTATTCAGTGCTGCACCTCACCACCTCTCCAATAATATGCATTGATGGATCTCTCTCCCCCTCTCTCCTCCTCAGAGTATCCCTCTCATCCCTATATAAATATTGATCCTCCACCATAATATCATGACTTAGCCAATAATGAGTCAAATCCCATCTGTAATGTATCCAATCAGGTCTAAAGGGTATCCCACTTAATCTACACTATGATTAAATCCCCTTGCACTACAACTAGCTATCTCTATAAGGTGATACATTGAGCCCTTAGTGTATCCCTCTCCATGATAAGATCAACTACATATATCTCCTCCTACTCTATCTCCTCTTTTCCCCCATCTTCCCCATTTCCCTCATCTTCAATATCCTCCTCAGCCTCCTCCTCCACCTCCTCCATCTCCTTATTCCCTCCTCCCTAGTGTGGATGCATAACCCTATCCTACCTCATACCCCACTTCTTGGCCCACCATGTTGTATATGTGGGAATTCACCCCACATCCTCTACATCATCACTTGTTAGCACCTACTCCTCTATTAGGACATCTCTAGTGACTAGTCCTGATAGCTCTCACTCTGTCTCATCTCACTTGTATATGTATAGGGCACATGGAATGTCTTATAATATCTTGAACTACCACCACACTCATCCAAAATGGAAGTAATCTAGGTAATATATCCTCTTCCCCATCACCCAATGCTCCCTTTATATCCCTATCAACTCTATTTCCACCCCAGGCCATGCAATAAATCTTAGATAAGATCTCCAAATAATGTTTGTCTCTCTTAGTCCTGCTAAGACCCCTCTCTAGTAACCAAGGTCTCAAATGATACCATCTATAAATACCTATTCTAGATCAATGTTATATCATAGGAAGGCCACACTTTAATTTATAATTTACCACCATATCTATGAAGTACTAATGGGTTGTACTATCTTGATGTGATCATAAGCCCATCACTATAGAATGATAATAACATCTAATCTATATCACCTCTAAGTCTTCCAAACCTAGAGATCTTTATAAATATATGCCATAAAAGTTGATGCCCATGTAAAAACTATGTGATGATCTAGCATGTCTATAACACTAGTTAGGCTCCATATAAATCTACCTGCCCCTGAGTCTAGGAGTGCATAGAAAGATATCACTAGCATCACCATAAGCACACCTCTCCCTGATATGTCAATTATATATAGAGGCTCAAAATTTAAACCACCAACAAAAAAACTAATACCATCTACATCATCACCATATAGGAGTGTCAAGGATATTCCTCATCCTTGCTTGTTCATAGGTACTATAGATGCTCCCTACACCAAAAGTCATAGAATCTAGTTGATTTCCTCTATAATGGTCATCTCCCTAATTGAAAACTAGAAGGTCCTGGTAGTGATATCCCAACACTCTACTAAAGTAACCAAAAATCTTGTGTCTCAATGAATGCATTTATAGTGGCCACCCCTCCCAAGATTATGGCCTCTAGATGTGCCCAATCATCATCACCAAGCTAAACTCATAGTCACTTTAGTGAGGGTAATACTCAATCTCACATCCATTATAAAACTCATGCCTATCACCAACATCCCTTATAATCCTAAAAATCTTCTAAAAACTCTAACTCATCATAACTATAGACTCTATCTAAGCCCTTCACATTTTTTTTTGTGAATTGGCACTAATCCCTTATGGATCAACATCATTTCGTCTAGATCGACACCATTTAGGTGAAACATCATCAATTCCCTATGAATCATCACTGATTCACTAGGGAATTAGTGTTGATTCTCTAGTTATATCCTCTCATAATATTATCCCTATCTTAGCTCCAAAATACCTAAAAACTTAAAAAATTCAAAAAAAAAAAAATTTAATAAAATGATAAACCTACCTCATCTTGTGAACATCATTATCACTTCAATCCACTACTTCTAGATTCCATCTCATTTCATAACACTATTGTCATTTGAGCTCTCAAATATTATTTGGGTTTAAAAAATAACAAATGAGACCTTTTCTATATTGGACTTACTTATATACTCAATTTTGGATTAGTACCAATCTATTTTGAATTGGTGCCATTTTTGGTGGATCATCACTGATTCATTATAGATTGATGTCAATTACCCCATTTTTGTAATACTTGCACTTTTCATACATTAGCCCTTCTCTTTAGATTTATCCTAATACCTTACGACATCTACCCTATTATTCAACCTAATAATTTTAGGTTAATGGATTTTGACACCTTGTTGGTCTCACAACCTATGTAAGTCATGTACTCTTTTCGGTATCTCCCTTCAATGGGTCTTGAGAGTGCATTTCCCCTTGAGAACAGTCATTTAAAGGTAGTGTATACACCATATAACACACTAGATGCTTATGTTAGCCAATCTTATCACTTGTTCTATTGTTTAGCCTTTGTTTAAGCCCACATATTCATAAGTGTGGAATTTTATTATGGGATTTTCCTTGGGGCATCTCTACCAGTATTATCCTACATCTTGTCAGTGAAAAACATACACTTCATGTTATATAGTCATGTTTATTAGATCTCATCTATTATCTACTCCATCCCATCCATTATTTCATTTTTCAAACCCATCATCCACTCCTTATCTTTTTTGACCCCGAATTTGAGGGGGGATACCTCCTCATATAAACTGAGGGAAATGGACCTCTCATGGTTTTTGTCTCATGGCACATATTCCATGCTAATCCACAAAAATGTGCAAATGTAGACATTATAATTTCATACCTTATAGATGATTAATTAGGTGATGTAGATCCTTATTTATATTTAATCTCCTAAATAATACCTATCCTAAGGTTAAGTATATTTACCATTCATAACTCATTAACTTTCCTTTACTATTACCTTTCTACCCTGCTAACCTCTTAAATCCATTTATAACCTAAGGAATCTACCCCTTAACCACTTTACACCTATATGAGTTCACTATCAACAAATCCATGCGTATCAAAGCTAATTTTATCCATAGTTGAAACAAGGGTTCCAAATTGGGGGAATCAGTGTTGATTCACCTATGATCAATGTCAATTCACCAAATTGACATCAATCCATAAATACCTATCCAACCTTTGCATTCTAGACCCAGAAGCTTAATACCTCAAATTGATACTAGATTTATTATACAATTAGAGATGTCCTTAATGACACTCTACCAAATTTTTTTTGCATTCAATTGATATCCTCTATCAATCCCAAAAAATTACCTACAATTGTGGAGGAATTCTTTTATAATTACAAATGAATCGAAGGTTATTCTTCTTAGCCAAAAAGAAGCTCTCACTATCACTAGATTTAAAGTGGTGCATAACTTCTTCTAATCCAAAATTTTTCTCCATAAACCTTATTTTCATTTGAGTTTTTTGTAATTAATATTCAATTTAAAAAAATTGAAAAACTACTTAAACAACACATAAGCAAATAAAAAACACACCGATATTAAAATTGAAGGAATAAAAAGGAGACATCTATCACGTATAAATAAATAAGTATCTAGGAGAATGAAAAATAATCCACATGACAATAAAATCTATAGAAGTTTATATTATGAAAACCAAATGCAAAAAATAAACATAGAAAAGAGCAAAGGTTGTTACTAAAATTAATTCACATGAATTGATGAATTAATACATTCAATTCTCAAAGAAAACACAACTAAAGGAATATATTTCAACATTTCATTTCTAGTATAATCACATTTTTATCAAACAGTCAAATAAACACGATGAATTCTAGACTCTCTTGTGACCAAATAATTACAATTTTTTACAGAGTAAAGCATTTCTAGACAAGAAATTCAAAGGCTTCCTCATCTCACATCCCAATTCTCTCTACATAATTAATTATAAGATTAGTTGAATACACTGATACAATGTTTAACTCAATGGTTGAACCATGATTTCAAACATTATTTTTCCATTTGGGATGTGGTTGATGAAGTTAAGCCATACAAGGCTAAGGATCAGCTTTCAATTTTCATATGTAGATACAAAGATGACCTAATGTCCATAAAAGTGTTTGGTATTCATAATGCAATAACCAAACTAGAATTAATGCCTTGAATTGACCTATTATTTTATTTATTCATGAATTTCAAGGTTATTGGGAAGATATTTCACTTTAGGCTTGGAAAAACACTAGTTGCATATATAAGTGGAAATGCATTTGAAAGGTATTACAAACTCCCTGTACAAAAAATGAGTTATAGGTGGAACATGATTAATTAATATATCCTAACCAACATAATCAACACAAAGTTTTATGAATGGGATGGTAACCCAAGAAACTTTGTAGTTCAAGGACTCACCTCTGTTATTCCCATTTATGTCTTTAAGCCAGGGGTGAGAATCACCATGGCCCTGTTGAATAGAATTTATGACTTCTCGACCATTACTTATGTTAATGAGGTATGGGTCACTTTGATATACATAATTTTTAATTTCGACAAGATCATAGCCTTAAAAGAGATTATCAACTCTAACTTGATTTTGAGAATCACAAATTTGGGAATTTTACTAGATGGTAACTTCTATATTATGTGCTATGTGGTAGATGCAATGACTATAAATATGCATTCATCCTATGACAAACCTTGACAAATTTCTCTAGGTTACTCTAATAACATGATATGTGATGAGTTTAATATTATCCATGTGCATAGATTTATAAATAACATGAAAAGGTTAACTAAGACCTCTTAATCCATGATATATCAAACAATCTATGGGAAGAACATGCCTTGGTTATCTAATCCCATAAGGAAAACCATTCAAAATATGGGTGATTATTGGTTGTACCCTAAGTGCACTATAATCATGATTTAATTCATTAAGGCACACCCTTTTTACCTATAAAGGATTGTGCCTGATGAATTATCTGAGCAGGAAATAGATGCTCAATTGGATGACAACATTGCCATTGAATTGAGGAGGGCCAAGCAAGTAACCATCCACCCAATCTCTCTTAGTATTGGTAAAATATATTACATAAGGTGGGAACACCTAAAATTTTATATAAATATTAGGACACACTATGGGTTTAAATCGACACCCTTCAAACATTGGGACCCTAGGAAAAATGTCAGGGAACATATCAAAGATATGAAATAAAAGTGAGAATCAACTATGGATATCAGTCCTATAATCCTAAAAGTGTGTTCATGAATGTAAAATATGATAATAAAGTATATATAAGGATTCACATGATAAACATATCCATGATTGTGTCACAAATGATCTAGTATGATCCTACTATCACTAAAGTCGATGCCAAGAGATTGAGAAGGAAGAATGGGTTTTCAGACCTATTCATGCCCCCCAGGTAGAAGAAAAAACATAAGAGAAAGCTGGCCCATCCAAGGAAGCTTATGTTGAATAAAAGGATGGAACACCTCTAAGTTCCCCTACATATACAATTTTTACTGCTTCCCCTCAATGCATAAATGATGAGCAAAGACATACAAGTCCCAACACATTAAATAGACTTTTCTTCATGCTTCCTCTACCACCATTGACCATAATACAATAGGTAAGTCCACCTAATTTCTTATCATAAGTTTATATTATTTCTCCCCTAGGTCAGCACCCATTTTGATAATAGCACCATCATTTAATGCCTCAATCTATTAGATTTCCATCTTCAACACCCATCGTTCCTCTAGTGGTCACCACTCCTCCAACTTCCTCACCATTTACTACCTCTATATCCCATTACACTCCCATTCTAATTATACAGGGTGAGATTTTATTGACCCTAAACCAATAATTACATATACAAGGAATCCCAAGAATCCTCCTATTTCACCTCAAAAGTTGGAAGTGGAGGAAAAAAATAGATTTTCCTAAAGAAGGTGAAGCAGGAGGAAAATGAAGAAGAGTGTTAGACCTACTTTAAGTATATGATAGTGAAGAAGAGGATAAATGATGGGTAGAGGAATAAGAATGGGTGTCTAGGAATGACACCAAATAAATATAATAATTTGATGAGATTACACAAACATTTGAAGGAGATGAATGGATGATTGAGGAAAGCATCAAGTCAGGAGGAACATAACTACTAGAAGAATCTGAAGAGGTCAACTAGGGAGATGGTAGATTGATGGATAATGAATTGTTATCAGATAGAGAAGGAGAGGTATAAGGAGATACAAAATAAAAATTGTACATTATAACACATGGGCTATCCCCAACTATAGCTATAAGTTTTACACCTTAGGCTAATATAATGCCAACTACAACAATTGGTGCCCCAATTATATCTCCCCAGGATATAAGTCCTCCAAGTCCTCATTATTTGATAACTTCCTCAAGTAATTTGTTTAAAATTGGTTTAGTATATTATTTACATTATTTACATTCTTTGAGGCAAATGAACCAACCTCAAGTAACATTGATGCCAATTTTACCTAGCATAGCCCAACTTACCACTATGGGCCTTGCCACTACTACTATGACTAGTGGGGATGTATACACTTCACTAATTTTGAAAACTTGTTAAACACCACAATTACCTACTCATTTTTTAATATAACTAGGCCTTAGTCCCCTGAGCTAAGAAAAAGGGTACATTTTGAAAACATGGTTTCCCCCTCAATTTTTGCTACACTAGCCACCCCTCCTAATTTGAGTACACAGATAAAGATGCACAAGAAACTCAAGAAAAATCACCTAGGATTTCAATTCACAAAGCAATAAGGGAAGCCATATATGTAATTGATACACTATTCCAAAGTTAAGTTACTAGATTAAAGAAAGATATACCTCCTTTTCTTATAGTAGGGATATCTTCCCCTAAGTCCATGCTTCCTCTAGGGAAATCCATTTTAGATACTCCTATAGAAAAAGTAGAGAAAGAAGTTGCAATGTACATTCCTTCATAGATTCAACAATTATAATATGAAGAAGTAGGAAGACAAGATTTAGTGATTATCGAGAAACCCATAGTTAAGTTTCATTTTGATAGATATACTAACACCATGATAAATGTTAATAGAAATAATATGGTTGCCAAAGGTCAATATGTTGATATGGAACAAAGAGAAGACATATTTTCAATAAAAATAAATCCCTTAGACATAGACATATATAGAGAGGATCCATACACTTTTGTAAATGTTGTTGAAGGGGTTATAAAATAAATGTTCACATTTTTTAATGATCTTATTTAAATAACACTAGAAAGGAGTACCATTTAGGATCCTAAGGAAATTATGAACAACCTATAGGGGAAAACTAGGAAGCTATTTGATACTATTGGTTTAATAAGGTCTATAAAGACCACATCCCAAACCAAGTGGGGAGATAATCTTTAATTGTTTAATAAAATAGAAGACATTGATGAAAATATGTGCTTCATAAGATAGGCAACCAAGAATAAATATTATGCCCATTTGAATTTAATAAAAACATTTAAGACTACATGGGATCAAATTTTTATTACTACAAAGAGGGATAACTTACTTGAGTGGTATCAAGAGATGCAAGCTCTAGTTCAACAATTTACAAACCTAGAAAGAAAAACATTCTCTACCCTCATAGATCTAAGAGTCACTTAGGTAGGTATTGCACAAGGGTAATTAGTGCCTAGACCCATCTTTAAAAATATCCTATGAGCAACACTTGATAACTTTAGAGCTGATATTAAGGGCATCATTTATAGAATAATTGATGAAATAATGCAACTAGTGATTTTTTGAAGAGATAAAATCATAAGAACTAAGGAATTACATGATGAGGTCATAGCTACATTATACATGCATAAGAAGTTGATGGACAAGATTCCATAATTGTTTAAGAGATCTTTGATTGATTTTCAAACCATATACATCAGATTTTAGGCAAACCATGAACTATATCTACATGTGGAAGTTACCAAGAAAACAAATTAACTAGTAGGGGTCATGCTTACTCCACCTCAAGTCACTCAAATTCATAGATACACACTAGTGCATACATAAATATGACTTTCCTACATGTCGCTTCTAGTTTGGAGTGACTCAATTACATTGGTAGTGACCATTAGCACATATATAATTATAGTGCATGTTGGCCAATTTTGGCCCACATTCCAAGCTTCTACTTGGATGGATGAGCTGAATAAAGTTTTGGATGGAATGAGTGGTCCAAAGATCACATAAAACTTACAAATCTTTTGAAACACTTTAAGTAAACTTAAAGTGTAGTTTTTAAAAATTTTATAAAGTAGGTTTTCATGGTGATCATAGCATTTAGGAACTGAATTAGGTTTACACAAGCCTGAGAAGTTCATTCAAGCCTTGGAGATTCAAACAACCGTTCAATCACAAGTCTAGAAGAACTAGACCATCACACATCATAGAGAAATTAATAGACCAGTTTGCTTGTGCATTTTATAAGTATGCTCAAGAAGCCTCTAAAGCCAAATATCACGTGAAAATGATGAATTTAGTGCCAAGATCATCCTCTAAAATTTTGGTGTCTTGATGAGTTGTCTATCTCAAGATATAAGCATTCAAAGTTAGGCTTGCAAAGTAAAATGTGCATGTAGATGTCAATTTTAAGCCTCATAAAATATTTGATTAGATTCAAAAGTTTCTAAGGATGAATGTGTAACTAACAAGTGGTAAGATATTAGGTTCTTGAATAAAGATCTAATGGCGTGCATTGACTGATAAGGCTAGTGGGCCTAAATAGATCAATGGAGCATGTTTAATCATACCAAAGCAGATCAATAGTGAGCGAGAAGTCAATGAATCAATGAATTAAAGAGGTGTGTAGGCTAAAAATGTCTTTGTATGATTTGAAATAATCACCAAGAATGTGGAACCAAAAATTTGACAAGTATGTGTTGGGACTTGGGATTGGAAAAAGTAACCTTGATCCCCATGTTTATTTTAAACAGGAAGGTGAAAAAATTATTATTATAATGTTTTATGTAGATGACATGATGTTAATTAATAATAATAAGGAAATGATAAATGAATATACCAAGTGTCATGACCATGATAACTACCAAATAAATCAATAGAGTGCATTCAATCCATGTAAATGTAGATCGACAATGCACATAAGGTTAAAAGGTTAATGAGCTCATATTAGATAGGAGGTCAATACATGGTACAAGTTTAGGAGTAGATGAAACTAACAACATATCCTTAGGATAAATGTGTAGCTGATAAATGCCATAATATGGAAGGTTGGGTTCAAGATCAATGGAAAACATTAAAAATTGAAGCCAGGAGATTTCAAGTAGAAGTCAAATTCAACTCAGGTCAAATAAAGGCAAATTTTTAAAGGACATACATCACCATTAAATTTTAGAAACAAAATGGTTTTATTAAACCTAATATAGTTTAGAACATGACTATGTGGCATATAAGCCTAACATTAATAGGCAACTATAGGAAAACTAATAAATGGATTGGTTTTCAATCTATAAAAATATTTGTGCTTAGATATTGCAATAGGGATGGGTATGTGATTAATGAAGGAGTGTCTCATCTTATAATACAGTCATAGCCTCGACAATAAGTACTTATACATGCTCAAGATAAACATGGTTATGGTTATGTCAAGATTAAAGATATGAGGATTTTGTCCTTATAATGAAAGCAAGTAGAAGATGACATAGAATTCCATGATGAAGATCTGGTGGTTAGAGAAAGCAATTGGAACATTAATATATTATCAAGGTGTCTAAGGGTTTTCATCCATAGTAAAATCATAACTCATCACCTTCAACAAACTCTTGTCCTCTAGTGTGTTACTCGACCAATGTAGAGATTTGGGGGATATTGGGACAAATAAAAAGTCAACTTGTTAATAGAAAATTGGTGTTAATTTAAAAAAAATATGAAGGAACATTCATTAAAAGGTGACAACTCATTTAATTATTATGGATGGCATGGTCCCTCTTCTCACTCCCTTTCTCCTATATTACCCATTCTTTTTCCATTTTGTAAGCTCTCTCTCATAGTTTAGATTCTCACAAAGACTCTTTGATTTTGAAGAGCAAGGGACTCTCTGAGATATTGAAAAATATGCTCATTTTGATTAGGCTAAACCCTATCAAGCATTTGTAATAACTACTTCTTCATGTAATAAAGGACTTTCTTTACCCATTTCTTACCTTAGATCTATGTTGAGTGAGTTGTGCATGATGGAATTATGAAGGATAATCTTCCTCATCCATTATCCTTTTTTCTGATCTCCTTTAGGGTGTTTTCAATCTATTTCAGGTCTGGATTAATGTTTTGCCTAAACCAAGTCCATGAAACATTTATGCAATCAACTGGTTTGTAAGGTTGTGTGAGCTAGCATTGACTTGTGTAGATCTAGTGTGGGTTCAATCATATGGGAGTTTCCTATTTTTATTTGGTACATAACCTTTTTAGCCTTCTTAGGAGACCTTTCCCCCTTTATAACCCTTTTCCTTGTAGTAGCATTAGTTTAGGTGATCCATCAAGTGGAAGCCAACCTTATCTAGAGGTTTAACCCTAATATAGGATATCCACAGCCTGGGGTTATTCCCATATTATGACTATGAGTAACTCCTACACAAGGGTACAATCTCACATCACAATAGTGCCCATTCTAGGTGTAGCTCCAATTACAACAATAGTTACATCTAGTTCAATTCCTACAGTTCTCATTCCACCTTCTTCTTCTTTTAGCAATAACACATCAACACCCTTATAAATATACATATGTATTTATATGTTCTAGTTAATATGGATATATTAGATCCAAATTTATTTAACACATATATATTGTATTTTAGGTGAAGAATTATATTATGGGATTTATCATTATATTTTCATACTTTGCATGAGAGTTCACAGTTCTATTTTAGACATGTATTTTTAAACTATGTTTGAGAGATGAGGCCTTCCCCATCCTGAGCTTATATATACTTGTATCTTCCCATTCTAAATGGAGGTAAATTTTGGCTATTGAAACTAATATTAAATTCTAAGGAAAGTTATACAATTGATCTTGATGTGTAAATCTTGATTCTTCTCTAAACTTGTGGATTGTGTACGAAGTTATATCATTTTAGATTCTTAGTCTTTTAGTTGTGCATGAGTTATCTCTTTTGATATAAAATTATTTATATCAATATATTGCTGATTTGAATGTCTTTTTCATATTAATCATAATCCCCCCTTGTAGATGTGCTAATACAATCTTACAAATGTGACAATAGTTGATTATATATGCTTAAGTTTTTTATATTTATGGTTTCCTTTGACTCCTAACTATGTTTAATTCTTGGTGTGCTATAGTAACCTAATATAGACATTTATCCTTGATTCCTTATCTAACCTTTAGTTCAAGTGATAGCCTGGAAAAGTTTCATCTTGTGTGGTCTATAAACCTCCTTTTTTACCTTACCTTTTCCCTTTTTTTTTGAGTTTTTTTGGTCCTACCCACCTTAGGTTAGATCCATCATCAATCCACCCATATCAAGTAGATTTAGATTCATCCATAGTTAACCCATCCATGGTAAACAAACTACTTTTCTCATTGTTATTCCACCAACAGGTTGTTTACAAAACCAAATACCCAACAACTCATGTCTTGGAGTGAATAATTTTTCATTGATCTTAAAATGTTAGAGGCTACCTTATAAGGTTTCTAAGGTGTGTATAAAACCCACATCAATAGGAATTTATTTTGGTGTTAGAAGGAGGGATTAAGCCTTTGCCTCTATTTTATTTGAAAAGAGTCACTTGAGTTTCACTAAAATCACTTAAAATATTAATAAGGTTAACCTCAGACACTAACTTGCTATTCCTACATTTGGAAATCCATAGAAAATTTAGATACGATAAATGAGTTAGGAGAGGACCCCGGGCTCAATCACTCTCTCCAAATAGACAACCTCATCTTTCATTACTCCCAATGGCCCTACCCTAAGCTCTTATTTAGGCTCTAACTTGGCTAATTGACATTGACATCAATGTCACTAAGGATTTGTATGGCCTACTTATAAACCCTAATAAATATCTTCCTTTCTTTTCTCCCTCGAGAGGAAGGATTACTGAAGAACATGTCAAGGCCTTTAAAATTACTTTAGGGATATTGAATGTAACCAAAAAATACCTGGCATGCAGAATATCTCCCTTCACATTATAAGATGTGGCTTATGAATATTTTTTTAATGTTTTAGAATGTTTAATCATCTGGTGGGAAGAATGCCAGAACATCTTTTTTGCATAGTTTGGCTTGGTCACTAGTGCAAGTGTTGTTTATCAACACTTTACTAGAATAAAAAGAGACCCAACTAAGATAATTTGAGCCTTCAATGATATATTCTAGAAAATGTATAATATACTTGATATGGACTACAAAATTAATAAAGTGTTGTCCCTTGATATATACAAGAATGCCCTAGACCTTATGACTACTATTTTTCTATACATAGCCATTGGTATTGATTCACTACCATTGGCATATGTTGAAGCTATCAATATAGATAAAAAATTGAACACTTAGCTATAATCATTGGACCCACTCAATCTTGGTCTTATTTTTCTAGTTTTAGTCTAATTTTAGATGCAAATCAAAATACTATGACCCAAAACTAGAACCAGGTGTATAACTAATTGCCTTTACTCCATGGTCCACCCAATCAATATTTTATCTTCCTAAAAAATGTTGTGCCTAACCAAAAATTCTAGAATCACTCCTTAATACTAGTTAATGATACTACTACATAAGGTACTAATTCTAATTCCAAAGAAATAAAATTAAAATTAATTTATAAGATGGTGCATAAATTAAGCAATGAGTTTATGAACATGCAAAAAAACATGGGTAATACTATAAGAAAAAATATCGACAATATTTTAGAATTCTAGAGGTACAAACAACTTTTTAACAAGCCTAGAAACAATCTAGAATAGTAACCACCTAATAGGATACCAAAGATCGACATCATTGAAACAACCCTTCCAAATTTGTACCAAGTTCATAACACTACACAACATGGTGAGATAGAATTTATCGAGTTTTACAAGCATTTGATATCTTTTAGAAGGAAATGGATAGGTAGGAAGGTTATACAAATTAGACATAACCATCTTCCTCTTCTAGATTAGGACACCTAAGCATAACAATAGCCTTTGAGACTTATGGCTCCCCATTTCTATAAGAAGATGAAAATGAACTAGAGGGAAACATAAATGAGAAACATGCTTAGAAATATCATTAAGCAAGGAACAATTAAAATCTAAGGAGTAAGTACCCTATTACTACTTCAAAACCTTTGAACCATAATTCTACTCATCCTCCATATTCTAAGTCCAACAATAATCCACCTCCTCTAGGAGGGATGAGTAATTGTATAATGTGGAATCACAAAGTAGATCCAGGTAAAACATTGTTGAGGACATGAAGAATATCAAGGCTAATATCACCCTACATGATTTGGATTAGATCATTGAAAAAAGGGAGTTATTTCTCAAATACCTAACCAAGAGATACTCTACGTCAAGAAAATCCAAAGATATGCAAGCAAGTATGATGGTATATAAAGATAAACCTAAAGTACCACCATTTCTACCAACTAACATAATTTTCAGAAAGAACATGCATAAATGTCTAGTTGAATCAGGGGCTTTGGCTAATGTGATGAAAAATATGTGCAAGAAGATAGGTTTAACCTCATATAAGTCAAAAAGGGTGGTACTATAGTTAGACAAGTCTTTTTTACCCTATTTTATAGAACTAATAAATGTACACATCTAGCTAACATCCAAGCCATGGATACAATAATATATAGATATCTAATCATCGACATTATAGAAGCTTATGGCTTGTTGGTAAGTTGGGATTGGTCCAAGACACTAAAAGGGTACATGGAAATCAATTTCTCACACATGTGGTTTCCTTGGAAAGGAGTATCAAATCAGATTTAGGTGGATAGAGAACCTAAGATGAAGTACTTGATTATAGAGTACATGTAAATAATGAGAAGTTTGACTTTATGTCTCCACAGGTGGATGTGTACACATTTACTAATATAAAAGAGAATGAATCACATGAATAAGAATTTGAAGGTTCTTTTTAGCTATGGAATATTCATTTTGATGGAGCTGTATAAAAACAAGGTTTAGGTGTTGGTGTGGCCTTCATTAATCTAGAAAAAAAAAATTTAGCTACTTATAGATTGTAGTTCCATTGCAAATATAATAAAATTGATATGAAGCTCTAATCCTTGTCCTTTAATTTTCACTAAAGCATAATTTCAAGCAATTGTATATCTTTTATGTCTTAGAACTAGTTTTTAATCAAATCAAGAACACATATCAATGTAAACTCACTTATTTTAAAAAGTATAAGCATCAATCATGGGACCTTATTGAGTCCTTTGAAGTATTAGATACCAAGGCTATCCCAAGAGAATATAACTAGATGATAGACTCTCTAGCAGCTTCAACTACCAATTTAGCCTTGCTTCAATAATCAAAGATGTAGAAATTCTCTATGGATCTTAGTTCCACACCCTTCTATGCCAAACAATGTGGATATTTTTAGGTGTTTGAGGATGACTAACAAATTATGCAATTCATGACTATTTTAGCCTTCACATATAAAATATTAGATGATAAATATTTCTTTCCCATGAAAATTAAAGACCTAGGAGAGGATGGTGTCTTAAAATTAAAGGATAACTACATCCTTCTGGGATGGTTTCCATAGTGTAAGATTTTGATGTAGACCCATAAGCTCAAAAGTAAAAGAAACCTAGAAAAATTGAGTTGTATTTTTTCAAAGAGAATTTGGATACTAAAAAACACCCTCAATATGTGAATATTGGACTGAGCTACACTAAAAGTGAGAAACAAAAATTGAAGAATTTACTAAAAGAGTACAAGGACATGATCGCTTAGACATACAAAGACTTGAATGTCTTCAACCCAGGTCATCACACATACTATTCCATTTAAATCTAGATTAGGATCCTTTAGGCAAAGATAGAGGCTAGATAATCCAATTATATAACCTCTCATTTAGATAAAAGTACATAAGATACTAGATGACAAGATTGTCTTCCCAATTAGACATTCAACTTGGGTAGCTAATCTAGTACTAGTCAAAAATAAGAATGGATGAATTAGACTCTATGTTGATTTTAGGAACCTAAACAGAGTATCAAAAAATAAAATTATTCTTTACCTTCATTAGATGAGGTAATTCATATGGTAATCAAGTTAGAGATGATGTCCTTCTTGGATGTATTCTCAAATTATAACCAAGTGCCAGTGAAATCAAAAGACATAATGAAGTCTACCTTCACCACCATGTGGGTAAATTTTACATATAAAAGGATGTCATTTGAACTAATCAATGTAGAAGCAACCTTATATAGGGCTATGGATTTTGTTTTCTAGGGACTTTTTATCAAATATATTATCATCTACATGGATTATTTAACATTGTATTCTAAATACAAAGTTGATCATGTAGATCACTTACATAAGGAGTTTGATAAATGTAAAAGGTATGGAGTATCACTTAATCCAAAAAAACATCTTTGGAGTTACTAAAGGGAATATTATAGTCCATGTCATCACTAAATATGGGATCTCCATTGATCTAAATCAAGTTCAAGCCATTTTCAAATTGACACCTCTCAATAACAAGAAGGAAATGAAGTCCTACTTTAGTAAAATAAACTTTGTGAAAAAAATCATTTCTGGATTCATAAAGATTATCAAACCATTGAATGCCATGCTAAAACAAGATGCCAATATAGAGTGGACAACATAAGACCAAAGACCTATTATAAATATTGTCATTGATGTCAAAGGTCTAGCATTATTGGTGATAAAGGCCCCATTGCATTTAATGTTGTTTGTAATAAATATATCTTGGTTAATATGAGTTAATATTTATTTAATATTAATGAATATATTTTTGGTTGCATATGAGACAAAAGAAGGGCCCATGGAGAAGTCAAAGAGCCACGGGATAAAGACAAAAGAAAGATGGGATGCATTTTCCCATGAAGAGTCATCTTTGGGAATTCCAATAGTCACCAAGTGAAGACAAAAGAGGAAGGGCACAATTTCTCAAGAAGGGACACTTTAAGGAATATGAAAAATCACCAAGATGAGGACAAAAGAGGGAAGGACGTTTTTGATCATGAAGGGTCACCACATGACTTTTCAAAGGCTTGAATATGAAGGGTCATACAAGTTTGGTGCCATTTTCCATGAGAATTGAAGGGTCACAAAGGGGGAAGGCCAAAGGTCATTTGGAAAGCTATAAACAAAGGCTTGAGAAGCCATTTGTAAATATGAGAGATAGAGGTTGATTTGATATTGTAATATCTAGCTTAGAAGAGCAATTTTGAGAGATGAATATGATATGTATTTGTTATAACTAGCTTAGAAGAGCAAAGATGAGAGAGAGAGGAAAGAGATGTTGTTGTTGACGTAGTGGATTGCACCCTTGGTAGGAGGCCAAGCCCCTGCCTTCCACACGCAATAATGGAAACTCCCCTCTCGCCTGTGGGACCAACAAATCTAGAGGGGAGAGTCTTTAGGTAAGGGCTAGCTCCCTTTGATGCATCTGATTTGTTCCAGTAAGTGCTAACATATATATATATATATATATATATATAATAGGGGTGAAAATGGAGAAAGATTGTAGGAAAACAAATCTACTGTAAAAGGGGCGATGCACCAAAATAAACTGACCTTCTCACACTCACACTTAAAATTAGACAAACACATACATACACTTCAAACTGGCAGAAGGACCAGGTTGCAAGAAACTTGGCAGGGAGGCTTTAATGGAAAATACAAAAAATAGAGATTCACCAAAGGTGCTGTGAAATGCACACTGTATAGTAATTTCTTCTATTTCTGCACTTCTAAATACAGCTCTCCTTATCAGTTGCAAAAATGGCACCTTATAGACACCATGTATGTTGGTGTTGAACCTATGGAAGCATCAAGAAGCAATGACTAAACACAAACTAACACTTAGACATACACAAAGATATCTAACTAGGATAGAGGTAAAAAATGCGTTTATTGATTTAGGTAAAAATTTGCCAGGGTTATGCCTTAAAAATGTGGAAGATCCTTTTTCAAATGACAAGTCTCCAATATATAGAATAAGAAAGGAGGATTTTTGGTGCCCTTTTTACAAGTGACCCATGTGCCTTACGAGCATTGGGAAAAGCAGGTCGCTTAAACATAAATGCTGTGTCAGCCCTGACTCTGACTTTAGGCATTTTTTTGACACAGGTCGCGCCGTTTCCCCATTAACTGAGATTGCTCCTTAAATGCACCTACACAATTTCTCTACTCATAAATGTGAAATAAAGAAAATAGGTCACATGATTGGCTGTTCACACCTTCTAATGGTCAATTCACAAACACTGTTTCACCTACTGGAGTAATTTCTTAAATTGGTGCCTCCTTTCACCACTTAAACTATTTGCCTGCTCCTACACTTGGCACTTTTGTCTTTTTTGGTCCTTGGGCTATCTTTGGGTGGGTCACTACATTCTTTGGGCTCCTTTCATGGCTAGCGCTTGGGCATTTAAAAAACAATGGCCTTTTTACTGGCTTAAATTTGATGTTCGCACACCTGTCATTGCTTGAAAACCAATGGCTACTTTTCCCTCTTAAAGTTGATGGCTTTTAGGATGTCACCATCCTTGGCTATTTCCTTTGAGTTTTCTTGATTTATGGCCTCTTTGAAGTGCCTTTGCCCTCTGCAAGGGCTTATTGAACCTGGACCTCCCTATGTAAGGGTTCCTGCCCTTCGACTTTGGGGGGCACCTCGTTGAACTGACCCTTTAAACCAATTGCGTTGAACTGGGCATTAAACCAAGTGATTTAACTAGTTCAATAGTTTAATGCTATGCATTGATTGTTGAGCCAAGGCCATTAAACTCAAAGATTGAACCTAGGCTTGAAGTTGAAGTGATAGACTTGAAATGATGAGCCAAGGCCTGAAATAAGGCCGATTAAACCACCAATTGAACCAAGGCTATGAATTGAAGCGATGGTTCAATGGTTCGAAGATGCCAAACTTCCTTGCAAATTTTCTTTAGATGAAGGCCCAAAAGACCCTTGTAAACCCCAACACTTTTTGAACTGATTTCTCATCTGCCAAGGATTTTACCTGTTGAGTCCATAGAAAACCAAGCTCTGCAAAGTCCATAGAAACGGACCTATAGAGTCCGTAGAAATTCTTGGACTTGTGTAAAATCAAAAAATTAATTAGCCTTAATTAGTAGGGGAAGAAGGGGACTAATTTTTTGCCCTATTGGGAAAAAAATGGTCAACAAATTGGTGACTTCCAGGGGAGGCATGCCTACTATGCTTACAAGCCAGTTGCCTTAAAAATCCATTAGGCACGAGGTAAAATTATAACTTAAATATCAACAATAGCTCTAATAAATTTATAACCAATCACGTAGATTCACCTCAAAAAGAAAAGAAAAACACACACAAAGCTAAGAAAACTACTAACGTGTGCAGAAAGCACTTAGGAAAAATAGGGAAAGAAAACTGAAAGCAACCTATTATATATAGCTAACTGGGTATTTTTTGATTCCCTACTGGATCAAAGGGAAAGCTTCTAATGTCTCCTTCTTGGCAAGAAGACTTATGGTGCTAGGTGAGTAGCTGAATGAAAAGGAGAGCTGGTGACCTGCTCCTCTTGCCTATCACCTGATTTGGCTTGTACCCGAGTGGAGATTCAAACATGCTTCCAATGTATACGTACTCTATTTGTTCTTAAAAGCTTGCCTCCTATTGGTTCTTTAGGCTGGTGTATCTCATCAAGAAATCAATTCTTGTTGGCTCATCACCATAAGCCCCTTGATACACACCCTTGACTAGCTTGCTCTCTTTTGCCTCATGCTCGGGTTCCATGGTATGACCATTTTCCTTGATGATTTCAAAGAAGATATCTTCAGATTCACTAACCTACTGAAGGGGTAAATCTAAAAAATTGTAGCCTCTTTGCATGATTGTTTGAACCCCAATGTTGCCTTCTCTGCTCTTATCTAGTTCATAGCCTCCTTGAAGAATAGTGTAGCCTGCCTCAATGACTTCAAATGAGTCATTCAAAACATGAACAAGAGATTGTCCATGCTCCTCCATGTCACCTAAGGTTATCTCCTCCTCATCTGTACTCATGAAGTCTCCCTAGTTAGTCATAAACTAAGCTTAATCTATATCAGGGAAGGCCTGATAGCTTTCTTTGAGGTGTATGGATGGAGTGTATTCAGACATAAAATTTGTTATTTGGTTTGAAACATCCATCACACGTTCACTAAGGAGACCTGCTCTGGACTTCAACTCTACAATCCACCTATCCATATCTTCCTGGAAAAGCCTTTCCCAAAAGTCACAATCATCATCGGGAGTAGAAGCAGCCCCATCTTCTTCAAGGTTTTGAGAAAAACCTTTCTCTTCTTCTTCTTTTTTGCCCCAAGATTCCACTGTTTGCTTCCAACTCATGATCTTGTGATTGGAATCTTGCTCTTATGAATAGGCAACAACTTTATCCTCTTCAAGGTCTTGAGCTAGTTCATGATGTTCCTTCTTCTAGCTCAAAATTTGGAGATCATGTTGAAAGACTTGAGGAGGTGGTGAAGATTTGGGAGGGTCTACTCATGATAGGAAGAGCTATCTGAAAAGAGGCATGCTAAAAATTTAGGTGCACAAGATTAAGGGTAGGATCGATTAATGCATTAGATGAGATAGAATAAGTGCCATCTGATAGAAAGGATTTGGCACACAAGAGGGAGTTTTCTCTAGAATAGGAGAGGGTACACCTTGGGCCAAAATTTCTTGGATTTTGTCCCTCCACTTTAGATTGGTGGAAGGGGTGTCTTTTGGCGTCAACTCCTCTACAAAGTCTAAAAATGCCATCTCTCTTTCTCTAAGCAATCTCATCTTCTTTTCTAATTCCTCAATCCACTTGGCCAGATCATCCTCATTTTTTACTTCTTGGAGCTCATGGGAAATACCATAGAGATGGGGAGTGTATGAAGATTGCCATGAAATACAAGGAGATTCCTGAGGAAGGGTGGGGGGAACTTGAAAATGACTAACCTCATCTTGTACTTCACACTCTTAGACAATGTCTTTTGCCCCCTTGCTGTTCCATGACTCAACCACTTTATTCCAGCTCAAGATATTCAGACTGGGCATCTCCTTTGGGGATGGTGGGGCCACAATGTGAGAGGGTAGTGAAGATTTAGATTCCACTTCCCTTGCTGCCAAAATAGTCTGCTGCATCTGAATATTTTCCAATTTGATCTGTCTATCAAGATTAGCCTTAAACACAAGGTTTACTGTTTCAAAACTCTCCTCAACATAATTAGGGAAAGGACTTTGACATGCTTGACTTGGCTTGTAAGCAGGGGATGTATATGATTGATATGATGCTTGGGGCAGTGAGTATGTAGGTTGATAGACTTAGGAAGGCTGCCTCTCATGAATACTCAACTTCTCTTCCAAAGATGCAATCAAACCACTCACATGCAACATCTCACTTGTAAGCCTATGCCAATTGGCTCTTTCAATAGGAGCCCATTCCTTCTTAACCTGACCTGGTGCATTCCTCACTTGATGGATGATATGATTAGGAATTTCTTGGCCACATCCCCTTCTGGTGTCAAGATCTATTATATATTTTTTGTATCCCAGCAGTGCTCACTTGAAGGCAAAAATGAGTTGATTAGCAAAGAAATTGGGTTGAGTGGGAGAAGTGACATATTGAGAAGACTGGGCATAAGGCTGATATAGCTTATGGTAGGGTTGAGATTGGCCATATTGAACCTAATAAGGATCAACATAAGGTTGGTAAGGATCATAGCCATGCTAGCCAAGGAAAATAGGGTCCATGGCTCTGAACGATGGGGGTATACATACCAGAATATTATTTTTTGATGGTACAGTACCATAACTGCTTAACTAATTGATTTAACTTGGAGTCACCATTGGTGTTTGACTCAAAATCCTCTAAAGGCTAGTTGGTCAAAGAACACACCAAATGTTCTTCAACTCTATGGACACAACTTGTCCTAGTTGGTCCCACCGAGCGTGCCAAAAACTGTTGACGAGTGGATTGCACCCTTGGCAGGAGGCCAAGCCCCTGCCTTCCACACACAACAATGGAAACTCCCCTCTCACCTATGGGACCAACAAAGTTGGAGGGGAGAGGCTCTATGTAAGGGCTAGCTCCCTTTGATGCATTTGATTTGTTCTAGTAAGTGCTAACATATATATATATATATATATTGCATCACCCCTTTTAGAGTAGATTTGTTTTCCTACAATCTTTCTCCCTTTTCACCCCCCCATTATATATATATATATATATATATATATATATAATGGGGGGGTGAAAAGGGAGAAAGATTGTAGGAAAACAAATCTACTCTAAAAGGGGTGATGCACCAAAATAAATTGACCTTCTCACACTCACACTCAAAATTAGACAAACACATACATACACTTCAAACTAGCAGAAGGACCAGGTTGCAAGAAACTTGGTAGGGAGGCTTTAATGGAAAATACATAAAATAGAGATTCACCAAAGGTGCTGTGAAATGCATACTGTATAGTAATTTCTTTTATTTTTGCACTTCCAAATACAGCTCTCCTTATCAACTACAAAAATGGCACCTTATAGACACCAAGTATGTTGGTGTTGAACCTGTGGAAGCATCAAGAAGAAATGACTAAACACAAAATAACACTTAGACATACACACATATCTAACCAAGATAGAGGTAAAAAATGTGTTTATTGATTTAGGTGAAAATTTGTTAGGGCTACACCTTACAAATGTGGAAGATCCTTTTTCAAATGACAAGTCTCCAATATATAAAAGAAGAAAGGAGGCCTTTTGGCACCCTTTTTACAAGTGACCCGTGTGCCTTACGAGCATTGGGAAAAGTAGGTCGCTTAAACATAATTGTTGTGTCAACCCTGGATCTGACTTCAAGCATTTTTTTGACACAAGCCACACCATTTCCCCATTAACCGAGATTGCTCCTTGAATGCACCTACGTGATTTGTCTACTCATAAATGTGAAATGAAGAAAATAGGTCACATGGTTAGCTGTTTGCACCTTTTAATGGTCAATTCACAAACACTATTTCACCTGCTGGAGTAATTTCTTGAATCAACACCTCCCTTTGCCACTTAGACTATTTGCCTACTCCTACACTTGGCACTTTTTTATTTTTTGGCCCTCAGGCTATCTCTGGGTGGGTCACTGCATTCCTTGGGGTCCTTTCATGGCTGGCACTTAGGCATTTAAAAAACAATAGCCTTTTTACTGGCTTAAATTTGACATTTGCGCACCCGTCATTGCTTGAAAACCAACAGCTAATTTTCCCTCTTAAAGTTGATAGCTTCTGGGACGTCACCATCCTTGGCTATTTCCTTTGAGTTTTCCTACTTTTTGGCCTCTTTGAAGTGCCTTTGCCCTCTGCAAGGTCTTATTAAACCTGGACCTCCCTCCGCAAGGGCTCCTACCCTTTGGCTTTGGGGGGCACCTCATTGAACTGACCCTTTGAACCAATCACATTGAACTAGGTGTTGAACCAAGTGATTAAACCGGTTCAATGATTCAATGTTATGTACTGATTGTTGAGTTAAGGCTGTTGAACTCAAAGATTGAACCCAGGGTTGAAGTTGAAGTGATAGATTTGAAATGATGAGCCAATGCCTAAAACAAGGCCGATTAAACCACTGATTGAACCAAGGCTGTGAACTGAAGCGATGGTTCAATGGTTCAAAGATGCCAACCTTCCTTGCAAATTTTCTTCAGATGAAGGCCCAAAAGAGCCTTGTAAACCCTAGCACTTTTTGAACTAATTTCTCATCTACCAAGGATTTCACCTGCTGAGTCCGTAGAAAACCAAGCTCTATAGAGTCTGTAGAAATGGACCTGCAGAGTCCGTAGAAATTTTTGGACTTATGCAAAATCAAAAAATTAATTGGCCTTAATTAATAGGGGAAGAAGGGGATTGATTTTTTGCCCTGTTGGAAAAAAAATGGTCAATAGTTGTATTAATCTATCATTTGTTGAGATATCAACATTGAGAGATAGGTGTGTGGTATACACAAAGGGGTTGGTGCTCTTATGGGTTGGTGCTCATAAATTGTTTCTGGGTTGGTGCTCACGAATAGTATCTAGGTTGGTCCTCGACAAAGGGGTATGGCACTCCTATGGGTTGGTGCTTAGCAAAGGGATTAGTGCATCTACAATCTTGACTTGAAAATATTATTTGGGTTGGTGCTCATTCATATACTTGAGATTGTTCTCTGTGGTTTTTCCCACATTGGGTTTCCATGTTATATCTGGTATCTCTCTCTATCTTGTGTGGTGTTTATTGTTTGATTTTTATTGCATATCTTGAATGTTTGATTAAGTGGAATTTGGTTAAGGAAAATATTTATAAGATATATGATATACTGATACACCCCCCCTCTCAGTATGTCCCATGCTTAACAATTGGTATCAGATAAGGTTCCTTTTTGAAAAGTTTTATAGCTTGAAGGTAGATCGAGAAAGCACGATAGTTGGGTCACAGGAAGGAGTTTCTATAAATAAGGCATCTTTGTTTGATGGGATGACTTATGATTTTTGGAGCATTAGAATGAAGGTTTATTTGATGGCCCTTGGATTTGACATATGGAAAGAAGTGGTGGAGGAATATGAAGAGCCATAGACATTTGTAAATACTCCAATAGAAAAGAAGGAAAGTGAATGTAATGCTAAAGCTTTAAATGCTATTTTATGTGGTTTATGTGAATCTAAATTTGTTAAAGTTATGCAATGTAAATCTGCTCATGAAACTTGGGTAAAACTTGAGAATATTTACAAAGGTGATGGAAAGGTTCAGCAAGCTAAGCTTCAGACTTTTAGAAGGTAGTTTGAAAGTTTGAAGATGAAAGAAGAAGATATAACAAGTTATATTTTATGAGTTGATCAAATCATAAATCAGATTCAAGGTCTTGGAGAAACATTAGATGAGTCAACGATGGTGCAAAATGTTTTGAGATCTCTACCAATGAGAAATGATGCAAAGGTTTTGATAATCAAGGAGATGAAGAATTTAGCCAAGCTAAAGATGGATGAGCTTCATGGTATTCTCATGGCATATGAGATTTGAAAAGAACAAGATAAACCCTCAAAGAGAGAGTGGCTTTCAAGACATCAAATAAGGAGAAAGCTAAGATTCAAGAATCAAGTGATAGTTTCAGTGATGATGAAGATGACAATAGAGCACTTTTCATTCACAAGCCGAAAAGAGGAATAGGTAAATATCAAGGAAAATTACCTTTTAAATGTTTTAACTGTGGAAAGATTGGACATTTTTTAGCTAAATTCCCAGATAAGGTTAATGATGATGAAGAAGAAAAGCCTACATACAAGAAGAATTTCAAAGACAAATCTAAGAAGGGATTTGAGAAGAAGAACATGTATTCTAAGGATCCTAGCTCAGGGGAAGATAATGGAGTCAGTGATTCAAAAGAAGAAGAGATTCTATTCATGGCCATACATGAAAATGATCAAGAAGAAGAAGAGGAGGAAGCTAAAGTGAATATGGAAGGAGAGCTCATTTGTGCCTTAGAAGAGTTATAAGTTATTCAGAAGAAGAATCAAAGATTAAAGCACCAAATCGAGAAAAATGAACAAGAGTCAAATAAAATGATTGAAGATCTACAAGCACACTTTGAAGAAGCCAAGAAGAATGAAGAAGACCTCACAACATAGTTGTAAATATCAAGAAAAGAATGTTATTTAAATTGCCTTTTTAAAAGAAGATATTAAGAAAGCAGTCAGTGATTCAAAATTTGAAGATAGCACTAACATGCTGAATAAGATATTGGAAAGTCAAAAAGCAAATTCAGATAAGATAGGGATCAGATTTGAAAAGAAAAAGAGCTATGCTGAAGCTCTTACAAAAGAGGAAACAAAAAGGGGAGAAGTGAAGAATACAAAGGACATTCCAAACAGAGAAGGATGGAGAAAACAAAGCTACAAAAGACAACCAGGGCAGAGATATACAGACAGGTCTTATTTTTATGGCTATTATTTTTATTGTAATGGATATGGTCACAAGAAATTAAAATGTAGAAAAAGAGCTAACAATTTTAGAAATAAGGAAAAGGAAAGTCAAGTAGAGTCAAGTAGAAGCCACAACTCTTTTGCTCCTCTATCAAGCTTTGATGAAGAGACCATAGTATGCTACAAGTGCAACAACTTCAGACACATAGCTCAGTATTTTAGAAGCATGTTCAAGTCAGTCAAGAATGATCAGAGCTTCAAAGCTCCATTCATCAAGAAGAAGGATTAGAGTTTCAAATCTCCATTCATCAAGAAGAAGGTTCAAACATGTTCATGGTAGAAGAAACAACCTAAAGATTCTATGACGGTGCAGACAGCTCTGCATGTGAGAGGTAAAGATCAGCCATGGTTAATTGATAGCAGATGTTTGAGGCATATGATAGTTGATGAAAGTAAGTTAATTACTCTAAAGAAGATCAATGGTGGTATAATGAGATTCAGAGATAAAACCACTACAAGGATAGCTGGAAAAGGTACTTTGATTTTGGATTATGGTAGAACTAAGACTAAGAATGTTGTATATGTAAAAGGTCTTAAGCATAATCTATTGAGTGTTAGTCAAATATGTGATCAAAGATACACATTTATGTTTCATGCTGAAGGTTTTGAGATTAGAAGAAAAGATTCAAATGAGTTAATTGCAGATGCTCAAAGGATAGGGAGCAATGTATATGTATTGTCAGATATCTTCTCAAAGGCACGATCAAAGGACAGATTCAAAGATTTGCGAGAGGAGTTGGGAGTAATTTCTATTACTTTTTACCATTGATGTTTAGCATCAATTGAGGAGGAGCTAAGTGTTAGCT
Organism: Torreya grandis; assembly: GCA_037957365.1. Lineage (NCBI taxonomy): Eukaryota > Viridiplantae > Streptophyta > Pinopsida > Cupressales > Taxaceae > Torreya > Torreya grandis. Next base: position 1,658,367 of record JARHVA010001107.1, read on the forward strand.
CTAGGTAGGCCCTTTGCCATTGATGTCAAAGGGGGAGAATAATAGGTACAGGGAACATGCACATGTTGCTACAATAAGGGGGAGTTACTGTATATTTTTAGATGACATTATGTGTAGGTGACAGGATGTGATAGTTTCAGGATTGAGGTTGCCATCAATGACAAAGGGGATATTATTGGAAATATTGTCATTGATGTCAAAGGTCTAACATTATTGGTGATAAAGGCCCCATTGCATTTAATGTTGTTTTTAATAAATATATCTTGGCTAATATGAATTAATATTTATTTAATATTAACAAATATATTTTTGGTTGCATATGAGACAAAAGAAGGGCCCATGGAGAAGTCAAAGAGCCACGGGATAAAGACAAAAGAAGGATGGGATGCATTTTCCCATGAAGAGTCATCTTGGGGAATTCCAATAGTCACCAAGTGAAGACAAAAGAGGAAGGGCACAATTTCTCAAGAAGGGACACTTTAAGGAATACGAAAAGTCACCAAGATGAGGACAAAAGAGGGAAGGACATTTTTGATCATGAAGGGTCACCACATGACTTTTCAAAGGCTTGAATATGAAGGGTCATACAAGTTTGGTGCCATTTTCCATGAGGATTGAAGGGTCACAAAGGGGGAAGGCCAAAGGTCATTTGGAAAGCTATAAATAAAGGCTTAAGAAGCCATTTGTAAATATGAGAGATAGAGGTTGATTTGATATTGTAATATCTAGCTTAGAAGAGAAATTGTGAGAGATGAATATGATTTATATTTGTTATATCTAGCTTAGAAGAGCAAAGGTGAGATAGGAAAGAGATGTTGTATTGATATATCATTTGTTGTGATAGCAACATTGAGAGATAGGTGTGTGGTATACACAAAGGGGTTGGTGCTCCTGTGGGTTGGTGCTCACAAATTGTTGCTAGGTTGGTGCTTGGCAAAGGGGTTGGTGCTCTTGTGGGTTGGTGCTCGGCAAAGGGGTTAGTGCTCCTGTGGGTTGGTGCTCATGAATAATATATGGGTTGGTGCTCGGCTAAGGGGTGTGGTGCTCTTGTGGGTTGGTGCTCACGAATAGTTGATAGGTTGGTGCTCAGTAAAGGGGTTGGTGCTCCTGCAAGTTTGGCTTGTGAATATTGTTTGGGTTGGTGCTCATTCATATACTTGAGATTATTCTCCATGGTTTTTCCCACATTGGGTTTCCACGTTATATCTGGTGTCTCTCTCTATCTTGTGTGGTGTTTATTGTTTGATTTTTATTGCATATCTTGAATGTTTGATTAAGTGCAATTTGGTTAAGGAAAAAATTTATAAGATATATGATATACTAATTTGTTAGGGTGTGGAGCTAAAAGCTTCACCAAGGAGCATTCATTATCAGGTTCGGGTCTACACAGACACCGACGTCAGTCAGGAGCGATCGACGTCGGTCTCAGGCAGTTACAGAGGCGCCGACGTCGGCAGAGAGTTGGCCGATGGCGGTCACAGACAAATAGCAGGAATCGACGTTGGTTACCTGCGTGTCCAGAAAGCTATTTCCGTGGACAGAAGCGAGTGTTTGCATGATAAGTTTGAGTTGAAGTCTCAAGCTCACGTCTCTATTGTTAGCAATACTATTTTTAGAGCCCTTGTTCAAGTGGCTTAACTGCTTGTTGGTTATACATGCTCAAGCCTCCTAATTCTATATGTAGAATTAGATCTTCCTAGCTTATTGTAGTTTGTAGTAGATTATTGTAATTGGGTGAATTATTGTAATTCATTGTGTGAGAAGAACAGTACAGAATTGAATCAATCCAGGCTTGTTGGAGTTGATTGTTCTTGAGAGAGAGAGCTCTTGAGGAATAGAGATCTATTGAGAGATCTATACATCTAGGAGAGGTGTGGAAGAAAGAAGCTTTCTTCAATTGTATTCCTTTTGTAAAGAGTTTGTTAATACAAGTTTTCAGGGTGTTTTCTTGTATCTCTTGTTCTTGCTACTATCATTCTAATTACTTGTCAATCTGATTTAATTCCGTGTTTATTGCTGTCACAATTGTAATCTATTGTTGGATTGATCCCTCAACAAGTGGTATCAGAGCCTTGGTTACAGGTTCAGAGCTTGATAATTGGTATCAAAGTTCAGGTTCACTAACAGGTGGTTCAGATCTGTGTAGTGTGTATTGATTACAGGTTCTCACAGGAGTTTTTGCAGGGATTTCTGTTTGAGTGGGAGAAGCAATGGCAGATGATAGTAAATTGAGAATGGAAAAGTTCAATGGCAAAAATTACCAACACTGGAGAATGCAGATAGAGGATTATCTGTATCAAAAAGATCTCTACTTACCATTAGGTGGGGTTGCAAAGAAGCCCAAAGACATGGAGGATGAAGAATGGGAAGTTCTTGACAGAAAGGCTCTGGGGTCTATAAGACTGAGTCTAGCATCCACTGTGATATCTAATTTATCACAGGCAAAGTCTACGGTAGAGTTGATGACTACGTTAGCAAATTTGTATGAAAAACCCTCAGCTTCTAATAAGGTATATCTTATGAAGCAGTTATTTAATTTGCATATGAATGAAGGTGGATCTGTTTCTACTCATCTGAATGATTTCAATGGAATTGTGAATCAATTAAGTTCAGTGAATATAGTGTTTGATGATGAAATAAAAGCTCTTTTAATATTATGTTCTTTGCCTGAAAGCTGGCATGGCTTAGTAATGGCAGTAAGTAATATTGCATCTGCATCAAATATTTTGAAAGTAGAGGATGTTGTTAGTGTTATCTTGAATGAGGAAATATGTAGGAAAAGCACAGAAGAGGCATCTGGGAATGCTTTAAGTTTTGAGAGCAGGGGAAGGCAGAAAGAGAAGAGCAAGAAAGGTAGATCAAGATCCAAGTCAAAGGGGAAAGGTAGATCTAAATCCAAAAATGGCAGAAGGCCACAATGCTGGAATTGTGGAAAGATGGGGCACATAAGCAGAGATTGTTGGTCAAAGCCTAAGGAGGACAATCAACATGAAGGAAAAGAAGAAGCCAAGATTGTAGGTATTGCACAGGATGCTTTAATTTTCTCTCTGCATAATAATATAGAATCTTGAGTATTAGATTCTGGTGCATCTTTTCATGCTACTCCTAACAGGGAATGTTTTAGTGACTATATCCATGGAGATTTTGGAATAGTGTATTTAGGGGATGATGAGCCCTTTAAAATAATTGGCAAAGGTAAAGTGCAGCTGAAGATGTAGAATAACAACACATGGGTGTTGAGAGATGTGATGCATGTTCCTAGCTTGAAGAGAAATTTGATTTCTGCAGGAAAGTTAGGGGATGAGGGTTGTACAGTAACTCTCACAGCAGAATCTTGGAAGGTGACCAAGGGTGCATTTGTTATGGCCAGAGGTAAGAGAGAAGGTACTCTCTATTTGTGTAATTGTGTTACTAACAAATCTCCTTTTGTATTATCTACTTAAGATGTGGATGCTAAATTGTGGCACTCAAGGCTTGGCCACATGAGTGAGAAGGGGATGTCAATTCTTAAGTCCAAAGGTATGCTTTCAGATTTAAAAGGCATAGATCTAGAGTTTTGTGAGCACTGTGTATTTGGAAAACAGAAAAGGGTTAGTTTTCTCAAAACTGGGTCTACTAAGAAGAGGCACAAGTTGGAGCTTATTCACACAGACGTGTGGGGATCGACTCAGGTTGCTTCCATTGGAGGATCATAGTACTATGTATCTTTCATAGATGATGCTACAAGGAAGTTATGGATCTATTGTATTAGAAAGAAATCTGATGTATTCGATACTTTTAAAGTTTGGAAAGCTATGGTTGAGAATGAAACAGGTAAAAGATTAACGTGCCTGAGAACAGATAATGGTGGTGAGTTCTGCATTCATAAGTTTAGAGATTATTGTTACATGCATGGAATCCGTAGGCAAAGGATGGTTCCAAGGACACCTCAGCAAAATGGTATTGCTAAAAGGATGAACAAGACAATAATGGAGTGTGCAAGATGTATGAGATTGCATGCCAGTTTGCCCTTACAGTTTTGGGCACAAGCTGTTGACACTGCAGTGTACCTAATTAATAGAGGACCCTCTACAGCTCTGGATGGTGGTATTCTAGAAGAGGCATGGACAGGTAAAAAGATTGATCTCTCATATCTCAAAGTTTTTGGTTGTGAAGCCTTTGTGCATATAGATAAGGAAAATAGAAAGAAGCTTGATGCTAAGTCTATGAGATGCACGTTTATTGGCTATGGCTCAAATGATTTTGGTTACAGATTATGGAATCTAGAAACTAACAAGGTAATCAGGAGCCATGACGTTGTTTTCAATGAAAGAGTGATGTATTGTGATCAGCTAAGGAAGTTGAATCAATCTGAGCAGAGCAATGGTGAATTGGATGAGGTGAAAGTCCAAGATGAGCTCGTGGGAAAAAGAAATAATCACTTGCAAGAAAACACAGAGACCGACGTCAACAGGTTAGGAACCGGCGTCGACAGGACAGAAACCAGCGTCGGCCATACAGAGACCGATGTCGACCGTACAGGTACCGAGGTCGGTCATGCAGAACCGACGTTGGCCAATAACATGTCTGCAGGTGACCGAGGTCGGTCACTGTCAGAGAATTTGGGTGGACAACGTGTTGTGGACGAGTCTCAAACACCCATCAGGAGGTTAGAAAGGGTGAGTAAGCCTCCAATTAGATATTCTCCTTCTTTATTTTACTTATTTCTAACTGATGGTGGAGAACCAGAGAGTTTTGAAGAAGAAATATAGGTGGAGTCCAAGAGTCAGTGGGAGCGTGGCATGGTTGAGGAGTTGGAGTCCTTAAGAGAGAACCAAACATGGGATTTAGTTGAATTGCTAGCTGGTAAGAGAACACTTAAGAACAGATGGACCTACAGGTTGAAGGAAGACGAGAATGGACAGATGAGATACAAGGCCAGATTAGTGGTAAAAGGATTTGCACAAAAGCCAAGTATCGACTTTGGTGAGATTTTTTCTCCAGTTGTTAAAATGACTTCAATAAGGGTTGTATTGTCTTTGGTTGCTTTTGAGGATTTGCATCTTGAGCAGCTAGATGTTAAGACATCGTTTCTTCATGGAGATTTGGATGAGGAAATATATATGGAATAGCCAGAAGGATTCGAGGTCAAGGGTAAGGAGAAGTTTGTGTGCAGGTTGAAGAAAAGCTTGTATGGCCTCAAGCAAGCTCCTAGGCAATGGTACTTAAAATTTGACAAGTTTATGACTGAGCATGGCTACAGTAGGTGTCAATCAGACCATTGTGTGTATTTCAAGAGCTTTGATAACGGTAGATATATTATTCTATTGTTGTATGTAGATGATATGTTGGTTGCAGGATCTCACATGCAGGATATCTCAGAGCTTAAGGTGAAATTAGCTCAAACGTTTGCTATGAAGGATTTGGGAGCAGCAAAGAAAATCCTTGGCATGAGCATTAAGAGAGACAGGAAAAATCACAGGTTGATATTGTCTCAAGAAGATTATGTGGACAAGGTGTTAAAACGGTTCAATATGCAGGATGCTAAACTGGTAAGCACACCTTTGGCTGGACATTTTAAGTTGAGTAAAGAACAATGTCCTAATTCATATGATGAGGTAGAGTACATGAGTAAGGTTCCATATTCTTCTGTAGTAGGGAGTTTGATGTATGCAATGGTGTGTACTAGACCGGATATTGCCCAAGCAGTGGGAGTTGTAAGTAAGTATATGGCCAATCTAGGTAAGGAACATTGGGAAGCAGTTTAGTGGATCCTTAGATATCTGAGAGGAACCAGCAGTAGGCACTTGTGCTATGGAGGTTCAGATACTTCTCTACATGGCTATGTAGATTCAAATATGGTAAGTGATTTGGATGGCAGGAGGAGCACTATAGGTTATGTTTTCACTGTAGGTGGAATGGCGGTTAGCTGGATATCTAAGTTACAAAAGGTTGTTGCCTTGTCAACTACAGAAGCAGAGTATATTGCAGCCACAGAAGCTAGCAAGGAGATGATATGGATGACACGGTTCATGGATGAGCTTGGTAGGGAGCATGAGAGTTGCAGATTGTATAGTGATAGTCAGAGTGCAATCCATTTGGCTAAGAATTCAGCCTTTCATTCAAGAACAAAGCACATACAGCTAAGGTATCACTTCATACGATAGGTATTGGAAGATGGTGAGTTGAAGCTGGAGAAGATCCATATAGATAGGAATCCTGCTGATATGTTAACAAAGCTAGTTACAAAGGAGAATTTGAATCTTCATTCAACTTCTATTGGTCTTCATGATTGAGTTGAAGATGGAGGAGCTAGAAGACGTTGCTGTATAGGTACTGGTGCAGCTGTTTATCTCCAAGTGGGAGATTGTTAGGGTGTGGAGCTAAAAGCTTCACCAAGAAGCATTCATTATCAGGTTCAGGTCTACACAGACACTGGCGTCAGTCAGGAGCGACTGACGTCGGTCTCAGGCAGTTACAGAGGTGCCAACATCGGCAAAGAGTTGGCTGACGGTGGTCACAGACAAGCAGCAGGAACCGACGTCGGTTACCTGCATGTCCAGAAAGCTATTTCCGTGGACAAAAGCGAGTGTTTGCATGATAAGTTTGAGTTGAAGTCTCAAGCTCACATCTCTATTGTTAGCAATACTATTTTTAGAGCCCTTGTTCAAGTGGCTTAACTGCTTGTTGGTTGTACATGCTCAAGCCTCCTAATTCTATATGTAGAATTAGATCTTCCTAGCTTATTGTAGTTTGTAGTAGATTATTGTAGTTGGGTGAATTATTGTAATTTATTGTGTGAGAAGAACAGTACAAAATTGAATCAATCCAGGCTTGTTGGAGTTGATTGTTCTTGAGAGAGAGAGCTCTTGAGGAATAGAGATCTATTGAGAGATCTATACATCTAGGAGAGGTGTGGAAGAAAGAAGCTTTCTTCAATTGTATTCCTTTTGTAAAGAGTTTGTTAATACAAGTTTTCAGGGTGTTTTCTTGTATCTCTTGTTCTTGCTATTATCATTCTAATTACTTGTCAATCTGATTTAATTCCATGTTTGTTGCTGTCACAATTGTAGTCTATTGTTGGATTGATCCCCCAACATAATTCACCCGCCCTCACAGTATATCCCGTGCTTAACAAGACCTTTCCAAGACATTAAGACTATTATTATTTAGGCCTTGATTATGATTAGTCCATACTTTATTAAGAATATCTATCTTTACTCATTTACTTCAGAGCATACTGTATGAATGAAATATAGAGGTAAATTAAACTAATAAGATTAAATGATCCTAATCCTAATCTAAACTCAAACAATCTCAAGATATAGAAACAATAAAATGAATAAACTAAACTAACAAGATAACTAATTATAAACATATGCAAAATTCATCACCTTCTCCATTGTGCGATCAATGGTAGATTTTCTCTTTTTGTGGAATGTGGATGCTCAATCGTTTCACCAATTTAAATGGATAATGGGTATTTTTTTTATAATCAAATGAATTCTTGATGGATATGATGGATTTGATTTGCTTCGAATTCACTTGGAATTTTGATAACAATTTGTTAGCTTGAAGGTGGATGAATGGAAGTGATGGATTGTATGCCTATTTATATGTTTTCAAAGGAAATATCAGATGATGGAGGATTATTTGAATATTTTAAATTATCCAAATAATCTACAGTGGCTAATGAGTCCTCATCCATGAAGATAATGACTAGTTTAAATGGTTGAGAGAAAGAAATAATTGGTTAGTTGAGTCACCAAAAATGGGTCAAGCTATTTGACAAGTCAAGGGATAACTCAGATGTAGTTGACAAAGTTATGGGATTGGTTGGGTGAGTCAACATGTGAGGGAGGTAAAGGTGGAGGATTTTGGGTGAGGTGGAAAATCTAGATTTAATAATTTAATTTGGATTAAAAGTGTACACAATTGATTAACTTTGAATTATTCAATTATTTTAATAAGGAGGGAAATGTCATGATTTTGAATTCAAACATGGGAAGAAGAATTAGTGGGTTTTAGGTGCATTTAGACACTAAATGAAATTTAGGTATCTACATGTCCACCTTTTTAAAATGGTGTTGTGAAGTAATATTATTTTAAAGAATAGTAGAATAAGTAGATCATTAATGATCAAGAATAAATAATTGACCCAAATGAGTGAGAATGAATGTGATGATGCCCCTTAAGTGTTTGTACATGAAAACAAATAAATGTTTGAATGAATGAAAGACAAAAATGATTAACCAAATAAAGCCACCAAAAAATCAAATTACTAGAATCAATATGTAACTTGTAAGATTAAGATGTGTAAATAAGTTTCCCCTAGTTTTGAACACTATAGAAATGATTGAAAAACATATATTTACCATTCGAATATTGCACGCTTAGTTGATGCTCATGATGCAATGGTCATGTGAATGGATGTGGGAACGATATGTCCCAATGATGGTAAGATAAAGATCTAAAAATGGAAAATGTATATTTTCAAATTATAGTTAATAATTTATGAAATTGATAGTTACAATCTACTGACTTAGATTTCTAATGCTTTGATTAAGATTGCCCTAAAATTTGAAGAAAAATAGGTGGAAAATGAATAAAATTAAGAGATAGGGGAATAAATATTTGAATTGAGGGGAAAGAATATAAATAGAACGATGGGGACTAAGAAATTCATTGATGAAAATTGGATTTCCAAGGTGAGTTGAGAAAATTAGTGATTAGTTGATTTGTGCTTTGACTTTGCTAAGAAAATGGATTGCATCCCTCTTCACCAACACCACAGGGAGCGTGTGAGGAGACATCAAAGAATTGAGAGGAGTGGACCTCTGATAAGTCTAATTTCATTTCTTAGCTTTTTGATTTCACTATATATATTGTGGTTAAAAATTAAATCAAATAAATTCATTATTTTCCCATTTGAAAATTTGATAATGAAAGTTACGAAATCATTGCTGGTAATCACAAAATCAATAAACAAGATAGCAAAATGATTAGTTAGGGTTAAAAATCATTTAGTAGAAAATAAATTAGGGGATTGATAAATTCACAATTTACAATTGTGAAATCATGAAAATGAGTTGCAATTTTGTCAAATAGAGGAGAAGAATCATAGGAGAGGGGTTAACTTAGGTCAATTATGAAATTACAAGACATAGTGGTGAAATTGAACAAATAGAAAGTGAAAACATTAAAATGAGTAGTAAAAATGATAGGGGTTTAAAAAAATGGGTTAAGTTAGAATATAAATAGACAAGCATGAAGGATAGAATAGACAAAAAATGAAAGAATATTTTTGTTTTTAGTTAGATGTAGATGGGTTTTATATTTAAAGATAGGATTAACATTATGCTAATGTGATATGGCTATAGGAGTTATTACCAATACTACCAACAAGTGAGTGGAGACTGAGGGATTTAGAATAGATAATATGGTTTAATAGGTATGAGTTCAAGGTATTAAAGGATATATGGTTATCATACATCACTCATATGCTTGAGATTCAAGTAGATGGGGCTTTATTGACTGTGTTGGTTGAGAGAAGGTATATTGAGACTAACATATTTCACATGTGGACAGGTGAGATGATTATTATGCTAAAAGATGTATATCATATCCTAGGGATCCTGATATGAGAGAGATAGGTATACTAGGGTCAAGGGCCACATGAGACTACCCTTTATAGGATATTTGGATGTGTATTGATTCAATTTATTAGAGGAGTAGATATAGACTATTTGATATAGAAACATCACCACATTTTATAAAATTTGGTCTAGTTCAAGTGCTTTGAGTCTTTAAGAAGTAATTACAATCATATTAGATATGCAGGAGTCATTAATGAGTGCTAGGTATTTATAAAATTTGAATTTGACTCAATTAGACATTTTCTTGCCTAAATGGTCATTTCAAATATTTGAAAAAAATTGTATTGTTTCTCAAGTTTCTTGATGTTGTGAAAAGTCAATAATTATGACCTTGTGTGTTAGGGGTCTTAAGAGTGTTTTTGGTTGTTTAGTACTTGTTATAAGTTTGTGTTATGTTAAAGTCATAACTCTTAATTATACCTAAAAACATACTAATAATTAGTCTTTTCTTGCTATGCTGGGAGTTAAGATCTAGTTAGGACAGTTATAGAAGTTTTTTGGAATAGGTAAGTGTTTTGATTAATGAGTAATTCAAGTTAAAAGGGAAGTGTGAGAGAAATAATGGTAGAAGAGTCTAAATAGAGAAAGGAGGAAACTTAGTAAATGGGAAACTTTGCCTAACAGGCTCTGTTATGTAAATATTGGTCAAGAATCCTTAATATAGAAGAATGAAGAATCCTTTTGAAAAATCATGGAGCTTAATTCCATATTTTGAGAATGGAAATGTACATATTATTTAAATATTTACAAGAATAAAGATGATGTGTTAGTTCTATAACTTGAAAAAGTGGCCTTACTTTATTAACCCTGTTATAAGATTAGATTCTATTATAAGAAATTCTATGTATGTGTTCCATGTGAGAAGGACTATTGGTAAATTGAGTTGAAGAAAAAACATTATAAATTATTAATTCATACTTTCCACCTTTAAGGTTTTGATGTGACTTAGATATTTTAAATAAATATAAGTCTCATCGGCAATGAAATCAATCCTGTAGACTTATGTGTAACAAGAGACAATCAACTTTAAACTGAGACAAGTAAAGTTTTAAAGGATATTTCAAAGGTCATTTCCACTTAGGCACGTGGAATAGATAGGTATATACCTTATAAAATTACCAAATAAGGTTGAACCTTGTTTGAAACCTTAAAATAATATGTTAAGCCCTCTCATATAGAAATAGTCTCTGTTGTCCAATACAGTCAAGTACAAAACCATGTGAAAAAAGTAAGTAAAGGAGTACAGAAGATATCCAATCATTTTAAAATATGTCTATTGGTTCCATAGACTTTTACCATCATTACAATTTATATTAAAGTCCTAAAAATGATTAGAAAATAATTTTGACCCTTCTTGCGTGTCTGTAGACAGTCTAAACCCTATTATAGGGTTTCAAGAAGAGACCTTGATTTTTAAAAGTTTACACCATACAAAATTAGTAAAAATTGGTTAATAATTATGTTTTAAAATCCTTTTAACATATTTTTGAGGTTTTTAGTTTGTACGCACCTCTGTGTATGGAATATGTTTGACTGTGTGTGTGGAAGGGTTAAAGAGACCTATTAGGCCTAATCAAAGCCTAAAAATGAGTGATAAAAGTGATTTAGGAGTGGAGTTAAGTCATCAAACTTCATAGAGAGATAAAATACCATAAATGGTAACTTAAAATGGTTTTAATTTCCTCAGTTGATATGGTACTTGTTCATATAATGCAAATATGACAAAAAAGGCTACTAGAGAGAACCTGTGACAAAGCAAGAAGTAAAGTATGTGATAAGGGTTATTTGAGAAGTTTGTGGATTTAATGGAGGATAAATAGGAATTTTTTTTAGCATGACATGGATGAAAATAAACTACATAGAGTTAGAGGAAACCTAAACCAAGTTTTAAGCATTGAACCTTATGAACCTTGGTTGAAGTAAGAATAAATTGCATAAAAGAACTTAAGTTAGGAAGGAGGATTGAATTGAAACCCAAGGAGATATATATGAATACGGAAGCCTATTAAAGGAATAAGAGTGTAATAAATAAGTATATAAAGGGAATTGATAGTGTAAAGCATCAATAACTAGTTGAGAGAGTCAATTATAACAAGGTGAAGATTAAGTGTGAATGAAATATTTCAAGATTGTAGGTATCAGAGCTATAAAAGGAGTAAAGATAGAGGTGGTAACTGTATCATTTGGTATCAAATAAAGAACATTATATGGAGGAGGTATGTTTTGAGTATTGAAATTATTGGTTACATGTGCATAAATTTTATGTTGAGTAGGTATTGAAGATAAATTTGAGATGTTGTATGGAAATAAAAATGTGGCTAATGCAAGTCACAGGAAAGAGTGGAGAGGCTACAAGGATATGAAAGAGAGGAAAAAAATATTTGTGAAAGAGAAGAGTGATGTGGATAAATCCCTTAAACTAAGAGGCTTGGAAAGAGGAGAGCTAGTGAGAGCTCTAAGAAATAAGCTCAAGAAGATCTTAAGATAAAGATAGGAGTACCAAGTGAGGAGAAGAGAGGAGAGAGAGAGAGAGAGAGAGGGGAGGAGAGAGAGAGAGAGAGAGATGAGAGAGAGAGAGAGAGAGGAGAGAGAGAGGAGGAGAGAGAGAGAGAGAGAGAGATAGAGAGAGAGAGAGAGAGAGAGAGAGAGAGAGAGACCTAAGTGAGGTCAAAGGAGACAAGTAGGTAGGCTTGTCAAGAATAAGAGATAGGTCAAGGTTAGACCTAGAGAGAGAGTGAGATAGTGAAAAGTAAAGATAGAGAAGAGTGAAAGAATGATAAAGGGATTAAATAATGAAGATTACCGTAAGAAGATGGATAATGAAAAATAAGTGAAGCAAAGAGAACTAGAGAGAGAGAAAGAAATTGTTGAGATGAAGGAGGTTTTGGCAAAGTTAGAATAATTATTGGAAGAGATGAGACCAAGATTCCTTATACACATCAAGAGGAAAGTGAGATGGCCTCTCAATTAGTTAATAGAGAAGAAGAAAAGACAAATGGTGAAGTTGTTAGTAAGGTATCCTATAAGAATAATAAAATGGGAAAACAAGCCTCACAATATTATGACTAATGATTTTTTGGTATGCTTGTATATAGGTAAAGAGTTGAATGAGGATAAAGAACATTAGAAGCATGAGCAACATGCTAATGATGAAGAATAAATTGATTGGATAGTTGAGTATGGTGATTCAATCCTATGCTACCCTGAAGAAGGTGAACCACTTGATGAAGAAGAAAAGAAGAGAGAGTATGTTGTAGCACCATGCCTCATGATAAGCAAGAAAGAGGAAGGTTTGAGCCAAGAAATCTTTGAGGAGATCAAATAAATACAAGGTATTTGTTTCAGTGTTGTTTTTGATGAGTGTGTTGATGTAAACATTGATGAAGATGAGTTGTATAAGAGTACAATGCAACTAATTAACATTATAGTGGAAGGACAAGAAGGAACAACAACACCCAAATAAGTGCTTGACATCCATGAAGAGATTTATGAGGTAGTATCAAGAGAGTATAAATGGGAAGCACGTGCTAAAGTGATTATAAAGTTTGAATTGCATTAGGTAGAGGTGTCTCAATTGGAACCAATTGAAGTCAAAGGTGATATAGATGAGTATACAACAAAGGAGAAGTAGTTATGGAAGCATATAATGTAAGAATCAGATGATTTGAGTCAAATAGGAGATGAGGATTCCATCATGGAAACTGAGTTTACATTGAAGGCAATCTTCAGTCAAGATGAAGTAGAGTTGGAAGCCAAAGAGAAAATATAATTTGAAGAGAAACCAAGTGAAATACAAGAGAGAAAGCAAGGATTGGTTTTTTTAAAGTTGTTTGCTTCATGTACAGGTCTTTGGAGGAAAAGGAATGAGTGATAGTTTCCCATGATCATATTGAATATACACAAAAAGAGAGAGATCATCAAAGGAGGATCCATAATGAGTGTGAGAAAGCATCAATAAGGTCTATGTGTTTTAAATATACCTTTGGATCTAGGAGGACTTGAAATTGAAAGAAGGATGCTATCAAGAACATAAATGTTAGATCGGTTATAACTTTCTTGGAAAGTTATCTCTTGCTCCTTGGTAGTATGATGTAAGAACATCACCACATTTTGTAAATTTTGGTCTAATTCAAGTGTCTTGTGTCTTTAGGGATTAATTAAAATCATATTATATTTTTATGAGTTTTTCATAGGTGCTATGTCTTTGTCAAATTTGAATTTGACTCACTTAGGGATTTTCCTACCTAAATAGTCATTTCAAATATTTGAAAATCTTTGTATTATTTCTCAATCAAGTTTCTTGATGCTATGAAAGGTCAATTATTATGACCTTATGTATTAAGGGTATTAAGAGTGTTTTTGGTGGTTTATTAATTTTTATAAGTTTATGTTATGTTAAATTCATGACTCCTAAATATACCTAAAAGCATACTAATGGTAAGACTTTTCTTGCTACGTTGGGAGTCAAGAGGTAGTTAGGACAGTTATAGAAGTTTTTGGAATAGGTAGGTGTTTTGATTAATGAGTCATTAAAGTTAGAAGGGAAGCGTGAGAGAAATAGTGGAAAAGTATTTCTAATAGAGAAAGGAGGAAACTTAAAAAGTGGGAAATTCTACCTAACAGGCTGTGTTATGTAAATATTGGTCAAGAATCCTTAATATAGAAGAATGAAGAATTCTTTTGAAAAATTGTGGAGTTCAATGCCCTATTTTGAGAATGATAATGTAATTATTTTTTAAATATTTACAAAAATAAAGATGATGTTTTAGTTTTATAAATTGAAAGAGTGGCCTTACTTTGTTAACCCTATTATAAGCTTGGATTCTGTTATAAGAATTTTTGTATATGTGTTCCATGTGAGAAGGATTGTTGGTAAACTAAGTTGAATCACAAACATTATACATTAGTAAGTCATCATTTCCACCTTATTTAAGGTTTTAATGTGACTTAGAGAGTTTGAATACATATAAGTCTATAGAAAATGAAATCAATCCTGTAGACCTCTATGTAACAAGACACAATCAACTTTGAATTGAGACAAGTAAAGTTTTGAAAGATTTTTCAAAGGTTGTTTCCACTTAGGCTTGTAGAAGAGATAGGTGCAGATGCTAAATAATCATAAAATAAGGTTGAACCTTATTTAAAACCTTGAAATTATAAATTAAGCCCTCTTGAATAGAAGTAGTCTATATTGTCCAATATAGTCAAGCACATAACTGTGTGAAATAAGTAAGTAAAGGAGTCTCAAAGATATCCAATCATTTGGGAAAGATGTCTAGTAGTTACATAGACTTTTACCATCATCAAAAGTTACATGAAAGTCCTTGAAATATTTAGAAAATAATTTTGACCCTTGTCAAGTGTTTATAGATAGTTTAAACCCTATTCTAGGGTTTCAAGAACATATCTCGATTTTTGTAAGTTTCCACCATAAAAAAATAGCCAAAATTGGTGAATAGTTATATTTAAAAATACTTTAACATATTTTGAAGTTTTTGAGTTTGCATGTACCGATGTGTATGGATTATGAATGATCATGTGCGTGGAAGGGTTTAAGAGACCTATTAAGCCTAATTAGAGCCTAAAAGGGAGTGAGAAAAGTGATGTAAGAGTGGAGTTAAGTCATAAAACTTAATAAAGAGATAAAATACCATAAAAGGTAGCTTAAAAGGGTTTTAGTTTCTTAATTTGAGATGGTACTTGTTTGTATAATGCAAATAAGACAAAAAAGGCTATTAGAGAGAGCTTGTGACAAAACAAGAAGTAAATCATGTGATAAGGGTTGTTTGAGAAGTTTATGGATTGAATGGAGGACAAATAGGACTTGTTTTTTCATGACATGGATGAAATTAAAATGCATAGATTCAGAGGAAACCTGAACCAAGTTTTAAGCCTTGAACCTTATGAACCTTGGTTGAATTAAGAACAAATTACATAAAAGAACTCAAGTCAGGTAGTAGGATTGAATTCAAACCCAAGGAGATAAATGTGACTAAGGAAGCCTATTAAAGATAGAAGAGTGTAATCAAAACTTAGATAAAAGGAATTGATAGTGTAAAGCATCAAGAACTAGTTGAGAGAGGGAATTATAGCAAGGTGAATATTAAGTGTGAATGAAATAATTTAAGATTACAGGTATTAGAGCTATAGAAGGAACATAAATAGAGGTGGTCTCTACATGACTATTGTATGTAGTTAGGAAGAAATTCATTGACTATGGTACTCATGTTAATTGTTAGTAACATCAATCTACCTGACAAGAGTCAAAGGTTGTGTCTTATTGGTTTACTAGATGTGATTGGGGATATGATGGAAATGGGTGAGAGGTTCCTGTGTGTAATCAAAAATGCATTGTACACACCCAAATCTGGCCACCAATGATATCCAACTAGGATTTTGACCAATTTCCACCTAAAATGCACAATTTGGCTTAAAAACACTAAAATACATTAAATGGATTGAAATTGATATATTCAATTACTGATTGTGGCCAGAGTATCATTAAATGGGCTAATGATATTTATGGGCCAGCTAACTTTGATTAGATCATTTCAAGTCAAAATGCTAATTTTGCACATGGGTGATTTGGATTGCTCTTTCCACTTAAATCTCTTACATAAGATGCATGCCTTTGTTATTTTATGTTGGTAACATCCTAAATGGGATAATGGATCCAATGCATCTGACGTTGACTTTCAATTCTAATCCAGTCAAATTTTGGACCAATAACAAGGCATTTTGATCAATTTGAGTAATTTGTGCACAAAGTGCTTAATCATGCTTAAGATCTAATTAAACAAAATTAGATCCTAATTAATAATTCCATAGACACTTGTTGAAAATTTATTTTTACAAATGAATATTGAATATATGCATCCTCAGGTGACCTCATTTTTTGAGAAGACATCCCTAGGCCATAAATGCCACAAATATTAGGATTCATGACTCCCATGCCTCATTAAATCCCTCCATGCCTCTAAATTGTTCCTCTATCCCAAATATTGATGAGCCTATTTATCAATTTTAATTTCATAATTATATTAATCCTTAGCCACATATCTCAATCTTGAGATGGATGGTTTAGGTTGATTCTAGCCATTTATAAAAATCTATAAATAGAGAGGGCATGAACATCATTTCTAAGTCTTGATAATGCAAAGTTATAATGCAAAAATGATTCCAAAATCTATTTCAATTAGTGTTACCATGCCAAATTGATACCAAGCCAAGCCAAGCCAAAGCCACAAGGTGCTAAGGAGAAGAGGAGATAGGTAAGCCTCCTTTGATGAAGACTTCATGAGCACAAGTTGAGCAAGCCACTAAAACAAGCATTTTGGAGCATCCAAGGAAGGAAAAAGAGGGTTTATTTTGAATTTTAGTTGTGTGTTTTATTCATGTTTATTAACTAAGCTCTCCCTAGTTTTTAGGCCGAGAGATGTTATGCTAGTTAGTGTGTTTATTTCATTTTTTTTCATTTTAAAACTAACACGATACTAACCATCCTCTCTTGAGTCAAATTCCTAGATCACATAATGGCACACCCAGTGAGACCAAATGCATCCCACATATGAAGAAGATCATTCTAAAACTTTAAAATCTTCATTTGGATCATTAAAACTTTCACAATTTGATTTTCTAAGTTTGGTTTGCCATTTTTCTTTGTCACAAGCTTACATAGTAACCGTCATCAATTAGTAAAACTGTCATCAATTGGCATAGCCATCATCGATCACTATTGGTATAACCATTTTCAATTAGTGTAACCATCTTTGGTTAGTAGAACTAACATTGGTCATGTTTTTATTAAAAACACAAACCTGAGAGCTAATAGGACATTTTAAAATGCTTGGTTTGGGGTCATACAGACTCTATTTTGGATTTTTTTTGTAAAACCATGTTATTTCTCCTAAATTTTCATAATTTGACATTATTTTAGATTCAAGTTTCATATATTTTCACAAATTTTTAAAATATATTTAAAATGTTTCTAATCTAACATATTTACTTTTGGGGTGATACCTTAAGGGTAGATAGGTAACCAACATACTTGGAACATGTTAAAACATGATATTAAGACATATTTGGCATGATTTTAAAATGAATTAGGAATCTTATTTTTGGTGCTTAATGAAACATTTATGTGCTTAAGTGAATGTTTTTATAAGTTAGGCTTTCAAAGTTCACAATCTTAAGACCAAGGGGTCAAATGAACACCACCCAATCTTTTGAATTTGGTGCCTAAAATGAAATCATCTTTCTAAAAGTTTTTGGTATTCAACAGTTGCTTGATCTAATTTTATTTAGAAAAGATAGGGCTGTTGCATGTATGCTCTTCCATTTATCTCTTTTAGAAAACCCTTAGAATAAAAAGTGTCATTCCTATTGTAAATTTCTTAGTATAAGGCATAGAAAAAATGTCATCTAAAGCACTTCCCCAAAACTCACAAAATTATTGGGTGACCTTGAAATGACCCTAAAATATTTATATTATATGCTTTCTTTATTTCATAAAAACTTGGCTTGCGAAGGGGACATTACCTCTCATGAGTTCTTTAGGGAAGCTTTGACCTAGAGTTTCACTTGCTAGCATTGTCTTCACTTACTCCTGTAGAGTTGCACATGGGATGTATCTACATTTAGACATCACACTACACTGAGTGAATAGCAGGATGTAGTGGTTGTAAGGACTAGACAATTTTACAACTATCCAATGTTGAGGTCACCCAATTTTCATGCTTATCTTTTGCATCATTTGATGTGAAAGTCATTGTGTAATTGATTCCCCTATAAATGTTTGAAAGCTTACTAGTTTAGTCAACCCCACATTGCCATACCCTTGCTGGGATTTTTATGATTATGCTTAGTGTATTTTGGTCATTTTTTCTTGGTATGTTTTGAGACTAAAACTTGTTTGTTTGTTCATAATCCATGTAAAAATAATGTATTTGAGTTGGGGAGGGTAGTGTTATGCTGCCCAAATCATGTCAAACCATTTTTCCTTTGATTATTTTGAAATATAACATAAATCACATCATTCAACCATGCTTACACCATTAGGCTACTTAATCTATTTCAAGACTTGTTTCACCTTGTGCCAAAAACCATTGTTTCAAACAATTTTATATATACCATTTAGACCTTTGTCTTGTGCTATCATGCTATCCAATCTTGTCTAGTTTGTTTGGTCAAATCCTAGTTTTCACCATTGAGTTTTCAATTAGCTTTGTCAAGTTTGGATTCAAACATTGATTGATTTATATTTAGGCCTTAATTCATGGGGTTGATACATAGATATTTCTCTTTTGGGTTGCACAACTTTAGTTAATTAATTACCCAAATTTGAAAACTATTGATGGTTTGTTTATTCAATACCTATCCTTATCATTGGTTATGCCTTTATTTGAGAAAACATAGTGTTTCTTCAAAGAGCCTCTTGTCTTATGCCTTATGCTAACTAATCATGTTTATTTTTGATTCTGTGTGCTAGGTTTATGTCAAAGTTATTTCCAAAATTATTAGATTAAATAAAATCACATGATACCTTTATTTCAAGTCTAGCTTTTGATGCCATTTGGTCAAAATTCCTAGCATATGCTTGTTTGTTTGAGCCTAGATTTTGACTCTATGTTTAGACAAAAGACCTAGTAACTCAAATTTTCCCTTTCCTAGTTTAGACCTTGTTTGGAATAATTTGACCTAGACCTTTGACATGTTGGTTTTTATTCAGATGTTTGAATATTTGTGCATATGACATTTGACATTAGATATTTGATGTTAGACTATTTTAGGCCAAGTCTTATCACAAACCATTTTGGAGATACAACTCCATTTTCAAACCACCTTGAAGATACAACTCCACTTTCAACCAAATTAGAGCATGTTTGAACCATTTATCCTTTAGACATAGTTTTTTTTGGAGTTTGTAGAACTCTAAGCCTTTTTATTTTTGGAGATTTCATCATTTATGTGGATATGTCTAGCTACACCTATGGTGAAGTCACGAATAATCCAACTTATGATAGAATGGATACATAAAATGACTTTTATGGCTTTATTCAAGACCAAAATGATGATAATATGGTTTATGAGATAAATTTCTATCCACCTCATAATAATCATTCATGGGAACAAAGTCATGAACCAGCTCACAATCTAACTCCAGACCTTGATTAGATGAAGAGGCTTGTGAGGAAGACTTTGAATACCCAACTATATATAATGTTATTTGGGATACAGATCCATACCCTCTTTACAATAATCAGTACATGGAACACAGTCAAGAATCAACTTATGAGCCAACTCATAACTGGGATGATATGGTTTATGAGGAAGACTTGGATGCTTTGGCTTATGCAAGTAATTAGGCTCCATCACATCATACTATTTCTATTTCAAGACCATAATGTCACACCATTCCCATACTAAGACCTCATCCTTTGGTTTGTGTGAGCAATTATGTTCCATAATTCCAAACCATTTCTATAGCAGGACCTCATCCTTTAGTTTGTGTGAAAAATCAAGCTCCACAATGCCCGTTTATCATTTCAAGACCTAGTCCTTTGGCTTGTGTGGGAAATAAAGCCCCACAATGCCCTATCATTATAATTTTAGTACCTTTTCCTTTAGATCATGAGAGAATTCATGATCTTGAATGCCCTAATATTATCCAACCACAAGCCATTCCTCATTTATAACCAATCCCATCCAAACCTCAACTGATCCAATCCTTTGAAGACCAAGCTTTATTCAAAACTAGTATTTTCCAACTCATTATAAACTAAAGCCAAGACAAACTACCAATCCAAGATGTTTTTTTTTTATCAACCACATATGATAAGTCAACTTGTGATAAATCACCTATTGATCATATACTAGTTGTCAAGAAGTCTCACACTGATGATCTAGTCTTTATCAAGTCACTTCTTAATGATTATAACTACTTTTAGGCAAATCATTACCTCAACCATGTGACTATTTTTCAAGAGCCTCCTATTGACAAGATAGTATTTGAGGACCTTTTTCCCATCCTAGAGGAGTCCCACTTTGACAAACTAGTTTTTATGGATCTCATTATGCCATCATAGGCCATTACTTGTCCAAAACCAAATATTCAACAAGACATCATTGTAACAAAGTACCCATCAAATAGAGAATTAGAGTTAGAGTTAGGTTCTATTATTGAACTAAAATCGGATTTACCATAAAAATATAAATCTAAATCAATCTCAACATCAAATTTAGAGTCCCTTGAGTTAGAATCAGATTCAAAAGAAGAATATGTTCATGGATATTACAACATTAATTATGCCTTGCTTTCAGATCAATTTGAATACATTTATGATCTTTATATGGTTTTTGAGGATGAGTACTTCATCTTCAACACAATTTATCTTAGTATCTTATATGAGGATTATGAAGCCTCTCCCCATTCCATTACCATTCCACAAGCCATTACCATCAACCAAAATAACCATATCATTAACATTCCATCTCCCAAAAATGTCGATTGGGATCAACATAATCAAACTTTATTGAATTGCATCCATGGTGACATAATAATTGAAGAAGAGTAAAGAGGTCAAGACCAAATTCATATAGAATAAGAACACTCTCATAGTGAAACCTTTTTAGAGGTGTTAGGGGATAATCAAAGTTAGAACTCAACATTTTCTAGTGAATCTTTTTTGGAAGTGCTAGAAGACAATCAAAGTCAAAAGTCAATATTCCTTAGTTAAACCTTCTCAAAGGCACTACAGGACAATAAAGATAACTTAATTGGTGAAAAACTGTTTGAGACATTAATAGCTAAGCATAAAAGTTCTTCATTGCTTGATGAAGACAAAATCAAAATAGCTTCTAATCTACAACCTAATTAGATGGTAGCTACTATCAAGATCAAAAAACAAAAAAATATAGTGGTCTTATTGAGAGAACAAGTTTTTGACCCCACCACAACCAAATTTATGTTAAATTTGGCATTAACAACATTACATGTGATTGAACCTCCTAATCTTTATTTATTTCCCAACCATTCCACATTCCTTTATCATCTACGTTTCCATTTCACAATCAAACCTACCATCCATTATTTATCTTTATTTACCATCCATGGTCACACTTTCCTTTCTAGAGGCTACAAAGATACCATGTCTCGATTTTTGAAGGAATCAAAATCAATGGCCAATGAAGATCACAACAACATTCTCAAAATCACATTTTACACATAGTTCTTAACAAAGCAGTTATTCAGATGAGGTGTGGGCTAGCAATTAACATGATCAATTATTTTGTTTGTATCATTTATTGATTAGGACGTGCATCTCCCCATCAATAAGAACAACAAAATCAAAAACCACACCCAAGCCAAAAATTGTACCATGTCATTTCACATTGCCATGTCATTGTTGTTATTACATATCCATTTTCCATTATCACATATTCCTGATATTTACCCTATCACTTGGGATCAAACCTTCTTACCATTTTATCCATCCTATCATTCCATTCCTATCTAGACTAAAGCCTATTTTTAGGCATCCTACCCAATCCTATTTTAATCTTGGTTCCTTTGGTTCTCCCCACACTTTTTGTGAGAGGATTCCAATCAAGTGCATGTTTAAATGACAATATATGAAAGTAGTGTGACAGTTGATCTGGAAAGATATCTTTCATTTTCATTCCTATATCAAACTTATTTATGTGAGCCTGATTATAACCACCTATGGGCCAATTAATGTTTCACCAGTCTTGCTACTAATTATAACCACCTATGGGCAAATTAGTATCATTGACTTATGCTATTGTATCCTAATTATAACCACCTATAGGAAAACTAGGGGAAACATTTGTTTATCATGCATTACCACATCACCTTGCCTTTACTATTTTCATTTGATTGGCCATTTGTCAGATTTGAGAACTTGTTGGGCCTAGTTGGTTTTTCCCTGCCTTTTGTGTGGATGGAATTTCTATGACTTGAGGTCATTTTAGGACTATGTGGGTCATGATCAATTCATGTTGTGGTCACCTCAGTCCCCCTTTCCATATGCTCTCACTATTTTTTGAGCAGGTATCTTATCATTCTCTAACAAGTTAAGATACCTCAAAATGCCAAAAACATTCATAATATTTCAACATCCAAAAATATTTGTCTTATCTAAGCCTAGTTAGTTATCCTCGATCTGCCTTACTGGGGCATTATCATTATTAGGATGCTTTTTTTTGCTTTTGTTTTTTTGCTTTTTGTTTATTTATTTTAAGTTGTTTATTTTCCTTTTTATTTATTTGCTTGCCTATTTGTTTGCTTTCAACACTATTGCCTTGACTCAGTCTATATGTATTCATGGGTGATTCTTTGAGCACATTATTCTTGAGTCTATCCATATTAATACATCAATATTATCATCATAGTTTTTATCATTGGTGTATTGTTTTTGAGTGTTTATTGGATCAAGAGTCATTCCTTATGCATATTTTAGGATAGTCTTCATGGTGTTCTATCATGAAGCCTACCATCACATGCTACAATAAAAATTAGCTTTAAGAAGGTCTACAATCAATGGAGTTATAGTAGTTTCTCCTTGGTACCTTGATAAATCCTTCCATCCCACCCTTGATCAAATTAACCCATTGGCCATTCTATTTGTATCATTACTAATGTTATGTACCTAGGGATATGATATATTAATGTATATGGGATGATGGAGATGCTAACATGTGGCACACATCCCCTTAGTTAGTTATATGGGTATAATATATTAGGATAATGAAGTAACTTGTGGAATTAGTATATTGGATAATGGTTAGCCTACATTGGGATTAGGAGGTTACCCATTTATTGGTTAGATAGACGTCTATATAAAAGAGATGATTATCATGGTAAAGATATCAAGTAATCATTGAGTCTTCTATTGTAAAAGGACATTGAAGGTTGTCCCCTCGAAGAGACATTGTGGAGTTATTCCTTCTTAAAGGAGTATTATATGGTCTTGCCCTACCTTAAGGGTATTTTTGCATATATTGAATATTTGAATCATATCAAGATCATATCAAGTGGTATCAGAGCTTTGATTTGGGCAATTTGTGTGGAGCAAAACCCTAGTTTTTTTGAATCATCAATATATTTTAATTGGTTGTGATTTTTCACAATTTGTTTTACTGGATATGGAGAATATTTTAAATAAGTCACAGTATAAAAACAAAGTTTTTTTGATTAGTTTTGAGGGAGTTATTGCTATTTTAGGGTTTATACTAATTTCACTATATATTCTTAAATATAGGTAATTTTTATTCGAAATTTTTATTGGAGATGTAAGAAGATATAAGTAAAGTATAGTAAAAATTTTAGAATGTTTGGAGTTATTTTGTGCGATTTGTTGTGATTTTATGGTTTTTCATATATTCAATCTACAAGTCAAAATTTGTGACATTTTTTCACAAAAAATTGATTGAGGTTCTAATATCATAAGAGGAAGCTATAGTAAAAATTTGGGAATTTTTGTAATAGTTTTGTATAAGTTATTGAAATTTTAGGGTTTCATGAACCCTAATTTTTTTTGTGGATCATGAAGTTGTAAAAATTTTTAGGGGAAGATGATGTTGATGCTAGAGAATGGTGGCTCATTTTTAATTAGAATAATACTAAAACAATTTTATGGAAAATAGAATTATCTCTTTATTTGTCCATGCTTGCACAACATTGGTGGTTTAATCAATTGAGCTTTGTGAAAAAGTATTTTTCATGGGAAGCAATGGAACAAATCTTCCTAGATCGATGGGATATAAAAGAAAAAGACGATGTAGAAGAGGAAGAAAATAATGATGATAAAGAAGAAGAAGAAGAAGAAGAAGAAGAAGAAGAAGAAGAGGAAGAAGAAGAAGAAGAGGAGGAAGAAGAAGAAGAATAAGAAGAAGGGTTCATATAATTTGGCTCCAAAGAAATCAGAGTCAATTTTTCAATTTCATGGATGCAATCAAAATAAGAAGGTGTTTGTGTCCATAAACCCTACCAGAAAGTATAAATTCATTAACATGAATGTGGCCAAGAATCTACATGTTCAAGAAAATAATATCAAGGAGGTTCAAGTAGATGGTAATAATATTTCAGTGTTTGAAGATTTAAAGCTCATTATGGAAAAATATGTTTTGCATTTAGATTTTTATGCTTTGGATATGGATGATGTGGATATAGTTCTTGGATATCCATGTTTAGATACTTTGGGAACAATGAATATTAATGTTAAAAAAAAGTTCATGAAGTCTTGGTATAGGAAAAAGAAGATCACTTTATAAGATATCATAGTGAAAAAGGCACCAATAACAAACCAGGTAGATCATGAGGATGAGATTAAAATAGGTGATGAAGAGCATGATGAAGATTCAGATGATATAGATACAAACACACTACAACTAGAAATGAACACTTCATCTACTAAAGAGAAAAAGAAGTAAAAGGTGGAAGAAGTAGAAGAAAAGGTGGATAAGGTCAAAATATTAGAAAAACTTGAGATATATAGACACGCAGATCATCATGAGAGGAAACAATCATGGAACTAGGTGAGGAAGTGTCATAACAACAATCATTTTATCTATACAAGTAATAAAATTTCCAATCATTATGGATATGCATGGAATCTAAAGAAAAAATAATATGGCACATGGAATGAATGGGGAAATCACTATGATTATGCATAGAATAATGCCTACTATGGTCATGGTTGGAATCATAATACCACAATAGAATATGGTACGTGGAATAAAAAGAAGAATAATTATGCTTGGACACCAAAGTAGTATGATTATGATCATGAAAAAAATCAAAGGATCACAATGGAATTTGGAAACAATATTGGAGAGCTATCACCTACCAAGATCACATATGGATGGCTAGATGATTGAGATTGGAGACTTGTGTATAGTGATTTGAAACACACCCATTATTTGGTTTCTTCCTATGTTTTAGGGATGAAACATGTCAAGGAGGGAAGTAATGCTATGTACCTAGGTATATGATATATTAATGTATATGGGTTGATGGAAATGCCTACATGTGGTACACATCTCCTTAGTTAATTATATGGGTACAATATATTAGGCTAATGGAGTAACTTTTGGAATTAGTATATTGGATAATGGTCAGCCTACATTGGGATTAAGACGTTACCCATCCATTGGTTAGATAGATGTCTATATAAAGGATATGATTATCATGGTAAAGATATCAAGTAAGCTTTGAGTCTTCTATTGTAAGCAGATATTGGAGGTTGTCCCCTCGAAAAGACATTGTGGAGTTATTCGTGTCTAAAGGAGTATTATATGGTGTTGCCCTACCTTAAGGGTATTTTTGCATATATTGAATATTTGAATCATATCAAGATCATATCAACTAATAAGAAGAGCATCTCATCATTAATAGGTATAATGAAATCATTTCTAATGATCAATATTATTCCTCTATCCATCTCTTTCATCACTTTGCACCCACTCATATTTAATTTGTATTCTAGGCTATATCCTTGAGTTATGCTTGCTAATCATCTCTAAATAGGACATCATCAATTTTAGCCAATCTAAGTCTTCTTAATGATTATAACCACCTATTGCAAATCATTATTTTGAATTTTATTCCTAATTATAACCAACTTTGGGAAAATCAACATCCTTTTTACATCAATGCATGCAAGTATTTTCTTATTTGGATTAATCTCAACCAAAAGTTAATTCCACCTTTATTTTTGCTTCTTTTTGAGGGACCATCCATCAAGAAATGTGATAGCCACTCCCTTAAGGGGGAATCATCATAAGCTTCTCAAAACCATTTGGAGCTTTGTTCTTCAACTATCATCTTCTTTTTGGCATACAAGACCTTTTCATTCTTTGAGAAGATGTTACTACACTTATAACTTATAATGCCTTCCCAAATAAGGGTAAACTATAGACCCCTAAATCTAGCCACCAGTGATCTCCAATGAGGCTTTTGACTAATTTCCACATAAAACACATAATTTGGCTTAAAAACACTAAAATGCATTAAATTAGTTAAAATTTATATATTCAAGTGCTGATTTTGGCCAGAGTATTATTAAATGGGCTAATATAATTTATGGGCCAACTAACTTTGATCAGATCATTTCAAGTCAAAATGCCAATTTTGCACCTGGGTGCTCTAGATTGATCTTTCGTATTAAATATCTTACACAAGATTCATGCCTTTGTAATTTTCTATTGGCAACATCCTAAATGGGATAATGGATCCAACACATCTGACATTGACTTCTAATTCCAATCTAGTCAAAATTTGGACCAATAATATGGCATTTTGATCAATTTGAGTAATTTGTGCACAAAGTGCTTAATCATGCTTAAGATCTAATTAAACCAAATTAGAGCCTAATTAAGAATTCCATAGAAACTTGTTAAAATTTTATTTTTTGAAATGAATATTGAATATCTACATAATTAGGTGACCTCATTTCTTGGGAAGACATCCATAGGCCAAATGCCACAAATATATGGATTCATGCATCTTATGCCTCATCGAATCCCTCCATGCCTCTTAATTGTTCTTCTATCCCAGATATTGATAAGCCTATTTATCAATTTTAATTACATAATTAGATTAATCCTTAGCCACACATCTCAATCCTGAGATAGATGATTCAGGTTGATTTTAGTCATTTGTAAAAATATATAAATAGAGAGGCCATAAACATCATTTCTAAGTCTTGATAATTCAAATTTATAATGCATAAAGATTCCAAAATCTATTAAAATTAGTATTACCATACCAAATTGATTCTAAGCCAATCTAAAGCCACAAGGTGCCAAGGAGAAGAGGAGATAGCCAAGCCTCCTTTGATGAAGACTTCATAAGCACAAGCTGAACAAGCCACTAAAACAAGAATTTTGGAGCATCTAAGGAAAGCAAAAGAGCATTTATTTTGCATTTTAGTTGTGTGATTTATTCACATTTGTTAACTAAGCTATCCCTAGTGTTTAGGCCTAAATATCTTATGTTAGTTTGTGTGTTTCTTTCATTTTGTTTTCATTTTAAAACTAACATAATAGTAACCATCCTCTCTTGAGTCAAATTCCTAGATCACATGCATCATGTCTATAAATCAATCCTAACTCAGAGAAGATAGATCATACTTACACTTTTGATTGGGGATACATTATATAATTGGGAACATGACCAATATGTGGATCCACTAGACCTAATTAGGGGATCTCTTACCACAATAAATGATACTAGGGAGGGTTCCAAATCCTCTAGTCAAGCACAAACATGCAATAACCCTAACTAGGTCCTATGATTTAATATTCACTAAACTAATAACAAGTAAAGGAAAGTCTAATATAGTGCTCACTAAAGCTTGTGGCATAATATGGGAGTTAGTAAACAAAAAAACATGCATAAGAGAATATCAATTAAGTTATGTATGTGTAAGACCCTACTGCATTAAAAAAAAGAGTAATATTATTTGAAGCCAATACTTATATCTACTAAAGAGAGGAGAAAATTTAGAGAATACTTACCTGAAACATTAACCTATCGAGACTCAACATATTCCTTAGACAAAGGGGATTTTCAAGAGGTTATTATGGTTTTTAAGGATCACTAAAAAAGGCCAAAGCATCCAAAACTTCTCCATAAGACTAGATTATCTAAGTAGAAACCCTAAGATAAGACTCCTCAAGTAGAATGGTAGAAGAGCACACAAGTGAATAATAACTCTTGTTTATTTCTTAAATAATGATGAAATGATCTTGTATATATATGTAGATTTAATCCTAAGCCCTTCCAAAAGTTTTGGCCAATAGGGTCAACCCAATTGACATAGTATTATTATGGAAAACAATTCACTAGTTCACAAGCTAGGTTAGCCAAGAGCCGACCTAGACCCTAAATGAATTTTACCCACAAGAGTACAAGGTTGATCCAGTTGACCTAGTATTTAGACTATCAAAAAGGGATTAAGGTAAGGAAAAGAGGGATGAAATGTGGTAAAAGACTGGAGGAGTATGCAAAAGAGGAGTAATATCTTAAGGGAATGTTTTAAGAGATAGTTGGATTGGTAATAAATGGAAATAAGGGATAATAATCTTATGAATCACCAATGGTATTTTGACCCCTTTCTTGATGTACCCCTTACGGTGTACACTTAGATAGATTAAGTCTTGAAGGGTTGCTACAAGATAAAAATCATCAATATTTGATAAAAGTTAAAAATATTATGTGTATATAGTTTACATGGGGGCCATATATACTAACACACCTTTATAGGAATTTACATCATATGGTATATACATATAGAAAGTAGATTGGCCCTTCCACATTATTAAATGTATGGTATTGGGAAAACATTATGGTTGAGAGGCTAGTAAAGAACCTAAGCACACAGACATAGGATGAACCTATTTCCTAAAAATGGTAGATGATTATAGACATGTGGAGGCCACACTTCAGATACCTAAGAGTTATATAAGAGATAAATAGATGAGATAGGGGATGATCAGATCACTTGGAGACAATACAAGGAGATAGTCTTCTAGTGGGCATAGGATGGGTTATACATGGACTATATGATGACACAATATTACATTATGGGAATTCATGATTACATAATTAAGAGATATCACTTTGATAGGGTGATGAGGTAATTTGCAGTGAGACAATGCATCCCAATAAGACCTCATATATTTGCATGGGAAATCAAAGAGAGAGCATAATGGGGGATTACTATTGATCCAAAGATAACAAAGAATAGTTGGACACACATTTAAATAGTGACATGGATGGATAGGAGAGATGTTATTAATATAAGAGTATTATATGTATATACAGACTAGTGGGCCAGATAGTGGCCTATGAGACTCATACTTCCCTATATGCCTCTATGCACTTAGAGACAAAGATTAGTGGTGAGTTTGAGAATAAATCCATAGGGGATAGGAATTATCGACCAAATTAGGAGGGTGGTGACAAGCTAGAAGGGAGGGAGATATGGATGAGGTAAAGGATATATTATAAATGTGAGACATCTATAGGATGTGGATATTATATAGGTTGAGGATATAGAGATACTATGAGAGGAAAGTTTTGATAAAGGTAGAGATACTGAGAAGAGAGCTGATACAAAACACTCAGGAGGAGGTGAGACTCCATTGGTTGTTATTGATAATTATAGGGAGGGAGATGGGGAGGACATCATGATGAGACCAACTTATGAGACTCACATAAAAATAGGAGATAGGGTAGGACCATCACATGTAGAGATATCACAAGATGATCAAACAATGATTTATAGATTACATGAGGAGATTCATGCTTGATATAATCAGATTATAGGATTACATGGAGAGGTGGCTAGACTATAGGGTGAGGTTGATAGCAGGGGTTGTCAACTAACATTGAGGGTAGGAGATGTCAAACATCTATAGAGTGAGGTAAATAGGTTATAAAATTAGGTGGTTAGGATAAATAGGCATAATATGGAATTAGTAGTTGGAGTGATTACATAGGAGGTAGATAATCAGACAATAGATGATATAACTCTTACATATTAGTACAAATAAGAGAGATATAGTACATAGACAAAGATAGTAGAGGCTAGGGTATTGATATTAGGGTAGGGATAGTTAGGGACATTAAATAGAGTGATGTAGGCCATGGATCAGGATACATACTATAGGAGGTTATATGAGGATGTTATTCTATACACACTAAAAACACCATATTACATAGAATACTAAATTAGGTAGTCAATGTTAGAGATATCTGTGAAGCCGATAAAGTTTGAGAGGTCTGTGGGATAGGTATCACATCATATATGGGTCCTCCATAGAGTACACCATGATGCCATGAGTTGAGTCCTAGGATAGATGCCCCATCTAAGGGTCAAGGGAGACTTGACATAGTTGTGATCATGATGTATCTATGTACATACATTTTTGAGATGTATCATTTATATAGACACATTCAATTTCGATATATATACATGATTCATTTTGGATATTAGACTTGTATTATTTATGATGTGATGAACATTATGGACTATTTATTATTATTATTTTTTATGTATGGTTTATGGAATATATGGATAGGCATGGTATTTTTATACATGAGTTATGATTTAGATGGATAGTTAGATAATTACAATAGTTATATATCCTACTTTTTGATTCACAATAACACATGTTAATTATTTTCCAAATTTTATTATGGTATATGAAATGTATGATTTGTATGGATGCATGGATACTGTATTAGATAGTTACCTTGTGTTTAATTCTAATTTTCATTATATTTCTAACCTAAATAAGGAATTATCAACCTAAATTTTAATGTATCATAAAACAACATATCACCAATGATATAAAGTAATCATGATGAATATTTATGTTTTAAGAATAAGTATTTTAAGAGAATATTTTGTGAAAAATAAAGTTCATCATGATATTGAGAGATCATAACCAAATTATAATGAAAGACACAAAATAATCTTAACACACACACAAACAAACAACAAAGTCAAATTTCAAATTGCATTATACATAAGGCATCATGAATTGTAAAGTCAAAATAACACTATATGATAATACATAAAATAATTTTGATAAACACAGATGGTTATGACAAAGATGGTTATATATAAAATTTTAATCTATCATGAGCAAGGACTCAATTTCACAAATATAAGTATCCAACCCTAAGCTAAAATATAGTAGAATGAGTGACATAACAAGTGACAAAGGACAATGTGGAAATATATAATGGATGATTGCAATGGGATGCCCTCAAGTAGATAGGGTGAATATTGAAAATGGATTACACATGGCATTAGAAACTTGGATTTCACTATGGTACTTGCCCAAAGTGACAATAAATTAGTTTTGACTTTTGGAAGAACTATTATTTTTTGATTTTCTCATTTTTTTGACTTTTTTGGCTTTTAATTTTTTTTGACACCTGGGATATTAAGAATAGTATATAGAATGACTTAGGAATATAATATCTTAAGGTTCATGGTGTTCATAGGTTAATCAACCTCCTCTCCATATTATATGGATAACATGTAAGTTCCTAATCTATATTTAACAATAATGATATATGGACCTAACCAATTAGGCTCAACTTTTCCTTTCTTCTCTCTTTCAAAATTTGTATTGTGTTGGTTTTCCTTAAGAATAAGATCTCTAATTTAAAAATCCCTAGATTTTATCCTTTATTATAGCTATGGTGGAGGTGATTGTGGTATAATTGCAAATGGTTTAAGGTATTAAGTCATTTCTCATCTAGAAGATCAAGTTCAATAAGGCATGAAGTATGATAGGCTTCTTCATCAATGATTTGTTGTAGGGATGTGTGTAAAGACATAATATTGACTTATATGAGTAGAATAAAATCACTATCATATACAAGGGAATAAGGGTTACCCTCATGGGTATGTGAATGCTAGTGCGGTATGCCCAAAGGGTGAGATATAGTTGTGTGTGCCAGTCACAACCAAATTCATTGACAACTCATTTAAGTATGCATAGAATGATTTTATTAGTTACCTCAGCTTGGACATTTCCTTATGGGTAGTAGGGAGTGGACCATTTATGATTTATGTGATAGGTTTGGCAAAGAGCTTTGACTTATTATTTTTTGAATGACTTTTTGTTATTAGAAATTATAGTGGAAGGGATACCAAAGTGATAGATAATGTGGTTTAAGATGAACTTAGAGATTTGATTTTTAGTAACATATGTAAGGGGAATTACCTCAAACCACTTGGTAAAGTAATTAGTTATGGTAATAATGTGACTTTGACCATCAAATGAATTAGGATTGTTTTTTCTAATGAGGTTTAACCCTCATGTGGATAATGGCCAAGATGTCGTAATAGGCTAAAGATCTTATGAAGGGATATGTATAACGTCACCATTTTTTAACAAGGTATACATTTTTTAACATAAGTGCATGAATCATATTCCATATTAGGCCAATAATAACCCACACATAAAAGCTTTTTGGATAGGACTATGTAACTAGAATGTGCATCTCATATTCCCTCATGAGCTTCCCTGATCTCCAAAGTAGATTCTTCAAATTTAAAAAATGTATAAATGTTCCATCATAGCCTCTTCAATATAAATTATTACCAAGGATCATATATCAAGATGTACATTGGATAAATTATTTTCATTGGTTATGGGATAAGTTAGGTGGAAGGGTGTTATCATGAAGATAGGCATATTTATTAGAATACCAAAGAGAAGTGGTACCAATCACCTTGTAAACCATTTTAAAATTAGGCATGTTATAAGCTGTTATTATCAGGTATTCAACAAGGATTTTTTTGTGTTTTGTGTTAATATCAAGCAACAAACCAATGGTCACCATAGCATCTGCTACACTATTATTGATTTCATGGTACTTGTACTAATTAGATAAATGAAAAATATAACTTTAAGCTATCCACCATCAGTTGATATGGGATTAAATTATCATCAAAATATTTGAATTCATTGGTTACTTGATTTATGATAAGTTTAGAATCACTAAATATGATAAAATGTTGGATACCCCATTGAATATCAAGTTTGAGACCAATTATGAGAGCTTCATACTCCACAATGTTGTTGGTAAAAGGGAACTCAATTATTAATTCTTTAGGAATAAAATCCCAATCCCCATATAGTGTGACTAGTAAAATCCCTACCTCTGATCCATTATTTGTGAAGGAACCATAAAAAAATAATTGCAAAACTAGAGAGTCATCGATAGACATTATTGAATCATCTATAAATTCAACAATAAGAGGTGATTTATCTTTGAGAGGTGATTTTTCTAATACATATGATAATACTTGTCCCTTATTTGATTTTTGATTAACATACTCAAGATCAAACTCACTTAAAATCATTACCCACTTAGCCATCCTGCCTATTAAAGCTGTTATGGATAGAAGATACTTGAAAGGGTTGATTTTTGTAATGATTTTAGTTTGACTATTGAGCATATAATGTTATAGTTTTTGTGAAGAAAAAATAATTTCAATCCATGCCTTTTCCATTTGAGAATAATTAATCTCATAAGATACCAAGGTCCTAGTTAGATAATACACTACCCATCCTAATCCACTATCAACACATTGTGCTAATAATGCCCCAAATGCAAATTGAGTAGCTCCTATATACAATATAAAAGGCTTACCAACAATAGGTGACATCAATACTGGTGGATTATAAAGAGATTGTTTAAGGTGATCAAATGTTGTATCACAATTCTTGTTCCAATTGAAAGGAGTGTGTTTCTTTAAAAATGTACAAAGGTGATAAATATTTGTAAGTTGTGATATGAAACACTTGATTGCTTCGATTTTACCTTGAAAACTTCAAAGTTGTTTGAGATTTTATGGTGGTGGAATATCCATGATAACTAAAAATTTATAAGGATCAAATTCTATGCCACATCATGAAACAATGAAACCTAACAACTTTCTTGATGTCATGATAAACACATACTTCTTGGGATTTAATCTTACCTTATATTCTCTCATTGTTTCAAAGATGTGACAAAGTAATTTAAGATGTTATTATCTAGATTTTGATTTTGAAAGTATGTCATCAATATAGTCCTCCATAATATCATGAATTAAATCATGAAATAGGATAGTCATTGACCTTTGGTATGTAGCTCCAACATTATTTATACCAAAAGACATCACTTGGTAGCAAAAGGTCCCCCATGGTGTTGTGAGTGATATTTTATGTCAGTCTTCAATATCTATTTTGATTTGGTCATACTATGAAAAACCATTACTTAAAGACAACATTTTGTGAATTGTAGTAGAATTCATGATCATGTCGATATTAGGCAATTTGAAATCATATTTTGGACATGCCTTATTAATATCACAAAAATATATATAGATTCTGATTCCTTATAGATTTTTTGACACATGTACTATATTGGATATCCAATCCAAATAGTTGATAAGGCACATGAAACCAACTTCCAGTTTCTTTTTTAACTCTTACTTCAATAATAGTGTTATCTTGGCATGCATCTTAAAAAAAATTTGTTTGATGGGTGGTTTTACATCTAGATGTGCAATGAGATGATGAAATAATAATGATGGATCAAGCCCTGACATATCTGTATAAAACCATGTCATTACATCAAGAAATTATCAAATTAAAAGTGTGAGTATTTATCTTTCTTATTGAGTAAGAGAGATACAAATTTAAAATTTTTGGGATCTTCCTTTGTTTTAATGTTTACAATAATAGTATCCTTAACTAGGAGAGTTGAATATTATTTATAGTTTGGGAGTGGTGGAGGAAGATTGAATTCATACTCTAGGTCTTCTTGATTTGAAGTATATGTTAAATTGATGTGTTTATATGATTGTTGTTACCCAAAGTATGCATAATTATCGAGCTAAATGGAAAACCCCTTCTTATGATCCCCTTCTAGAATATGTTCTCGTGTTCTCAAGAATTCTAAAATTACCTCATCATTTTGGAAACAATCAAGTGGAGGTGTTGCATGTTGGTCCCACTTTATTAATGATGGATATGTGAGGTCTAATGTTAACATGACATTTTCATGGAAAATATTAGTGAGGGAAAGGTCTTTGAAGTGACTAAGAATGGAAACTATTTCACTATCTAAAGAATCATCCTCTCACTCACTAGAAGGGTCACTTTGGAAAAGTGTTATATGTACATTGAGTGAATTAAACCCTATGCCATGAGTGGCTTCATTTTCTTTTAATGTTATTGGTCTAATTGAACCTTGTTTATGAAGATTGAGGTCTTTACCTTTAAAATTCATAATATTACACATAATGGATTTTATGATAGGGTATTTATTATTGGTGAAGAAAGTAGATAATTCATCAGAATAAAGCTAGGGAGGATTTGATTCTTTGGTGTGTTCATCACAAAGTAAACCACATACTATAAATTTTGGGTTTCTAAATTTTTTAAAAACTTTAGTATCTTATTGATGGTGGGGCCTGCCATAATTATGTGGATTGACATAGATTGTGCTTGTATAATTTAGATTATGTATTCACTCATGCATTTGTCAATGATTTTGAAATGGGATAAAGAGGATGAAGGTGATTTGGAAGTGGGTGCTTAATTGGAAGATTTTTCAATAGAAGGATGATTGGAAGCTTATTTGGCAGAAGGTTGATTGGATGCTTCACAAGTAGAATTTGTTTCCATGGAAATGGGAGTAATTGGTGTTTATATCCAACCACCAAGAGGAGGTGTTTGAAATAATGTTCTAGAATGGACATATTTCTTAAGATTAGGTGATTCCTCAATGGGAGTGAATTTGTCATCAATAATTAAGAGATAAATAGAATTTTGATATTGACCTTCCAATAGCTTAAAATATTGGAAGGATTGAGGACCACCTTGAATGGTTAATCCCATACCTTCATGCAAGAATTTAAAACACTTATGTAAGGTGGAGGGTATAACATTCATTGAATGTATCTATGGACATCCAATAAGTAGGTTATAGGGTAAATCAAGATAAAGCACATGCACTAATGTTTATTTTATAAGAAACCCCACCATCAAAGGAAGATAAATTATACTCATGGATTGTCACTCATTATTATCATATGCCTTTATTATGAAAATGTTAATTTCCAATACTATTTTTGAATATCCTAAGTTTTTATGAGCCTTAATATACACAAATTTAACATCGAGCCATTGTCTAAATAACACCTATATTGAATTATTTCTTGATAACACCTATATTGATTAATTTTCATTCAACTTGGACACCCTTTTCAATAATTTCATCAAATGACCTTGGGCAAAAGAGTAATAAGTGATGTCCTAAGTCTGAGTTGAGATTGTTCATAAATATGTCCAAAAGTTCAATTTCAAGAAATGACTACATAAAATGACTTGCCATTGCTCACCATAATTTTAAGAAGGAAGCAAAGGTTTCACCAATGTATTGTTTGGTGTTGTGTAAGTCCAATGTGGTCATGCATTTTTCAATATTGTATGAAAATTGATGAACACAATTCTTAAAAATGTCCTCAAAAGTTAATATTGATCCCTTAGGAAGGCATGAAAACCATTCAAGGGCTTGGCCCTTGAGATTTCTTGGAAATAATCATCACATATACTCATTTCTATAAGTAACATCTGTACCTACATGATAGAAGTCTATAAGGTGTTCCTTAGGATCTCCTTTACCTTTATATTTTTAAAATTTCCTAGGGGTATAAACAAATTTCCTTAAATTTAAATTGTTTATGTTTATAATAAAAACTATTTTACAAGCCTTGAACCCTATATTTAATGTTTTGGAATTCTTATATAAAGTATGGTGACAGTTGGTTTATTTAAATTGAGTAATTATAAAAGTTGGATGGTTGACCTATGAATGGATTTGTGTTGGTTTGATTTTATATAAATTAATTAAGTGGTGGGTTGAAGTTATTAGGAGATTGGTTGGAAAAGTTAATGTTTTATGGATTTTTAAAAGGGTTGGGATTAGTGTTAAAACCAAGGTCTATTGGATTAATATTAGTGTTGAAGTTTACTGTTGTTGGATT
The DNA here is from genome assembly GCA_037957365.1 of Torreya grandis. NCBI lineage: Eukaryota > Viridiplantae > Streptophyta > Pinopsida > Cupressales > Taxaceae > Torreya > Torreya grandis. The sequence goes on from JARHVA010001107.1 coordinate 1,695,589, forward strand.
GGGGTTGCTTGTAGAGTGAATGTTTGAGTTTTATTGATTTGGATTTGTGCTAAAGTTAAAGTTTGATGGTGCAGGGTTGGTGTTAAAGTTTGTGGGTTTTAGATTTGTATTATAACTAAAGTTAGATTGGTTGAAAAAGTTGGGGTTGAGTTATTGTGGATTCATTTTATAGTTTAATTTGGATGGGTTAGAACACATGCTTAAGTTATAGTTGGTTTGACTTGGGTGAAATTGGTTTTGGTTTGAGTTAAATTGGTTTTGGTTTGGGTTAAGGTTTTTGTTTAGGTTGGATTTAAGAGAATTAATATTAGGTGGCATCAAATTTAGATTAAATGGAGCTAATCCAAGAGAATTGGAATGAGAAAACTGATTTTGTAAACTACTATTTGGATTAGGATTATTGGGCATATGTGAAGTAATTATCAAGCTTTGATTGGATGGTTGGAATGGTGAGCTAGAATGAGTGTTCAAGATCATATTTTGATTTGGATTGGTGATGATTAGTGAGGCTTGGAGACTTAGATTTGGGTTGATTTGTGAGCTTGAGTGAACATTCAAACTTAGATTGGTTTGATCATAGATTTGTGAACTTGAATGCACATTCAAGTTCAAGGTGATTAGATTTGGAATTTTTAAACCTTAATGTATATTCAAGTTTGGAATATTTTGATGCATGATTGGTAAACTTGAATGATGATTCAAGATTTGTTTAGTTAGATTTTTAATTGGTGAGTTTGAATACATGTTCAAACTTAGACTAATTAGATTGATATGTGAACATGAATTAGTATTCACACTCACATTATGAGGAATATGATTTGGATTAATAAAAATATTATTTTATTGATGGGATTGGAGATGTAGAATCTCTTAGTTGACATGGTGTGCATGGGTTTTCATAGAAAACCCATGACTTGTTGTGGAGGATTCCTCATGGAGGATGGATTTCCATTTATTTTGAGAGACACGAGGATTAGGATTTAAGGAACCTACAAGGGCACTAATACTCTATAAAGATCCTTATGGTGTAGATTGATCAGGAATGGAAGGTGAAGGATCTTTACTTGAAATCAAGTATTACAAGTTTTGTACATTAAAATCAGGTGGGATTTTTTCTCTTAAGCCCAAAGCTTGAAGTAAAACTTAATTTTTTTTGTACATGATATATTGGTCAAATGAGGTAGGAGGTAAGATATATTTGGGGATACCCTCATCTTGGTAATACCCTCATTATTCCTCATGTTCAGTAATTTCATGTATTTTTACATGATGTTCTTGGGTTACAAATTGAAAAGGGTCATTATCAAATGGATCAACCCTTACATTAGGATTATTAATCATGGATATGTGCCTTGTTATAGGTGGCATAAATAGATAAAAATGACTTGAATCAAAGGAAATAAAAATTAAACTAATAATAAGAACCAAAGTGACTATTTTTTTTTTATTGTTAAACTATTTACTTTTGATCTTTAACTTTGTGAATGTTTGGATTTTAAGATTTTTGGTAGCTTTAAGACTCAAAAAAACTTAATTTTCACTCAAGGATAATTAATTAAATGGTAAATCACAAGGAAACAACAAACAATTCCTACTTTAAACAATCATGTAATTTCATAAAAAGGTGAAAATCTAGGATTGAGGTTGTGAAGAACTTTTGGGCCTTCCTATGTCACTTACATCTGATCTTAGTCACAACCTAATATTTAAAGGAATTAAACATGGAGGATATTATCATTCCCATGTCATTCTAAAATATATGAACAAAATATAGATGTAATTAAACTAATAAAATTAAATGATCCTAATCCTAATCGAAACCCAAACAATATCAACAACAAAATGAAGAAACTAAACTAACTAGAGACTGAATACCTAAGAGCTGCTAAAGTTATTATTGAGGCTAATTGGATTCAAAGGATTATTGATGAGTTTGGTATAAAGTTTAGATGACCCACATTTAGCTTATGTGATAACTAGAGCACCATCCACATCTGTAGGAATCCAGTCCAACATCAGTGGGCCTAACACATCGACATTCATATGCACTTCAATCGAGAGGTCATTCATGGATAAGTCATTGATCTTATTTTTTTTAGACTGTGAAATATTTAGTGGATATCTTTAGTAAACCCTTCACAAAGAGAAAGTATCATCATTTATGAGCTTTTTTAGGGATACATATAGTTTCAACTTCATATCCTGGGGGGATTTCTAGTCCTTTATTCTTCTCTCTCTATTTTTGGGGGGAGGTTATCTATATTATTATGGTGGAATTTTATATTTACTTGGTTTCATAATCATACCTTATTGTTGGGACCCAATTCTTCTACCCACCTAAGTTATGCACAAGGGGGGTGTTAAGGTAGGTTTTTTATTTCATTTTATGGTTTTTACTAAACATGTATTTAGCTTGATTAGGTGTAATATTGAGGTCAATTAGGTGTAATAGTGAGTTCATTCAGTTTCACATGAACACTTTTAATTTGTATCCAAATTTTTTGGTGTGTATGGATTTGACATGTACCAACCAATGTTGACATCTTGCACATGGTGCTCACTATTCATTTATAAATGTTATGTGTTCACATTTCAAAATGTAGGTGGATTAATGCTTCTCCTTTACCTATATATGTACCTCTAAAATTTATTTTCATTTATTATATTTAAAATATGTTATTCTACTCATATTTGGTTCCTTTTTTGCTACAAGCTTTTCTCTTTTCAAATGTTAAAAGTCTAGTGTGTTTGAATATCATTAGTTCTCATTTGTGGCCCATTCACTTTAAAAGATTCAATACAAATCTCCTCTATTTACCCCTTTACATTATTCTTCATTTTCCATACTTAAATCCCCTCTACCATCATCTTCATATTTATCTTTGGTCACATCTCTAGATTCCCATTTGGATCCCCTTATAGCTTCCTCCTTGAATTTACCTTTAGTTATGCCTTTTGATTCCTCTTTAGGTTTCTCTCAAACTTCCTATTGTTATAATATGCGATCATAATTACTTCCTATCACAATTAGACACCAAATATCATGTACCCAACCTTTCATGCTTCCCCCTCCTTTTTATAAATTTACTTATATTCAGAAATATATTCCCACTATTAGACCAAGGCTCATATTAGACTCTCATGTTCATGTTGTTCAAACCATATGGGGATAAAAGCATTACCTTCCAAACCCAATCATGCTACTCATAATGTCACTCCTCCTTCACCTCCTTAGAGACAAGTTTATTATCCCAAATGATATACTCTTTCAAGGAGGTAGAGGAGGAGTAACATTTGGCATATTAAGGATATTAGAGGTATCATATACAATATCCTAGAAAGGAAGTTATGCCACAAGTGTAAATTATAAAGAAAATGGAATATCCTATTGAAGAAATCATGCCAAAAGTAAATTTACCTAAGGAAATATAATAATCTACCCAATAAAAAGTACAACCAACACCAATATTCATAATAAAAAAGCCTATTTAGGAAATATCATTATTGGTTAACTCAGAATATTCTTGCATAATTGAAGATTACTATAACAATGATGATGAGGATATAAAATAACTTATATATGACCAAGTGTGTAATTTAAATTTCAATCCCATAGATGAATATGAATAATTATCCCATTGTTTATTTACACCTATTGGATTGGGTGAATATAGAGCTATATCTTCAATACAAATAAGGGAAAAACACAAGTGAATCCACAAGATATTTCAAACAAATCTAATACTATTTCAGAGTCAATTGGTTCCAACACTTTTAATAAAATGATCACACCTCCCAAAGAGAAGCTCCAAAATAAAAAATAAAAGACTCACCTAATGTAAAATTTTAGAGATACATGTACCATAACAAAATAAAAATATTCTCACAAGTGGATTTATCAATATAGGTATTTCAAAGAAACAATCAATATCTAAGGTTGCTCATACAGATATGGTTACAAAGGAAGCAATTAAATACCATTCCTCTTATCTATATCCTCTCATTATCAAACCACTTATATATGGTAATCAATGTAATAATGTTGTAAATACTCACCTATAAGAAGATAATATATGCAACATATCTCTTCTTAGCTATCTTGGATATGATACACATCACCTCAACATAACAACAACACAAAAATATTGCATTGTGTCTATCACATTGCCAATGACTCTTGCTCCAAAATCATGTTTAATATCATTTCACATTAATCCTATTTTAGATAAATACAATGTCATCCTTGGAAGATCATGGCAAAAATTAATAGGATCTACTCTAAATACAAAGTATGACTCTCTAACATTTCAACAAGATAGTGCAATGGTCAAAGTCTCAAAGGAGGGCATAATCACAATACAATAACAAAAAAAAGGGCATACTCCATCAAAGTTTTTTGATACATAATATGGTGTATCAAATGGATTTACATAATGACACCTCATTCTAATTGGTTTTTTATCACAAAATGAGGCAGGTGGATATAACCTTTATGCAGGAACTCCTTGGGCACTCTCCTCTAATCAAGTAAGCAATTAATCATTTATATACTCCCCCTTACACATAGATCTTTCACATTTTTTATAATTATTCTATCCTTTATCAAAGCATTCTTGTATTTCTTGGTTTTATTTTCAATTTGGGTACTTACCCTCTTAATTTTCAAATTGATTTAAATAATCCCAAACACTTACCTCCATATAACTCCATTTTCTTGCTATTACATATTTTACACCCCATGTCACTTACATGATCTCATATCTCTCATGTTACATGAGAAAAATTACCCTCTTACCCATTTTGAGGAGAATTCATACTCATACTTGTCTTAATTATTTACACTACATTGTTATAATTTAAATTACACATAAACATTGGGGGTACATTACTTGCCTTCCTTCCTATCACACAATGATTTTTCATGTTGTTGAGGATTACTCAAATCCTTCCTTTGTTATTATCACATTTTAAAAATCACTTTATTATTCAAATATTATAAAAAAATATTTAAAAAAAAAAACACATATTTCAAAAATTCAAAAATCGTGACTTACAACATTTCAAATGTTGATAACCTTTTTATTTTCATTTGTTATTTATTATTTGTTAAGTAGATAGAATATTCCATATTTAAATACATAATAATTCTTATGAGGTACTTGAATGTGATAAAATACATAATTTCACATGATTATTTAATTTTGGGATTCCCTTATTACCCAACAACCTTGCAAAGTTAGGGGGAATGCATTTGTTCTCCATCAACACTTTTAATAGGTTGTATCTACCCACAACCTCTATACCATGTTGAGATACATATCATACAAATATTTTGATACTAACTAAGAATTTACAAATTTATTACATGAAATGTGCTACTTGGTAACATTCACATTCATACATGTGATGGATCTATACTAGTCTCATTGCTACATGTTTTGATTTGCATTATTACTTTCCTACATCATAAGTTAGAATTGTTTGCTTATTTCATGTATGGCCCTTGGATTTTTATGTCCAAAATTATTTATTTTTATGGAATTATCATGTCATTTTCATGTTTCATTTGAACTTATGTGTTACGTGACATTTACATGTACCTTGTATATGGCCTTTGGACCTTATATGTGACATATTGTGAAATTTTTATGACATTGTGTGTCATTATTTCTATGATTATTGCTTGTTATTGTGGGTGTCCTAGATTTCACCCTAGCTAAGTAAGGATATTGTTCAAATACTCTTACACAAATCTAGGCTAACATGGGAATGACCTTAGGCTATGGGTCACCTAAACTTGGGTCAAACCTCTAGAGAAGGCTAACTTCCTTTTGGATCTATCACCTAAACTAGACCTAAAATAATAATTTCTTGAAAAAGGGTAGAGAGAGTAACAAAAATATATGAAAGCATATAAAATGAGGTGATTCACTATTAATTGGAACACTTATAATTTTCACAATAAACACTTTAATAAACATTCAAGACCAAAGAAGATCAGTCCCGTATAAGTATTTCACAATAAGGCATTGACCAACTATCAAACAAGCATGAAATGGCAGATATCCACTTCCAAGCTAATTAATAAAATATATATTAAACTTAAAATGACTTCTAGCGACTAAAAATCACTTAATGAAGGTGAGGAAACTTAGATATAGGTAAGGAAAGCATATATTAACTTAACCACAATGCATGAATTCATAAAACACATTTCAATTCAGTTTTTAAAATGATGGAATTCAATCTTTATTGCATCAAAAGGTGTTATAGTAAAATTTTTGGTGTAGCCTGAGTAATCCAAAGCATAAGAGTCTATTTATATAAAAAATCTTAGAGATTTCATGTCTAAAAACTTCTAGAGAGAGCTACAATGTGGAATAATATGGAACATATATAAAAAAGGGGAAGAAGAGAGGGGAAGTTGTTGTTAAGTTGTGGAGCTAAAAGCTTCACTAATGCAAATGTGGAGGTTGCTGAGTTATATAGTAACTGACATCAGTTAGGCCAACTGACATCAGTCATCTCTAGCTACACATTAACCGGCATCGGTCAGATAGGAACCAACGTCGGTCACCTGTGTGTTTCTAGAACTGTTCTAATTTTAGACGAACAGTGAGTTTGCATGTAAAGACTAATTTTAGTCTTGAGTCTGCATTTATAATTATTGTTTGATTTGGGATCTCTTAGCTAAAATATTCACTAATGCAAATGTGGAGGTTGCTGAGTTATAGAGTAACTGACATCAGTTAGGCCAACTGACATCAGTCATCTCCAGCTACACATTAACCGGCATCGGTCAGATAGGAACCAACGTCGGTCACCTATGTGTTTCTAGAACTGTTCTAATTTTAGACGAACAATGAGTTTGCATGTAAAGACTAATTTTAGTCTTGAGTCTGCATTTATAATTATTGTTTGATTTGGGATCTATTTAAGAGATCCATGGGGCTGTATTGTAATTGTATTGGAGGTAACAACAATTGGGTTGATTGTCACAATCAGAGTAGGCAACAACAACCATTGGGTTGATTGTCACTGGAGGGAACAACTCTGTGTTTGAGTTGGTTGTAATTGATTGAGAGAGAGAACTCTTGAGGGAGAATTACTGTATGCCCAAGAGGTGTGGGAAGAGTGAGATTTCTTCATTGTATTTCCTTCTAAAAGAGTGTTAATACAAGATTGTATTATTTCTCGTATCATCTATTCTTTGCTATTTCTAAATTCTAGTTACTTATTACTTTTGGTTTAATTCCATGTTTAGTTGCTTATACAAAGGTAATCAATTATACTCTCAGAGTAGAGTAGGAGATCCTAATAATTGGTATCAGAGCTAGGATCACTAACAAGTGGTATAGAGTGTGTTAGTGTTTGTTGATTACAGGTCACTCACAGTGGTTTCTATTTGAGTGGGAGTAAAGCAATGGCAGAAGAAAGTAAGCTAAGAATGGAGAAATTCAATGGCAAGAATTATCAATTATGGAGGATGTAGATAGAGGATTATCTGTATCATAAATATCTGTACTTACTGTTGGGTGGGGTTTCATGTAAGCCCACACATATACAAGATGAATAATGGAAGGTTCTTGACAGAAAGGCTCTTGGAGCTATAGCTCTGACCCTGGTAGCTTCTATGTTTTCCAACTTATCTTAGGCAATGACAATGGTAGAGTTAATAGAATCTTTGCAAATTTATATGAAAAACCCTCAGCTTTGAATAAGGTATTTCTTATGAAGCAATTATTTAATTTGTAAATGCTAGAAGGTGGATCTATATATAGTCATCTTAATGATTTCCATGGAATTGTAAATTAGTTAATTTCAATAAAAATAGTTTTTGATGATGAAATCAAGGCTCTCTTAATCTTATTCTCTTTACCTAAAAGCTGGCATAGCTTGGTAATGGTAGTTAGTAATACTGCGTTTGCTTCAAATATCTTGAAAGTTGATGATGTTGTTAGTGTAATCTTGAATGAATAAATTCACAAGAAAAGCACAGGGGAAAAATTAGGTAATGCTTTAAGTGTTGAAAGTAGGGGATGGCAAAGAGAGAAGGGTAAGCAAGGGAAATCAAGGTCAAAGATAGGTAGTAGATCTAAATCTAGGTATGGCAGTATATCCTATTGGAATTATGGAAAGAAAGGACATGAAAAGAAAGATTTTTGGTTAAAATAAGATCAACATGAAGGTAATGAAGAAGCAAAAGATGAAGGTATTATTGGACAATATGCTCTCATATTTTCTTTAGATAGTCAGGTAGAATCATGGGTTTTAGATTCTGGTGCTTCTTTCCATGAAACCCCAAATAGAGAATTTTTTCATGATTATGTTCATAGAGACTTTGAAAAAGTTTATTTAGGGGATGGTGAGCCTTGTCAAATGGTTGGTAAAGGGGAAATGCAGCTGAAGTTGTAGATTGGTAACACATGGGTGTTGAAGGATGTCATGCATGTACCCATCCTGAAGAGGAATTTGATTTCTGTAGGGAAGTTGGGTGATGAGGGTTGCACAGTAACTCTCACAGCAAAATCTTGGAAAGTTTCCAAGGGTGCACTTGTATTAGCAAGAGGTAAGAAAGTAGGTACACTTTATCTATCTACTTGTATTACTGATTCTCCTATTTTATCTACTTCAGATGTAGATGTAAAGATGTGGCTCTGTAGGCTTGGTCACATGAGTGAGAAGGGAATGGATGTTCTTAAGTCAAAAAGTAAGCTTTTAGATTTGATAGATCTAGATTTCTGTGAGCATTGTATTTTTGAGAAATAAGTGAAAGTGAGGTTTCTCACAACTGGGTCAACAAATAACAAGCACAGGTTGGAGCTTGTTCACACAGACGTGTGGGGAACATCACAGGGAGCTTCTATTGGAGGATCACAGTATTATGTTTCTTTCATTAATGATGATACAAGAAAGGTATGGGCTTATTGCATAAAGTGGAAATTTGATGTTTTTGACACATTTAAGAAATGGAAAGCCTTAGTTTTCAAAGAGAAGATGATGGACAAAGATCAGCTCAAGAGGCTAAATAATTCTTAGTAGGGCAGTGTTGATTTGGACAAGGTTATGATCCAAAATGAGCTCACAGGTAAAAATCATCACTCACAAGAAAACATAGATATCGATGTCGATCAAGTGAGAACCGACGTCGATTAGGTAGGAATCGACGTCGGTCAGGTGAAGATCGAAGTTAGTGATGTCAGGTAGGTTCAGGTAGGAACCGACATTGGTTCAGTGGAGATGAAAGTTGATGATGTCAGGTAGGTGGAAACTAACATTAGTCAAGTAAGAACTTATGTCGGTCAAGTCAATCAAGTGGAATCAACATCGGTTGGGTGTAGATTAAGAGATGACTGGGATCAATCACTGTTAGAATGAAATTTGGGTGGATATCAAGCTATCAATGAGTCTTAAATGCCCATGAGGAGGTCTGAAAGGGTAAGTAAGCCTCAAATTCATTATTCCCCTTCTTTATACTACTTATTGCTCACTGATGGTGGAAAACTAGGAATTTTTGAAGAGGCAATGCAGGTAAAATCTAGGAAACAGTGAGAGCATGACATGAATGAGGAAATTAATTCCTTGGAAAAGAACCAAATGTGGGATTTGGTTGAGTTTCCAGCCAGAAAGAAAGCACTGAAAGATGAATGGATTTATAGGTTAAAGAAAGGAGAGAATGGACAGGTGAGACAAAAGGCTAGGTTATATGTCTTGAGCAAGTTCTAGGATAGTGGTATTTGAGGTTTGATAGGTTTATGACAAAGCATGGCTTTAGTCAATGTCAATGTGACCATTGTGTTTATTTTACTAGGTTGGATAATGGTCGGTACATTATCCTATTACTGTATGTAGTGTATATGTTTATTGCAGGGTCACACATGGAGGGAATTGCTGAGATAAAGGTAAAAGTAGCTTAGGCATTTGCCAGGAAGGATTTAGGAGCAACAAAGAAAATATTTGGCATGATTATTTCTAGAGACAGGGAAAATCACAGGTTGATTTTGTCTCAAGAGAATTATGTGAATAAGGTAGTGGAGAGGTTTGATATGCAGGATGAAAAACTAGTAAGGACACCTATGGTTGGACAGTTCAAGTTGAGCTTAGAATAGTGTCTTAAATCACATGATGAGGTTGAGTACATGGTATGTACTAGACCTGATATTGCCCAAGCAGTGGGAGTTGTTATCAAGTTTATGGCCAATCTAGGAAAGGAGCATTAGAAAGCAGTTCAGTGGATTCTCAGATATTTGAGAGGGACCAATAGCAGGTATTTATGCTATGCAAGGTCAAGCACTTCTCTACATGGGTATGTAGATTCGGATATGGTAGGTGACTTGGATGGTAGGAGAAGCACCACAGGATATGTGTTCACTGTTGGTGGTTGATCTTCAAGATTGAACTTAAAGATGGAGATACAAGCCAGAAACAAATTAGAGGATGTATAGGTACAGGTACAAGTGCAACTATTTATCTCCAAGTGGGAGATTGTTACGTTGTGGAGTTAAAAGCTTCACTAATGCAAATGTTGAGGTTGCTAAGTTATAGAGTAACCAACATCGATCAAGCCAACTAACATCGGTCATCTCTAGCTACACAGTAACTGACATCGGTTATAGTTGGCTGGCATCGGTCAGACAAAATTGATGTCAGTCACCTGTGTGTTTCTAGAACTGTTCTAATTTTAGACGAATAGTGAGTTTGCATGTAAAGACTAATTTTATTCTTGAGTCTATGTTTCTAATTATTGTTTGGTTTGGGATCTATTTAAGAGACCCATGGGGCTATATTGTAATTGTATTAGAGGTAACAACAATTGGGTTGATTGTCACAATCAGAGTAGGCAACAACAACCATTGGGTTGATTGTCACTGGAGGGAACAACTCTATGTTTGAGTTGGTTGTAATTGATTGAGAGAGAGAAATCTTGAGGCAGAATTACTGTACACCCAAGAGGTGTGGGAAGAGTGAGATTTTTTCATTGTATTTCCCTTTGGAAGAGTGTTAATACAGGATTGTATTGTTTCTCGTATCATCTATTCTTTGCTATTTCTGAATTCTAGTTACTTATTACTTCTGGTTTAATTCTGTGTTTAGTTGCTTATACAAAGGTAATCAATTGTACTCTTAGAGTAGAGTAGGGGATCCTAATAGTTTAATGAAGGCGAGGAAACTTAGATATAGGTAAGGAAAGCATATATTAACTTAACCACAATGCATGAATTCATAAAACACATTTCAATTCAGTTTTTAAAATGATGGAATTCAATATTTATTGCATAAAAAGGTGTTATAGTAAAATTTTTGGTGTATCCTAAGTAATCCAAAGCATAAGAGTCTATTTCTATAAAAAATCTTAGATATTTCATGTTTAAAAACTTCTAGAGAGAGCTACAATGTGGAATAATATGGAACATATATAAAAAAGGGGAAGAAGAGAGGGGAAGTTGTGATGGATTAGCACCAATTTGAGGCTATTGAGGCATGATATTATCAAGGAGGAATAGATAATTTAAAATATCTGTAACAAAATTGAATGCCCATTATCCTTATCTATCCACTAGGTATCCTCCTTGGAACTCCATGCCACCTTATACTTGATCTGATGATGAGGACAAACTTCTCATATCTCAAAACTAATAGCTTCATGCCACATCTACTTTGGATGGCCATAGGTACCTATTTATCAAAATGTGACCATATCAAAAGATGAGACATTTCCCCATAATCAAATTTAAGTTTGTATTTACTCCAAATTGAACATAGGTCTACCATAGATCAAAAACCAACTCAATCTATCAATTTTCACATAGTCACAATATCTATGAAAGTGTTACAGACATTTAGTCTTGTTTGATTTTTGTAATAGGTCTAAAAAGACCTATTCTACCTCTAAACCATGTGAGAGCTGAGAAGCTACTTCACATGAGGATATTCAATCTAGAAGATCAATGAACACATCAATGAAGTAGTCCTACAATAGGGTCAATAGGTTATAAATTATCGACCAGAGGTCTTGTCTAAAGTTTAATGGTGATAAAGTTTTATCATTGAACGTTTTGCCTATATGAATACATCTACTATTGATCAAGCTCTAATGGAGACATGGATCTTTGAAACCTTCATTTTCTTGGGTCAAAAACTGGCTCATCGACCTCCACTAGAAGCTTTTGGATTTTCCCTTTACTTATTGGTTGTCGATTGACAACTCAGACCTATCAATTTATGTCAAACTGTCTTCTCCTTATTGGTCCCAAGATGTGTTGACTCGACTTTAAATCACACTATTAGATCTAGATGTATTAATGAATGAAAGACTTTGATATTGTTGGGACCCAACATTTAAACTCAAATGGCTAATTTATGAGGCCCAAACTTGATGTCTGCATTCCTGTATTTGACATTTGCACGACTATCATTGATGTCTGTACTAATGAATTAGGATTTTTTGAACCCAAATAGTTATTTGTTATGGCTTAAATTTGATGTCTATGTGTCTTTTATTTGATGTCTATGTGATCCTCATTGATGTATGCATGCCTGTCACATTTTGAACCATAATGGTTAATTTTTTAGTCTTATTTTTGATGCTCATGCAACCATCTTCATCTGCTTATTCTACTTTGAAGGCTTATATCTTGAAATAGAGAATTCATCGAGACATGAAATTTGTAGAGGATGATATTAGCATGAAGGGAATCATGTCCATATATTTATTTTATCTTGAGAGGTTATCTAAATGAACCTATTAAATATATAACCAAATTGATCCACTCATTCTTGCATGATGTCCTAATGATGGTGTGGTCTCTTAAGATCATCAAAATTTCACTTTAGGCCTATTTAAAGTGTTTCAAAAGGCTAAAAATGTTACGTGATCTCTTATTGAAGTCTATATTCTCCTTATGACACTAGGTCACTCTTCAATCAAGACTCTTCTCATCTTCTCATTCTAAACTAGGCATGTAGGCCAAATTTAGCCAACATATTTGATGACTTGGTTGGGTAGTATGCCTACTATGTTTGAGAACTTGAACCATCTACATGACTTTGATCCATGACTGCAAGAAACCTTATTGGATTGGAAGAACAATGGATTCCACCAAAAAGGGAAAGAAATAGAAAAGAAAGGAAAACTAACCTAATCAAAGCAAATGCGAAAACAAAGCACTTATTTAGGACAAAATAGAACAAAAAATTGCATTAGAACAACACTTGGAGGAAAATAAGACTAATTAATTATGTATAGGGAACTTAGCTTCCTCAACAACCGTGTTTTAGATGTATCCCATTAATTGGGATAAGAAGATCCTCACCATCCATGGTTACAATTTTGAAGGAATTGTGGGATTTTCATCAAGAGACTATGTATGGACCACTCCAAAGAGAGTCAAAATGTGTATGTGATGTAGATCTTGCACAAGCTTTCCCTTTCTTGTCCTTTGAACAAAGAATCACTTCACTAATCTTAGGCTTAAAAATTCATCCACCATGCAAAATTATAATTTGTTAGGACCATTATAAGATTAAAAGGTATTTATCTTGATTAAAAGAGTCTCCAATAACCTTCTCTACCTATTTTAAAACTATCTCAAACACTTACCTTACACTCATACAATTCTTCTTTTCCAAGTAGCATTCCTTGTATCCCTTTTCCAAATGCAAATGGGTTAGTATAAAAAAGTACTAATAATTATTACCTATAAATGTTATATTATTATTTTTATTATTGAAATAAACATGTTTACAAATTTTCATGACCTATCTCACTCCCTAGGTCCACTTTCACCTTTGTAACCTTCTAAATTAGGCCTTCTTTAGCGCTTTCCCAATCCCGCTAGAAAACCATACAAACTAGTCCGTACAAGTATATTAGTGACTTAATCACTTAGGAAACTTAAAAAAATGAAAGACTACAAAATTTTAAGATTTTTTAAGGTTTACTTTTCCAAAAATGAGTAAAACCCTAATTGTCAGGGTTTATGAAGACTATACAAGCTGAGGGTAGATAAAATTCAATATCTTGAACTAGAAATAGTTTCAAACCAAAATAATGACTAAAAAAGTTTTGTATAGGATACATTCAAAATTTTAATTCTTTAATCAAGTCTTTAATACCCTTTCTTCCTTCACAACATGGAATTCTCAGTCATGTTTGACTGTGTTCTTTGGTAGAAAAAATGGGTTAAACATGGTTTTATGTTGTTTCACTATCTTTTCAATGTTTAAATACTACGTGAACTAAAAATGGTTATTATAACCTTTAATAAATATAAAAAACCATTCAAAATCTCATTTTCAAATCAAATCAATATTTAGTACCAAGTTACAATATACAAACTTCTAGATTTTGGGTTTGTGTGCTTACCAAATGCAAGGTTTATGAATGAAAGTGAAACATGACCAATCTATACCAATAATATATTGAAAAAAGATATTTACTATATATTAATAGATGTGTTACTTAACTAAGGTATCCACAAGACTCCATAAAGAAAAGGATTTATACTCATATTACCTTTTGAACAAACTAAGCAAGTGCATTTCTTGTCTACAAACTGTCTATCTCTTTGTTGTTCCCAAAACTAGTCACTCATTTTTGTGGACAACTTGTTGACCATTTTTGTCTCGCAGGCCAAAAATGGTCTCCCTCTTTCTAAAAAATGTTCTAAGAAGTCAATTTATTCAATTGCACAAGCCTTTTCAGCAAAGGAAATTGCTCATTTTCAAAGGGATTACAGTCGGGAAAATGAACAAGGTTCAACAGGTGGGTTTTTGCAAGAAAAAATTTCAAAACACTTGAAGGCATTTCCTAAGAAATTGATAAGGATAGTTCAATGGTGGGGGTTAAATGATATGAAATGAACTATATAGACTGACCATAGTCACATTGAACTTTGAACCATTGGACTCCACTAAAAAGGTTCAAGCAGAAGGTTCAAACAGTTGGTTCAATGATACATTGAGTTCATAAGAATACTGAGTGAACATGACTCTTCACAAAACATAAAATATTGATCCACCAAACTATTGAGCCATTGAACCATTAACCATTGAACTAGTGAACTCTAAAAGATGGTTCAAGGTTCAAAAAGTTCAAGCGACCGGTGACATCCCCTTAGATGTCAAATTTAGGACAATGGAATAACTGTTGGTTTTAAAATGACATAAACATGAGGACAAACTCAGTGACCCACTAAGGAAGGAGTCAGAGAAGCTAGCAAAAGGTGAGAGGATAGCCTTGAGAGCTCAAATCACTAGGAAGAGACAAAATGTATCATGTAAAGTGGGAACAAAATAGAGAATCCAGAAGCATCGGTAGAAGAGTTATTTCAGTGGGTGGAATAGTCCACCAAGTGGTTATCAAAGACCATAAGCATTCCATGGTGCAGCCCATTTTTCTTCATTTGAGTAAAGATGAGTGGACAGTCATGTAAGTATCATAAAGAGGAGTAGCCTTGCCTTTCAGAGGACCAGGCAACCCATGCTTTTGAAGAGACATTTAATATGATTTAAATGCCAAAGTCAAGGTTGGTAATTTTCTCCAACATGGCCCCTTCACAAGACTTCCTCTTTCCAATGCATTCAAGGCAGCATGGGCCATTTTTGGAAAGGAGCACCAAAGTCTTTCTTTTGAATGCTATATATTGTAATCTCTCATTTTTGAGAAAGAGAGGATCTCTGAGTTATTGGAAGCAAAACTCTGCCCAAATTGAAAGGAAATTTTGAGACTTTGAGCTTAGATTGTTAATAAAATTTTATCAGGTGAATGAGAAAGCAAGTGACCTTTCAAATTTTGTGTTGAAATAATTTGTGTTATGTAAGAAATTGTTCTTATGTCCTTTTCCTAAATATAATCTTATCCATTTGATCAAATAAGTAGAGCGAGTGAAAATAATCTAGGAGATGTTCCAAAGCTGATTATGGAGACTTTGTGCTACCATAATAGTCTTTAGTTTGTGTTTTAGTGCCTTAGGATGAAGGATATTGGGAAGGCTTTAAACTACCTTTATGTTTTGTAATCATATGCTCTTTTGTAGTTTTTGATGAAGACTTTGGGCTGCACCTCATTCTACTGTGATATAAGTCATAAATTAGTAAAAGAAGCAACAAAAGACTTTGTGCTTTCATGCGTTTTTTGTGGATTCAGTTATTACCTAGAAAGTTTTCCTCTTATTTTGTGAACATAATTTCTAAAAAAATATAAATGGATGATATAATCTCACCCATAACTTAGTATTTAGTATAGGTTAAGTTTGTGATAGTTTATAGGGAACCTCCCCTTGCTGAGAAGAGATATTTATCTCATTACATTGTGGCTGATATACCCATTTTGCCTTTAGGTAGTTGATGGCAAAATATTCACCCAATAGTTTTTTGGAAACTCTGCTGGGGAAGACCATGCAATTTAAAGTTTCACACTTCAAATTGAATCATTTTTAGTTCTTTTCCATTCTACATTCTAGCAGATCCACAGTATATGTGAAGCCATAGAGCTCAGGGTATTATTGATCCTGTATTCAAGTTTGTGTAGTAAAATAATTTTGATCTTTCTCCTCCACGATCTCACCTCCAGTGAACCAAGAGCTTTCCTCCAATACTAGGTGAAGCTTCTCCTTTCTCTGCTAGTAGATCTTTGTCTATACATACTCGACAAAGGTTTGTTATCCCTACTTTCAATTGTCATATCATGGTAGCCCAAGGCCCTTGGGGTAACACTTTTGGCCCCATAAATCTAACCCCACCTTTACATGAACTACCTTATAGTTCAGGAAAGAATTTTTTCAACTTCTATGGTGATGGGAAAGTTCATCCTAATGAACATATTGCATCTTTCTACATAGCTTGTGGTGTGATAGGCATTGAATATGAAGATATAATGTTAAGACTATTTGTAGAACATTGTAAGGCACTGCCATAGATTGGTTTTGTCATCTTCAAGCTCAGACTATAACTGATTGGAACACTCTCAAGGCCAAGTTTGAGGCTAGGTTCAAATCCATAGAAGATGCCCATGCCTTATTGGCTCAGCTTACACAAATGAAGAAGGATCCTCATGAGCCTATGTGAGACTTCATTGATAAATTCAATAAGCTGAGGAACAAGGTTCCTACAATTGCTCAGCCAACACCAAAAAATATTAAGTGCTTCTTCATCAATTCTCAACTTTCCAAAGTGAGTTTTTTGTTAAGGTTGGCTGGCCATATAGATCTTTTTGTAGCTCAAATTTTGGCTACTGAGGTCGAAGATGATCTTATCCTTGTACGTAAGATAAGAAGAGATCCTAATAGAAATATATTTTCTTCATCTACTAAAAATTATTCCATAAGCACCATTGATCCTATGGTGCAAAAGTTAACAAATGAATTTCTAGCTCTAAAAAGGCAAATGTCCCAAGGTATGTCTACTCCTCCTTATCAAGATATACCAAAGAGGACATTTCCCAGCCATTCATATCAAGGCAATGCTGCCAAAAGTCAAGGGCAACCTAATCATCTTACTCCCACACAAGGGAAGCTTTCCATTGAAGCAACATCGATCAACTCAACAATTGGTTATTATGAAGCTGAACATGATTTTTCTTTCCAACCTGAGTTAGACCAAGAAGAGGATGCTAATCTCTTTACAGAAAGAGAAGAAGAATTAGCTGGTGACTCTAATATTGGTTTTTTGAATTACCAAGATGAAGCTAAAAAAAGGGAGAGGCGTTTGATGGAGCATGTGCTATTTTTACTAGGTCCCAAAACTAGTCAACTCAACAAGTTGATAGGGGAAAAGTAGTAAAATAACCTCAGCTGGTGATCTCAATTGCTAAATGGGGAACTTCACTACCTTTACAATCAAAGGACCTAATGACCAATAAGAAAGTAAGTACCTCAAAAAATCCTATACCCTCTACTTCTATTCCTCAAACTAGTGCTAAATCAGATAAAAACTAGAATGATGGACTTTCTTCCTCTATTTCTAGTTCATTCTAGTTATTTGACATAATTAATCATGCTAGGAAGACCAAGATCCAAATGTTTGAGTTTGTGTACTTACAAGCCAACCCTGAGTAGTTGGATAGGTTGGCTAAATGCATTAAAAACAAAACTGTCCCTATAGGACAAGATTCTCCAAAAGTGACCCAGGATCCCCCAAAGAACAAATCCACCCAAAGTAATCTTGTCGCTACTCCTCTTATTTCCCCTAGGAAAATAAAACCTTGCTATGTTTCTCTATTGATAAATGGTCATAAATTGAACAATTGTATAATAGACTCTGGAGCCTCTGATAATGTTATGCCCACTAAGGTAGCAGATTCCCTCAATCTTACCTTAACTAAGACTTTTGGGAGATGTTTATCCATGGAAAACAAGAAAGTTCCACTTATGGGTCAAATCAAAGATGCCCAATTTGCATTTTTGGCTTTTCCAGATAAGAAGATTAAGATGATAATTTTAGTGGTTGATGTTCTAGCTTCTTATGACATTTTGCTCAGACGTAGTTTTTGTAAAGATGTAGGTGGAGAGTTGAACATGGATCTATTTGAAGTGAGGATACCTATTAAGGGCATCATGCAAAAGTTACTTCTTGAGAAAGAGTCAAAATATATTGTTACTCAAACATCAGACCCTGAAGCTAAAATTTTGTTTGAATCCTTAGGAATGGGTAATTATTTTTTGTCCATAGAAGATGTTTCTATTTCATTAGATGAAATTTCATTAGGTGACAATTTAGATAATTTAGATAGAAAATCAAAAGAATTTGTAGAGAAAAGTTCAAGTAAAATGGGTTCTTCCCTCGCCAATGAAGATAAATATTTAAGAAGATCAAATTCTAATGATGTTTGGATTTTAGAATTTGATGGCAACTATTCTTCTACTGATTTTGGAGCCAATTTTTTTTTGATATCCCCATAAGGAAAAATATTCCCTTACTCATACAAGGTGCAATTTGGTATTACCAACAACACCACTAAATATGAATAATTGTTGTTTGGATTACAATTTGCTCATGCTAAAGGTGTTAAATTACTCCATGCCTAAGGAGATGCTGAATTGGTGGTTTGTCAAGTGAGAAGTCTATACCAAACCAAAAATGAAAGACTACGGCACTATCACAATCTTGTATGGGATTGCATTAAAAGTTTTGATGCTTTCAATATTTATATAGTGCCAAGAGAGTTTAATGATCATGAAGATTCATTATCTGTCTCCGAAACCCTCATGGTTACTCATAAAGATTTCAAAGGGAATGAATACACTATTGAGCTAGTCTTTTGACCAAGTATATCTGACAATGCTGACCATTGGCAAGTGTTTAATGGTGATAATCAAATTGTCATTTTTCTAGAAAAGATGGATAGTTTTAAGGAGATTTATTTTGAAGGTAGTGACTCTCCCCCATGGGAATTAGTTTTTGAGAGAGGTTCACAAATTGGTGAAGAGTTTCTTCAACTCAAAGGGAATAAAATCCCAAAAGGTTTGGTTTTTCTTGAGAAGATATTTGATAAGCATGATAGGTATATCAAGTAGCTACAAATAGATTCAATTTCCTCTAAGGAGTTTGATCAAGTAAATTTGAGTACAAAAGAAAATCCTAAAATGGTTAGCATTGAGATATGTTGCACTACTGATGAAAAGCTCAAATTTCTTACTCTTCTTTGCCATTACATTGATGTTTTGGCATATTCTTATGATGATTTGAAATCTCTTAGTCCTAAAGAATTTTGGCATGAAATTCCCCTTAAGATTGGGTCAGTACCTCATAAATAGAAATAGAGGCAATACAATCCCAAAATATCAGTTACTATTCTTTCAAAAATTTAGAAGATGTTGAATGACAAAATAATTTTTCTAATTCACCATTCCACTTGGATCACGAACATAGTTCTTGTAAGAAAAAAGAATGGAGAAATTTGTATTTGCATGGATTTTAGGAATCTCAATCAGTCTTCTCTGAAGGACAAGTACCCTCTACCCATTGTGGATCAAGTATTATAAACAGTGACTGGCTCAAAAATGTTATCAATGTTAGATGGTTTTTTTGGGTATAATCAAGTGGAAGTCAATGAAGCAGATCAATATAAAACCACTTTCACTACACCTTGGGGCACATTTACATATCACAGAATGCCTTTTGGTTTGATCAATGCTGACACCACATTCCAGAGAGTAGTGGACCTTGCCTTCAGAGATGAATTAGGGAAGTTCATCATGGTGTATCTTGATGACTTGACTATTTTCTCCAAACATTGTCTTGATCATGTGCATCATTTACAACAAGTGCTGGAATGCTGTTGATAAAATGGTATTTCTCTCAATCCAAAGAAGTCAATTTTTGGGGTTATATAAGGTAAACTTCTCAAGCACATTGTATCCCAAGAAGGCATAAAAATTGACTTAAAAAGAGTCAAATCTATCCAAAATCTTACTCTACCTGCTAGTAAGACTACAGTTCATTCTTTCTTTAGAAATGTGAATTTTCTATGAAGGTTCATTCCTAAATTCATAGAGAAAACTAGCTATATTTTTGACATGATGAAGGGTAAAGATAATTTTTGTTAGACTACAGAAGGAAAAACAACATTTGAAGATATCAAGAAGGCTATTGCTCATGCCCTAGTCTTGATTTGTCTAAATTATGCCAAAGACTTCATAATATACAGCTATGCTTTTGAACATACACTTTCAACCATTTTGGTTCAACAAAAGGAAGGAGGTGTGGAATCTCCTATATCATTCATGAGTTTCCCTCTAAAAGCTCATGAATTAAAATATTCAAATATAGAGAAGCATGCTTATGCCATGGTTAACGTGGTAAAATAGTTTCGATTCTATATTCTGAATTCACATGCTGTTGTTCTAGTGCCTGATACAACAATAAATTCTATTTTAACTCAACAAGAGTTTGGTACTAAAAGGGGTAGTTAGATTGATAAGATTCAAGAGTTTTATCTTGATATCAAACCTACTAAGCTGATCCGAGGAAGAGGTCTCTGTCAATTTATTGATGATAACATACCAAAAGAAATAGGACATGAAAAAATAAAAGTTGAAGACATGCCAACAGTTATTTTTGTCACTTCTACTAATGAGTGTTATTCCAATATCACTAATTTTATTGCCTACAATGAGTGCCCTACTCACATATCTTATAAATAAAAAAGAAATGTCAATTTGAGAGCTACTAGCTATGTCTTCTGGGACAATGGTTTATACAAAAGGAGCCTTGATGGGGTGTTTTTTCGTTGTGTGGATAAAGTGCAATAGAGTAAACTTTTGGAGTCTTTCCATAATTTGGCTTATGGAGGACATTTTTTTGTACCTGTGCCTACTCATAAGATTCTATGAGCTAGATACTATTGGCTTGTACTATTTTAAGATGCGTAAAATTAGGTACGTAGGTGTGAGTTGTGTCAATAATTCATTTATAAACCCAAGTTAGTTGCATCACCTCTCAAGTCTGTGGTGATTGAAGAACCTTTTCAGCAATGGGGTATTGATTTCATTAGAACTATGAACCCATCCTCAATTTTTGGACACAACTATGTTCTCACTGCAACAAACTATTCTACCAATTAGGTGGAAGCCATTCTAGTCAAGCATGCTACTTTAGAAGTGGTATGTAATTTCCTTAAGGAAAATATTGTTTCCTGATTTTGGGTTCCAAACAAGATTATAGTAGACAATGCCACTTGTTTCTCTTCTCATGAGATTATTGAATTTTGTTACAATCATAGGATTATTCTTTCCCACTCCTCAGACTATTATCCACAAGGAGATGGTCAGGTGGAATCGAGTAACAAGAATATGGTTACTATTATCAAGAAAATGATAGATGACAATTAGAGAACTTGGCATAAAGCATTATTTGATGCTTTATGGGTAGACAAGATTATGCCTAAAATGGAAATAAGTATGTCACCATTTCAACTTTAGTATGGTCTGAATGTAGAAATACCCATTACCTTGGAACTATCAGCACTGAAGTTGGCAAAGGCGGTAGAAGATTCAACTTTTGAAAATTATATTGATAAAAGAATCATGTACTTAACTTAGTTAGAAGAGTAATGAAATATGGTAGTGGACCATATTGATAAACACCAAAATTAGGTAAAGAAACTCTTTGACAAGAAAGCAAGGATTCATGAGTTTCAAATTGGAGACCAAATATTATTATGGGACAAGAGGAGAGAACCAAAAGGAATACATGAAAAGTTTGATTCCTTGTGGAGAGGTCCATTTTCCATTCATCAATTTAGTGGTCAAAATAGTTTTTTACTAAAATATCAAGATGGAATGCCATTCTCACTGCCTAACAGTGGGCAACATTTGAAGCACTTCAATCCTTGAAGTATCAGATAAGTTCATTTGTACATTTGTATTGTCTTTATTTATTGTGTTGTTCATTTAGTTTTTAAAATCTTTCTCTTTTTGGGTGGCTTGACTCTATGGCCCAATGGCATGGATAAAGACACTTAGAGCATGGATTATACTCCCTTCAATCATTTCAAAATATAATTAATGGAAGTTCCCCAATTGGAGCCAACTGTTGTTCGCAAAACTAGTCACTCATTTTTATGGACAACCTGTTGACCATTTTAGTCTTACAGGCCAAAAATGGTCTCCCTCTTTCTAAAAAATGTTCTAAGTAGTCAAGTTATTCAATTACACAAGCATTTTTAGAAAAAGAAATCACTCTTTTTCAAAGGCTTTACAGTCGTGAAAATGAACAAGGTTCAATAGGAGGGTTTTCACAAGAAAAAAATTCAAAACACTTGAAGGCATTTCTTAAGAAATTGATAAGGATAGTTCAACAGTAGGATTCAATGATATGAAATGAACTATATAGACCGACCATAGTCACATTGAACTTTGAACCATTGAACTCTGCTAAAAAGGTTCAAGCAGAAGGTTCAAACAATTAGTTCAATGATACATTGAATTCATAAGAAGATTGAGTGAACATGACTCTTCACAAAACATAAAATATTGATCCACCGAACCGTTGAACCTTTGAACCATTGAACCATTGAACTGGTGAACTCTAAAAGATGGTTCAAGGTTCAAAAGGTTTAAGTGACTAGTGACATCCCCTCAGACATCAAATTTAGGACAATGGAATAACCATTGGTTTACAAATGATGTAGACCTAAGGACAAACTCTGTGACCTACTGAGGAAGGAGTCAGAGAAGCTAGTAAAAGGTGAGAGGATAGCCTTGAGAGCTTGGACCACTAGGAAGAGACAAAATGTAACAAGGAAAGAGTGAAAAAAATAGATAATCCAAAAACGTTGGTAGAAGAGTTATTTCAGTGGGTGGAATAGTCCACCAAGTGGTTATCAAAGAGTATAAGCAGTCAATGGTGCAGCCTATTTTTCTTCATTTGAGTAAAGACGAGTGGACAGTCATGTAAGTATCATAAAGAGGAGAAGCCTTGCCTTTCAGAGGACTAGGAAACCCATGCTTTTGAAGAGACATTTGATATGATTTAAATGCCAAAGTTAACACTAGTAATCTACTCCAACATGGCCCCTTCACAGGATTTATTCTTTCCAATGCATTCAAGGAAACATGGGCCATTTGTGGAAAGGAGTGCCAAAGTCTTTCTTTTGAATGCTATATATTGTAATATCTCATTTTTGAGAAAGAGAGGATCTCTAAGTTATTAGAAGCAAAACTCTACCCAAATTGAAAGGCATTTTTGAGACTTTGAGCTTAGATTGTTAATCAAATTTTGTCAAGTGAATGAGAAAGCAAGTGACCTTTCAAACTTTGTGTTGAAATAACTTGTGTTATGTAAGAAATTGTTCTTATGTTCTTTTCCTAAATATAATCTTATCCATTTGATCAAATAAGTAGAGTGAGTGAAAATAATCTGGGAGATGTTTCGAAGCTGATTATGGAGACTTTGTGCTACCATAATAGTCTTTAGTTTATGTTTTAGTGCCTTAGGACGAAGGATATTGGCAAGGCTTCGAACTACCTTTATATTTTGTAATCATATGCTCTGTTGTAGTTTTTGGTGAAGAATTTGGACTGCACCTCATTCTACTATGATATAAGTCATAAATTAGTGAAAGAAGCAATGAAAGACTTTGTGCTTTCATGGGTTTTTGGTGGATTCAGTTATTACCCAGGAAGTTTTCCTCTTGTTTTGTGAATGTCATTTTTGAAAAAAGAGAAATGGATGATATAATTTCACCCTTGAGTTACTATTTAGTATAGGTTAAGTTTGTGATAGTCTATAGGTAACCTCCCCTTGCTGAGAGGAGAGATTTATCTCATTACGCTGTAGATGATATACCCATTTTTCCTTTAGTTAGTTGACGATAAAATATTCATCCAACACTCTTCAAATAGTAACATTTTTCAATTCAATTTAAAATTACCTATCTCAAATAAGAGAAAATATTTTTTTCATAACCTTTATCTACAAATTAAAAACCATCTTTCTCACCATAGTGATTGTCCAACCATACACACAAAAAATTTCATGCACCATTCTTTTTTGTTCATCCACTTTCCATGTTTACAACCTATTTATTCATCACATTCGAATGGAATACATTCCTAAAATATAAAAAATTGACTCTACCACCCTATCAAGAATCATAACTAACTCTTGAAGTCTTTTCCGATGTTGAGATCCTCCATTACATGCATTTTTTTGATTTTACATAAAATGTCCAATGTATGACCATGTCTAAAGACTAAGGAACATAGTAAGGAAATTTTTTCATTGTCATAAGACATTTTATATATTTTAATACACTTTGACACATTTATACCATGCATGAAAATCCTTCAACAAGGCTTAGAATTTCAAATTTTCAAATAGTGCCATTTTGGAGGGAAAATCCAAAATTCAAATTTTATGAAACTTTGGCTAGCCTTGATCACACTTAAGAAAAAATTAGGACCTGAATCACCTATAAAACACATAAAATATAAATTAAAACCAAAATTTAATTCATTTTGGGGTCCATAATGATGCCCTTGCATCATACTACCAAGCTAAAGAATTTTTGGCATATGAATTAACTTGGTGTATGCTCCTCCTTAGTTGCTCTGTACTTCTTGATTAAATGTTATTGCTACTAATTTCCTCTTTTAGAGATTAACATGCTTTTAGGACCCAAAATTAAGCCTCATTTGGTTCTTAGTATTCGTTACTATACCTACACATGTGATAAACTTGTTAAAAAAATCATTGCTATTATCTTTTGTTGCTTGCTTTAGATGTGTATACCATGCTTCCACTTCTTTAAAATGATCCATCACAACCTTCCTTCCATAAGGCAATACTTATAAAAATGTATCTTATTCATCCTTCACCCATTCTCCTTATTTTTTATACTTTACCTCATCCATATCAACTCTTTGGTCCTTATATGCCATTTACTTGCCTAAATGCTTGGTTTACTGCTGCATATCATATTCATAACTACCCTTAACCTCATATATACACAAGGAATGCATGTTCTCATCTAAATGATCATTATCTTGACTTAACACTCTCATACTATTCCCTTAATTTGGTTGTCCTTCTTAGACCTGATGTACACTACTCATCTCTTGTCTTTTCAAGACTTTCTCATGCATTGGAGCTTACCTATTAATCCCTCAATGAAATCATAAATAGAAATATTCACCATATGATAAGATAAACTTGAAAAAAACTCACTCAAATACTTAATTAAATTGTTTTTACTTGGCATAGGTTCACATTCTTCATCTTGGGCTACCTCAATCTCCTTGGGATGTTCATCCGTCTTCACATCTTCATCTTGTTGCTCCACTAACTCTTTGTAACCTAAAACAAATACCTTAGAATAGACATAAACAACTTTATCATCATTGTTCAAAGGCAATAATGTATAATTTACTCCCTTGTGCTCTAAAGAACAGGTGGTATTCACCCCATCATGACTAGTTGACCTGTCAAAGTACCAAGGCCTTCCTATTAAGACATGACATACACCTATGGGGATGATATCACACATGAACTAATCCTTATAGGTTACAATATAAAAATATATTAAGCATTATTCATTAACAAGTATACTATATCAATTTTGAAGCCAAGAAACTTTATAAGGTTCAAGATGAGGCAATCTTTTGAGACTAAGTTTGCTTACCATCTCATTTGAAACCAAATTATTCATTCTTCCTAAATATATAATCATTTTATAGAATTTACCATGATACTTACATTTGTCATGAAGAGTGTTCTCCATTGTGTAGGTTCTTTCTCCTTCGGTGGCTTCAATAATGTTCTCATCAAGAGTAACCCTCCTTTAGGTGCCACTGTATGTGAGTCTAATCCAACACTCTCTTCCTCTATAGGCTACACCATTTGATTTTTCTCTCATTATTATATCTCCTTTCTTACTTCTCTTATGGACAATCCAAATATTTATGACTTACATACTTGTTGCATTTGAAACATTTTCCTCTAAAAACCACTAGTTCCTCTTCCTCTATATGAATCTCCACCTCTGCAACATGGCCTCCTACCTCAATAACCAACTCTAGGTTGTGTTTCATGCCTTTGTCCAGTACTTTCATCTTCCTCATATACATTCTTGCTATCATAATCTCCTCTTCATTTCTATGTTTTCCTTCTTTCCAACTTATCCTCAGCTTTTAAGGCTATTTGGTGTGTTTCTTAAATTGTTTCAAAGTCAAAATATTTATCTCATATTGTATGGAGAACTTGAGACCATTCATATACCTTACTACCTTCTCATCATCCTCTTTGAAATGTCCTATTCTAATTGTCAATCTATGAAACTCTTTGGTATATTCATTCACTGAATGATCCTTTTGTTTAATATTTTAAAACTTCATAAATAAATGTGTGTGGTAGTCCTTGGGCATGAACTTTGCCTTCATCTTCATCACCATCCTATCCCATGATTGATTTTGGATTTTCCTCTTCTCCTTCTCTCTTCTTAGATTCCATCCCACCACAAAGAAGTATGTCCTCTCAATATTGTGACTATAAATTTAACTTTCTTAGTGTCATACACCTCCTCATACTTGAAATAATTTTCCATGGCTACTATCTAATCCTTCAACTCATCCACATTAAGATTGCGTTTGTACATTGGTACATCTAGTTTTGGTTTTGAGCCCCTCTTCATCATGGATTTGATCAAAATTTCCTCCATTATTACTTCTCTTTCTTATTCCTCTTCTGATCTAAGAGCTTCCTCTTCTCTATCATTATCATCTTCAGCTATGACCCTTCTTCTTTGAGCTATCTTCATGGCTACCATTCTAGCCTGCATATTCCTCATTTTAATGACCAAATTGGCCACATTATGTTACATTATTTGAACTGATGTAGTTTGCATTTGCCTTGATACCATTTTATCTTCTTAATCTTATCCTTTGACTATCCTTATGCTCTGATACCAAAATGATGTGGAGCTTACACAAGCTTTCTTTTTCTTGTCCTTTGAACAAAAAATCACTTCACTAGTCTTAGGCTTAAGGATTCATCCACCATGCAAAAGTATAATTTCTCAGGATAGTTACAAGATTAAAAAGTATTTATCTTTCTTAAAAGATTCTCCAATAACCTTCTCTACCTCTTTTGAAACTATCTCAAACACTTACCTTACACATGCACCTTTGCCTTTCCAAGTAACATTCCTTATAGCCCTTTTCCACATGTAAATGGGTTAGTACAAAAAATTACCAACAATTATGACTTATTAATGTTATAATATTATTTTTATTTTTTAAATACACATGTGTACCCATTTTCATGACCTATCTCACTCCCTAGGTCTAGTTTCACCTTTGTAGCCTTCCAAATTAGGCCTTCTTTAGCCCTTTTCCAATGCCTCTAGCTAGAAAACCATACAAACTGGTTTGTATAGGTTTGGAAGTGACTTAATCAGTTAGGGAACTTAAAATATGAAATAATACAAAATTTTAAGATTTTTTAAGGGTTAATTTTCCTAGAATGAGCAAAACCCTAGTTGCTAGGGTTTGTGAAGACTATATAGGCTGAGGGTAGATAAAATTCAATATCTTGAACTAGAAATAGTTTCAAACCAAACTAATGACTGAAAAAGTTATATCTAGGCTACATGATTTTTTTTCTTTAATAAATTCTTCAAAACCCTTTCTTCATTCACAACATGGAATTCTCAGTCATGTTTGACTGTGTTCTTTAGTAGAAAACAAGGGTTAAACAAGTTTTGATGTTGTTTCACTATATTTTCAATTTTTAAGGACTCCATGACCTAAAAATGGTTATTATCACCTTTCATAAATATAAAAAACCCTTCACAACCTCATTTTTAATCAAAACAAGATTCAATACCAAGTTATAATATACAGACTTCTTGGCTTTGGGTTTGTGTGCTTACCAAGAACAAGGTTTATGACTGAAAGTGAAACATGACCAATCTATAACAAAAATATATTAAAAAAATATCTCTCCTCTCTATTCATACATGTGTTCCTTCACTAAGGTATCCATAAAACTCCATAAAGAAAAGGATTTATACTCAGATTACCTTTTGAACAAACTGAGCAAGTGCATTTTTTATTTATAGACTGTCTATCTCTTCAAACAATAAAATTTTTAAATTCAATTTAAAATTATATGTCTCAAATAAGAGAAAATAATTTATTAATAACCTTCATTAACAAAAAAACAACCATCTTTCTCACCACAGTGATCATCCAAGAATACAAAGCTCTATTTCAGTGATACCAATACCATGCACATAGAAATTTTCTTGCACCATTCTTATTTACTCATCCACTTTTCATGTTTACAACCTCTTTATTCATCACATTCAAATGGATTACATTAATACAATATCAAAAAATGACTCTAACACCCTATCAAGAATCATAACTAACTCTTGAATTCTTTTCCCATGTTGAGATCCTCTATTACATGCATTTTTTTTATTTTACATAAAATGTCCAATGTATGACCTTGTCTAAAGACTAAGGAACATAGAAAAGAAATTTATTCATTATAAGAACTTTTATACATGTTTATATACTTTTAAAACTTTATAACATGTATGAAAATCCTTCAATAAAACTTAGAATTTCAAATTTTCAAATAGTGCCATTTTGGAGAGAAAATATTCAATTCAAATTATGCAACTTTGTCTAACCTAGATCACACCTAAGATAAAATTAGGACCTAAAGCACATATAAAACACATAAAATAAAAATTAAAACAAAAATTAAATTCATTTTAGGGTCCATAAGGATGCCCCTACATCATTATGCCTTCCTGGATTAGCTTTGTCCTCATCCCATTTAAGGACTAAATCTTCCTCTTTAAAGTCTCTTGAAGAAGCTCCTTTGTCAAAATATATCTTCAATTGTGCTTGATGGGATTCCATGGAAAACATGTAATGATGTCTTGTCTCTTCTATCTCTATGAGTTGAGCATATTTAATTTTCATTGGCTCATTCTCTAAAAGCTCATGTTGATGCATTAGTTCCAAATTAGGAAATTCAAAAGAATTGGGCATTCTTGTTTCCTTACCATATACAAACTTATATAGATAATTATATATTTATCTCTTATAGGTGATCCTATCAACCCATAGATTTGAATTCAATTTGAGATTATATGACCTTTGATTATTTTCAATAGTCCTCCTGATGATCTTTAATAGATTCTTATTAGTGGACTCATTGAGTCCATTGCCTTGTGGATAATAATTTGATGAAGTACTAAGAAAAAAATATGTTGAACTACCCAATGTCTAATTATAGACCCAAAGAAGGCCACAACATTGTTATAAATAATGGTTTAAGGGACTCTAAAACTAGTAAGCAAACCTTCATATAAATCTAGAACATTGGACTCATTTGCTTCTTTTAATGCCACTAATTCTATCCATCTAGTAAATTAATCTATAACAATCAATATCCATTTATGTTTTGAGATTGAAGAGAAGTTAATGAGACTAATAAATTCCACTCCCCATTGGATAAATTGTTGATTCACTACAATTAGCTGGAGAGGTAAGGTTACAATTTTCACCTTTCTAACAAACATAACACATTGTCTGCATTTCCTAACCTATGCATGATAATCACTAAATATGTTTGGCCAATAATACCCACTTCTCATGATATTTTGAGTTGTTATTATCATTAACTAATGTCCTCTACCATGTCCATCATGGAACTACTTAGGTAATCTTTGTTTTTGAGATGACTCTATATATCTTAGAAACATGCCATTGATATCTTTCTTGAACAAAACACTATCGACAAAGAGAAAATGAATTGACTTCAATATGAAATATCTCCTTTTTGAAGGGGTCAAAAGAGAAATATAAATACCATTTTAGAGGTATCTTACCATGTCTTGGAACCAGTGATGAGTCCAGGATATGCTCATTAAATGTATAATATATGACCTCATCTTACTCTCTCTTTCTATTAAGTTCAACTACATTTTGTGACTTTTATTTGATCTAATATGAGTTAGGATGTAATTGTCCATCTTTTGTTGATTCTGATTCTAACATTTAAAATCTCTATAATTCTTAACAAAGTGTTTTGGAATATTCAAGTTTTTAATAAAATAGATCATTATCAAGCTGAAGAACAAATATGAAGTGGATTGCATGTTTTTGGAAGCATTGGAATTAATACAACTTAGTTCTAGAACTCCACCACACTATTACAAGTTCTATCACTTAGTTTCAAAACTTTCAAACTTAGTTGTGGAACTTTTAGATTTAGTTCTAAAATTTTTATACTTAGTTCTAGAACTCTATATTTAGTTCTAGAATTATCAGAATTAGTTTTATAACTCCTATAGATAAGCTCCAGAACTTTCACGGTTAGACATGGAATGATTTCCTTTAGTTTTAGAACTCTTCTAAAGTTCCAAAATTGATAAATATCTATTCCAAATGACCAGTGATCTATCAAATCAATGATCCTATTAATCAGGAGTAGAATTCCAATTTCCATACTTGCATATCCAAGACACTTATCACATAGTTGTACATCTAGCCACATTTTAATTTAGCATCTATTTTGGGCATGATTCAGTTCCATCGTATCCATAAAATAGTTATGGCCATCAATGCACCACAAGAATAAAAATATATATACAGACCTAGAAGAATATAGGAATAATGGTAATAATTGAAGAATAGAGGAATAAGGATAGATATATATTGATCTAGTACATTTTTGTAATGCAGAACATTTTATCAATAAAATAGCCATTTCTGTTTTGAGAGAGAATTAAGTTGTTCAATCCTACTTCTAGGCGGAGCAAGGGCCCACTCCTCCAAGAACCAGAATCTTCATTTTTATTGGCATTTATATTTTATTTTCAAAAACAAATAGGTAGATCTGTTAAATTTATAAATGCTTTCAATTCCTTAAGTTAAAATTTGTTGTAGATTTGTCCTTGCAAGTGTTATATATTAATTTCTCATTTCTTTGCAATCATTTTCCAAGCATTCTAAATTATGTGTTTAATTCTATAAAGTTTGTTCATTTTTAGCAATCTATTTCATTCTGTAAAAGTGTGTTTATTTTCAGAAAATTCATTTCTAAAAAGTGCATTTATTTTCAGCAATTCATTTCTGTAATATGTGTTTATAAGATTTTAACCAAGAAGTCCTTAAGACATTAAAGATCTCCCAAAACAAAAAAAAAATACAAATACCTACAATCAATTACTAAATTGCTAAGATTCTTCTTATTGCATATAGCTTTAGACGCACCCTTGGTTGAATATGACATCAACAAAGAGTTGATTAAATGAATGGAATAACGACACCCATCATTTTTGGTGCCATTATCGGGGACCACTAGTTGGATTTTTCTAATTAGGTGTCAACAAGAGCAACAATCATACATTTAGTAATTGAAGAAATCTTCCCTAAGTTATCACAAAATTTATGAGTAGACCAATAGACTCCAAGGGTAGATTTCTCCCAAAAATATTTGAATAAGAATTTCCATCATCCTCCAATTCAAATAAGGAAGTTGACCAAGAATTGGAGGCACCATTATCTCCTACAAGACAAGAAGCAAAGTTGCCATCTTTGGAATTTTTGGATCAATCACCAGAAGTAAGTATAAATTTAAGAAGGAGGATTATTTCTCAAGATCCATTGAGGGAAAGTTTTTATTCTCAATTGAGTAGTCAACCTCCTACTCCTGACTTTTCACCATCCTCAAATCATATTACATACCACATTGACTGGGAGAAGGGACTAGAAAATACTAGAGAGATGGCACGAGAAGTTGGAAGAGAATATGAGAGAACTTTTACCTATCCCATTCAGTTGGAGGATGATAAAAACACTATGAATAATATTTCACCTTCAAACTTACCCACATTTAGAAGAATGTCATCTAAGGATCTTGACCAATTTCTGTTTGAGTTTCAAGTAGTATGTTAGACTTATGATTATAAGATAGATAATCAAAAACTCAAGTTGTTTCCATCTACCCTGAAGGATACATTAATGAGGTGGTTTATGGGATTAACATCTAATTCTATTACCAATTGGGAACAAATAGAAACTATCTTCCTAGACAAATATCAAGATTATTATAGAGGAAGAAATCAAAAAGAAGAATTTTTTAAAATCAAATAAGAAGAGGATGAAAATATGAAAGATTATTTGGATAGATTCCTCTTTGTGAGTAAAAGATGTGGATTTTTACTTCAAGAGTTAAGTAAAACCATCTTTCTCAAAGGTTTAGATGATGAATCTAGGGAAACCCTTGATTTAATTGGCAGTGGAAACATTGCTCAATTAAGAATGAATGAAATCATAGAAATTTATATAAGCTATTCAAGGATAAGGGTGGACCTAGAAAAGGAAAAATGGTTAAAAATTTGAATCTAGATATGAACAAATTGATGGATGAATTGGAAAACTTTAAAATAGACATATTAGTTCAATTAACCTCCACCATGGATGGATTGTAAGCTAAAGCAAATGCCAAAATTGAACCATTAGCCATGTATTATCTTAAATGTAGGAAGAAGCATGCAATAAGAGAATGTCCTTTGAATAAAATAGAAGTATGTCTTGTTTGTGAATCTAAAGAATATGATACTCACACTTGTTCTCTTCTTCCATTCATAAAAAATCAGCTCAAACAAACCAGTACATCATCCACCATAGAATAATTGAATTTTGTTCAAAGACAACCCAACCAAGGGCAGTTTATGCCAAGATTAGCTCCTAATCCTTGGATGATGCCATGGGTAGCTCAAATAGCACCACAAAGTTGGGGATAGCCACCTTGGGCCCCTCAACCAACATGGCATCCTCAAGATTGGGCAAGTCAATCTTGGTATACTCAGGGAAATTAGCAACCTTAGGTTGGTCAAGGAAATCCTTATGCTTGGCCATAACCTAGATGGGGCCTTAATAATTATGTGCAAGGGAAACATATCCAAATTAGAACTAACAAGCCATAATAGGATCTCTAGCACAAAATTCATAGGATAAAAATGTAGTCCAAACATAAATGCCAACACAACCAATAGCAAACTCAAGAAACAAACAAATAACTCCTGTATATGAAACAAAACTAGAAAAATTAGTTAATCTAAATGCAATGGATTGTAAAGACATTCAAACTAGATCTAGCAAAATAGTTAGTAGTCTACCTGTTATAATCACTGAGATGATAGAAAAAGATGAAACCCTTAGTCTGATTGCACCTAAGGAAGATGAAAAAAATAAGGAACCAGAAAGAAACTCTACTGAGATTCCATTTCTAGAAAGATTTAAAGAAGCCATAGAAATTAAGCAATCTGAATTGGTGCAGGAATCAATGATATTCCAGAGTTGAACAAGTTAATCAAACTACTATATTTTAAAAAAATTGGAAAAAAGAAGCAATACCCCAGGACTATTAAAGTAGATGGGAAACTTGCTGATTTATTACTAGGACAATTCCTACTTTCCAAATATAGAGATTTTGGAAGCCCTATTATTTATGTCTCTATAGGGAATAAAGATATACATAAAAATTTAATTTATTTGGGAGTAGCCATCAATGTAATGACAATGGAAACTTTGAAAACATTACCATTAATATGCATACACCCTACTAACACCATATTACAGATGGCAGATCAGTCTATAATAAAACTAGAAGGAGTTATTAAAGATGTGGTAGTAATGGTGGAGTCATGGGAATATCCAGTTGACTTCCTTATATTGCAGCCAAAAGGTAAAACACTTGGTTATCCCATTATCTTGGGCAAACCATGGTTATCTACATTTTCTACCTTAATTGATTGTAGGTAAGGTGATATGACTATTTAAAATAGTAAGAATTCTAAGCAAATTTCATTATATCCCTCTGCATGACCTTTTATTGATAATCAAGAGAAATTATGGGTTGATAATCCTGATATTAATGAGAAAAATATGTCTTCTTTGGCTATGATAACACTGCAAGATCATGTACAGGAAATAGAAGATATGGTTAATCCTCCATTGAATGTAACCAATTATCATTGGAGCAGTCGAGATTAGTTTTGGAACTTATAGAATCTATTCTAGAAACATCACAGTTAGTTTTAGAACTACACCAATAATAATTCCTTGCAAATGAAGATAATTTCACTCTAGAGGAATGAGATTTATCTTGGGGAGAGGAAGGATCTATAGCTTTAGCTTTACAAATATCAGGAGATGATGAAGAATTTATAGAAAATAGCAGTAACAAGGAGTTCGACCTACAACAAGATAAGTATCACAACTCTTCCTGCTGTCCTTTGTCCAAAATTCTATCTCAAGGAACTTTTAGAGATGTTGTTACATATCATATGTTGTTACCACATGCATGTCCACTAAATACCTTAATGGAACCCTTTCAACAAATCAGTTCATCATATGCTGAAACCAAACATGTTGAGATTCAACTAGGTAAAATTTTGAATATTAATAACTGGTTAAAGAATGATGAAGAAGCCAAACTATTTGAGGTTCTAAAGAATCATACTAAAGCTTTTTCTTGGGAATATAGAAAAATGAAGGGAATTCATCCTAGTATCTACACCTATCACATTTATACTAAAAACATTAGACTAGTTAGGTAACCTTAGAGAAGGATTAATCCAGCCTTAAGGGATATAGTCAAACAAGAAATTGAAAAACTATTACAAGTAAGTTTTATCTACCCTATCTCAGATATCCAGTGGGTGTCTCCTCTTGTAATTGTCCCTAAAAAAATGGAAAATAGAGAATTTGTGTTGACTATAGGGAACTAAACAAATCCACCCTGAGAGATTATTTTCCCTTACCATTCATAGATCAAGTCTTAGACAACCTTTCAGGTAAACAGTACTTTTCCTTCTTGGATGGCTTTAGTGGATAAAATTAAATCAAAGTTGCTGCTAAGGATCAAGACAAAACTACATTTACTTGTCTATGGGGTACCTTTTATTACATGGTATTGCCATTTGGACTAGTAATGCTCCAAAAACCTTTCAAAGAGCTGTATTAGTAATTTTTTTAGACCTAAAAAATGACTGTGTAGAGGTATACATGGATGACTTTACTATGCATGGAGATACATTTGATGATGCCTTGAAAAATTTAGATAGATTATTAACAAGATGTGAACAACATCACTTGTCTCTTAGTCACGAGAAATGTTTGATGATGGTTGATGAAGGTATTGTATTAGGACACCATATTTCAAAAAGAGGAATTCAGGTTGACCAAAACAAAATCAAGATTATTTTAGACTTGCCTATTCCTCAAACCCCCATAAATATCAAGTCATTTTTAGGGCATGTTGGATACTATAGGTGCTTTATCAAGAATTTTAGTAAAATTGCTGCCCCCATGTTTAAGTTTCTTATCAATGACTATGAATTTATTTGGAATGAAAAGTGTCAACATGATTTTGAAGAAATTAAAGAGAAATTAGTAATTTCCCTAATATTGAGAGGACCTAATTGGGAGAAACCTTTTTGCATCCAAATTGATGCCTCAAATAACTCAATTGGTGTAGTTTTAGGACAAAAAGATGAAGAAGGAAAAATGTATGCTATTTACTATCTCAGTAAAAATCTTACGCCCACTGAAAGAAATTACACTACCACTGAAAAAGAATTTCTAATTGTGATCTATGTAATTAATAAATTTAGACATTACATTATAGGGTACAAAATATTTGTACATACAGATCACTTAGCAATTAAATATTTAATGAATAAATCAGTGGTTGGAGGTAGAATAATTAGATAGTTATTACTTCCACAAGAATTTGATATTACCATTGTGGACAATCTAGGTAAATCTAATGTGGTAGCTGATTTCTTGTCAAGACTGACCACTACAGGGGAGTAGGATCCAGTCAAGGACAAATTTCTAGATGAACAATTATTTATTATTTCAGTTGATACACCATGGTTTGCTAACATGGTAAATTATCTTACAATAGGGAAGTTTCCTCCTTTCACTAAAAAACAAATAAAGAAGTTAATCAAAACCAGTGCATAGTTCAAATGGTTAAATGGAATGCTATTTAAATGTGGTCTTGATTTGGTTTTATGAAGGTGTGTAAGAGAAGATGAAATATTTGACATCCTCTGAGCATGTCATTATGAACCAAGTGGAGGACACTATTTAGTGAAAAGAATAGCTCACAAGATACTTGGCATTGGTTACTATTGGCCATCTTTGTATAAAGATGTGAAGAGATATATCAGGTAGTGTGATCCTTATCAAAGGATGGGACAACCAACCTTTACCAATGAAATGCCTCTACAACCTCAAATAGTGATTGAACCATTTGATAGATGGGGATTGGATTTTTTTGGACCCGTTAATCCTCCTTCATAGGGAAAAGAGCACATTCTTGTGTGTAATAATTATGTGACAAAGTGGATAGAAGTGCATGCTTTAACAAATGCCACTAAAGAAGTAGTTATTGATTTCCTTTGGCATAGAATTATGGTAAAGTTTGGAGCACCAAGAAGCTTAGTTTCAAACCAAGGACCACAATTTATGTCTAATATAATACAGGCTTTCACAATGTATTATCAGATCAATCATAGGAAGTCATCTCCCTATCACCCTAAAACAAATGGACAAGTTGAAGTAACAAATAGAGAATTAGAAAACATCCTCACTAAA
Organism: Torreya grandis; assembly: GCA_037957365.1. NCBI lineage: Eukaryota > Viridiplantae > Streptophyta > Pinopsida > Cupressales > Taxaceae > Torreya > Torreya grandis. The sequence continues at coordinate 1,732,722 of JARHVA010001107.1, forward strand.
ATAGTTGAATCAAGAAGAAGAGATTGGGTAAAGAGACTACTTGAAGCTGTTTGGGCTTACAATACAACTTGGAAAACCAAAACAAAGTTTTCACCATATGAGTTAGTCTATGGGAAAAATCCCTTGTTGCTTATTGAGTTTGAACTATAGACATTGAGGATAGCAGCTAAGGTGGGAATTGAATTGGATGTAGCTCAAAAGGAGAGAATCCTTCAACTCAATGAGTTGGATGAATTGAAAATGGAAGCACTTCACTAGATAGAGATAATCTAAGATAAAAAGAAGTAATGGCATGATTCACATATCAAGGAAAGGCAATTCAAAGTAGGATATTGGGCATTGTTGTTTGATTCTAAGTACCAATAATTCAAAGGAAAATTGAGAACCAAATGGTTAGGACCTTATCAGATTGAGCAGATATTTGACAATGGTTCTATCCAGTTACTCCCCATTTATTACAGTAGAAGAATAGTCTTGGTTAATGGACATAGCCTAAAACTTTATAGGAAGCCTCCTACTAAGGATGAATTCTTGAAGCAGATTGAAGTAGACAAAGAATTTGATCATATGGAAGAACCCAGTTCTTCCAAAATGATTAAATAATTAGATGAATAGATCCAAAATAAAGGGAAGAGAATAAAAAATAGTAAATGGCATTCTCTTCCCCAATAAAAAAATTAAAAAATAAAAATAAAAAATTCAATTAAAAAAAATCTCTCAAAGATCAATTAAAAACCAACGATGGTAGTTGATCTTCTCAAATAAATGGCTAATTCAAAATAAAAACTTCTTTGGAATTCTAACTATTTCTAACCATTTTCCTTTTTGTTTCACTTTTTTTAGGATGATGAGTCATCATGATGGAGGGATTACATCATTAAGGATGGTAATTATGTTTTTAACTTGTTAAAGGTTAGATTGAAAGTTCACATGTGTGATTAGACTTTATTTAAAAGATTAGTATGATGAGTCATCTATTGTACATCATGATTAAAAGTGAGAAATCATGAGAAAAATATTGATGGAATAAATTGGTGGCATAATTTTAAAGAGTCATTATTATTATTGAATCGACAAAGTAAAAACTAGCTACAAAAAAACTTCAAGAGAGATACAGTGAATTAAATTCATTAGTTTTGTAGTATAGTATAGTAGTTTAGTAGCTAAATTTGCCAATTCCACAACCAAAGTCATCAATTTTATCACTAAGAGAAGAGTTCTTTAGCTATCCTACGTAATATTAAAGAAGAACTAATCATGGGGATTAAAAATAAGTTAAAACCAGAGGATGATACCCAGCTCCTTGCATATGAAGAAGTGGAAACTATCTTTTAATAAGCAAGATGGCTGGAGTTTTAGAGGAAATTTTCCAAATATAATGATGAATTGGTAAGAGAATTTGTTATCAATTTAGAGTTAACAAGGACAAAGATTAGGAATGTTTTCATTCCTTTTACTATGAATGTAATAAGTGAGATATCTAGAGTACCAATGGTACATGTCCCAAACCCTGTTAAAGGGACATTAAAAGACTTGGTTGAAACCCTACTAAAAGATGGGGAAGCTGAACCCTAGTATTTAACAACACAAAGAAAATCATCAAAGGAGTCAAAAGGGATAGCTTGCCCAAACTCTTTGATAGAGTAGAATTTTGGATAGTTAATTATTTAACCTGTGATGGGAAATTTGGGTCAATAGGAAGAGAAGTCTTGAAAATCCTCATATACCTTAGATATGGAGCTAAAAAACCAAAATATATAGTAAACCTTCTAGGATTTCTTTTTGACTCCATCCATACAATGGCCCAGAGGTATTCTTGGGGTGTAGGAACAATTCGACATCATGGGTTAGTACATTTAATATGCCAGCACCATTTCCTTTCAAAGAAAAATGGGGAATAAATGTGGGAGAAATTTCTTGGCAAGTTTAGGTAGAACCCTGGTATTTTCAGAAGAGTAATAGAAACTCCTTCCCCTTCAATTCATTTGGAAACTAATACCACTACTAAGGAAAAGAAAGAACTAGGAGGAAAGGAAATACGAAAAAGAAGAAGATTTGGAAGAAGAGCTAAAACTGCAGACCCTACTATTCCTTCTCAAGAAATTCCTTCTTTTATAAAAGCTACAGGAAAACTAATACCTATATTTGAAAGTGACGGTTCACCTAGACCTAAGCAAGAGGTGAAAATTAGAAGAAGCTCTAAGACGAGACCCATTTTTACAAATTTTGAGGCTCCTCAAAGAAGGAGAAGTCATAAAAAGTCTAAATAAATTCCAAAAGAGATGGAAGAATAAAAAGGGCTAGAAACTAAAGCTGTTGATATTTTGGGTAGCATAGCCATGACTCCTCTTGGACCAAGCCAAAAAGAAAAAGAAAAATAAGATGAAAGATTTGAGAAGCAAGTTTTCTAAGAAATGGGTGAGTCAACAACACCATCACATGAAGAAGATGAATAGGCATCTTAGAACAGGAAGGGGAAATCCCCTCTGGTGGAAGAAGAATGCTTAACTCCCCAAGAAATTTCAAAAAAAGAAGAAAATTAGCAGGTTAAATAGGCTCTATTTTTGTCTAGAGCAGAGCTCATTATCAAGAAAAAGGATGAGGAATTGGATTTACTCAAACTCAAATTAGAATAGAGAGAAATGCTCCTTAAAGAATTAATAAACCAGTTCACAGCCAAGACTGAGAAATTAGCAGAGATTAAAAGGCAACTAGTGGAGAAAGAGGAACAATGTAAAATTTCTAAGAGATAGACTGGTGTGTCAATAGTCTCTACATAGACTAAATTGACTTATCTACCTCTCAACCAATTATGGGATGATACATGTAGGGAACTCAGTGTAGTCAAGACATCTAATAAGGACTTGAAAAGCAAAATGGAGGAAGCAAAGAAAGCAAGGAAGGAATGGGAAGAAAAATTTTACAAGAAGGAAAAAGATAAATATAAATATCTTGTGAAAATAAAAATGGTTTGCATGATGAGTGAGAAACTACTTGCATGAAGAAGACCTCCTACATATAGTATTTTTTTAAAGGAATAATTCATTCACTGAAAGTTGGCAAGGATAGCATGTGGCATTCCACATGAAATAAAAGATGAAGCTAATTTCTTGGCAACCTATTCCTTAGCCAATGCATAATAGAAAAATCTTCTCTATGAATTTTACCTTTACAATTTCATGCTGGAAAAGAATTTAGGTTATATGATTAGTTTGTATGTAGGAGAAAGCCATATTAATGCATTTGTTTCTATTCTTTAAAATTAGATTGCATGGAAAGAGAGGGAGTCAGAGCATCTATCAAAGGCTAGTTCATCTAGTCTCTATATGAGAATTCATTATGGTAACCCATCCACCTTTGCTTCACATTTCAGATCCCATGCGTTTGATAGAAGGTTCAAGGAACCTTATCTTGCCAATTTACAAAAAAGCATTAACTCTTTCACCTCTTATGAAAAGGAAAATTTTGATAATATTTATGATGCATTTTTGAAAATATGGGAATTCATTGAAAATAAGGGAAGTAATATCCCCATCAAATTTGATTTGGAGTTTAGCAAGGGAAAAAGATTTATGCACAATAATTTCTCAGATCAATGAAGCTCACAGGTGCATATGGATAGAAATGTGAATAAGGCCACCTTTACTTCTCACCCCCATATCTCCTTAGCAAAATAGAGAACCTCAAGATCCCACTCAATTTGAGGAATGGAAGAGAAAAGTATAAGTAGGAGCAGGGTATAGTACCTCTGAATCAAAGCATTGGAATATTAAGTTCCAGCCATTTGATCTAAGCAATCAAATGGAATATAGAATATACAATCCCAAATTTTAAGAGTAAAGTTTGTAAAGGAACTTAAAAACAAGTATGGGGGAAATGATGAGACTAGGATATGCCCATTAAATGTATAATAAATGGCCTCATCTTACTCTCTCTTTTTATTAAGTTTGACTGCATTTTGTGACTTTTATTTGATCTGATATGAGTTAGGATGTAATTGTCCATCTTTTTTTTTATTGTGATTGTAACATTTAAAAGCTCTATAATTCCTAACAAAGTGTTTTGAAAATTTCAAGTTTTGTAATAAAATAGTCCATTATCAAGCTGAAGAACAAATATGAAGTGGACTGCATGTTTTTGGAAGCATTGAAATCAATACAACTTAGTTTTTGAACTCCATGATGCAATTACAAGTTCTATCACTTAGTTCTGGAACTTTCAAACTTAGTTATGGAACTTTCAGTTTTAATTTTGAAAATTTTGGAATTAGTTTTTAAATTCTATATTTAGTTCTGGAATTATTGGAATTAGTTATAAAACTCCTACAGATAAGCTTTAAAACTTTTGCGGTTAGACATAGAATGATTTTCTTTAGTTTTGGAACTCTTCTAAAGTTTTGGAACTGATAAAGATCTATTCCAAATGGTCAAAGACCTATCAAATCAATGATCCTATTGATTAGGAGTAGACTTCTAATTTCCATACTTGCATATCCAAGATACTTATCACACAGTTGTACATCTAGCCACGTTTTAATTTAGCATCTATTTTGGGCATGATTCAGTTCGATCATATCCATGAAATAATTACGACAATTAATGCACCAAAATAAGAAGAATATATATAAAGACCTAGAATAATATAAGAATAATGGTAATAATTGAAGAATAAAGGAATAAGGATAGATATAGATTGATCTATACATATCTAGTACATTTTTGTAATACAGAACATTTTATCAATAAAATAGCCATTTCTATTTTGAGAGAGAATTAAGTTGTTCAATCTTGTTTCTAGATGGAGCAAGGGCCCACTCTTCCAAGAACCAAGATCTTCATTTTTGTTGGTATTTGTATTTTATTTTCAAAAGAAAATAGGTAGATCTATTAAATTATAAATGATTTCAATTCCTTAAGTTAATTTTTTTTGTAGATTTGTCCCTGCAGGTGTTCTAGATTAAGTTCTCATTTCTTTGCAATCATTTTCCAAGCATTCTAAATTGTGTGTTTAATTCTGTAAATTTTGTTCATTTTTAGAAATTTATTTCATTATATGAAAGTGTGTTTATTTTTAGCAAATTTATTTCTACAAAGTGTGTTTATTTCTAGCAATTCATTTTTGTAATGTGTGTTTATAAGGTTTTAACCAAGAAGTCCTTAAGACATTAAAGATCCCCCAAAACAAAACAAAAAAATACAAATACCTACAATAAATTACTAAATCACAAAGATTATTCTTGTTTCATATAGCTTTAGACACACCCTTGGTTGAATATGACATCAATAGAAATATGATTAAATGAAGGAAATAATGACACCCATCAACTAGCTGGAAGGTGAGGTGTGATTAGTTATAATTTTTTCATCATTTGAAACTATAACCACTCCATTATCCTCTTGCAAGTCATAGGCTATATTTTCACAATTTCCTTTACCTCTAACTAACATTGTGACCCTAATCTCCACATCATAATCCATTAACTTGGTCATCTAACCATCTCTTTTGTCATTTATACCCTTGTTGAAGAGAAAATCTTTGATACTTGGATGTGAAACCATCATATGTATCCTATTATTAGACAACAAGTATCTAAACTTCTTGAGAGACCTTATAACTAAAAGTAAATTCTTCTCAAAAAATGAGTACCTTGTTTCATATTCTTCCAAGCCTTGACTGAAGAAGGCTATTGGCTAATCTAAAGCCTCTTGATTTTACTACATGAGAATACTTGAAATTATGTCAATATTAACATAGGTGTACAAGAATAAATCCTTTGTGAAATAGGGTTTAGGGGTGTAGGAGCACTATCTATGAATTTCTTGATCTCTTCAAAGCTCCTTACTCCTTCTTTGGACTAGCTAAACCTATGATCCTTCTTTAGCATGGTTTTAAGTGGCTTAGCTAAAGTGGCAAAATATGAAATTTACTTTCTTATAAAATTGATCTTTCCTAAGAAGATTTTAAAAAATTTATTGTGTTTAGGAAAGGAAAATGAAATAATTGAATCTATCCTATTAGGATCTATACTTTTAGCATGTTTTGAAATCACATGTCCAAGAAGCCTACCTTTATGAATAGAGAAAACACACTTTTTGGGGTTAAGAGACACCCAAAATTTCTTATACCTTTCAAATACTTGCTTAAGTTGAATCATGTGCTCATTTACATTCTTAGAGAACACTGTTATGTTATCTAAATAAATAAGCATAAACTTGTTGAGGAGACCTTGGAATGCCATATCCATGAATTTATAGAAAATTTCCCCAGTATCGGATAAATCAAAAGTCATCTTTCTATATGCAAATGTCCCCCACTTTATGGTGAAGGTTGTTTTGAATTGATCTTCTTCTTTGACCAAAATTTGATTGTAACCACTATATCCATCTAATAATGAGAACCTTTCTAAACTTGCAACCAATTATAAAATTTGTTCTATTGATGGCAATGGGTAGTGGTGTGTAAGGGAAGATTTATTCAAGTCACAAAAATCAATACACAGTCTAATCTCACCATTCTTTTTTCATACTGAAAAAAGATTTTCCACCCAATTTGAGTGCTTAATTTGAAATATTATAGCTACATCAATGAGCTTATGAATCTCAAATCTCATCAAAGGTTCAAGATTTTGATTAATATGCCTTTGTCTTTGCCTTACTGGCTTAGTCTCATCTTCTAACTCAATGGTGTTTTGAGCTAGACTTGGATAAAATCCTTTAAGGTCACTGTACTACCATGACAAGACATATGCAAAACTTAAATATAACTCACTGAAAGTTTATTTTTCTGAAGGAGTGTAAACTTTTCCTAACTTCAAATTCTTAGCAGTTATAATTTACACATTTGTATGGTGTTCCTCCTTTGTTGAAAATTAAAGCTTTTCTTTTCTCAACTCATCATCTCTAATAAATATATTGTCAAGTGTGACCAACCCTTTGGGAAACTTATTTTTCTTTAGTTACATAATTAGGTCACCATACTGTTGCAAGAGCTTGTCTTGGATCCTTGAAGAGAATTTAGCATCTTCTTGTAAGAACCTAACAATCTGATTGTCATCTTTAAACACATTAAAATTGTCATGGTTGTCTGGAATAAAAGGTCTTACAACCACCTTGATGTGTGACTAAAAGTTTTCATTCTTTATATCATCTAGGATACTGAATTGTGACCCAATGGAAGCCAACCTATCTATATGTTTTTTTTCATTTATTGATATGGCACAACTATTGAAAGCTTGAATTTATTCAAATAAGTCCCATAATCTATTATTATAATACATAAGAAATGAATTATTTCATATATTTATACCTCTTACTTGGTGGAATACCAATTCATTATCACCAAAGACTTGTAAGGTATTGACCTTTATCTTTCTTTCCCATTGTAAACCATGAACTAGTGCTTCATATTTAGAAACATTGTTTGAACAACTAAACTAAAACTTGAGAGAAGATAAATACCTTTGATTATCTAGATAAATCAACATCATTCCAACCCTAGTGCCATGTTTGTTCCTTGATCCATCAAAGTATAATTGTCACAAGACATCACCAGACTCATCATCCTTTATCAAGGCTAGAATTGGTGTATATTTTTCATGAAGACAATAAACACCAAGTACTTATTATTGAATTAAATTATAAGGATAATGCTCATATAAATTAGAGGTTCATTCATTAAGGAATAAATTTGGACCTCCATCTAAAGGCGATTCAATCTCTACTTTATTATTTTCTAGCACCTCATCTGAGATAATACAATTAGTGTTCACCATACTTGGCATATATGGTTCCAAATGGAAATGTATAATAGGTTTAGAATGAATTGTTTCCTTAGTACCATACTTGGTCCTGAACATCAAATATGTCCAATTATATTGTAAGTATCCTCTAATTTTTGGGATAAAATCCCTTGAAAGACACATGGAAAAATAGGGAGGCAAGTCCACTACAACTACATCTTGTTTAATGGTAACATTGGGATAAGAATTAGTGCCAAATTTAGATCTTTGATGATGCAGACTATCTTTTTTAGTGACCCATCTAATTATAATAATCCTTTAGTATTTGGTTCATAGACAAGACCAAGCTTATCTATAATTTATTTAGGCATGATAATGCTACTGGCACCATTATCTACCATACAATTATGAACTAAATAGTCACCAAATATCAAAGAGAGGTAAAAAAAGAGGAGTCTTGTTTGATTTGACATTGGTTTTGTCTACCTTTTAAATTTTATATACCTACTGATCTTGTTGGTTGGTTGGTTGGTTTGAATTACCTAAAATAATGCCTTATTTCTTAATTAGTTCTTGAGACACCTTGAGAGCTAAAAGCTCTTAGATGAGCATGTTATTTTACCTTGGAATAAAAAGAAAATCCCACATGATAATGATAACATTATATTTATTCATCTAATTTATTATACTAAATGAGGTTCTACTAAAATTTGGAGACATTTTGCAAAGTGTTGGTTGTTCTTTAATCATAGGTACTTGAGGGATCTTCCTATCTTTTGCATTCTGATTCTTCTATGCTATAGGGCTAGTAGGTTGATCCTTGATACTCTTGGGAATAATATTAGGAGTACTATAATTATTGTTCACATATTGAGATTCCTCAACAACTCTTATTTTAGCTCTAGTCAAAGTTACGACTTGACCATTTATGTTACTAGTCTCACCAATCTGATTAAATGCAACATGATCATCTATTTGCCAATTCACATTAAGGGTATCAGGATACCCTTAAACTTGTTGAGCCTCTCTTTTGGGTATCAAATTTGTCTATTGAATTGACTTACTTGAAGAGAAAACTCTTCTTGTGTTATTTGTGGCATGGTAATATCTTGTGATACCAAGGCTTGGTTCTGTATATCATTGGGATTAAAAGGATACCAACTTGGATATTGCATCAGGTTGTTTTGAGTAGGTGTGGGAACAATGGATTTTTAACTAGAGGGTACATTAGGGTCAAGGGATGTATATGGTTTAGCTTGGGTTATGGCTCCTTGAGATTGATAGGGTGGTTTATTTTCTCTAAAAGGTTGATAAGGAGGCCTTTGATTATTCGAGGGTTAATAGGTGTTCTAGTTTTGTTGTTGATAAGGCCTACCCTATTATTATTATCTTTTGATTTTAACTATCTCATTTCTAAAAGCTTGTAACATAATTTTTAAATCTCTAATCTCACTAGCATGATTAGAATAGGTTACAAATTATGCTTTAAGATATGTAATAAAAGCTATAGATCAGATGTGAGGAACTCAATGGGGTAGAATAGGTTGTAGTTATGGGAAAATAGGCATTATGGGCCTTGGATAAAGTTACAAGCTTGTATCAAGTTGTTCTTTACTATTATTGCAAGCTCATAGGCATTTGACAAAATATTACCACCCATGGATTATATCATCACACTAATATCAAAATTAAGGGTTTTTAATAATTATAAGAATGCATATTATGGGAATGGTTTGACCAATGCAGGTATCCTAGTTGATGTCTTTTGTAATATGAAGTTGAAATTAGACATGAATTCATGGGGGTACCTTTTAATGGTAGTCAATTATTTAAATAAGGATAGATGATTAGATTTATCTTCAAATTGCCTGACTAAGGCTACACCTAACTCATCCTAGGTAGCAATGGAGGTCAAAGGAATATTCCTATACCATTACAATACTTTTCCTTTAAAGGAAGCAACTAGTAATTTGATAGCCACATTATCTTGAATAACATTGTAAATAGAACAAAGGTTTGTAACATCTTGGATGTGCTCAGTAGTAGTTGTTTTATCCCATTCTTCTGAAAAGAAAGGAATAATCTTAAGGTTAGACATAATAATATCATCATATTGGGATAAATTTAGGGGATTTCCCCTATTGAATGGAACAAAAAATTGATTCTTGATAACCATTTAGATAATGGAGATTTGGGTAATGGGGACAATAGCTTAAAATTAGGCAATAGGATGACTAGGAGATGAATATTTCCTTTGAGGATAAGGAATTGTCTTATTGAATCTTTATTTTTTATAAAAATTTGAAGGCAATTCAATGTATTCAAAAGGAGTACCTTTACTTGTTGATCTTGTAGTAATCTTTGGCATGAAATCACTATCTGGATGATGCTAATGCAACTTGAAGAATCTTCAAGTTTTGATGATGGTAGATGTCTCCTCCTACTACAATTTCTTCTTCTCAATATTTAAAATTTAACTATGCCAATGGAAATTAGGTCCCATCAAGCATGCCAAAACTATTGGTGTCCTAGATTACACCCTAGTTAAATAAGGATATTGTTCAAGTCCTCTTACACAAATCTAGTTCAACATGGGAATGATCCTAGGTTATGGGTCAGATGAAATTGGGTCAAACCTCTAGAGAAGGCTAGATTATTTCTAGATCTATCACCTAAATTAGACCTCAACTAATAATTGCTTAGAAAAAGGAAGAGAGAGTAAAAATAGTATATGAAAGCATATAAAATGAGGTGATGCACTAGTAATTGGAATAATTATACTTTGTACAAGACACACTATAAGACACATTTAAGACCAATGAAGATCAGTCCCAGATAAGTATTTCACAATAAGGCATTGATAAGCTATCAAACTAGCATGAAAGGGCTGATATCCACTTCCAAGCTAATTGATAAACTATATATTTCACTTAAAATTCCCTGAGAGGACTATAAAGCACTTAATTAAGGTGAGGAAACTTAGACTTAGGAAAGGAAAGCATATATTCACTTAACCAAATTACATGAATTCATAAAACACACTTCAATTCAATTTGCAAAAATGATGGAATTCAGATTTTACTACATTAAAAGTTGTTATAGTACAAATTTTGGCATATCCTGAGCAAGCCAAAGCATAAGAGTCTATTTATCTAAATTTTTTAGAGATTTATTATCTAAAAACTTCCAAAGAGAGATAAAATGTAGAATAAGATGGAACATATATAGAAAAAGGGAAGAAGAGAGGGGAAGCTATGATGGATTAACACCAATTCAAGGTTGCTGAGTCATGATCTTATCAAGGAGAAATCAATATTTTAAAAAATTGTAACAAAATTGAATGCCCATTGTCCTTATGTATCCACTAGGTCTCCTCCTTAGAATTCCATGCCACCTTTTACTTGATTTACTAATGAGGATAAACTTCTCATATCTCAGAACTGATAAATTCATGCCACATCTACTTTAAATAACCATAAGTACTTATTTATAAAAAATGTGACCATATCAAAAGATGAGACACTTCCCCATAATCACATTTATGTATTTATTTTCTCCAAATTGAACATAGGTCTACCATAGATAGAAAACCAACCCAATATATTTATTTTCACATAATCATAATATCCATGAAAGTCTAACAAATATTTAGTCTTGCTTGATCTCTGTATGCCCAAAAAGACCTATTTTTCCTCTAAACCATGCGAGAGTCAATAGGTTACTACATGTGAGGATCTTTAATCTATAAAAATAATGAAAATAATAATGGATTAATCCTATAATAGGGTTGGCAGGTTATAAATTATCAACCATAGGTCCTATCTAAACTTAAATGGTGACATAGCTTTATCCTTGACCATCTTGCCTGTATGACTACATCTGCTATTGATCGAGCTCTAATGGCAACATGGATATTTTAAAACTTCATTTTCATAGGTCAAAAATGGTTTCATCTACCTCCACCAAAATATTTTAGATTTTCCCTTTGTTTATTGGTTATCAATTACCAACTCAGACCTATCAATTTGTGCCAAACCGTCTTCTCCTTATTAGTCCCCAAGATATGCTAAATCCTTGAATTTAACTCACACCATTAGATCTGGATGTAAAAATTAATGTGAGACTTTGATCTTGATGGTACCCACCATTTAAACTCAAATGAATAGTTTATGAGGCCTAAAATTGATGTCTACATGCCTGTATGTGATGTTCACGTGACCATCATTGACATCTCTATCAATGTCTTAAGATTTTTTGAAACCCAATAGCTATTTTTTGTGGACTAAATTTGAAATTTTCATGCCCATAATTTTAATTCCACACAATTTTCATTGACATTCACATGCCTGCCACATTTTGAACCCTAGTAGTTAATTATTGAGGCTTAATTTTGACGATCACACGACCATCTTCATCTCCTTGTTCTACTTGGAAGGCTTATATTTGAAGATAGAGAATTCATCGAGACATGAAATTTGTATAGGATGATATTTTAATAAATTTAATCATGTCCATGCATTTATTTTTGCTTGAGAGGCTATCCAGGTGAACCTATTAAATGCACAACCAACTTGCTCCATTCATTCCTACATGACATCTTGATGATGGTATGGTCTCTTAAGATCACCAAATTTTCACTTTAGGCTTGTTTAAAAATTTTCAACAGGTTGAAAATTTTATGTGATCTCCTCTTGAATTATATATGCTCCTTGTGACATTGGGTTAGTTTTCAATCATGACTCTCCTCAAATTCTCATTTTAAACTAGGCATGTAAGCCAAATTTGGCCAATAGTTTCTAAGGTTCCATTATTTTTTATCATGAATTATATCTATTTTACTATAATTCCATGATTCATGTCATGCATCATTTATATACACTATTCTTATGCTAGTTCCATGATGAATATCATGCATACATTACTTCTATGATTTAATGATATATCTCTCTAACAAATGTTTCATATGAAAATTCAATTATATACTATTAATGCAATCAATTTAAATTATTCAACATGCTATTTCATCATTATATCTTTCACATATGTTTTATTTTGAGATAAGGGACTTGTAGGCTATATCTCTAATCTAAAAAGTGGGGCATCATAATGGTCTTATCTTAGAAATACAAGCCCTTATAAGTAAAAATTTAAGATTTATAGAAACACACAATTTTAAAATGATAATATGATTCAATATTTTTAGATTATGAGGGCATGTGGCATACATGTACACTCATTCCCATAATTAAAAATTACATGTTTAAATAATTGAAAAGTTACAAGTTTCAAAGTTGAAAAATGTTTCAAAAGGTTTTGAAAGTGGCAAAGTTTAAAAGTTAAAAGTTTCAAGATTACAAATTCAAATGGAATTTTAATATCAATATAATAAAAATACATGGGGAATGATATTCATTCATGTTCACATTTCTACTATGGAATTTTCAAAATTCTCAATTTTCAAGTTTTACAGGTACAAAGTTTCAAATAGAATCTAAATGTCTTCAAAAATGTGATTCAATTCAATGTTGCACGTGGGTCACATTAGATTCTAGTGACACTCAACATTTATGGTTGTAATTTTTTAAGATGTAGAGAGCCATAGTTCGTGGTTCCACCCCTTCAAATAGTTTTCAAATTATTATACATAGTCAAATAAGATTTGGATCAAACAATGTTTATAATTAAAGAGAATTCAAAGTTTTTTAAAATGGATACTTGATCACTCTCAAATTACCATAGTTTCAACACTCCTCCAAATGTCCCAACAAGGGGGCATGCACTTCACCATCTCCAAGTTACATGGAAACTAGATTTTATACTATTTTTAAATTTATAATTTCCTTGCTCTCTTTTTTAAATTACAAAATTTTATTTTTTAATATGGAAAAAAATTTAGTGGCATTGTTGTAGGTTCTTACATTAAGGCATCTCACACAATCAAGCTTTGCATCTAAAGATAAAATGTGTATACACATTTAGGTTTACATTTGATTTAGTCTAGTAATTTTTCTTTGTAACTCACTAGAATAAAGTGGGGGGAAATGTAGACACATAAAATCATTCATTAAGTGTTTGACAATGTTTAATCTTGACATCCTTACCCTTTCTTGGTCTATTCTCTATTTCTCTAACTCACAATATATATGAGATCCTTAAATATATTTTAATCACTTAAAATATCATGCAAAAATCCTTATTTTTGGTACACTCATGCATATTCAACCTATAGGATCCTGCCAAAACTATCCTAATTATTTTTGGTCTTCTAGGACAAGTCAACAATAGTTAGACAAGGTTGTATTGTAGCCTTGTCCCCTGTGCTCCAATGATCACTTTTTTGAATCAAGATGTTTCAAAAAAACTCTCCCACACATTTTGTAAAGTCTATTCATGAAATTATTCCAAATATTTTCCTATAAAATAACATCAAAGATACTCGTTATACCCCCATTAGATGTATCTAGTAATTACATTGACACTAAGAAAAATAACACTACTTTTTCCAATTTTAATTATGTATCATCCTAATAGTCATAGCTGAGTATGAATATTTTTTATTATAGGTAAATAGATCCATTATCAATCATTTCAATCAATATTTTGGATATATTCATCTAGTTTCATAATCAAAAATCACATAATCACCCTAGGAGGGATAACTAAATTGACCTAAGGCCCATTGGAATATGTAGGTAATGCTAAATTATGTGGGGTTTTAAAGGCCAATTCAACTATTACCCTTACCAATTTCTCCCCTTTTGAATTTTATATCCATCTTGTTCATTGTGAAATAATTAATAATTTCATCTTTTACAAGTCTTTTACATGACAAATAAAAAAATAAAATTCATCAGTTAACCCTCATAAGTAGTTGCACAAACCCAAATTAAGAAATCAAGCACATGTTCGACTAAGATGTGGTTATAAACATCACACAAGGCCATAATATGCCCCCATATACCTCATGTAGATTTGTCCTTATAAACTAGGAATTATTATTTTCTAATAAACCTCTATATTCATGTCATTTCACACAGTCTCCAATTATAGTAGCACACATAGTCAAAATTTAAACCATTTTAGGGAGGTTTTCACATCATAGGCTTGTCTAATTTTTTTTTGATATAGGTAAAGAGAAGGTTTTGAAAGGTGACCTTTCCTTTTATAAAAAAATAATGAAAGATATTAAAAAAACCTAAGTAAAGGACAAAATGCTAAGAGACAACCAAAATAAGTAGAACAAATAAAAATATGTCTGTCGACAAAAAAATAACAACACAAAAGAATCATCACACAAAGAAAATAATAGGAACAACTTCCTCATGACTTCACCGATTAAATTTTTTGATCAATAAGAATCTAAGAAGGGAGATTAGTATCATGTTAGTATGAATAAAATCAAAACAAAATACACCAATGAAAATTATACCTTTAGTCTAGACACTTAAAAAGCAAGTAAAAAATACAAGTAACTACCAAATCAAGACAAAAAAAATTTACCTTCCATGAGAGCATGATTTGTATGTTGAAAATGAATTGATGTGCTTAATTGTGTGATCAAGAATTATTTGGCAATAGAGCTTCTTGCACCTCTCCTTGTCACCTTGGTAATGTTAGAATTGGATATGGCTTTGGCTTGGCTTGGCTTAGGAAATGGGCATGATAACACTATGTTAATGGATTATTTGAAGGTATTTTAGCATCATAACTTTACAAAAAAGAGGATTATTGAAGATATTTCATCATGATAATGTTAAAATAAAAGAACTTTTTATCAATGGGCGAGGCCTTGTATTTATAACCTTCCAAACTAACTCTAAACCAAGTGTAGTTAGGTTAGAGTTAACTATGCTTGAGTTTGAACTAACCCTATTTGAGTTAATGAAGGGACATGCAATTAATATTTGGTATAGAGATCCCAATTATTAAGCATGACTTTGCATTTCTAAATTTATGTCATTTAGGGAGATATTTTCAATTCCTTGACTTTCAAGATGATGACATCATCATGACCATGGAAATTTCACTTAAGCATTTAAATTTATTTACATGATTAATTCATTTTTCTTAGCATTTTTACACTTTAGGAATTATTCTAGTGCCCTAATTAATGGGTCCAAAGGCCAATATGTCAATTTGTTAAGTTCTAAGTTGATTGGATATGAATCTATGAGAGGTTACTATTGCATATAGGATAATACCTCAAATAGGGATGCCTCAACACAATTCTAAGCACTAATATCTAATGTACAGACAAAATTGGGACATTTAGTGATTCCTAGGTTTAATTTGAATTATTTGGTATAAATCAATATGAAGTTTAGTTGGAAGTCAATTATGGCCAAAATGGGTTGTCTAAAATTTACCCTTATTTGGGAAGGCATTGCAAGACATAAGTATAGTAACATATTCTCAAATAATGAAAATGTCATTAATGCCTATTGCCCCAAAAGGTAATGGATGAGCCGTGGATGCCCCCTCTAGGGAGCTGGATGATAAATAAGGTCTGTGAACATTCCATCAAGAAGAAGGAAATGATACAACCAAAAGGTAAAATGGGAGGAAATAATGATTTTCCAAAAGGTGGTTATAATTAGTGGTATAGTGAGATTCCATAGTAGGACAAATAAGAATGATTATTTACCCAAAGGCAGTTATAATCATCAACATAGTGAAGTGAAAATAATGATTTGCCCAAAGGTGGTTATAATCATTAACACAATGAAAAATTCCCCAGTAGGGAAAATAGATATAATGATTTTCTCAAAGGTGGTTATAATAATTAACATAATGAAAAATCTCCAATAGGGTAGAATGATTTACCCAAAGGTATTTATAATCAATGGCACTATGAGTTTCCCTAATATGGAAAATCAAAAAAGGGGGATTACATGCTAAATCCATATTCATGAATTAAGAGGAAGCCAACATAAAGTATAGGAATGAAATTGGGCTCCTTTCTAGTATGGATGTGCACATCCTAACTAGAAAGTTTTAAAATTCATTTGTGGTTTAATTAATTTACATTTGGGTGATGTTTGGATTGGTCAGGAATTTATCAAGTGAACAAGGAGAAGTAATTCAACACCATTTCATGTAAGATCCATTGAACTAATTTTTGGTGTAGCACATGATGGTATACACCATGATATAAAACATCATGATGATGTAGTTGTAATATGTACAAGGAATGACACCCAATCCAATAAACAATTGAAAATAATGCACCAATGATAAAAACCATGATGAAAATGTTGATGTATGAATATGGATGGACATAAGTATAATTTAGAAAGAATCACCTAATGAATGCATATATACTAATTCAAGGCACAAAAATGAAAGCAAATAAATAGATAAACAAACAAACAAATAAGACAAAACACCAATAAAAATAAATAAATGAACAAAAAAAACCAATAAATAAAATATCAAACAAAATAATCAAACAAACACAAACAATGGTTAATCAAAATGTTAGTACAAGTATAAAAAAATTGTTCATGCATGTAAAATGAGGTGTTACTCTTGGTGATAGGTTGACCCCTAATCTAAAAAATAATGATGCATGTATAACAACGTAGGAACAAAATATGAACAATGTTTCCCCTAGGCACCAGGAAAAAATAACACATAAATAAGATGATAAACATTTACCCTATGATATAGGAGACAACGAAAAAAATAAAAAACAAAATGAGGGGGATAGAAGAAAAGCAAGGGGTATCCAAGTTGACTCTAGATACACTTAAAAAGTGGACATTGCCTACATAGTTCTATGGAGACAAGATAAAACGTGAACTTTAGGCCAAATATAGTTCTTCCAGGATATGGGATAAAAGAAATTGATGAGCTAGAAAACATGATTGACATGTGGAGGAAAATGGGGATGGTCTCACAAAATGATGAGTGTATGATAAAAGAATGGATGACATTACATAATCATGAAAGTGTTAATGAAAACAAATCACACAAATGAGAGAGTATGGTTTAGGCTAAAAGCACAATAAAATATAAGAGATGAGTATCTAAAAATGAACTAAATTAGTAACCCATAGTATCTAATACATATAAGGCTAAGAATGAGAATAACCTCACAAAAAAATGAGAGCGTAAAATGATGGTGATCATAAAATGGTCATAACATTCAAACAAAAATGGCTTGAAAAATAATGAGAGATTAAGAAAAACCAAGTGGTCATTAATGCATCAAAGTTGGATGCACAATGCTGATAGGGTGTAAAATATTTACAAGTGCTAATCATGACCCCCATCATTGAAAGTATTCTTCAGAATATTGATAATAGTCTTATTATATGCCTCTTCTTGGCCATTACCTTAGGAGTAATATGTAGTGGAAAATTTTTGGGTGATGTTGTACTCGCCAAAAAGTTCTTTAACATACTTGATCTTAAATGATCTACCATTTTTAGATATAAATTTGATTGGGATACCACAACAACAGATGATATGGTTGAAGATGAATTCGGAAATATATTTCATAGTCATGTAAGTAAGGGGTATATCTTCAACCCACTTAGTGAAATACTCGATGGAGGGGAGGATGTGTTTATGGCCATTAGATGAGGTAGGGTTAATCTTCCCAATGATATTGAGTCCCCATGTGGCAAAATTCCATGGTGCAAGCATTGGTTTAAGTGTTTTGGCTGAACCAATAATCAAATTGGCATGCCTTTTGACATTTATCACATATTTTCACATAATTAATTTCATCTAATTCCATGATTGGCCAATAGTAACCTATACATACGAGATTTTTGGCAAGGATGGCCCCACTGGTGTGGTCTCCAAAAACTCCTTCATGAACTCTAATGCTAATATGGCTTTTGCTGACTTCAAAAAATGAATCAAATTTCCATCAAAGCTTTTATGGTAAAGGGTTGGGCTGAGTAGGGCATATCGAGAGGCTTGGTGTGTAAAGGCTTGTTGTTGTTTATGAGATAGATCTTGTGGAAGGAATTGGTCATGAAGGTAGTTATATAGGTCTGAATACCAAATAGAACTAGGACCAACAATATCATAGATCATTACAATAGTTTAAGGTTCATGAGTAGGTGTGAGAAGATGTTCAACAAGGAATTTATATTCTTTTTCCTTGTTTGTGTTTTAGATCAAAGAACCGATGGTATCCATGGTATCTATTGTTCTATTATTTTCCCTAGGTATGATTTCAAACTGAATATGGGCAATCTACTACTTGAGAATGTCCACCATGGCCTTATATGGTACCAAATTATCATCTTTGGTTTGAAATTAGTTTGTAACCTAATTCATTATTAACTAAGAATAACCATGAACCATAATATGCTAGATGTTTTATTGTACTACTTGATGAAGCCTTGCAATGAGTGTTATGTATTCATTGATATTATTAGTATAAGGAAAGATGATACAAAATGATTTTAGAATAATATCCCCTTATGTTGTAACAAATAGTAATCTGGCCCCTAATCCACAAGATGTGAATGAACCATCAAAATACAACTTCCAATGTTGCTCATCAGGAGGTGTTTTTATGATGGTCATGATGGACTCATCTAGGAATGTGAAAGTGAGTGGTTAAGTATCTGAAAGGGGAGATTCAACAATATGATATGTACGTTCTTTTCAATTTTAAACTCACTCAACAACATGATCCACTTAGCCATATGGCCTTTTAAAGTTATTTATGATACTAGATAATTGAGTGGATCTACTTTGGAAATGACTATGGTACTTTTGTTAAACATCTAATGACATAGATTATGGGTTGAAATGACCATAACTAAACAAGCTTTTTATATTGGTGTATAGTTATGTTCATATTCTATCAATGTACAAGTTAAATATTAAATGGAATATTCTTTCCCATTTCCATCATGATAAGCTAAAAGTGACCCCAAGGCATTGTCAATGGTAGATAGGCACAATAAAAATGGCCTCCTTGATTGGTGGTAATATAACATGTGGATTGACTAGGTATTCTTTTTGGAACTCAAAGGCTTTTTGAAATTTTTCATCCCAAAAACATTTAACACATTTCTTCAATAAATGAGTGAAATCATGGAATTTATTATCCAACTAAAAAAATAAGTATCTGATAGACTATATTTTACCCTACAAACTGTGGAGTTACTTCAAAGTGGAAGGTGGAGGCATCTTAGTAATGGCTTGTACCTTGGCAAGATCAACTTCAATGCCACAATGAGAGATAATAAAGCCTAAAAATTTACCTGAAGTGATACCAAAGGTGCACTTATTGGTATTAAATCAAACTTTATATTCATGAAGCTTTTTAAATATCCTTCATAGTACGACTAGATGATCTATACAAGTCTTTAATTTACCCAATATGTTATTGACATAATCTTCAACAACATCATGTATCATGTCATGAAATATAATGGTCATAGCTCTCTAATATGTGATCCCAAAATTCTTGAGGATGAAAAACATAACTTGATATAAAAACATTCCCCAAGGAGTGGTGAGCACTATTTTGTGTTGGTCTTCTAGTATAATCTTGATCTGATTATATCCTAAAAATACATCCATGAGGGACATCATTTCATACCTAGATATGGATTCAAATACAATATCAATATTAGACAAAGGAAATTTATCCTTGGGGAAGGCCTTATTGATGTCTCTAAAATTAATGCATATTTTGATCCTTTTTGGTTTTTTACTGATAGGTATAATGCTTGAGATCCACTCTAAATAGTCTATTGGTCTGATGCATCTAACTTCCAAGATGTTTACCAACTCTTTATTTACTAACATAATAATGTGAGGATGCATCTTACGTGGTTTTTACTTCATGGGTTTAACATTAGGATGCAAAAAAATATGGTGTACAACCAAGACAGGGTCCAAACCTAGCATGCCCAAATAGGCCCATGAAAATATGTCAACAAACTCCCTTAAATGTGCTATAAAAACATCATGTTCTTACTTAGAGAGGGACATGCCTAATTTGATCCTATTTAGGTCTTTTGGAGTCTCAATGTTTACTTTCATAGTATCTTATACTAAGAGAGTCGATCCATCCTATAGAATGGTTGGTAAGGATGTGAATTGGCCTACAATGTCTTAGTTCTCTAGTTGGAATAGTTCTTCAATCTCTCCCAAATAGGATGAATATGAATCACATAATGGTAGTAATGGCAATGTAAAAAATGTTGTAGGACATTATCAGATAATTTAATCAAAGGCATGTTATTCCTCTTTATTAAACTCATACCAAAAATAAAGTTTGTTATTGGTGGTCTCTTAAGCTTCATTCAAGTAAAGGTTAACACCCCATCTAGTGGCACTTGAAACAGGTTTTCACCAAAAGATGGGTCTTTCTCTTTACTTTTTCCCTAGTCCACAAGTGACTCAAAGAGGTTTTAACTTTGGGACCTTTAATTTTTTATTCTATTGCTTTTGGCTAAGGGTATTCACCTACTCTCCAAAATAGGCTACATGATCCATTTTGATAAAGAACCCTTGTTTGTGGTCTCCCAATTTAACATTGTCTCTTAGGCCCAAAAAATCACAAAGGCCTCATCATTCTCAAAATCATCTAAAGGTACTATGAATTCTTATTGGTCATAATCTATAAGTTGAGGATGATAAAAGGGAAGTGTGGATTGCCAGTTTACTAGTGTAATTATGTAAATGGTATATGGATTAAATAGGTTGGTACTAGCAAGGTATGTGTAAATACTATGATCAAACTTTGCTTAACTGCCAACATCATCATCACTATTTATTAACATTAAAACATGAATAATATACATGGGGTAACCCCCAAGAAATTTAAATGTGAGGCCATAAATTATTTTGTATTTAGTCATAGAAATGGGCTCAAGAGTACCCTAATGATTTTCCCCCAAGCATCTACCTTCATATGCTTTCTTATCCATGATCCTGTTAGGTATGGGATACTTTTTTAATGCAGTAAAAATCAACCAATTTCTCATTGTATAACCAAGAATCATAATTGGCAAGTGATTCTTGTTCTTATCAAGTGGTATGTGTGAAAATAATAGGTGTTGGGTTATGAAACTTTCTTTTTCATCATCATTTTATGCAAGTTGGATTAGTTTTGGGCCTTTCATAGGTCTTGGGATTTTGTGGAAGCTTGGAAATATGGAATGTGTCATGGGTAAAATACTCTCCTGGACCATTCTCAAAAATGATAAAATGATTATAAATTTCAATAGGAGGTGTATGTGAAGATGAGGCAAAGCTATGAGGGTCTATACAATTGGCCTCTAGTAATGTAACAAGTATCTTTTTATCTTTGTCCTTCTTGGGTATTGGGCCTAAGATAATATAGTAGTCATAACTTTCATATTCAGCCTCCAAATGTTTGTAGTGTTCATATGGATATAAATATCCATGGATAGTTACCTCCATCCCCAAGTGAGTAAAATTGATACATTGGTGTAATGTTGAAGGGATTACACAAATTTCATGTATCCATGGTTTATCCAAAATCAAATTGTATGATATGTCTAGGTCTATCACATGGCAAATTGTATTATGGATGAAAGGCCCAATGATCACTATAAAAATTATGGTTCCCTGTGATTCCCATTTTTCAATGTTTTAGGCCTTTATAGTAATAGTCTCTAGCTGAAGGTTGGTTGCTATATATCTTAGATGCTTGATTAGCTTTAGATACATAATATTCAAGCCTGACCCATTGTATATGAGGATACATTTGACTTTATGTCACTTGATTATAACTTCAATGTAGAATGAGTTGTTATGGAGAGGGCTAATGGATGACATATCACTTTGGTCAAAGGTCAACTATTTTCTTGGGGCTAGGTGTCTAACCAAAGCTTGAAATTTGTCCAAAGTGATCTCATTTAACACCTTAGATTGGCCTAGGAGTTATGTAAGGATATTCTTGTGGATGGTTGATGTGCACACCAAATACAAAATAGAGATTTGTGTGGGTGTATTTTGGAGTTATTCCACAATGTCATATGTCTTTTCATTAACATTGGTAATTAGCTTGTTCCTTTCCAACATAACGGGTTGGATTGGTTCAGTGCTAGAAGGTTGTGGGCCTGTGATGGTGATCTTAGACCACTTGTCATGTCCCCTTTTTCATGGACATTGACAGGCTTGATGATTAGCCTATTATGCAACCTTCTTAGGCTGATTGGATGGATAGAGGGTCATGATGGAGATTGGCTTGGCTTTGATTTACAGAATTCCTATAGTTGGCTCTCATTCATGTTATTTCAGACACATTGGGCTTGAGCTCCTATTATTTAGGGATATTTGACATACAACAGAGCACCCTTGTTTTGATATGGTCATGTGTAGAATCACTCCCTGGTTCACCAGCTTCAGACGGTTCGAGGATCTGACATGTATTGAGGGAGATATTAATATTTGATTGATTTAATCAAATATTAATTATTTGGTCTAATTTTAAATTAGATATTAATTAATTAATTAATTATTTGGTCTAATTTTAAATTAGATATTAATTAATTATTAATTATTAATTAATTGGTCTAATTTGAAGACCCAAATTCCAATTTAAGAAGCCCAAGTTCTAATTTGAGGAATTCTAATTTTAGAACCCCAAGTTCTAATTTGAGGAAATCTAATTTTAGCAAGCACACCTTTAGAAGGGTATAAGAGTTTCTCATGGGAGAGAGTTGATGGTGTGAATTGATTATTGATATTGATATTGAAGAAATTCTTCTGTGAAGACTGAGCCAAGGGTTCCAGGATTCCATTGCAGTGGAGAACGTCAACTCTTCATTGTGTGTGATTTAGAGGCTGTGAGATATCAGCTGATTTATTGCCAAATTGAGAGATAGCTTCATCCAGAAGTTATCATAGAGGTATAGATTTGAGAGATAGCTTCATCCAGAAGTTATCACAAAATTTCCAGGTATTTCTTTAGTT
Organism: Torreya grandis; assembly: GCA_037957365.1. Classification (NCBI taxonomy): domain Eukaryota; kingdom Viridiplantae; phylum Streptophyta; class Pinopsida; order Cupressales; family Taxaceae; genus Torreya; species Torreya grandis. Next base: position 1,756,384 of record JARHVA010001107.1, read on the forward strand.
AGTTTTTGATCCAATAAGTTATACAGATATAGATCTCCTGTGTTAGAATCTATATTCTTGAGATCAGGTTGTTCAGCTATCAGGGGTTAAGAACATACAGGTTTGTGGTCATACTAAGTTCGTACAGGTCCATACAGATCTGCTCAGGCACTGACCTTGGTAGACAGAGAGCTCCCAGTGACCGACATCGGTCGACTGAAGACTGACGTCGGCAGAAAGCTGATCGACAGTGACCGACATTGGCGAGATATCGATCGATGATGGCGTCTGTGTGTCGACACAGAAAAGCCGAGACCTTACAGAATTTAGATTTCATTGCCAGATTAGTAAAAGCCAGGGTTTTAAGACCAGATTTTAAATATTCCTTTATTTTTATGATAGAGACTCAATTGTGTAATCGTCTAGAAGAACAAGTGATGAGATCTTTGATTTGCTATTGAGAGATTATATTGTGATTTATTTATGCATATTTGAATCTATTCTACAAATTCGTATCTTTGTTTAGAGCTTTTGTTTTGATATTCGAAGGGATATCACAGTGGTATCAGAGCCAAATTCCTGCCATCCTGTTGGGAAAATCAGAGCTTTTATTCTGCCATCCTATTGGGCAGATTGGACATTGAATCGGGTTCAATTCAAAGATTAAACAATTTTTGCGTCCCCTGATAAGACAATTGAATCATTGACCAAATTGAAGGATTTCCAGAGATATATATAATTTCGTATAGGTACAGCCGTCACCTGCATACAAGGCATGGACTTTGCTAAGGGCGCCATACATATTAATTCTGATATCTGCCACACTAAATTACCAGCTAGGGGCGTATGGACAGCATACGGATGGCAGAAAGCAGAGGGTGTCACACCAAAAATAGGGTAGATCGTGGAATATGGACAGTCCCAACATAACTACGTAGGGTGGCTCAGCCTAGGCGCCTAGTGTTAACCCCTGAAGACAGAAAATTCATATCAAAATCACACCGTATGGCCTTTACCAGCGAAAATATACAGACAATTTGCTAACAGTGTATGGGTAGCGGCTAGGATGTCACTTACATCCTAGGTCTTTTATCAACAATATCAGTGGATTTTATTTGATTGTCAACGTTTTGTCAAAAAATTTCAATGCCAAAGGGCGAAGGAAGAAGCGCTTAAGGGAGGAGGTCGATTTAAGAGCAAAAAGGGAAGAGAAAGTGGAAAGGCAGCAAGGAAACATTAGAGGGAGAGCATCAAGAAGAAGTTGGGCGCTTGCAGCAAAGAAGGACAACAATCAAAGTTCTGATCCTTTCTTTTCATTATCTCAGCCAAGATCAACACTGCCACCATTCATTTTTCTCGGCACTGTTCAGTATTAAGCGGATTCACATTCCATTTCAATCCAAGTTTTCAATGGGTTCAAGGTAGAAAATATATCCACACATGATAGCGCCAAAAGCTTTTAAAATTAGCTAATTTTTAGTTATTATTTTTTAAGTCGCTATTTTATTTAAGTGAGTTATTTTTTCACTTGAGTACACATAAGGGAATCAGATAGTAAATCATGTGTACTTCAAGTACTCAAAAACAGTGGGACAATAATATGAAGAAGCTGGAACTAAGTTTGAAGAGGTTGAATGAATCTCTTTCATATTCTACATCCAAAGACAAACCCACACGGTATATGACAGCAAAGGATGAGTGGAAGTTATTAACTCCACGAGCTCAGGGGAGGTTGTCTTTTGATCGCTTTGTTAAGCTGAGAAGAGATCACTACAGATCACTTAGACAAGAGCGCAACATGTCCCATGATTATTATGATTATTATGAGATAGAGGATAGTGAAGATGAGGACGAGTCTGATGCTTACACTCAGAGTGTAGAGGTGTGTTCAGATGTTAGTGCACTGAGGGTTGATGATCTCTCAGTTATGATAGAGATTGTAGAAGAGTCCCAGGATTCGATTATTGCAGATGATACTCAGGAGGATGCAGTGGACAATTTTGAGGACTTAGTTTCACCAGCCATTTCTCTTGATATGGAGGAGTTAGACAGTGATGCTACAGTTGTTGATACTCCATATGTTGATATGAGCTATGGAGTTGATTCACAGAGTATGGATGGTATTACTCCAGAGATCAGTGATTTTGAGTCTACTCTTTTGGACCATGCATCAGAGGAGGATTGTAGGAGACAGTCTAGCCAGTGCCACCATGTGTCTAGTCAGCTGAGAGTTAGTGAGCGAGACATTGCTACCGCTTGCAAGCATTTCAATGATGCTCATTAGTTGTTAGCAGTTTATGGATGGGGTTCTCCTACTAGCATTGATCAGGGAGGTAGTTATCTATCCTTGACAGAGATCCACTCTTTATGGGAGGCTATCCAGTTTCTAAGATAGGACTATATGCAGTTGGTCACTGATAGAGATTATCTTATAAAGTGGGGCAGCACAGCGTATGATGCATTATTGGCTAAGGAAGATAAGGTGAGTGAGCTTACTCAGCAGCTTGAGGTGACTTCTAAGATTCTTGAGAGTATGCAATTTGCTTATGAGGAGTCATAATTTCATTTGGCTGAGATGACCATGGAGTTAGAGCATTTGCGGTCTTCACCAGCCCCAGACTCAGAGGTTAGTACATTGATTGTTGTTGGTGAGTACGCTCCTATAGTTGTAGCTAAGGAACATGTTGTTGAGGCTGACACATCGGTTCAGGATTTGGGAGTACCTAGTTCTGATGAGTTTGAGATACCAGTGGAGTCGAGTCTCCATATTGATTCTTCTCACACATATGATAGTGTGGTACCGTTCGCTGTGCTACCCTTATAGAGGGATCAGTTATGGGATGGATTGGCACCATCTCTTGTAGATGGAATTGGCAGTTTGAGTTGTCCATTCTACTTGGGTTATAATGTTTTGAGAGTTTGTTTCTCATGTGTTCTCGACTATGGTAGTTGGGCTCTTAGAGTTTGGTTGAGTTGCATTCACCAATTTGATTATGGGTTTCTCTTTGTTCTACTTCTGATGATATTCCAAGTACTTGCATTGATTTACAGCAGTGCAGAGCATAATTACATTTGGGATCCAGGTGGATCGAGTGGTTCATTATTCTGAGATTACTTGGGGACAAGCAATTTTTGGAGGGGTGGATTGTCATGTCCCCTTTTTCGTGGACATTGACAGGCTTGATGATTAGCCTATTATGCGACCTTCATAGGCTGATTGGATGGATAGAGGGTCATGATGGAGATTGGCTTGGCTTTGATTTACAAAATTCCTATAGTTGGCTCTCATTCAGGTTATTTCAGACACATTGGGCTTGAGCTCCTATTATTTAGGGATATTTGACATACAGTGGAGCACCCTTGTTTTGATATGGTCATGTGCAGAATCACTCCCTGGTTCACCAGCTTCAGACGGTTTGAGGATCCGACATGTATTGAGGGAGATATTAATATTTGATTGATTTAATCAAATATTAATTATTTGGTCTAATTTTAAATTAGATATTAATTAATTAATTAATTATTTGGTCTAATTTTAAATTAGATATTAATTAATTATTAATTATTAATTAATTGGTCTAATTTTAAGACCCAAATTCTAATTTAAGAAGCCCAAGTTCTAATTTGAGGAATTCTAATTTTAGAACCCCAAGTTCTAATTTGAGGAAATCTAATTTTAGCAAGCACACCTTTGGAAGGGTATAAGAGTTTCTCATGGGAGAGAGTTGATGGTGTGAATTGATTATTGATATTGATATTGAAGAAATTCTTCTGTGAAGACTGAGCCAAGGGTTCCAAGATTCCATTGCAGTGGAGAACGTCAACTCTTCATTGTGTGTGATTTAGAGGCTATGAGATATCAGCTGATTTATTGCCAAATTGAGAGATAGCTTCATCCAGAAGTTATCACAGAGGTACAGATTTGAGAGATAGCTTCATCTAGAAGTTATCACAAAATTTCTAGGTATTTCTTTAGTTAGTTTTTGATCCAATAAGTTATACAAATATAGATCTCCTGTGTTAGAATCTATATTCTTGAGATCAGGTTGTTCAGCTATCAGGGGTTAAGAACATAGAGGTTTGTGACTGTACTAAGTCCGTACAGGTCCATACAGATCTGCTCAGGCACCAACCTTGATAGACAGAGAGCTCCCAGTGACCGACATTGATCGACTAAAGACCGACGTTGGCAGAAAGCCGACTGACAGTGACCGATGTCAGCGAGATATCGACCGACGATGGCGTCTGTGTGTCAACACAGAAAAGCCGAGACCTTCTAGAATTCAGATTTCATTGCCAAATTAGCAAAAGCCAGGGTTTTAAGACCAGATTTTAAATATTCTTTTATTTGTATGACAGAGACTCAATTGTGTAATCGTCCAGAAGAACAAGTGATGAGATCTTTGATTTGCTATTGAGAGATTATATTGTGATTTGTTTATGCATATTTGAATTTATTCTGCAAATTCGTATCTTTGTTCAGAGCTTTTGTTTTGATATTCAAAGGGATATCACACCACTGATTTGTGATTATGCAGTCTAGATTAGATACAAGATCATCATACCTAGAAAATGATGGAGATGGGCCACAAAAGATAATTATTGATTATTAGTGCACTCAATTGTGTCACATGGAAATGAAGAGTTACCAACATAAGGTCCTGAAATGGTAATCCTTGGTTGCTATTGAACTTGGTTGCGATCAAAGGTCAAGGAAGAATTACTAGTATAGGTAAGTTGAGTGGCATTGTTAGGAAATGGTCCCAACCTATTGGCATTTGGTCTAGGATTCATGGTAATAGTAGAAACATGCCCACCTAAAACATGACCTATAACTTTATTTTAGTCATGTAAAAATGCATGGTAAGTTTGTTGGTTGTTAGGGTCATTTTAGCCTTGGTTCCTTCCATTTGGTTGTTGACATTATTATTGTTGTTGTTGATATTATTTTTATTATTGTGACTATTGTTAATACTAATTTTTTTTGTGGTCTTCATTATTGTTATTATTGATTAGCATTGTTATGTTGTGGAAAAGGATTTTAGTAGATACCCAACTTTTGATTGGAAGTAGGTAATCTATTATCCAATTAGATTTCTCAATTTTCCAACATGTTTTAAATAATGTGCTTCAACTACATACAACACCATATATAATGTCCATGAACATGATGGTATTTATATAACTCATGCTCTTTTTACCAGTTTAGATATGTTATACCCTCAAGATAGTGTTTTAGAATTATCCAACTAATCATATTGGCCATAACTAGTTTGTGAAACACTTCTTAAATGGGCTCACCAAGGTCGTTGAAGACTCTAGGAGTGGGTCTTCTTCTTAGAGGAGGGGTTTACAAAGGTAGTGGGTACAACATTTAGGAACTAGTCTAAGTTGAGGTAGAGGTTGCACTTGTTGGATAGGTTATTGATGTGTAATAAGTTGCATTTATATCATAGGCTAATTAGATAGTGTTTGCATCATTTGAACATGATGCAACTTAGTTACTCCATTGATAATAGTGTAATACCATATGTTATAGTGTGATATCAAATCTCTGTAAAATCACATATATCAATTCAAAATTAAACTTTACCAATGTAAAACTACATTTACCATTTGAAAAACTAACTTGACCAAGAAAAACAAACTCTAGCAAGAAAAACTGACTCTAAATAGTGCAATACCAACTTTTTCAAATGAAAAATTGACTTTTACCTATAAAATTGACTTTCCTAGATTTAATACTAATTTTTACATGCAAAACTGACTTTTACATGTAAGTGTAATACCAACTCCCACAAGTGCAATACTATTATGACATGAAAAATTGACTCTCGTAGGTGCAATACTAACTATATGTTAAGTTGTGGAGCTAAAAGCTTCACCAGGATGCAAACATGAGAAGTTACGGAGGATGCAGAGTTGTGGGGAGTTACAGAATCAATTGCAGGGAAACTGGCATTGGTCTGATCAACCGACGTCAGTCAGACAGTAAAGAGGAAGCAACCGACGTCGGTCACCAGTCGGCCGACATCGGTCATGGAGGAGCCGACATCGGCAGCCTGTGCGAGAATAGGCAGTTTGCATGACGAATCTAGGAGAGTCTATTTTTGGACTGTTAGTTTGCATGTTGAAGGCTAGTCGTAGTCTTGAGTTACGAGTCTAATTATTGTAATTAAGTTAGTCTAATTATTATAAGCATGAGATCTATATATGGACTCATGGGTTGTATTGTAAATTTGTGCTAGAGAGTAAGAGAGCATTATTATAAGCTCCTTCTGTGTGTGAGGTGAGCAATGGTGTGTTCCTCCTAGTGCCACAGTACCAAGGTGGGTGTTGGATTGGAGAATCAGCAGGGTTCTTCAAGAGTGTATGATCTTGGTCATCAGGTGAGGATGGCTACGATAGGAGATCTACATGGTAAGTAAGATCATTGATATGTAGGTGTATGTGTGTGCAAGGTCAAGGTTCATAGGTGTACATAACCAACTTGATCTGTAGGTTGAAGATCAGATAAGACAGCAACACAATAGAGAGCAGGAGATCTACTTGGAGTACGGTTGTGTACTTGGTGAACTGGCAGCATGTTACTGACTGGTTGGAGAGGTGAACATCAATTTTGTATTGGAGTTGATTGTTGTGACCAAGAGAGAGAGGGAAGAAGGTCTTGAGGAGTGGCAAACCTCTGAGGTGGAGGAAGAAGTGGCATCTTCCTTATTGTATATTCTTCTGAGTGATTATTAATACAATTGTGTATTGTCTCTCAATTCCTGTGTTGTTTCATATTTCTAGTTACTTTATATTTTTGGTTAAATTCCATGTTTAGTTGCTAATACGAGAAGTAATCATATGTGCTCTAATTGGTAGAGCAAGATCCTGACAAGTGGTATTAGAGCTTTTGGTTGGGTCGACTAATAGGTGGTTTTAGATCTGGTAGTGTTGTTGATTACAGGTCACTCACAGGGGTTTCAGATTGAGTGGGAGTATAGCAATGGCAAAAGAAAGTAAGCTACGAATGGAGAAACTGAATAGCACGAATGGTCTGATTGATGGAAAGAAAGAGCAGGTAAAAAGAGATCGTTGGTCGGTAGAAGATCAACTTGTGGAAGCATATGTTGCAGGTAATATTGCACAGGATGTTCTGGATAAAGTGGAATCTTTGTTTACAAATTCTTTTGCCTCTTTCCATGCAACCCGAAATAGAGCATCTTTTCATGGGTATGTCTTTGGAGACTTTTGAGAGATTTATTTAGGGGTTAGAGAGCCTTGTCAGATTATTGACGAAGGGGAAGTGAAGCTAAAATTGCAGGCAGATGACACACAGTGGTTGAAGGAAGTCATGCAGGTACCCGTCTTAGCGATGAGTCTAATTTCTTCAGGAAATTTGGGTGATGAGAGATGCACTATAACTCTCACAGTGGATATACTTGAATTAGATGGTGGTAAGAAAGTAGGTATCCTTTATCTATCTACTTATATTGCTGATTCACCTTTTGTTGTAGAGATGTGGCTTCATAGGCTTAGTCACATATGTAGGAGGGGAATGCAGGTTTTGAAGCAGAGGTTAGATGTCTTTGATAAGCTAAAGAACTGGAAAGCCTTGGTGTTCATGGAGGAGATGATGGACAGAGATCAGGTGAGGAGACTGAATTATTCTGAGCAGAGCAGGGTTGATTTGATTAGGATTTTGATCCATGGAGAGCTCGTGGATAAAAAGTTATCACTCACAGATGAACACATGTACCGACGTCGATTAGATAGTAACCGATGTCAGCAATAAGAAGACTGACATTGGTCATGAAGGAACTGATGTCGGTAGGAGGGACACCAGCATCGGCCAGGGAAATGACATTGGCAGTCAGGTTCAGTACAGGGAGCTGACATCGATCGAGAACAGACTGGGAGATGGCCGAGATTGGTCACTGGTACAGATAGTGGGTGGACAGCAAGTCTCAAACACTCATGTCAAGGTCAGAAATGGTAAGTGAACCTCATATTCATTGTTCACCTTCTTTATATTGCTTTTTTTTATAGTCAAGAACTAGGAAGATGGAAGAAGCAATGCAGGTAGAGTCCAGATACAGTGGGAGCTTGGCATGGATGAGGAGTGTGAGTCCTTGGAGAAGAACCAAACAGGTATTTGTTGGTAAAGTTGTCAGCTAGAAGTAAGCACTGAGAGATGGAATGGACTCCCAAGTTAAAGAAGAGAGTGGATGGATACAAGAGACAGAAGGCCAAGGCATACGGTCTTGAAGAAGCTACAGGACAGTGGTACAGGTTTTGACAGGGGGATGACTAAGCATGACTTCAGTCAATGTTAGTGTAACTATTGTGGTCTTATCTTACTAGGTGGATGATGATTGCAACATCATCTTGTTACTGTATGTGGGTGATTTACTAGTAGGTTTGTACATACAGGAATTTGCTGAGCTAAGGGTAAGGTTAGTTCAGAGGTGTGTCATGAAGAATTTGGAGAAACAAAATTCTTTGGCATAAGAGACATGGAGATTTTATCTCTAGTGGGAGTTGATGTGAAGACGGTGTTGGCGGGGTTCATGATGCAGGTCATAGAATCAGAAAGCACACCAAGGGTTGGACAGTTCAAGCTTAGCTTGAAATAGGGTTTGAAATCACATGAGGTCTAGTGTAGACCTGAGTTGTTTTCCCAAGTAGTGGGGGTTGTCAGAAAGTTTGGAGCCAATTTGGGGAAGGATACTGGAGGGCAGTTCAATGGGACTAGCAGTAGGGATTCTTGTTATGCAGGGTCAAGTTCTTCACTACATGGATATGTAGGTTTAGATGTGGCAGGTTACTTTGATGACAGGTGTAGCATCATAGGTTGTGTGGTGGTTGGTCTTCAGGATTGATCTTGAAGAGGAATACAAGCCAGGGAATAATTTAGATGGTGTATAGGTACAGGTATAGGTGCAGCTATTTATCTCCAAGTGGGAGATTATTAAGTTGTGGAGCTAAAAGCTTCACCAAGATGCAAATAGGAGAAGTTACGGAGGATGCAGAGTTGTGGGGAGTTGCAGAATCAGTTGCAGGGAAACCGACATCGGTCTGATCAACCGATGTTGGTTAGATAGCAAAGAGGAAGCAACCAATGTCAGTCACCAGTTGGCTGACATCGGTCATGGAGGAGCCGACGTCGGCAGCCTATACGAGAATAGGCAGTTTGCATGACGAATTTGGGAGAGTCTATTTTTGGACTGTTAGTTTGCATGTTGAAGGCTAGTCATAGTCTTGAGTTGTGAGTCTAATTATTGTAATTAGGTTAGTCTAATTATTGTAAGCATGAGATCTATATATGGACTCATGGGCTGTATTGTAAATTTGTGCTAGAGAGTAAGAGAGCATTATTATAAGCTCCTTCTGTGTGTGAGGTGAGCAATGGTGTGTTCTTCCTAGTGCCACAGTACCAAGGTGGGTGCTGGATTGGAGAATCAGTAGGGTTCTTCAGGAGTGTATGATCTTGGTCATCAGGTGCGCATGGCTATGATAAGAGATCTACATGGTAAGTAAGATCATTGATATGCAGGTGTATGTGTGTGCAAGGTTAAGGTTCACAGGTGTGCAAAACTAGCTTGATCTGTAGGTTGAAGATCAGATAAGACAACAACACAACAGAGAGCAGGAGATCTACTTGGAGTACGGTTGTGTACTTGGTGAACTGGCAGCGTGTTACTGATTGGTTGGAGAGGTGAACATCAATTTTGTATTGGAGTTGATTGTTGTGACCAAGAGAGAGAGGGAAGAAGGTCTTGAGGAGTGGTGAAACTTTGAGGTGGAGGAAGAAGTGGCATCTTCCTTATTGTATATTCTTCTGAGTGATTATTAATACAATTGTGTATTGTCTCTCAATTCCTGTATTGTTTCATATTTCTAGTTACTTTATATTTCTAGTTAAATTCCGTGTTTAGTTGCTAATACGAGAAGTAATCATATGTGCTCTAATTGGTAGAGCAAGATCCTGACAATATATTAGAGCAATATTTCATATACTAGTGCAATAATGACTATACTAGTAGAATATCGACTCTAGCAAGTAAAATAGACTCTAGCAAGCAAACCACCCTTTACCTAAGTTATATTGACTTTTGTGAGTGCAAAACTAACTATACCCTATAAAATTGAGTTATGATTATGTGATCAATAAGAATGAGAGGGGAGATTAGTATTTTTTTAGTATGAATAAAATCAAAACAAAACACACTAATGAAACCTACACCTTTATCTTAGACACTTAAAGAGCAAGTGAACAATACAAGTAACTACCAAATAAATAAAAAACAAACAATTTTACCTTTCATGGGAGTAGGAATTATAGGTTGGAAATGAATTAATGTGCTTGATTGTATGATTAAGAAGTCTTTAGAAATGGATCTTCTTGCACCACCTCTCCTTGTCACCTTGGTAATGTTGTGCTTGGCTTTGGCTTTGACTTGGCTTGGCTTAGAAAATGGGCATGATAACACTATGTCAATGGGCTCCTTGAAGGTATTTTATCATGATAACTTGACATGAAATAATTTTGTTGAAGATATTTTTGCATGATAACTTTACACCAAAATTATTTGTTTATCAATGGGTGAGGCCTTGTATTTATAGCCTTCTAAACTAACTCTAACCCAAGTGTAGTTAGGTAGAGTTAAATATGGTTGAGTTTTAACTAACACTAGTTAGGTTAAGGATGGGACATGAAATTAATATTTGGGATAGAAATCCCATTTATTAAGCATGGCTCTCCATTTCTAAATTTATGGCATTTAGGGAGATATTTTAAATTCCTTGATTTTGAGGATGTTGACATCATCATGACCTCATTTTTATTGAATTTTCCTTTTTAAGAAATTTATTATTACTAATTGCACATATAAATTTCAATTAAGAATTTAATTTGATTTGCTTAGTTAATTCATTAGGCTTAGCATTTTTGTACTTTAGGAATTAATTAAGTGTCTTGCTTAATGGATCTAAAGGCCAACTTGTTAGGTTTCTAAGTCATAAGTTGAATGGATATGAATCTATGAGAGGTTAAAATTAAATATATAATAATACCATAAATAGGCATTCCTCAACATGATTTTGAGCACTAATGTCTAATGTGTGGATGACATTAGGACATTCAGTAATTCATAGGCTTAATTTGCATTGTTTGGTGAAAATCAATTTGAAGTCTAGTTGGAAGCCAGTTGTGGCCAAAATGGGGTGTTTATAGTTTGCCACTAATTTGGAAGGCATTTCAAGACATAGACATAGTAACTTCTTCTCAAATAATGAAAAATTTGTTAATGCCTAATTCCCTAGAAGATGATGGATGAGCCCTGAATGTCCCCTCGAGGGAGAAAGAGGCAAATAAGGTTAGATAACATTATCTCAAAAATAAGGAAATGATGTGACCAAGAGGTAAAAGGGGGGAATACTAATTTTCACAAAGGAGGTTATAATCTTTGGTATAGTGAGATGCCCCAGTTAGGTAGATAAAAAGGATGATTTTTCTAAAGGTGGTTATAATCATTGGCATACTGAGACAAAAATAATGATTTGCCTAAAGGCATTTATAATCATTAACACAATGAAAAATGCCCTAGTAGGGCAGATAGATATAATAATTTCCCCAAATGTGGTTATAATCATTAGCATAATGAAAATAACCTAGTAGGGTGGATAGATCAAAATAAAATGATTTGACCAAAGATAGTTATAATCATTGGCACTATGATTTACCCCAATATGGAAAATAAAAAAGGGGGATTATGTGTTGAATCCATTTTCACAAATTAAGAGGAAGCTAAAATAGAATATAGAAATGAATTTGGGCTACCTACTAGTATGGAGACACATATCCTAACTAGCAAGGATTAAAATTCATTTGTGATTTAATTACTTTGTATCTAGGTAATGTTTGGATAGGTCAGGAATTTGTCAGGTGAGCAAATAGTATTATGGCACCAATAATTGTAATATCTACCAAACTAATGTTTGTATATCATGTGATAATATGCACCATGATATAAATCATCATGATGACCTAGTCATAATATTCATAAGGACCAACACCTAATCCACTAAATAATTAAAACTAATGCACCAATGATAAAAATCATGATGACAATGTTGACATATGAATATTGATGGAATTAAGTATAATGTGTAAGGAATCACCCAATGAATGCATATATACTAAGTCAAGGCACAACAATGAAAGTAAATAAATAGGCAAACAAACAAACAAAAATAAAAAGAAATAAAAATAAAACACCAATAAATATAAATGTAACAAAACACCAATAAAAATGAATGAGAAAACAACAAAATACCAATAAAAAAAATAATGTACAAACCAATCAAAACAAACATAAAAAATGGTTAATCACAATATTAGTGAAAATAGAAAACAAATTGTTCATGTATGTGTAATCTAGGGTGACCCCTAAGCTAGATAGTAATGACATAGATATAACAACATAGGAACAAAATATGAACAATGTTTCCCCTAGGCAATAGGGAATAATGACACACAAAAAATATGACAAACTTTTCCCCTAGGTTATATGAGACAACAAAAATAAAATAATGAAATTGGGGAGGGAATAGAAGAAAAGGAAGGGGTAGATGAGATGACTCCAGATGCATTAGGAAAGTGAACACTACCTACATAGTTCTATGGACTTAAGATCAAATGTTAACTTTAGGCTAAATGTAGTTATCCCAAGATATGGGATAGAATAAAATGATGAGATAAAAAACATGATTGACATGTAGAGAAAAATGGAAATGGTCTCAAAAAATGGTGAGTGTGTGAGAAAAGAATGGATGACATTCCATAATCATGAAAGTGTCAATATAAACAAATTGTGCAAGCACAATATTATGGTTTAGGCTAAAACCACACTAAAAGGCAAGAGATGAGTACCCAAAAATAAACTAAATTGGTAATCCATAGTATCTACTACATCTAAGGTTGAGACTGAGAATAATATCAAAAAATAGGGAGAGAATAAGATGATGGTGCTAATAAAATGGTCAGAGCATTCAAATAGAAATGGCTCACAAAATGGCAAGAGCGTAAGAAAATCAAAGTGGTAATTAATGTATCAAAGTTAGACACACAATGCTCACAATATAATCTCTTAAAATGGTAAGAGCGTATGGATAAGGATAATAAGGATGGGGAAACTAAATGAAAAATGGTTACTCATGAGATAGTATGAGTCCTAAAATCCTTAAGGTAAAGAAGTGCTTGAAAAATAAAGGAAGGTATAGTTGAGCTAACCCAAGATACCCCATGCATCCACGTGCTTCCTACATAGTTTGTGTGGGCCTTAGGCTGATGTAGTTATCTTATAAATAGAAGGAAAAAGACCAAGGTGGTGTAGAAATGAAATTGAATTGATAGAATGGCCCATCCAGTAAAATTTTAAAGACTTTATATCTTGCATGGAATGTCTAAGCCAATTTTCATGATTTTATGATTTTTATGATTTTATAGATCTTTTACCAATGTTTTTGTAAAATTTTAAGCATCTCAACTTGATTAAGAATGATGAGAGACTAAATGGTCCAAATCACAAAATGATGAGAGTGTGGCTTAAGTTGCTTGAAAAATGGCAAGAACGTGAAAACTTAAAATTATCACAAAATGGAGAGAGAATGGCAAGGGCTGATTGAGATGACCTCAACATAAATTGAGTGCTTCCTACATAGTCCCAGAATGAGACATTAAGTCAATGTAGTTCTAGCCTATAGTGAAAGAATTTGACTAGGTAGCAACAAGTTCATGAGTTAGGCAAATGACACAATATAACATAGAAATGGTAAGGTAATGTAGTAATGCATGGTAAAGGTTTTGATCTTAATTTTCCCATAGGTGGTTATAATTAGGAAATAATGGCATAGGTCAAAGACACTAATTTTCTCAAACATGGTAATAATTAGTAGAACTAGGAATGAAATAGAATGTGACAACCATGAAGAATGTAATTACCAAACTATTATCATACTGGTCTAAGATACTATTTATTTATTAAATATTGAATCAACTCTTGAAATGTCATCTGATTCCAATCATTGAAGGTGCCCAAAGAACCAATAGATTAGAACCAAGGTAAAAAAAGGGTAGGTAAGGGAGGGTAAAACAACTTCAATAATAAGGAAAGTATAGACGGAATGGTATATGGTATGGTATAGGGAAGATGAGAGTATGGTATGATGTAAATGATTCTCATAGATAATACTTATAATCTCTCAAGATAAATAATTCTTGAGGTGTATTATGTTCATAGGCTCATCAAGTTTGTCTCCATTTGGTATAACTAACCTGTAAGCTCTAGAGCCATAATTAGAAATAATGACATAAGGGCCTAGCCAATTAGGATTGAACTTACCTCTCTTATTCTTATTGATAATGGTTTTATTCTAGTTTTATTTAAGGACAAGATCACCAAGCTCAAACTCTCTATGTTTCACATGCTGGTTATATTGACCACATAACTAATTTTGATATGCTTGAAGGTTATTTATAGTGGCCATGGACTTTTTATCTAGTAATTCTAGTTCTTACATGTATAATACTATGAATATTCATCATCTAGGATGTGTTTCAATGAGATACATAGAGAAGGAAACTCAACCTTGATAGGAATAATGGCCTTAGTGCCATAGATAAGAGAATATAGTATGATTCCTATTGGAGTATGGTAATTAGTATGATATACCCATAGGGTGTGAAATATTTATAGGTACCAATCATGGCCATCAATATGATTAATAATATTGATAATAGTATTATTAGGTGCCTCTACTTGGCCATTAACTTGGGGGTAATATGTAGTGGAAAAATGTTGGGTGATGTTGTACTTAGCATATAGTACTTTGACATCCTTGTTCTTAAATGATATACCATTATGAGATATAAAGTTAGATGGGATACCATAATGATAGATGAGATGGTTGAATATGAATTTGGAAATATCTTTTTCCAATCATGTAAGTGAGGGGAATAGCTTCAACCCACTTAGTGAAATACTCGGTGGTAGTGAGGATGTGTTTATGGACATCATATGAGGTAGGGTTAATATTTCAAATTAGATAAAATCCCCATGTTGAAAATGAACATTATGTAATTATTGGTTTGAGTGTAATGGTTGAAGCATGAATTAAATTGGCATGCCTCTAAAATTTATCACATATTTTCACATAACTAGTTACATCTACTTCCATGGTTAGCCAATAGTGACGTATATGTAGGATCTTTTTGGTTAGGATGGCTCATTGGTGTGGGATCCAAAAACTCCTTCATGAACTTCCCTTAATGCTAATGTATCTTCTACTAAATTCAAACAGTTAAAAAAGTTACATCAAATATTTTGTAGTAAAGACTTGGGTCGAGTAGGGTATATCGAGAGGCTTGGTGTGTAAAGGATTTTTGTTGCATATGGGATAGATATGGTGGAAGGACTTGGTCATGAAGGTAGTTACATAGGTCTAAATACCAAATAGAACTAGGGCCAACAATATCATAGATCATTGAAACAATCCAAGGTTCATGGATAATTGAGATAAGATGTCCAATGAGAAACTGATAGTATTTTGCCTTGTTTGTGCTACAGATCAAAGAACCAATGGTAGCCATAGAATACGCTATCTTTTTATTTTCCCTAAGTATGTGTTCAAACTAAATATGGACAATCCACTACTTAAGAATGTCCACCATAGCCGTATATGGTACCATTTTATCATCTTTGGTCTAAAATTGGTCTATAACTTGATTGATGATTAATCGAGAATCACCATGAACCATGAGATGTTGAATGTTCCATTGTACTACTTGACAAATCCATATAATGAGTGATTAATATTCAAACATATTATTAGTATAAAGATATATGATACATAATTATTTGGGAATAATATCCCCTTGTGGTGTAACAAATAATAATCTAGCCTTTGATCCATGAGATGTGAATGACCAATCAAAATACAGCTTCTAGTGTTACTCCTCAAGAGGCATTTCTATGATGGTCATGATGGACTCATCTAGGAATGAAAAAGTGAGTGGTTTAGTATCTAAAAGGGGAAATCCAACAAAGTGATCTATAAGTACTTGTCCATTAATGGCCTTCTGATAAACATATGTAATTTCAAACTTGCTCAACAACATGATCCACTTAGCCATATTGCCTTGTAAATATATTTTTTATAGTAGATAACTGAGTGGATCTACTTTAGCAATGATTTTGGTCTTGTTGTTAAGTATATAATGATGTATCTTCTAGGCTATAAATACCATAGATAAATAAGATTTTTCTATTAGCATATAGTTATATTCATATGATACTAGTGTATGACTTAAACAATACACAACATTTCTTTCCCATTTCCATCATGCTGAGCTAAAAGTTCCCCTAGGGCATTATAAATGGTAGATAGGTACAATATAAATTACCACCCTAGCATTGGTGGTAATAGAACAAGTGGATTGGATATGTATTCATTTAGGTAATCAAAGGATTTTTGACATTATTCATACCAAATAAATGCAACACCTTTCTTCAATAAATGATTAAAAAGATGGAATTTATCAGCCAATTGCAAAATGAAGTATCTGATAGACCAGGTTTTGTCTTACAAACTATGGAGATACTTTAAAGTGGAAGGTGGTGGCATCTTGGTAATGGCTTGCACCTTGGTAAGATCAAATTTAATACCTCGATGAGAGATAATAAAGCCCAATAATTTTCTTGAAGTGACACTGAAGACACACTTCTTGGGATTAAGTCAAAATTTATACTCATAAATCCTTTCAAATATCCTTCGTAGTATGACTGGATGATCTACATGAGTCTTTGATTTACCCAATATGTCATCAACATAGTCTTTGATAATATCATGCTTCATGTCATGAAATATAATGTTCATGGCTCTCTGAAATGTAGCCCTAACATTTTTGAGGCTGAATGACATAACCTATTAGAAAAATATTCCACAAAGAGTGGTGAACACTATTTTATGTTGGTTTTCTAGTGCAATTATAATTTGATTATATCCTAAAAATCCATCTATGAGGGACAACATTTTATACCCAATTGGGGAGTCAACTATCACATAGATATTTAGTAGAGGAAAGTCATCCATGGGGTACACGTTGTTGATGTGTCTAAAATCAATGCAGATTCTAATCCTTTCTAGTTTTTTACTCATAGGTACAATGTTTGAGATCCATTTTGAATATTCGATCAATCTTATGAATCTCACTTCCAAGAGTTTTTCCAACTCTTTATTTAATAACACAATAATATGAGGATGCATATTATGTTATTTATACTTCATAGGTTTGGCATCATGATGCAAAGATGGTATACAACCAAGGTAGGGTATAAATTTGGCATGTCTGAATAGGCCCATGTAAATATGTCAACAAACTCCCTTAGAAGGGTTCTAAAAACTTCACTTTCTTCCTTAATGAGGGACATTTCTAATTTGATCCAATTTGGGTCATCTAGAATCCAGATCTTGAATTCCATATTATCCTCTATAAAAGAGTCAATCCATCCTCTAGATTGGTTGGTAAAGATTTGAATTAGTTGGCAATGGCAAAGTCCTCTGGTTAGACTAGTTTTCAAGCTCTCATAAGTAGGATGAATTTGAATCACCTAATGGTAACAATGGCCATGTAAAAAATGTTGTAAGATATTCTCAAATAATTTAACCAAAGTCATGCTATTCCTCTATACTAAACTCAGACCCAAAAGTAAGTTCACCATTGGTGGTTTCTTAAGCTTCATTAGAGGAAAGGTGATCAACCCCTTCTAGTGGCACTTGAAACAGGTTTTCACCAAAGGACTAGCCTTTCTATTTACTTTTTTCCTTGTCCAAAAGTGCCTCAAATAGGTTTTCACTTTGGTACATCAATGTTTTATTATTTTTTTTGGCTAAGGGTGTTCACCCACTGTTTAAAATAGGTTGTAGGATTATTGTTGGTCCCAGTCTATAAGTTGAGTATGATAAAGGGGAAGCGTGGAATGTTAGATTAATGGTGTAATGGTGTAAATGGTATATGGGTCAAATAGGTTAGTACTATAAAGGTATTCATAAATGCTATGATCAAACTCTATTTTATTGATGACATTGTCATCACTAGTCATTGGCATTAGAACATGAATAAGATACATGGGGTCACCCCTAGGTGATTTAAATATGAGGCCATAAGTTCCTTTGTATCTAGTCATAAAATTGGGCTCAAGAATACCATGATGATTTTCCCCCATGCCTTTGACTTCATATTCTTGGTTATCCATGATCCTATTAGGGATGGGATACTTTGTACTATGATAAAAAACCAATTTGTCATTTTATAACCAAGAATCATCATTGGCAAGTGAGTCCTATTCTTGGTAAGTGATAGGTGTGAAAATAATAAATGTTGGGCTATGAAGCTTTCCTTTTCTTTTTTTTTGCCATTCCATGTAAGCTGGATTAGCTTTGGGCCTTCCATAGGTCTTGGGATTTTGTGGAAGTTTGGTAATATGAAATGTGTCATGGGTAAAATACTCTCTTGGACCATTGTCTAAAATGGTAAAATTATTAGACATTTCACTAAGAGGTGTATGTGAAGATGAGGCAAGGATATCATGGTCTATATAATTGACCTCTAGTAATGAAACAAGTATCTATTTTTTTTGTCCTTCTTGGGTATTGGGCCTAGGCTAAAACTATAGTTTTAAATTTCATTTTTGGCCTCCAAATATTTTTAGTGTTCGTATGACTTTAAATATCCATGAATAGTTACCTCCATACTTGAGTGAAAAAACTTGATACATTGGTGCAATTTTGAAGGGATTGCATGAATTTCATGTATCCATGGTCTACCCAAAATAAAATTGCATGATAGGTCTAGGTCTAGAACATGGCAATGTGTATTGTGGGTTAAAGTCCTAATGATCACTATCAAACTTATGGTTCCTTGTGATTCCTTCTCTTCATTGTCGTAGGCCTTGATAATAATAGTCTTTAGTTGAAGGTCAATTGTTGTGTATCCCAGATGACTGATTAGCTTCAAAGACATAATATTTAGGCCCAATCCATTGTCTATGAGGATGCATTTGAATTTATGATACTTGATGATAAATTCAATGTATAATGAGTTTATATGGAGAGAGCCAAGGGATGACATATCATTTTGGTGAAAGGTCAACTATTGGTCTGGGGATAGGTGTCCTACCAAAGTTTGATATTTTTATGGAGTGATGTCATTCATAAATTGAGATTAGCCTAAGAGTTATGTAATGACATACTTGTGGATGGTAGATGTGTGTAATAAATCCAAAATGGAGATTTGTATGGGTGTCTATTAGAGCTATTCCACAATGTCATATGTATTTTACTTAACAGTGGTAATTAGCTTGTTCTTAGATGACATAATGGGTTGGATTGGTTTAGTGGTAGAAGGTTGTGGGCCTAGGATGGTGATCTTAGAATATTGATTTATGATTTTATAACTGGATTAGATATAGGATCATCATAACTAGAAAATGATGGAGATGGGCTAGAGAGGATAATTTTTTATTGTTAGTGTACTTAGTTATGGTCATAGGGTAATGAAGAGTTATTAGCATAAGGTATTGAAATGGTAATCATTGGTTGTTTTTACACTTGGCTATAGTCATAGGTTAAAGAAGGATGACTAACATAGGTAGGTTGAGTGGCATTATTAAGTAATGGTCCTAGTCTATTGACATTTGGTCTAGGATTGATGGTGATGTTAGAAACATGGCCACCCATAATATGACCAATAGCTTTATTGTAGTCATGTGAAACTATGTGGTAAGTTTATTGGTTGTTAGGGTCATTTTGGCCTTAGTTCCTTCCATTTGAAGGTTTATGTTATTATTAATACTTATACTATTATTGTTGTTACAAGTGTTGTTGATACTATTGTTGTTATTATGGTCTTTGTTATTGATGTTGTTGATTGGCATTATTATTTGCGGAAAATGATTTTGGTATATAATCAAGTTGTGATTAGAAGTAGATGCTCTATTATCCAACTAGATTTCTCTAATTTTCAGCATGTATTCAATAAGGTGCTTCAACTGCACACAAAAAAATATAAAATTTCCATGAACATGATGGTATTCATAGAAATCATGATCTTTATACTAGTCTAGATATTATATACCCTTAGGATGGTGTTTTGGAATCAACCAACTAATCATATTAGTCATGGCTAGTTTGTGAAACACTACTTTATTGGGCTCACCAAGGTCACTGAAGACTCTAGGAGTGGGTCTTATTCTTGGAGGAGGGGTTTACAAAGATGGTGGATACAACATTTGAGGAGTTAGTTTAGGTTGAGGCATATGCCACACTTGTAGGATAGGCTACTGATGTAGAATAAGCTTCATTTATGGTATAGGCTGAGAAGATGGTACTTACACTATTTAAACATGACATAACTTAGTTACTCCATTAAAAATAATGATCTTGTTATGGTTGTATGGTTTGGGTTTTTCATAGTTATTATCTTGAACTAGCATAGATGCTTGTGCTTGGATTGGGCTAGGGTTTTGACTTGGGCTTGAGTTTTGGTTTTGGCTCTAATTCTTATTTAAGACAACTTGATAATCCATTTGTTAATAAGAGAATTTTTGATCTGCATGCCTTTCTCAATGATCTCCTTGAATATGTGTGCACACTGTAGATCCAAGTGATAATATATTTCAATTTGAATTTTTTTGGTAAAAACATCTGCTAATTATTTCTCTAGTATGTTATGAGTGAAGTGATTAGAAAACACTCTCCATCTCTATAAGTAGCTTGTAAAGATCTAACCAAATTTTTACTTGGCCTGACTCAAATCTACTACTAAAATCTCTTGCTTGAGATTGTAGGATAAATGTTACACAAAATTATCTAAGAGATCATCAAAGTTAGATATTGAATTTTTTGACAACTAGAGAAATCATTCCAAAGCCTATCCAACTAGACTCTAAGGAAAAAGGAGTAGGTAAATGTAATTATAGTCCACTTGATAGAAAGTGATAAAGAACTCTATTAGATTCCCCTTAGGGTCTCTTTTACCATTGTATTTGTCAAATTTTGGTGGTTCATAAATTGGAGGAAATGGTATTTTAAGATACTCCATGTTAAACGGGTATGAACACACATCATCCAATTTAAATTTCTTGGTCTACTTTCCTCTTTTAATGGCTACAATCATTTCCTTCATTTGATACAATTCTTAGGCCAAAAAACTTTATGTTACATTTGGTTATGATTATGGTTGGGTGGTCAAAGGTGGATTAACTTGACCACAGTACAATGGAGGTTTGAAGTGTTATAGAATGTTGGTTTGATGGGTGAATCGACAAGGAATATGTGTCTATGGATTGGGATGTGGCTATTGATATTACATCCATATTTTATAAATATTTTATTTTAGATTAATTATATGGCCTTGGGCCTAGGTATTTAGGGTTGTGATGGAAGGATATGGCTCTATGAAAGGTACTGTCCATGCTAAGTTTGACTAGGGACTTGCTATCAACTAGTCAAATCTAGCTGAATAAAGAGAACTTGTTGTTGACCAAGGCATTATCTTTAAGTTTATGTTACTTGTTGAGTAAAAGGTAATTATTTCCTAATAAGTAATTGTTGGACATTGACACATTTTTGTTGAACAAACACCTATTATGAACTAGATGCTTGTTGGGTGTTTGTAATATATCTTTGACCAATAGAAATACGTTATTAATTAAACATGTGTGATTGTTGAGGTACATTTGTCACTACCTATTGAAGTGAAACATTTTTTCCCTATATTGAGGTGGCATAGTATTCTACCTCTATTGTGGTGGTAAATTGGACTGTGCATCTTGTCATAGAATATTAGCCATCACCTATTGAGGTGGGATAATATTTTTCATTTGTTGAGGAATGACATTGGTTGGTACTTGATTACTCATCCCATGTTGTTGTATTATTTAAGAAGATGTTGTTTGAGGAGTGGGAGTAACATATTTTGGTTGGGTAGGCATTTTTCTCCCCTACTATTGTGAACCACTCATGGTATTGATTAGAGGCACTTATTTTTGCATATTATTTGTTGGTGTATTTAACTTACCTTGGCTTGGATTAGAAGACACTTGCATGTTATCCACTATATTTGGCACATTGTCTTGAGTATAGACCATAGTTACTTCCTTTATGAATGGGACATTGAACATTTCACCTCTAAAAGTACTTTAGGCAAATGGCTCTAAATTAGAATTAGCTTGACCTATCGAAGCAACTATCCCTCATATTGAAGGAGTTAGTTATATAAGTGGAGTATTCATTATAGATATGGCATTGAAATTGAATGTTAGATTAAGATAAGTTTGATATGATTATTAAATTTTTACAAATTGGTCCTCTATGGGGTCCTTTCCTTTTACAAACATATTTGGATCTTGGTATGAAATCGACAAGAGTGATTGAGGGTAACTAGTAGAGGCCTATTTGATAGTTTGTGTATAAGATAGGTTTCCAAGCACTTTAACTAGAATAGGTAGGTTTTCATGGGGAAATTGTTCAAAAAAATTGGCCCCTACCTCTATGGCTCTCTTATTTTCAATCAAGTGACGATCAAATAAGTACGGGTCATAACTTAATGACATGGTAACATAGTACAATTGTTGTTGAACTTGTTCCATGATAGATGGCACACTAGCAAGATATTGAGCTAATTTTTATTACTCTTGTCCTATATAGGGAGGTGTATTAACCAAGTAATGTGTTGATGGATGTTGGCTTTGTTCCACATATTGAGTAGTGTAAGGAAGATAAAAATCCATCTCACAAAATAAATCATTTCCATATGGGTCTTGAATAAATGTATCATTTGTGGCCACATTATCATGATTTGGATTGTACATGGTTCTACTACATTTTTAGTGAGGCATATATAAATCTATAATTAACATCTCATGAATAAAATATATATATTTCTCAAAAACTCTTAAAATGTGGTTTAAATGGTAAATGGTTAAAAATTGGTATGTCTAGAAACTTGGTCTAAAAATCACACTTGGTCTAAACTTGGATTAGGAATGGATTTGTTATCCAAAATTTTCAATGATAAAATTGGTTTAAAATGTCTTCAAAGTATAATGCCTTACACAAAATGGTCAAAGGAAAGGTAAGTTGAATCCTGATTTTTAGAAAAGTGTTTCAAACAACTCTAATCTAGGTCTAAAATCATAAATGTTGTTAGGTCTTTGGAAATAAGGGAAAAATCTAGGCTTAAAATGGTATGAATTAAATCTAAAAACTAAGGTAAATTCTAGGTCTTTGGAAACATGACACAAAGCTAGACTTTAAAATAACTAGGTCTGAAATGAAAGACAAATGCTAGGTCTTTGGAAACAAGGCAAAAATCTAAACTTGAAACAAACTTGGTTGAAGTAAAAAATGCAAGGAAATTAATCTAACAATAAAATAAATCAAACATTTAGATTCAAACTAGGCACATGGATTCAAACATAAACTTTGACCATTGGTAAAATGCATTGGACCTTAGGCACATGCCTAAAACTAATTAGGAAATTCAATCTCAGGTAAGCAAAAATAAGTACGATGAGTAAAGAATTCAAACCCAAGTGATAAGTAAGACTTAAATTTAAAATAATCACGCTTAATTTTGTTATAAGCAATAAAATAGATGCGAGGAACATAGAAAATAAACCATGTCCTGAATCTAGGCAAAAAGATCTTCAAAGCAAGCAAGGAATTTGTCCAAGTTGCATAATTCAAAAGTAAGAGGTAAACACCTAAGCTAAAATTAAGTGAGGCATAGACATAAACCACTCAATTTTGAATCTAAACTTCACAAGACAAATTTTGAACTTATTTTTATAAGACTTGGTTTCTCAAATAAACAACATTTTAGACCAAAATAGATGGCATAATGATACCAATTATAGACAAAAAGACATACATGGTTTTTAACTTGATTTGACACAAGTTAAAGGTTTTAAAACAATAAGAGTAACATAATGACATTGCCTAATTCAAAAGGTATGACAATGGGTTTTATTTTAAAACTCTAAGGCAAAAACTTAGGATGAAATGGATAGAATAATGATGCCCATTTCAAATAAGTAATACACACACACACTAATGTTTTGAAAAATGTCTAAGGCAAAGTCTGGTATCAAATGGACAAAATAACACCTCTTTGGGCTAAAATTTGTGTATAAACATGTGATTGGTTCATGATTTATTTTGACGTGTTTTTGACAAACAAAATAGTTTTAGAATTAAAATAATACAAGTCAAATAAATAGACACAAAAACACCTAAGTGTATCATCCTATCCCTAAAAACTAACAAGGTTTCTTCATATTGTCAAATTTCATTGATATAATCCTTCTTGAGATGAAATAATGTGTTAATCTAATAAATTTAGATGGCCATGAAATGCAAGGTTTTTAAACCCCCTATTCTCTCAAGAATTCATACAGTGACATAGAATTTCAAACTACTCGCCCTATGGAAAATATTTCTATAGTAAGTAGGATGTGTCTAATAACTATAATTTTTTCACATTCTAGATGGTCCCAAGTATGATTAACACTAGTTATGAAATCATGTCAATTGAGTTCATACTGGCCGTTAGGTTGTGGAGCTAAAAGCTTCACCCAGATGCAAACATGGAGGGTTGCTAAAAGTCACAGTAACCGACGTCGGTCAGGTGGAGACAGGAATCTACCGACATCAGTCAGGGATCAGCTGACATCGGTCATCTCCAGACAGACAGGGACTGATGTCGATCACTTGTGTAGTTTTAGAACTATCGATTACATGAATAGTTCATTTAACAAACTGGTTATTTGCATGTTAAAGGCTAATTTTAGTCTTGAGCTGCGTTTCTAATTATTGTTTGGCATGGGATCTATTTAAGAGACTCATGGGCTGTATTGTAATTTGAGGGATCAAAGCAGGGATCCCCAAGGTGCTAGATAGAGAGAGCAAGGTTGGCTCCTCATAGTGCCACAGTGCCAAGTGTGTATGATCAGGTAGATTTGTGGGAGAGCAAGATCTGGTAGAAGATCCATAGGGGTGCTGGTTTGGAGAATCATAAGGAATTGGTGAGGCAAGGACAAGGGTTCTTCATGGGTAAGTAATGTCAGTTGATCTATAGGTGTGTGTGTGCAAGGTCAAAGGAGATCAGTAACAAAATAGGTAGCAAGATTAGGTAGAGATCTACTTGGAGTATGTTGCGTACTTGGTGGTACTGGCAGTATTATTACTAACTGGTTGAAAAAACAACTTGGTATTGAGTTGATTTTTTACTTGTAATTGTGCAAGTGAGAGAGTGAACTTTTGAGGGAGAATTATTGGGAAGAGTGTGATCTCTTTATTGTATTTCCTTCTGGATGAGTATTAATATAATTAGGTATTGTCTCTCATATTCTGTGCTATTTTTGAATTCTAGTTACATTTTACTTCTAGTTAAATTCCATGTTTAGTTGCTTATACAAAGTAATCAATTATGTTCCTAATCTTGATAAAGTGGTATCAGAGCTTTATGTTCTAGATCCTAGAGCTAAAAGCTTCCCTGGATTGGCCACAAACCTGCTGATAACTCCCCGACACCACTAACTTCTTCAATCTGCACATGACCGATGTCGATGCCTACCTTTTCAACATCAATTTTCACCTGACCGATGATGGTAATGTGTTTTCTCCTGTGAGTGATGACTTTTTACCCATGAGCTCACTTTGGATCATCACCCTGTCCAAACTGCCCTACTCAGAGTTATCCAGCCCCATCCACTGATCTCTATCCATCATCTCCTCCATGAACACCAAGGCTTTCCAATTCTTAAGTTTGTCAAACACATCTGACTTCCTTTTAAGAACATGCATCTCCTTTTTACTCATGTGACCAAGCCTACAAAGCCACTTCTTCACAACAGAAAGAGAATCAGTAATACAAGTAGATAGATAAAGAGTACCTACTTTCTTACCACATGCTAATTCAAGTGCATCTGCTGTGAGAGTTACTGTGCATCTCTCATCACCCAAATTTTTTGAAGAAATTAGCCTCATCTTTAGAACTAAGACCTGCATGACCTTTACCAACACCCATGTGTTGCCCGTCTGCAATTTTAGCTACACTTCCCCTTTGCTAACCATTTGACAAGGCTCACCAACCCCTAAATAAATCTTTCCAAAGTCTCCATGGACCTTAACATAGAAAAATACTCTATTTGGGGCTACATGGAAAGAGGCAATATAATCTATAAACCAAGATTCTAATTTATCCAGGGAACATATAAGAGCAACCCATGCAACAATAACTGCAACACCTGCTTCTTCATTCCCTTTATGTTGATCTACTTTCAACCAATAATCTTTCTTTACCTACTCTTTCTTTCCATAACACCTTAATTGATCATTCTTGATTTTAAATTCCTCCATTCTTAGCTTACTTTCTTCTGCCATTGCTATACTCCCACTCAATCAAAAAAACCCTAAGAGTGACCTATAGTCAAACATTAACCTGCTCCAAACCAGGCTCTGCTGAACCTACAACCTCTCTCTAACAAACTTGCCCACTTGGCTTTGATGAACCTACATCGAACCAACAACCTAGCTCTGATAAACCTGTCCACCAAACCAACACCCTGGCTCTGATACCACTTGTCAGGATCTAGAACATAAAGCTCTGATACCACTTTGTCAGGATTAGGAGCACAATTTATTACTTTGTATAAGCAACTAAACATGGAATTTAACCAGAAGTAAAATGTAACTAGAATTCAGGAATAACACATAATATGAGAGATAATACCCAATTGTATTAATACTCATCCAGAAGGAAATACAATAAAGAGATCACACTCTTCCCAATAATTCCCCCTCAAGAGTTCACTCTCTCACTTGCACAATTACAAGCAAACAATCAACTCAATACCATGTTGTTGTTTCAACCAGTCAGTAACAATACTACCAGTACCACCAAGAATGCAACATACTCCAAGTAGATCTCTACCTGATCTTGCTACCTATTGTGTTGTTGATCTCCTTTGACCTTGCTCTCCTATAGATCTCCTTTGACCTTACACACACACACACACCTGCAGATCAATTGACCTTACTTACCCATGAAGAACCCTTGTCCTTGCCTCACCAAGTCCTTATGATTCTCCAAACCAGGACCCCTGTGGATCTTCTACCAGATCTTGCTCTCCCATAGATCTCCCTGATCATATACACTTGGCACTATGGCACTATGAGGAGCCAACCTTGCTCTCTCTATCTATCACTTTGGGGATCCATGCTTTGATCCCTTAGATTACAATACAGCCCATGAGTCTCTTAAATAGATCCTATGCCAAACAATAATTAGAAATGCAGCTCAAGACTAAAATTAGCCTTTAACATGAAAATAATCAGTTTGTTAAATGAATTGTTCATGTAACCGATAGTTTTGGAACCACACAGGTGATCGACATCGGTCATCTCCAGACATACAGTGACCGACGTTAGTCACCTGTGCGGTTCCAAAACTGTCGATTACATGAATAATTCATTTAACAAACCGGTTGTTTGCATGTTAAAGGCTAATTTAGTCTTGAGCTACGTTTCTAATTATTGTTTGGCATGGGATCTATTTAAGAGACTCATGGGCTATATTGTAATATGAGGGATCAAAGCAGGGATCCCCAAGGTGCTAGATAGAGAGAGCAGGGTTGGCTCCTCATAGTGCCACAGTGCCAAGTGTGTATGATTAGGTAGATCTACGAGAGAGCAAGATTTGGTAGAAGATCCATAGGGGTGCTAGTTTGGAGAATCATAAGGACTTGGTGAGGCAAGGACAAAGATTCTTTATGGGTAAGTAAGGTTAGTTGATCTATAGGTGTGTGTGTGTGTGTGTGTGTGTGTGTGTGTGTGTGTGTGTGTGTGTGTGTGTGTGTGTGTGTGTGTGTGTGTGTGTGTGTGTGTGTGTGTGTGTGTGCAAGGTCAAAGGAGATCTGTGGGAGAGTAAGTCAAAGGAGATTAGCAATACAATAGGTAGCAAGATTAGGTAGATATCTACTTGGAGTACGTTGCATACTTGGTGGTACTGGTAGTATTGTTACTGACTGCTTGAAAAAAAAACTTGGTATTGAGTTGATTATTTGCTTTTAATTGTGCAAGTGAGAGAGTGAACTCTTGAGGGAGAATTACTGGGAAGAGTGTGATCTCTTTATTGTATTTCCTTCTGGATGAGTATTAATACAATTGGGTATTATCTCTCATATTCTTTGCTATTTTTAAATTCTAGTTACATTTTACTTCTAGTTAAATTCCATGTTTAGTTGCTTATACAAAGTAATCAATTATGCTCCTAATCTTGACAAAGTGGTATCAGAGCTTTATGTTCTAGATCTTGGAGCTAAAAGCTTCCCCATTTTGGCCACAAACCTGCTGATAACTCTCTGACACCATCAAATTCTTCAATCTGCACATGACCGATGTCGATGCCTACCGGTTCAACACTAGTTTTACCCTGATCGAAGCTGGTAATGTGTTTTCTCCTATGAGTGATGACTTTTTACCCATGAGCTCACTTTGGATCATAACCCTGTCCAAATTGCCCTGCTCAGAGTTATCCAGCCCCATCTGTTGATCGCTGTCCATCATCTCCTCCATGAACACCAAGGCTTTCCAATTCTTAAGTTTGTCAAACACATTTGACTTCCTTTTAAGAACATGCATCTCCTTCTTACTCATGTGACCAAGGCTACAAAGCCATGTCTTCGCAATAGAAAGAGAATCAGTAATACAAGTAGATAGATAAAGAGTACCTATTTTCTTACCACATGCTAATTCAAGTGCATCTGCTATGAGAGTTACTGTGCATCTCTCATCACCCAACTTTTCTAAAGAAATTAGCCTCATCTTCAGAATTGGTACCTACATGACCTTCCCCAACACCCATGTGTTGCCCGTCTGTAATTTCAGCCGCACGTCCCCTTTGCCAACCATTTAACAAGGCTCACCAACCCTTAAATAAATATTTTCAAAGTCTCCTTGGACCTTAACATGGAAAAATGCTCTATTTAGGGCTGCATGGAAAGATGAAACAAAATCTATAAACCAAGATTCTAATTTATCCAGGGAACATATAAGAGCAACTCGTGCAACAATACCTGCAACACCTACTTCATTCCCTTTATGTTGATCTGCTTTCAACCAACAATCTTTCTTTACCTGCTCTTTCTTTCCATAACACCGCAATTGATCATTCTTGCTTTTGAATTCCTTCATTCTTAGCTTACTTTCTTCTGCCATTGCTATACTCCCAATCAATAAAAAAACCCCTAAGAGTGACCTGTAATCAAACACTAACCTAATCTGAACCAAGCTCTGCTGAATCTGCAACCTCTCTCTAACAAACTTGCCCACCTGGCTCTGATGAACCTACACCGAACCAACAACCTGGCTCTGATAAACTTGTCCACCAAACCAACACCCTGGCTCTGATACCACTTGTCAAGATCTAGAACATAAAGCTCTGATACCACTTTGTCAAGATTAGGAGCACAATTTATTACTTTGTATAAGAAACTAAACACGAAATTTAACCATAAGTAAAATTTAACTAAAATTCAGAAATAGCACAGAATATGAGAGATAATACCCAATTGTATTAATACTCATCCACACGGAAATACAATAAAGAGATCACACTCTTCCCAATGATTCTCTCTCAAGAGTTCACTCTCTCACTTGCACAATTACAAGCAAACAATTAACTCAATACCAAGTTGTTGTTTCAATCAGTTAGCAACAATACTGCTAGTACCACCAAGTACGCAATGTACTCCAAGTAGATCTCTACCTAATCTTGCTACCTATTGTGTTGCTGATCTCCTTTGACCTTGCACATACTTGCAGATCAATTGACCTTACTTACCCATGAAGAACCCTTGTCCTTGCCTCACCAAGTTCTTATGATTCTCCAAACTAGCACCCCAGTGGATCTTCTACCAGATCCTTCTCTCCCATAGATCTACCTAATCATACACACTTGGCACTGTGGCACTATGAGGAGACAACCTTGCTCTCTCTATCTAGCACCTTGGGGATCCCTGCATTGATCCCTTAGATTACAATACAGCCCATGAGTCTCTTAAATAGATCCCATGACAAACAATAATTAGAAATGTAGCTCAAGATTAAAATTAGCCTTTAACATGCAAACAACTGGTTCGTTAAATGAACTATTTGTGTAAATGATAGTTTTGGAACCACATAGGTGACCGACATCGATCATCTCCAGATAGATAGTGATTGACATCGATCACCTGTGCGGTTTTAGAACTGTTGATTACATGAACAGTTCATTTAACGAATAGGTTGTTTGCATGTTAAAGGCTAATTTTAGTCTTGGGCTATGTTTCTAATTATTGTTTGGCATGGGATCTATTTAAGAGACTCATGGGCTGTATTGTAATTTGAGGGATCAAAGCAGGGATCCCCAAGGTGCTAGATAGAGAGAGCAAGGTTGGCTCCTCATAGTGCCACAGTGCCAAGTGTGTATGATCAGGTAGATCTGCAAGAGAGCAAGATCTGGTAAAAGATCCATAGGGGTGTTGGTTTAGAGAATCATAAGGACTTGGTGAGGTAAGGACAAGGGTTCTTCATGGGTAAGTAAGGTCAGTTGATCTACAGGTGCGTGTGTGTGTGTGTAAGGTCAAAGGAGATCTACAGGAGAGCAAGGTCAAAGGAGATCAACAACACAATAGGTAGCAAGATCAGGTAGAGATCTACTTGGATTACATTGCGTACTTGGTGGTACTGGTAGTATTGTTACTGACTAGTTGAAAAAACAACTTGGTATTGAGTTGATTGTTTGCTTGTAATTATGCAAGTGAGAGAGTGAACTCTTGAGGGAGAATTACTAGGAAGAGTGTGATCTCTTTATTGTATTTCCTTCTAGATGAGTATTAATACAATTGGATATTGTCTCTCATATTCTGTGCTATTTTTGAATTTTAATTATATTTTACTTCTGTTTAAATTCCATGTTTAGTTGCTTATACAAAGTAATCAATTGTGCTCATAATCCTGAAAAAGTGGTATCAGAGCTTTATGTTCTAGATCCTAGAGCTAAAAGCTTCCCCGGATTGGCCACAAACCTACTGACAACTCCCTGACACCACTGACTTCTTCAATCTGCACAT
Source organism: Torreya grandis (assembly GCA_037957365.1). Lineage (NCBI taxonomy): Eukaryota > Viridiplantae > Streptophyta > Pinopsida > Cupressales > Taxaceae > Torreya > Torreya grandis. Next base: position 1,787,586 of record JARHVA010001107.1, read on the forward strand.
GATTGATGTCCATGCCTGCCTGTTCAACACTAGTTTTCACCTGACTAATGCTGGTAATGTGTTTTCTCCTGTGAGTGATGACTTTTTACCCATGAGCTCACTTTGGATTATAACCCTGTCCAAACTACCCTGCTCAGAGTTATCTAACCCCATCCAATGATCTCTGTCCATCATCTCCTCCATGAACACCAAGGCTTTTCAGTTCTTAAGTTTGTCAAACACATCTGACTTCCTTTTAAGAACATGCATCTCCTTTTTACTCATGTGACCAAGCCTACAAAGCCATGTCTTCACAACAGAAAGAGAATTAGTAATACAAGTAGATAGATAAAGAGTACTTACTTTCTTACCACATGCTAATTCAAGTGCATCCACTTTGAGAGTTACTATGCATCTCTCATCACCCAGCTTTTTTGGAGAAATTAGCCTTATCTTCAGAACTGGGACCTACATGACCTTCCCCAACACCCATGTGTTGCCCGTCTGTAATTTCAACTACACTTCCCCTTTGCCAACCATTTGACAAGGCTCACCAACCCCTAAATAAATCTTTCCAAAGGCTCCATGGACCTTAACATAGAAAAATACTCTATTTGGGGCTGCATGGAAAGAGGCAACAGAATCTATAAACCAAGATTCTACTTTATCCAGGGAACATATAAGAGCAACTCATGTAACAATACCTGCAACACTTGCTTCTTCATTCCCTTTATGTTGATCTACTTTCAACCAACAATCTTTCTTTACCTGCTCTTTCTTTCCATAACACTGTAATTGATCATTCTTGCTTTTGAATTCCTCTATTCTTAGCTTACTTTCTTCTACCATTTCTATACTCCTACTAAATTAGAAAACCCTTGAGAGTGACCTATAATCAAACACTAACCTGCTCTGAACCATGCTTTGCTGAACCTGCAACCTCTCTCTGACAAACCTGCCCACCTGGCTCTGATGAACTTGCACCGAACCAACAACCTGGCTCTGATAAACCTATCCACCAAACCAACACCCTGGCTCTAATACCACTTGTCAAGATCTAAAACATAAAGCTATGATACCACTTTGTCAGGATTAGGAGCACAATTGATTACTTTTTATAAGCAACTAAACATAGAATTTAACTAGAATTAAATTGTAACTAAAATTTAGAAATAACACAAAATATGAGAGACAATACCCAATTGTATTAATACTCATCCAAAAGAAAATACAATAAAGAGATCACACTCTTCCTAGTAATTCTCCCTCAAGAGTTCACTCTCTCACTTGCACAATTACAAGCAAACAATCAACTCAATACCAAGTTGTTTCAACCAGTCAGTAACAATACTACCAGTACCACCAAGTATGCAACGTACTCCAAGTAGATCTCTACCTGATCTTGCTATCTATTGTGTTGCTGATCTCCTTTGACCTTACTCTCTCACAGATCTCCTTTGACCTTGCACACACACACACACACACCTACAAATCAACTGACCTTACTTACCCATGAAGAACTCTTATCCTTGCCTCACCAAGTCCCTAGGATTCTCCAAACCAGCACCCCTATGGATCTTCTACCAGATCTTGCTCTCCCATAGATCTACCTGATCATACACACTTGGCACTGTGGCACTATGAGGAGCCAACCTTGATCTCTCTATCTAGCACCTTGGGGATCCTTGCTTTGATCCCTCAGATTACAATAAAGCCCATGAGTCTCTTAAATAGATCCCATGCCAAATAATAATTAGAAATGCAACTCAAGACTAAAATTAGCCTTTAACATGCAAATAACCAGTTCATTAAATGAACTATTCATGTAACTAAAAGTTATAAAACTACACAGGTGACTGATGTCAGTCATCTTCAGACAAACAACGACTGATGTCAGTTGCCTGTGCAGTTTCGAATTGTCAGTTACATGAACAGTTCATTTAACAAATCAGTTGTTTGCATGTTAAAGGCTAATTTTAGTCTTGAGCTGCTCTTCTAATTATTTTTTGGCATGGGATCTATTTAAGAGACTCATGGGATATATTTTATTCTAAGGGATCAAAGTAGGGATCCCCAAGGTGCTAGATAGAGAGAGCAAGGTTGGGTCCTCATATTGCCACAGTGCCAAGTGTGTATGATCAGGTAGATCTGTAGGAGAGCAAGATCTGGTAGAAGATCCATAAGGGTGCTGGTTTGGAGAATCATAAGGACTTGGTGAGGCAAGGACAAGGGTTCTTCATGGGTAAGTAAGGTCAGTTGATCTGTAGGTGTGTGTGTGTGTGTGCAAGGTCAAAGGAGATCAGCAACACAACAGGTAGCAAGATCAGGTAGAGATCTACATGGAGTATGTTACATACTTGGTGGTACTGGCAGTATTGTTACTGACTGGTTGAAACAACTTGGTATTGAGTTGATTATTTGCTTGTAATTGTGAAAGTGAGAGAGTGAACTCTTGAGGGAGAATTACTGGGAAGAGTGTGATCTCTTTATTGTATTTCCTTCTAGATGAGTATTAATACAATTAGGTATTGTCTCTCATATTTTGTGCTATTTTTGAATTCTAGTTACATTTTACTTCTGGTCAAATTCCATGTTTAGTTGCTTATTACAAAGTAATCAATTGTGCTCCTAATCCTAACAAAGTGGTATCAGCGCTTTATGTTCTAGATCCTGACACTGGCTACCTTACTATGCAAAGGTCTATTCCTTTGAATAAAGACTCCATCCATGTACTTCTTAGTGGAGTCTAATGTTTAGCTAGACCTGAGTCAAGTTTTTTTAATGATTAGAGAGGCTAGTTGCTTAGCCCCCTGGTAATCACAATATCATGTGCCCAAATTTATATACCCCACCATGGAGTAGAGTTGAAATGATGCTGAGAGATGAAATCCCAGGTCAATGCTTCCCTAAAGAAATTGTGGGGAGGTGATGAAATCCTACCTACAAACCAAGTTAAATTTAATAAATAAATGAAACTAGAAGGACTTTAAAGGTCATTTTTTGGATCTCCCAAGTTATTTCAACTCAGGGAGAGCATATAGGATGTTCCTTCTAAGCTTGGACTAAATGACAAGGTAATAAACAAAGAATTTTTGGTCACCTAAGTTTCCTAAAGGGGATAGTGTGAACATACATGAAAAGTTTAGTTTATAAGAACAAAATAAGAAAATATAAACAAATAACAATAAAAAAATAAATCTCTTAAGAGTAATTAGTCTAAGTTTTTTATTGTTTTTAAAAAACTAAGTAAAATGTGAAGTGAAATTTGGCCCCTTGGATTTATTGTTTAAAACTTTGAAATACAAAATAAAAGTGGTTAGATGATTTTTATGCACTAAATGTAAGTGCGAATGAAATATTGAAGTGCTTAAAACCTCCTTTATTGGTCTAGGGTCCTGTAAAAAACATTATGTTTTTTTTTTCAATTTCTAGGCCAAAGAGCAAGTGATCAAGCAAACTTGCATTTTGAGCTATCGAGTTTATCTTTGTCATTTTTTTACATAGTGTAATATTGAATCTCTATAAAATCACATCTATTAATTCAAAACCACACTTTACTAGTGAAAAATTACATTTACTGGTTGCAAAACTAACTTTACCATGCAAAATAGACTCTAGCAAGCAAAATTGACTTTGAACAATGTAATACCAACTTTTAAGAGTGTAAAAATGACTATTACCTATAAAAATGACTACTACCTATAAAAATAACTTTACCATGTTCAATACCAACCTTTACATGCAAAATCAACTTTTATGGGTAGGTGCAATACTGACTCCCATAGGTGTAATACTGACTATTACATGTAAAATAGAATCTCATAGGTACAATACCAACTATATTAGAGCAATAACACATATACCAGTGCCATACTAACTATATTGATGTAATAATGACTCTAATAGGAAAAAAAACTCTAGCACAACTGACTTTACCCAAACAATATTGACTTTTACAAGTGCAAAACTGACTATAACCATCAAAACTAACTTTGTTAGTGCAAAAATGCATATATAAGTTCAATACCCACTTTACTAGAGCAATAACAAATTTACAAGCAAAAAAAAATCTAGTAAGCAAAATTGATTCTGACCAGTGCAATATCAACTTTTATGAGTGCAAAATTGCACTTACCAATTGCAAAACAACATCTTACATTAAAACCACATTTACTAGTTTTAAAATGCAATGTATCATTGCAAAACTACATTTACCAGTTACAAAACTTCATGTCTCTACAAAATCACATTTTATAGGTGAAAAACTAAATTTCTCAAGTGCAATATCACATTTCACAGGTGAAAAACCACATGTATCTATGTTTTGGTTGAGAGCTTCATTTCTTCACTTTTTTGGCCATGAAATCAAAAATTTGGCATGAAAAATTGTTACAAAAGGTTCTAAGAGGTCATATGAAGAGATTTTTGGGGTGCAAGTCCCACTGGGCATGCCATTATGTGATCAATAGGAATCCAAAAAGGAGATTAGTATTGTGTTAGTATGGAGAAAATCAAAACAACACAAACTAATGAAACTTACACCTCTAGCCTATACACTCAAAGAACAAGTAAACAATATAAGTAACTACTAAATGAAGACAAAACAAACAATTTTACCTTCCATGAGAGAAAAAGTTGTATGTTGGCAATAAGTTGATGTGCTCGGTTGTGTGATCAAGAATTCTTGGCAATGGAACTTCTTGCACCACCTCTCTTTGTCACCTTGGTAATGTTGGGCTTGGCTTTGACTTTGGCTTGGCTTGGCTTAGCAAATGGGCATGATAACAATATGTCAATGGGCTCTTTTAAGGTATTTTAGCATCATAAATCTACATAAAATAAGCTTATTAAATATATTTTAGCATGATAACTTTACACCAAAATAGCTTGTTTATCAATGGGTGAGGCCTTGCATTTATAGCCCTCTTAAATAACTCTAACCCAAGTGTAGTTCTGTTAGAGTTAATTATGGCCGAGTTAGAACTAACCCTAGTTGAGTTAAGGAGGGGACATGTGTAAATAATATTTGGGATAGAGATCCCATTTATTAAGCTTGTTTCTTCATTTTTGAATTTATGGCATTTAGGAAAATATTTTAAATTCCTTGACTTTGAGGATGATGACATCATCATGACCTCATTTTTATTGAATTTTCCTTTTAAAAAATTATTCTTACTAATTAAACATGAAAATTTCACTTAATCATTTTATTTTATTTACTTAGTTAATTCATTCTACTTAGCATTTTTGCACTTTAGGAATTATTCAAGTGCCCCACTTAATGGGTTCAAAGACCAATCTATCAATTTGTTAGGTTGTAAGTTGACTAGAGATGAATCTATAAGAGGTTACTATTGCATACAAGATAATACCCCAAATAGGGATGTCTCAACATGATTTTAATCACTAATATCTGATGTACATATGAAATTAGGATATTCAGTGATTCCTAAGCTTAATTTGTACTATTTGTTAGAAATTAATCTAAAGTCTGGTTGAAATCCAGTTGTGGCCAAAATGGGGTATTTTACAGAGTTAATCTTCCATTGTAGCTAAGATCCCTTTCCATACATATTCCATGTTTTCAATAAGTTTTTCCATTGTATCTACTCCAGATGGCTCTATAATGGTCTTTCTTGTTTTATCATGAATTTTAATTCTTTTTCTGGACCTTAAACCAATGTTTTCCTCTTTTTGGGTCAAGGCTTCCTTGAAAACTTTGTTATTCTCAAAATAAATTTTAATATAAGCCTTGTTGATCTAGATTAAATAAAGAAGAACTTCCTTAATATTCATATTCTCCATTTCCAATTAATTGACCTTATCCTTCAAATCAACCATTTTATTAGTGAGATTTTGGACTTCAAATTTCTCTCCTAAAACCTTGATAGGCTTTATACCATGGATGATTACACATTCAACTAATTTTGAGTTTGAATTATAGAGTCTTTGAGATTTCAATTATCTTTGATAATACATTTCATTAAATTTTTTGTGTAACTCCTCATCTTTAGCCAAGGAATTAATTTTTTTCTAAAAATTATCCTCCACATTATCAAAAGATCTCTTCTTACCTTTAAGGTCCACCAAATGTTGGGCACCTTCTTAATCAACTATAAATGTGTCCTCACCATTATTTTATTTTTAATAATCTTAGATAAATGTCCACCATATGTATAATATGCTTCCCAATCCTCTTCAAGATCACGATTTGAGGATCTTGTGGACCATGAATGTGAGGAGTCATATGTATCATTATACATTTCTTAAACGTAATCATGAGTTGTATGGTAAATTGAATCATCATATCTAGTAGTATCTAAAATATAATCATAAACTACAAATTAACCTAAATCATTATAATATTTTTTTATCCCCTTGAAGAGAATAAATTTATTCTTACCATATAAAGGAAACTTTACCTTGTGCTTTAGCTTGAACACATACAATAGGTTTTGATAAGAATACCTTGTGATGTGGATAATTAGGTACTTTAATTCTATATGATTTCACTTGAAGTCATATGATTTATTGTTTAGGAAGGACATTGGATAATACATCAAGTTTTTGTTGTATAGGTGACTCATAAGATGTGCCTAAAATAGTAAACACTTTGTTGTTATGAAAAAAATATATAAATTTTTATAATGTGGATGGGATAACTCTCATTTAATTAAGCCAATATTTTAAAGGTAGATCAAATGTCTTGTTATCTACAAATACATGAAATTGTAGATACATAAATCTAGTAATAAGTATTTGACAATGCTAATTATTGACATATCTTAAACCATATGACTTGCATCCATATACACAACCATTTTTAATCATTCCTATAAGCCATTAATCTATATGTGAGATAAACTCTTTGTTTGTGATCACTACTACACATAAATTTCTTAAGCTCAAACTAATTTATACTATCCTTAGTCTATCTCCAGCTAAGGAAAACTATCCCTAATTTTTCAGGATAGGTCCATGCTAGAAAGACAAATCCATTGACATAGAATCATGCATATAAAGTGGTCTTATTTTGCACATCAAATAATGCCTAGTTTACAAAATTTAAAACATTTTTTTGGGTCTTCCCACACATATTATAAGATTGGCTAAAGGAAATTATCAAAAGGTTTTACTATAAATACAAATTAAAGGTTATTCATTATTGCTACTTGGTTCCTAGTTTGTCACTATCTATTGAGCACTTTCACACAATTATACATTGAGAAAATTTTCCATATTATTATCAAATTCAATTACATTCACAATGAACAATCATAAACCAAGTCTAAAAGATATCAAATCAAGTTAGTAACCATCATTTTTGAGTATCAAATACATGTTTTTGGTTACATACATATAATCGAGGAGCGCAATTGTACATTAAATTTAGGTAGGAGAACTACATAGGTTTGATTTTCCTCTTCACATTATCTAGATAAATAAGAAATTTTCAATCATCAAAGGGGTGATTAGGGCCAACTCAACTCATTACACTCCCCTCTCTTTTTTATAGGTTTCAAGATTTCAAAGATGACATTAAATTTTTAAATAAAAATAAAGAAAATATCAAATTTCATGTGGCAAAAATAGAATCATGACATCTCAGCCTACTTAAGAGACATAGATGTAGAAGGCACAATAGTTTGATTTTCATCACAATAAATGTAAACAAGTTTTTACTAAATGGACATGAGTGACCTATGTTATTATCCAAGGAGCATAGTTATGTATAGGAATATTCTTAAATTATTTTCCTAATCATGTAATTGTTGTCTAATTTTGGCTCACATACATAAATTTGCCTAAACAGATCATTTTTTGGAAGTTTTGGGATAGAGTGACAAGTTGAATAGAGTTCTTGATTGGTGGGTGGCCAAAAAATGAAGAACAAGATCAAATGTCACTTACAAAAGTTTTTAAAAACTTTAAGCAAGATTCAAGTGTGTTTTAATGATCTTTGAGAAGTAAGTCTTGAAATAGGTCTAAGATTGTAAGGTGAAAAGGACTAACAGTTTCTCATGGCATTTCAAGCATTCAGGGGCATGAATCAAGTTGTAAAGAGTCTTAAAAGTTCATTGGACTCATAAACAGATAATAGTTTCTTGTATAAGTCTAGAAAACTATACCATCATTGTAAATTAAAAATAAATGAATAGATCTATTTGCTTGTGCATTTTATAAGTATGATAAGGAAGATTCTCAAGCCCAAAAGATCACATGGACATGAATTTATTCATGCCTAAATCATGCTCTATGAATTTCATATCTTGATGAGCTTTCTATGTCAAGATAAAATCCTTTAAAGTTAGACTTAAAGAGTGAAACATGTGTGAAAATGTCAAGTTTAAGATTTTTGAAATAGCTATTTGAATTAAAAATTCCCAAGAATAAACAAATATATATCAAATGTTAAGATCTTGGGTGCTTAAATGAAAATATAATGGCATGCATAGATTAACAAGGCCAGTAGGTCCCAAAGATCTAATAGATCACATTTGATCATGCATCTAAGATCAAAGATGAGCATCAAGTCAAAAGTTCAAAGGATTTCTAGGGTGAATGTGCAAGTGATAAGTGGTGTAATCTTAGGAGCATAATCTAGATCTAATATCATGCATTGACTAACAAGGTCAGTGGGTTTAGGTAGATCGATAATGTGCATGAAATTATACAAAGTAGATCAAACATCAACATCAAGTAAAAAGGTAAGTGGATCCTAAGAATGAATGCATGGGTGACAAGTATCTCAACTATGTTAGACTAGTATAAGATCTATGGCTCACATTCATGCATACAAAGGTAGATCTATGGTCTGTATGAGGTCAAGTAGTCAAAGAGCTGACAATAAGATCCTAAGAATAAATGAAGAGATGATAGATGAAATAATTTGAGAAGGTCCAGATCAAGATCGATAGCCATTGTTAAAATTCAAAAACTAGGAACTTCAAATATAGGTCAAATTTTACTTAAGTCGAATTAGGGTAGATATTTTAAAGGATGCCATTGAAGCTCAGTCAAGACCTATGTCAAAGGATCCAAAGCATGTAGACTCGGTTTTATTATGTTTTCAATGTCATGTATAATAAGTCCTTGAATTTTATAGTGTTCAGAGGCATATAGGTCTATTTAGACCTAATAAAGTTAAGTTCCTAAGTGATGCAATATGTAAGCTCTTCATCGATATTATAGCTATATGAAAACTAATAAATGAGATTGAGACCTATGATAAAGTTTGAAATATGGGGAAAAATGTGTAATTATGGAGAAGTGTCTCATCCTTTTACATGGATATATCCCTGATAAAGAAAGTACTTATCATTGCTCAAAGTAGACATGTCATGGCTCTATTAGATTCAATATATGAATATTTTGTCTTCACAAGTATGATAAATAAAGATAGTGTAGAGTCCCAAAATGGAAATCTAGTGGTTGGAGGAAGCAGTTAGAGCATTTAATGGATTTTTAGGAGATCTCTGAGGGTTTTCCTTCTTAGTAGGATCATGACACATCATCTAAAACACATTTTTGTCTTCTAGTATATTTTTCAAAGATCTTGAATGATATCATGACAAATGAAGGTTAATCTATGTATGATAGATTATGTCCTAATTTGATCAAAATATGGTTGAGAATTCATTTAAAGGTAGTGGAAGTTCATTTGTTTCTCTCTGATGGTGTGCTCTCGTTCTCTCTTCACCCTTTTTCTATATCTCCCATTCTTTCCCATTTTATAAGGTACTCTCACTTTTGATAATAAATTATCCTTCAATTCTAAAAGAGTGGATACTCTCATTTGATAAGGTTAGACCCTATCAAAATTTGTATGAAAGACCTATTGAAGTAATAAATATTTTTTTTACCTATCTCTCCCCTATAAATTGTGTGTAGTAAATCTCGTGCATGATGGCATTGTGAAGGAGATTCTTCCATGCCCATTGTCCTTCTTTCTTGCTCATTTATGAGGCATATTCAAGTTAGTTGCAGGTCTAAGTTAGTGTTCATTATATCATTGAATAAATCTCTCAGTGAGTCTTAGAACTTGTCTTTTCCTTCATTCATTACTTCCTATACTTAGTTTATAAAATACTTATGTAACTAGCTAAGTTTTGTGATATTGTATGAGATATCATTGTCTTATGCTTCCTCAGTGTTTACTTCATGATTAAATGAGTTCTCATTTAAATTTGGTGCATCATCTTGTTATTTTATTAGAATCCATATTTCCCCCTTTCTAACCCTTTTCTTAGTGTAAGCATTAGTATAGGTGATCCACCAAGAAGAAGCCAACCTTATCCGAAGGTCCAACCCCACCATAGGTGACCCATAGCCTAGGGTTATTCCCATAGTTTATCTCAATTGGAGAGAGCCTGAAGAACCCTCTCGAAGGGTAAAATTTATTCTAATTTTTTTTGGCATGCACAATGGGAAATAATTTCAAAGAAGATTATTAAAAGTTTGATGTTGGTTTGATCAATTCATAATAGTTATAGCTTCCAAGAAATAACATTTGGTGACTCCAAAAGAAGAGTTAACATTTTGGTAGTAGAGCAGTGACTACATCTCATGCAAAAGGTGACTAGAAGGTCAGGTTCTAGAGGCATTCCCTTTGAATTCATTGAATTTCCTTTGAACTTAGTAAAAAGATTAAGATTTTATAATACACACCCATATAAAGTCAACGTTGTTCCTAAGTAAATTTTAAAGCCTAACCCTACAAGAAGATCTTTTTAAAACCCTTTCATTGCCATGGCAGCCCCTAGAGCTTTCCCCTTTATGGCCTTTAAAAGTCAAAGTCCATTAAACCTCCCTCAATATGATCCTATTCCAGTAGCATCTCTTAAAATGTCCCTTATTTTATTAGAGACCAAGCTAAAACCCATCTAAGAATATCATGGATGTAGCCAAATTTTGAAACATTCATGATATCAATGAGGAAAATGTATCAATTAGGTTATTAGACATATCCTTCAAAGGTAAAGACTGAGATTAGTATATAAGCCTTGATGTTAACTCTATTACATCATGGGACAGTTAGCATATGCATTATGTAAAATATTTGAGGATAAAAGTGACCATTTGTCATTTGTAGAGAAATTAACCATAATAAAAAGAGCCCTAATGAATTCATGTAAGACTTCAATACAAAGTACTACAAGACTTGGGATAGAATCCCAATCTCTATTATACCTACCCATAACTTTGAATTTTTTTATATTTAAAGGCCCTAAATAGTGACATTGCATTAATGATTTAGTAAATGGGAGGAAACACATTTCTAAATGCATATGAGGTGGCGAATAGTGCAAAAAAGTATCTAGTGCAGGCTAGTAAACTTACACCTAAACCATCAATGCCTTTGTTCCTTGTGATCAAAACACCTGCTATTTTTATTATTCCCTTTTTTAGAATTCTTCTTGTGCCTACAATTTCTACTATACCCTCACCTAAGGAAGAAAATGATTCTACTAGTTAATCTATTGATTCCCAAGAACAAAATAACTTTCAAGAGATTAAAAGCATGTTCCAATCCTTGAGAAATAAAATAGTGAATGTTAAGAGGAAACAAGATTTTAATAGGCCTTATCAAGCCTCATATCAACCTCAAAAATAAACTTATCAATAAAATAGGCCACCCTACAAAGGAAAGTTCCAAAGACAAAGGCAACCTAACTATGTTGGGTAAAACAACTATAATCAAAATGTTGCAAGCACTTCCAACACTTTGGTACCCATTAAAAATAATATTTCTCAAGAATATAAGGATAACATGCCTTGGAATTAATATTTTTGGAAATCCATTATTCCAAAAACTAATTTCAATCAAGCTTTGAATGATCAATGGTAGCATGTTACCAATTATGTGTAGAATCAAGCTCTTATGGCTAAAAATACAGAGATACCCATAATGACAAAACTAGAAGAGCATCAACAATGTCAAATCCCTAATCAAGGACCAAGCTATTTGGGTGATAAAATGGTGAATTATGAGCAATAAGAGTGTTTTTCACTCAATTAGTAGGCTATTTCTAGCCAGACATACATTCTAGTGTCAACAAATACAAGGTTCAATATAAGGAACATGGATGGTAACCAAGAAGTAGTAAAAGAGCTTCCTACTATTAATCCTTCAATATCTAATCCAAATAAATCTATTAATATTCCAAATTTTCCAATAGATCTAATGAATCAAAATCAAGGGAATGTCTTTGTTTCCCAAAACTCACAAACTCAAGGCGTAGTTGTGGCTCCCAAAGCATAACCAAAGGTTGGTGGTTCACCCACCAACATTGTGGAACAAATGAAAAGGTAAAATGTGAGTGTGCCAATGTGGGATATGATCTCCATGCCTAGTTAGGTATACATCCTTGAAGAAGGGTTGTCAAGAATCAATGTTTCTCATAAACCACTAGTCAAGGAAAATGTGGTTCTCATCAATGCATCTAAAGGACCAAATGAAAGGTAACTAGGTAAGGTGGTCAATCTTCCTCCCTTATAAATTTTAGTAATAATTGGTGACTATTTAATGCATAATTTATTAGTAGGGCTCACCCCTTAGTAATGCAAAAGTCTATAGTAGACTAGTTTGGTCTAAAGTATGAGCCCCGATCTAAAGGAGTGTTGCATCTAAATAGATCTTCCACCAATCCATCTAGTATTATCAAAGATCTTAGCTTGATGTTGCATGCTTGTCCTAGTGTCTTAGTGTCTCAAGATGTGTTGATCCTAGATGTACCTCTTAATTTTACCCTATGTATATCTATGGAATTCACTACAAATATTGAATGTTATCCTTTAGTAGATTGGTCATACATGGCATTCAGAACAAGATATGGAACCAAAGTATCTATTAAGGTTGATCCCATTTCATAATTCCACATTGAACCTTATGGTCCAAACAACATAAAAATAAATTTCACCATCTTTGATGAGGATGAAATCACATTTAGTCAATAATTAAACACTTACCTTGAGGAAATACTAGACATGTTATTGGATGAACTATAGAATGAAAATATTTGGTTGATCCCTTGGAAAGAGTTTAAGAGAGGGACATGGGTGTCTACTAATTACATGAAGAGAATCATTGCATGCCATCCCTCATTGGACCTCAAGAATATCCCATTGACTGATGAAAATTATTATTTGATTGTTCCAAGAGCAAACATGGAGTGGGTATAGGTGCAATGCTAGCATCCCCCTCAAATCACAAGTATTTATCTTCTTATAGGTTCTAATTTAGTTGCTTTTGAAATGCAATAGAGTTAAAGGGCCTTATCCATAGCCTTCAATGGGATAATAAGAGAGGGGTGAAATAATCACAAGTTTATGGGGATAGTGATCTAATAGTGCACCAGGTTAGAAGCCATAATATCACCAAGAATACCTTGATGAAGTCTTACAAACATAGAGTGTGGGACCAAATTGAGATTTTGAGGCCTTTAACATCCAAGCAATGCCAAGGAACAAAAATGGACACTTTGATAGGTTAAAAATTATGGGATCTCAATTTTATATCCTAAATGATTTAAAAAAGACCAAGGTACATCCACATGTCAAAGTGGTGGGGAGACCATCAATCTGAGATAATGAAGCTCATTGGCATGTCTTTGAGAATGATAAGAAATTGCCTATTTCTTGCAGTAGGAAGCAAATTTCTCCTCCATAAACTAGGAAAAGTTTCAACATCCGTATGAGGGAAAAATTATTTAATTGACATCTAACAAGCTTCTTAAAGGGCTTGTCACCCTTGAATGTATTTTCCATGAGGGAGATCATATGAGAAAAGATAAGGAAATGATGTCAACAAGTGAAGAAAACTATGAAACATGGCTTATCTTCAAAGATAGGTTCCTCAAACTTGGAAAGGTAAGCACTAAAGTTGAAAGGCATGATTTCATAGAACTTTGTAAAGAATATGCTAACATATTTGCTTGGGAATATAGTGACCTGAGAGGCTTTGATCCCAAGCTGGCCCAACACACTATAAAACTAAAGGCTAATGCCAAGCCTATCAAGCAAAAGCAGAGGCCTATAAACCCCAAAATTGAAGAGATTATGAGGAAATAATTGAATAAACTAATTAAATCCAAGATCATCTTTCCAATTAAGCACTCCTCATGGGTACCTAGTTTGGTACCTATGAAGAATAAGAGTGGGGAAATCAAATTATGTGTTAACTTTAGGGATTTGAATAGGGTCTCTTTGAAATATCACTACCCCTTGCCATCTATGGATCAAATCCTTCAAATAGTTTATAGTTTAGAATTTTTTTCCCTTTTGGATGGGTATTCATGCTACAACCAAGTGCTGGTAAGAGAGGAAGATCAATATAAGACTACCTTCACCACAAAGTGGGGCACATATGCTTACCAAAATATGACTTTTGTATTGTATAATGCTGGGGCCACTTTCTAAAGAGATATGGACATGACTATCCAAGGGTTGCTAAACTAGATGGTACTAGTTTACTTGGATGACATCATAGTTTTCTCTAAGAAGGATAGTGAGCACATAGACCATCTAAGGTTGATCTTCCAAATATGTAGAGAGTATGTGATCTCTTTAAAACCCAAGAAATTTGTGTTTTTTATTCATGAAGGAAAACTTTTGGGTCACATTATTTCAAAGGAAAGACTATATATTGACCCTAATAGGATAAGTGCTATCTTAGCACTATCTCTACCCAAGCACAAGAAAGGAATCTATAGATTCCTTAGGAAGATAAACTTTTTGAGAAGGTTTATACCTAGTTTGCAAACCTGGTCAAACCCATCACTACTATGCTGAAGAAGAACTAAGTGTTTGCTTGGTCAAATGAAGGCAAAGCAACATTTGAGGCCATTAATCAAGTAATTTCCCAAGAAAACTCACTCATGAATCCTAATCTATCAAAGGATTTAATATTTTACACCTTTTCTAATGTTGACAACATATCAACTATGCTGATGCAAAATAATGGTGAAGGACTTGAACAACCAATTGCCTTTTTTAGTTAAGGTCTGGAGGGATATGAGGTGAGGTACACTTTTTATAGAAAATCAAGTTCTTACAACTTTAAAGACCCTCAAAATTTTTATACCAATGCTCTCCAATAGTAAGGTTTATCTTATGGTGTCTCATCTTGGGGTAAAGGACTTTCTCCTCAATAAGGATTTGAATGAGAAAAGAGTGGGTTGGATTACCAAGGTCATATAGTATGATGTGGAGATCAAAGTCACCAAGTTGATAAGAGGCAAAGGATTATGTGAGAATATGGTGGATGACCTTAAAAAATACAAATAATTTGTTTTGGTGACATAAGACAACTCACAAATAGATGCACCCCCACTTCATAATAGCTGGCTCTAAGATATGACACATTTCTTGGTAACAGGTGAATATCCCCAAGGTTTAGATAAAAAAATAAGGTATTTAAAACTTTATTCCATACCTTATGCATTATTTAATGGGGTTTTATTTATAAAAGACCTTAATGGGATACTTATTAGGTACATAGATGATGATCAAGTGACAAAGCTCTTGGAGCAGTTTCATGATGGACTTGCAAGAGGCCATTTTTCTCTAAGAATATAAACAACAAATCTAAGGAGAGATGGTTATTACTGGCCCAACCTTTTCAAATATTCCTATACATGGGTCAAGAAATGTTATAAGTGTGCTCTATTTTTAGGCAAACAAAGATTAACATCTCTTCCACTTTACCCAATTCAGGTGGAGCAACCCTTAATGCAATGGGGGTTGGAATTCATAGGGATGATAAATCCACCTTTAAGCACAGGGCATAAATGGGTGCTCATTACAATTGACTAATTCACCAGGTGGGTAGAAGCAATACGTGGGTAGAAGCAATTGCCTTAAAAGAAGCCAATGAAATAGTAGTATTGGGCTTCAATGACAACATAGTGACCAGGTTTGGTGTTCCAAATACTATAATTATAGATAATGCCTTAGCATTTGTTGGTATGAAGACAAGTGAATGGGAACTTAAGCTGGGCATCTAGCTCAATATATCTCCAATTACTACCCCTAAGGCAATGGATTGATAGAGTCCATAAATAAGAACTTGTTAAGGATAATTAAGAGAACTATGAAAGATAATCAAAGAGTGCGGCATATAAAACTAAGGACAACCTTATGGGCTGATAGAGTGACTCTTAAAGCTACCATTGTCAATTCCCCTTATGTCGTTATATATGGAAAGAAAGCAAAATTACCCATTTCTCTTAAACTACCTACATTAGAGCTATCCCATCAACTTGAGTTGATGGAGAGTGAGCCTATGAACATGAGGATGGTGGAGCTCATGGAGTTTAAATAAATTAGGGACATTGTAATGAAGACATTAGTCACACCAAGATCAGGTTAAAAAGCCTTTGACAAGAGAGCCATAACAAGGGAATTCAAGGAAGGGGACCTAGTCCTCAAATGGGATTCAAATGAGGCCAAGCCAAATAACCATACTAGGTTTGACAGCTTGTGGATTGGTCCTTATTTGATCCATGGATGTAAACAACATAATGCTTTTCAACTCACCCAACTAGATGGAGAGGTAGTACCCATCCTAGTAATGGCATTCATTTAAAGCCTTGTTATTAGATGAATTTGTAGATATTGTAACAAATTATAGTAGTTTTCTATGCTTTTCTATAAGTGCTTTGATCACATTTACTTTTAGTTGTGTGTTCCCCTTTCAATAAGTGCATGGAGCATAATTGTTTGTTTTGCTCTTTTTCCCTTTTGCTTCAAGAGGAAGTTTCAAAAAGGGTCAACCTTGAGTTAATTTTACATCAATTGAGAGGAAACACTTGAGACTCTAGATGCCCAATGGATTATTTTAAGGCCACTAGTTAATCATAACATGCATGCAATCTTAGGATGTCACCATAAATGTTGGCTAGTTTTGGCCCACATACAAAAATTTGCCTAGATAGATCAATTTTTGGAAATTCCAAGATGAAGTGATAAGATGAACAAATTTCTTTATTGGTGGGTAACCAAATAATGAATAATAATATCAAATGTCACTTAAAAATATTTTGAAACACTTTAAGCAAGCTTAAAGTGTGTTTTATTGATCTTTGAGAAACAAGTCTTGAAATAGGTCTAAGATTACAAGGTGAAAAGGACCAGAAAGGTCTCATGGAATTTCAAGCATTCAAGACCATAAATTTGGTTATACAAAGTCTTATAAGTTCATTGGAAGCCTTCTAAAGAGACACCAATTTCTTGCACAAGTCTATAGAACCAGACCATCATCATATATCATAAAAAACAAACAGACCAATTTGATATTACATTTTATAAGTATTATAACGAATCCTCTCAAGCCTAAAAGATAATGTGGACATGAAGTTCTTCATGCCTAAATCATGCTCTGCAAATGTTTTATTTTGATGAGCTTGTTATCTCAAGATATAAGCTTTTAAAGTTAGACTTGTAGATTAAAATGTATGCATGGACGTCAAGTTTAAATTTCATGTAATAACCATTTGAATTCAAAGTTCTCAACAATGAATACATAGATAAAAAGTATCAAGATCTTAGGTGCCCAAACAAATATCTAATGGCACATGTCAATTGACAAGGCCAATGGGTCCTAAATATCTAATGGAGTGTATTTGATTATGCATTGAAGATCAACGGTGAGAATCAATTCAAAAGGTCAAAGGATATCCAAGGTGAATGTTCAAGTGACAAGTGGCATAATATTAGGAGTAGAATTTATATCCAATGGCATGTGTTGACTGACAAGGTCAGTGGGTCAGGGCAAAATGATGGTGCATGTGAAATCATACAAAGTAGAACAATCATGAGTATCAAGTCAAAAGGTCAATGGATCCTAAGAGAAAATATGTAGGTGATAAGTGTCTCAATTGCATTATATTGATATAAGATTTATGGCTCATGTTCATTCGTATAAAGGGAGATTTATGGTATGCATGAGGATAAAGAGTCAAAGAGTTGATAATAGGATGTTGAGAATGAATGGAGAGCTAATAGATGGAATAATTTGAGAAGCCCATATCAATATTGATGGTCATTGTTAAAATTTAAAAATTAAGGACTTTAGATAGGGTCAAATTTGACTCAGGTCAAACTAGTGAAAATATTTCAAAAGACACCATTGAAGCTCAATTGAGACCTCTGTTGGAGGATCTAGAACATATAGACTCAATTTTATTATGTTTTCAATATCATGTATAATAATTCCCTAGTTTCAAAAATGTTTAGAGGAATAATAGGTCTACTTAGAACTAATATAGTTTAATTCCCAAGTGATGCAGTCTGTAATCTCTTCATTGATATTATAGCTATATGAAAACTAATAAATGAGATTGGTTTTCAATATATAGTAAGACCTATGATCAGGTTTGAAATAGGGTGACAAATATGTAATTATGGAGAAGTTTCTCATCCTTCTACATGGCTATATCCTTGAAAATGTAGGTTCTTACTACCACTTAAAGTAGACATGGTATGGCTCTATCAGATTCAAGATATGAAGATTTTGTCTTCACAAGTAGGCCAAGTAGAAGATGGCGTAGAGTCCTAAGATGGAGATTTGGTGGTTAGAATAAGAAGTTAAATAATTTAATGGATTTTCAAGAGAGATATAAGGGTTTTAATTCTTATTAAGAGCATGAATCATCATCCAAAACCCATTTTTGTCTTCTACAATGTTTTCAAAGAGCTCAAAGACTATCGAGACAAATGAAGGTTAATTTTTCTATGATAGATTATGTCCTAATTTGATTAAAATGTGGTTGAAAATTCATTGAAAGGTGGTGGTAGTTCATTTATTACTCTATGATGGAATGATCTCTTTCTCTATTTTCCCTTTCGATATATCTCCCATTCTTTCCCATTATATAAGGGCACTCTTACTTTTGATAAGAAATTATCTCTCAATTCTGGAAGAGTAGAGACTCTCATTTGATAAGGTTAGACTCTATCAAAATTTGTATGAAAGACCTCTTGAAGTAATAAACACTTTCTTTACCTATCTCTCCCCTATAAATTATGTTTATCAAAGCTTGTGCTTGATGGCATTATGAAGGAGAATCTTCCATGCCCATTGTCCTTATTTCTTGCTCATTTCTAAGGTGTCTTCAAGTTAGTTGCAGGTCTAAGTTAGTGTTCTTTCTATCATTGATGCAAGCTCTCTATGAGTCTTATAAATCCTCTTTGCCTTCATTAATTTCTTCCTAAACCTAATTTATGAAACACTTATGTAACTAGCTAAGTTTTGTGATATTGTGTGAGCTAGCATTGTCTTATGCTTCCTCAGTGTTTACTTTATGCTTATGTGAGTTCTCATAAAAATTTAATGCATCACCTTGTTAGTTTTATTAGGATACCCATTTCCCCCTCTAACCCTTTTCCTAGTGAAAACATTAGTATAAGAGATCCATCAAGAGAAAGTTGACCTACTTTGAAGGTCCAACCCTACCATAGGTGACCCATAGCCTGGGGTTATTCCTATAGTGTAGCTCAATTAGAGAGAGCCTGAAGAACCATCTCTAAGGGTGCATATTGATGCTAAAATAGTACTATAATATCTCTATTTTTTATATTTTTCTTTGTCAATGTTTAGTCATAGTCAACTAGGACAAGTCTATAGTCAATAGACACGTCTAGCCTATACTATTGTCTAGGGAGTGTAAAACTATCTAGAAATAGTTATAGATTCTATTCTTGATCCTAAGCATGCACAGTCATATATTTTGATGATTTTCACTTTCATATATCTAAAATAACTAACATAAATTTTGATATGAGCTAAGTAAATTTCTTTTTAGTGTTTAAAAAAATAGTTTTCCATATTTATCAATATCCAAAATTAAATAAGTTAATTATTCTACATATTGAGCATTCTGATATCTTTCAATTTTTACACTTATTAGCACATACATATTTATTTTTAAATAAAAAATATGGTAAAAAAAGACTAAAAGGGTAGTAGGACCCACAATGACAAGCAATGTGATACCTTCGAGAGGTGTCTCTGTAAGACCATCATAAATTTTAGGAACCATGGTTTTACCAAGTATTTTTGAGTGTACCCTCTACTAGAAATAAATAACATTGTACATATTTTTACCATTGAACCATTGTCATCCACATTTTTTTAATTAACTCAGGATGTGAATTAATGAAAGCTTTTGTAAATAGTGGATCATTGTTTGAATTATTTCATATAATCTCATGATCATATAAAGTAATAGAAGGAACTTATTTACATGAAATATGTGACTAGACATAGGAAACCATCTAAGACATGATAATTTTAAGCTATTTATTTATTTTTAGGTCCTACCATGTGAAAATTTTCTTAGTTTTTTTGTATCATTATTTTGATTTGGAATTTTAAAAAATTTGAGTGTTGATTAAATGGAGTGATTGATTCATTCAATGTATTATTGTGTCATTTAAATTGAATAACATCATTATCAATTATAAATTGAATCTTATGTCTTAATGTATAAATCTATTTGTACCATGACCTAAAGCTCTATGATAATTACAATATGCATTACCATCATAATTTTTAGATTTTTTTTGAGATGAGACCAACTCACACTCAAGAGGTAAAGAGATCACATTGCATTCAAAAAAGAGTAATAACTTCATGAGGATTGTCAACTAACTATGTAAATTTTCCTCACTTATGAGAAGGGAAAATAAATATATGAAGTGGTTGTGATACCACATTTACTACATTTTTACCTCAGTCTTATCTTAAAAATCAAGAGCATATTTCTCCTTAGGCTTGAATTATTATTGACCTTGATATTTGGATCCACTAGATGTAGGGGCACTAGTCCCATATTTAAGCATGTTTGCCTATAAAGGTTGATCTCATAATTTTGAAACATATGAAAAAGTTCATCAAAACATGGATACATGTTAAACATGAATTTTTACTTGATAGGTTGAATTAGAGTTTTAGATAAAATAATTTGGAGTTCACACTCAGGTAGTTTTTGAGTCATCTTTGTAATCATACTTTTAATTTCAAGCACATACTCACCAATAACCTCATCAGGTCTTTGTTTGAATTGTGTAAACTAAGAAAATGTGACATTTTGGTTAATTTTAATGGACATATGAGCTAATAAAATATCAATAAAAGTATTAAAATAATGCATGGATATTGTTGGTAGGGTGTAAAACCAATCCAAGGAAAAATACTTGAGAATTATAGGAAATATATTACTCAACAATATATCAATTTAGAAACAATCAAAACATGAAGAGTAAACATTTATAATTTATTGTGAAGTATTACTCTCATCATTGAATTATTTTTATTTAGGTACATGGCCAAATCATAATAGTGTGCCCCATGTTTTCCATAAAAAGGCACTAGACACTCTAATATCCCTCTCAAAATATTTGAGTTTATTTAGCTTAAATCTATTAAAAAATATATATATGTTTTAGCTTATATATAAAGAATTAGCATATCCACTTTTGTAAAAAATATTTAAAGTATGTTAAGTATTTTTTAGGAAATATTTTTAAAATAATTTTGGGGCCACATAGTGGGATAAAATATAATGTGTTAACCTTACAATTTAAAAATTAGGCAAAGGGTAGATATGGATATCATAAGCCAATGGGTTATGTAATTATAGACACCTAAATGTTTTATTAGGATCTTTGGTACACTTTGACATACTTGGTCACTATGCATACTTTTGACTCTTGTCCACACTTTTCATCTATTTTTCTACCCACTTGTTACCTTAGAAAAATATATTCACTAGATACACTTATTTAGGATCATCTTAGTTTTTATAAGAATATGCCATAATCCTAAACAAAACTTATCCATATATCATATCACTAATTTCTCCTAGGATAGTACTAATAATGGCTGAATAGTTGTATTTACCATAAGTTCCTCCATCTACTAACAATGTACAGGAACATCTAATGATGATTTTTTAAAAACTTATATCTCCATTAGGTCAACGTAGACACTCTTCATGGGTTGGTCACAATGAGAAATATCAAAAAGTTAGATATAAATACAAATCAATCCTAAGGTTATCATAAACTTGGTCACAATTGGGTAAATTAGAAAATACTTGATAAATCCACTAGCATTCTCTTGATACATTATAAAAAAAGCATACATATTTGAAAACCCCTCAAAGAAGTAGCCTTATAGCCAAGTAATAATACACAAAAAAATCAAAGTCACATGGTGCCAAGTGTCAACAACCAAATATTACATTACATTATAGATTGATCATGATGTCATACATACACATAAGTGTGATAACTATGCATGATTTGAACCCTCTTTGGAGTATCAAAATGTAGAAAAGGTTTAATATCTTTGTAGGGAGTGTTGGGGATATCCACCCAAAACTACTAACCCATATTTCAAAGGTCATCTTGTGGTTGAAAACACAACTAGGGTTTAGACATAAGGAGAATAAAATAGAGGTTAATGCATAGGACCAAAGGTGAGTTCACATAAAGGGAGCATATACAGTTTTAGGCATAATAGCATGAGGAGTTACAAACATACATAAAATATAGGGAATGTTTTGGTATATATAGGATAACAACAACTACCATATCATTCATAGTTTACCAAAAACATCTAAGAAATGTTTAGGCTATTATTTTATGATTTTAGTAGTCATAGAGCATTTTTAGAATCAGTGACAACTATTGTGAGTGGTAAAATACACAGAATATAAGTAAATATCTCCCTACTTGCTTTGTCAATTTCAAATCATGTAAGTGATATCAATTTATTATAATTTTAATTCAGATCTGTATGTTATTTTTATATTTTACACAATCTAAACTAGCCTTACTTTTAATTCATTTAGATCAAGTTAATCCAAAATAAGTAAAATATTATGATGAACCTGATTATTAACTTGAGCATGAAAATCTCTAGTTTTTTTTATATTTTAGGGTTTCATATTTATGTGTTATTAGGGTTTTAATTTAAGATATGATTTCTATTTTCCCATTATTCATACAAACATAATTAAATTGGAAGATATTATTAATGTGAATGCTCATAGAGAAAATAATAATGATAATGATAATGATAATGATAATGATAATGATAATGATAATGATAATGATAATAATAATAATAATAATAATAATAATAATAATAATAATAATAATAATTTTGTTGATCATTTTGATGATCTACACCATGAAAATAAAAAATATATCTAAATGAATACACATATTACTAATGTATTATTGCATGTAACTAGAGATGAAAATGAAAATCTTGAAAATGATACTAATCTTGATGAACAACAAGATGAAAATTTTAATGATACTAATCCATATTTTAGAGGCATACAACTTATAATAGGTTTTTATACTACTATCCTAACTACTAATTTTCATGTGTCTACTCTTATGGCTACACAAGTGATGCCTACAACTAATGTCGGGGTGTTAGAGATATAAGAATGAAGAGGGGGGGTGTGAATTAGTGAGCCCAAATAATCTAACTTTAATTCTGATATAATCAAATACTTAGTTAGTTACCATAAGCATTCATGAATCATACACATCATCCATAATAATGAGCAAGTGAGAAAATGCAAGATAAATCACATAACATAAGACATACATGGGAAACCCTTTTGGGGAATAAAACCCATTAGAACCTACACTTGGAGTAATGTCCTATAATAACAAGATCCAATTTAGACCATCTATAAATGATCAAGAAATTACAATCCCTATTTAGTGAGATTCCAATCCCATAAGGTGATACCACACCTATCTAGCTAAGCTGCAACAACAACCAAACCTTTTAACAAGTTTCACCTTACAAGGAGGCGACAACCACCTTAGATGTTGATCTACAACAATAAAACCTATGAAAACATCAACCTCTAAACTAATTTCAACAACACCTGATGATTGAACTCTGATTATCAATCTCTCTATGTATCTAAATCCACCTTTTGGATCACATAACACTCCCTCTTGGTCAAAGGACATTATATCAATTAAGACACATTACATATCCTAACTAACCCCACTCTTCAACTTTACACATTTAATACATCCTTCATAGCAAAAACTCTATCATAGTCTTCAACAACATGACCAGATGGTCATACACACTATCGACACTCTAATCAGTCTCTCAAACCAACCACCAAGCTCTCACAGACACTAGCAATCCTTTACTCATTCTCAAGACATCCAAAATGTCATTTTGGATCACTCTATGCCTGTTTGCTCATGCTCAACCTACAATAGCACTATTTTTCCATCAAAAACATGACCTATAGGTCATACTCACAGCCCTCAATCTATTATGCTCATCAACTCAACCATTGGGCACACTCAAACTCTTCTCTTCTTTGCTTTAATGCTCACACATTTCTAAGTCATATAAGTCTAAAAGTCATCATCTTTGATTCCACTATTTATAGAGTAATCTTGATAACCACTACCTTGGTTAGCTATTAAGCATGCCTTAACCCTTAAGGCATCTCTCTCTCTCAAAGACATAACTCAATACAATCTTCATAGGTTGGCCGTAACATCTATGGGTCTCCCTTAAGGAACTACACCTTTTAATAAGGCCCTTGTAGCCCTTATAGGTCTCATGTGAACCCATTAATTCCTTTAACACTCCCTCAATCAAAAGAAGAACACAAGACCACTTTAAAATACATGGGTCCACTCCTTATTTCCCCTTCAACATCCTTAGATGATCATAGTCAACTTAGCTCACCTCTGTGTATTCTCAAATAACTCAAACACTACCTTGGTATACATAGTCAACTTCTTAAGCATTATTTATACTCAAGATAGATTGATCACACCTAAAAAATCCATATAGAACATCCTAATAGATTCTATAACACTCTCCAATATCCAATTAACCATGAAACATCAAAACAACATCCACATAAGCTTGAATATACTTCTCAGTTCACTTGAAGAACATATATAAAAACATAGTCAACTTTGGAGCTCAATATATTTTTATATGCAAACTTTTAGATTTTATAATTCATATTTCTATATGTGCCTTAGAGTCCTCTACATATTTTATTTTTAATTCATGAATAAATTCATCTTCTATCAAAAGATATGGTCTAAAAACCAAACATTTTTTTTTCCCTTTACAAATTCAAATATTCAAATACAAATGGTCACAGTTAATGTTCAAACATAATGCTAAAATATTGTGAACTCTCAGCTCAAATCAAATACACTCCATTGATCTTGATTAATCTTTAACACATAGGCACCAAAACTCAATTGTTAAACATCTTGAACCTATCCTCATCTCACTACCTCTTGACTTCTTAGAGCCATATGCACCATTGATCTTTCTTAAGCTTTAACACTTTCAAAAATGACTATGAGAACCCTATAAATATCCTTGAGTATCCATTTTTTAATCCTTAATAACTTCTTCTATGATTCAACATAGGATCTCAAATTTGGACTTGATGATCTCCTCACTTAACAGAATCTAACCATGTGACACAAAGATCTTGAATTCTTCACATGTGTGAGATATATCACCATTAAAGTGCCTTCCCAAAATCTTTTGTCATAGAGCCAACTATGTTAAAACCTACTTGAGAGGCCAACTTTGAGCATCCATAACTTTTATCATGCTTTAGTGGATGATCTATAATTTAGCTTAAAATAGCTATGCTAAAAAATAAACAAATTCATATGATCAGTTTCTCTTGACATCTTCACATGTGAAAGATATAACATCATCAAGATGCTCACTTAGCTCTTTATACCAAACTATAATATTGGCTATAGAAAAACATAGTCAAACTGCCTGAGAGCCCAACTTTACATATGCATATCTTTTGATGTGCAACATTGTATGATATAAAAATTAGCAAAAATAAATTAGGCATAAAAATAAAGAAACCCATATGATCATTTTATTTTGACACCTCCATGTGTGAAAATTTTGACCTCATCAACATGTTTACTCAACTATTTTTGACCAACTACAAATTTGGCTAAGTACGGGAAAACGATGAATTCTGACTAAGAAGCTAAATTTTCACCCTCATATATTTAACCAAACTTTGATTCATGACTTAATATATATCATATAATATCTAGGGACTAATGTGATCAGAACCATATGACCCACTCCCCTTGACCCCTTCCCATATGGCAATGGTGATTTCATCAAATTTCCTACTCAAATTTTATGCCACTAGACCCAAAGTGTCTAGATGAGAACTATGAACAACAAGATGAATTCCACTTATGTACACAAAATCTCAAATCATAGATAACATCTTATACGATCCCTTGCGTATGTTCAATCCTCAATACTCATCCCTTATCCTTTCAAGCTATGTTAATATTGAAGATCAACCAACTATACATAAAACACACTAGAACAAGCACATTGCACACTTTGTCATTGCCATTAAGAATATCAATGAAATTCATCCACTCATCAGAGAACCTCTATGACATCACCATGACATCATCATGACAACTCTCCAATATGGGAAAATAAAATGTATTCCATAGATTTCCATGGCTATCCCTATAAAACATAATTTTGTGTCTCCCATGCTTACAAATCATGTGACACCACCTATTTATAATAATTCTAATGTTCCTTCTAATCAATAAATTATAAAACAATTAATATATATTCAATCCAAGGTTAGTCTAATGGAAAATGGTTCTCATAGAGAGGGTCAGTAAAAAAATCTCAAGCATTATTACACAACCCTTTGGTCCTAATGCTTTTCAATTATCCCTTACTTATAGGATTCATTGCACCTAATATTATACCATTCGATGGTAAAGGTGATAAAAATATATATATTAAAACCTTACATGTAGCATCTTGAGACCATTCATGTAGTTATAAATTACTAACCAATATTTTTATTAGGATCCTTAAGTACTATGCCTTGCAATGGTTTCATGGCCTTCCTCTTAAATTAGTATATACTTTAAATCCTTTGGTTAACTAATTATTTACTCACTTCTCTATCAATATCTCCTATGCTCAAATTGAAACACTCAATAAGGGACCTAATGAAGCCATTAGTGATTATGTTCTTAACTTTAAGACTATGCTTTCAAAATACAAAATCCTATGATTGATAATGAATTTCAAGACACATTCAAACAAATCCTACTTGCACCTATATATGAATGTATTATACTCAAACTCTTCCTATTTATCAATGACATGTGTCATATGGTTAAACAATGCAAGGTTAAGCTAATTTACATGAACCACGCAAATATGGAACTAAACCTCCCACATATTCTAATTCTAAGATTCAAATCAAATCACCTTTCAAATCCAAGGATATTGATACTAATAATGAGGCTAAAATAATGGTTAATATGGTTTCAAAACCTAATAATAGGCTACATGATTATCATAACTTCCTCAAACAGTGTTAAAAAAGTTACTCAAGTTTCACCTCATATTTCTCCCTCCACTAATGGAGGTTGATATGAAAAATGCACAACCTAAGGGGTTTGTTATCAATGCATATTGTGATTATCATGGATACACAAAACATTCAAATAAAAAATGATTTATCTTGAGACATAAGATACAAGACTTAATTGAGAACAAAACTATTGAGCTACAAATGACTTTTTTGTACAACCTAATGTAAATCTTAAGATATTTTCATATCCATTTATGAAACATGAAACATAATAAACCAATACTAATCTTAAGTTATATATTACTTATGATGTGCATCTTCCTCCAAATTATGCTTCTAGAACTAAGGATGCTCATCTTATAGATTATATTATTGGTACACTTGTATTTACAAAAGTATAATGAACTACAATAGCATTTGATGAGCATGAGATTATTGATGATAAATCTAATAATGTACCTTTATTCATATGTGCTTTGATTGACTCACATCCTGTACATAGTGTAATGGTGGATAACGGGTCAAGTGAAAAAATATGCACTATGAAATTTCTTACTAGTCTTGGATACACACATACAAACTTAATTTTTATGGAAAAGATAGCAACAAAATTTTTAATGGAAAAAAAATCCTTTGGGTATTGTGTTACTACTTATGGTAGGGCCTAAAATTAATGTTACTTTGTTATTAATTTTTCCCAACACTAGTACATTTGACATGTTATTAGGATGTTAATTGATACATAAAATACATGTAATTACTTATTTAAAACATCTATGCTTGAAGGATATTTTTATAAACTAATTGATTAAAATTTAAATTGTTCTATATGAATACCCCATCTAACTTTAAAACATTTCTTAGCTAACTCCAAAACAACCTATTATATAACCTACATAGGTTCAAACTATGAAGACAAATCAAAGGTAAGTGATTAAACTTGTTTGATGACTGATTCTCCAATAGACATTACCTAGTATGTTATTTCATGATAAATTCATAAACAACTTGTGAGTGTGTTCCATAAAAAAACATTGAATCATTGTTTTGACATAAAATGAATTCATAGGTTATTATGGCTACTATATATACACAACACATACATAATCATGTTTACTATGATGATGAAACTAGATAATTTATATCACATGATCACTTCTTTGATTGAGATAATGATATACATATTACTCCTCACCCATGATATGTGAAATTTATATCGATCAGTCTAGTAGTTTTACTTGCATCCAATTAATGTGATCATAGACTAGATAAAACATAATTAAACTCCAAAAAATTAAATAAAAAATATTCAAAAAATATAAAACCAGGACATATGCATGACATGCTTTGCTAGCACACATAGCTTGATTGATTTTATTAATCATATACATGTGTAGATGCTAAAAATGAATATTTAAATAATCTCAATCTTGAACATTTGATAAATATCAATTAGGGATCTACCTGTTGGGGATCAACCAATAATAGATTACACTTATGAAAGCAATAAACGCGGAATTAAATCAGATAGACAAGTAACTGAATGAGATAATAGCAAGAACAAGAGATACAAGAAACCACCCTGAAAACTTGTATTAACAAACTCTTTACAAAAGGAATACAATTGAAGAAACTTCTTTCTTCCACACCTCTCCTAGATGTATAGATCTCTCACTAGATCTCTATTCCTCAAGAGCTCTCTCTCTCAAGAACAATCAACTCCAACAAGCCTGGATTGATTCAATTCTGTACTGTTCTTCAACATACCAATTCTACAATAATTCATGCAAAGCTAAGAAGATCTAATTCTACATATAGAATTGGGAAACTTGAGCATGCACTTACAACAAATAGTTAAGCCACTTGAACAAGGGCTCTAAAAATAATATTACTAATAATAGAGACGTGAGCTTAAGACTACAACTTAAACTCATCATGCAAACACTCGCTTTTGTCCTCAGAAATAGCTTTCTGGACGCACAGGTAACCGACGCCGGTTCCTGCTGCTTGCCTGTGACTGCCGCCAGCCGATCCTCTGCCAACATCAGCATCTCTCCAACTACATCTGACCGATGTCGATCACTCCTGACCAACGCTGGTGTCTGTGTAGACCCGAACTTGTTAAAGTGTGCTCCTTGGTGAAGCTTTTAGCTCCACACCCTAACAATCTCCCACTTGGAGATAAATAGCTGCACCAGTACCTGTACAACAACATCTTCTAGCTCCTCCATCTTCAACTCAATCATGAAGACCAACAGAATTTGAATGAAGATTCAACTTCTCCTTTGTAACCAGCTTGGTTAACATATCAGTAGGATTCCTATCTGTATGGATCTTCTCCAGCTTCAACTCAGCATCTTCCAATACCTGTCATATGAAGTGATACCTTAGCTATATGTGCTTTGTTCTTGAATGAAAGGCTAAATTTTTAGCCAAATGGATTACACTCTGACTGTCACTATACAATCTGCAACTCTCATGCTCCCTACCAAGCTCATCCATGAACCGTGTCATCCATATCATCTCTTTGCTAGCCTCTGTGGCTGAAATATACTCTGCTTCTGTAGTTGACAAGGCAACAACCTTCTGCAACTTAGATATCTAGCTAACTGCCATTCCACCTACAGTGAAAACATAACCTGTAGTGCTCCTCCTGCCATCCAAATCACCTACCATATCTGAATCTACATAACCATGTAGAGAAGTATCTGAACCTCCATAGCACAAGTGCCTATTGCTGGTTCCTCTCAGATATCTAAGGATCCACTGAACTGCTTTCCAATGTTCCTTACCTGGATTGGCCATATACTTACTTACCACTCCCACTGCTTGGGCAATATTCAGTCTAGTACACACCATTGCATACATCAAACTCCCTACTGCGGAAGAATATGGAACCTTACTCATGTACTCTACCTCATCATATGAATTAGGACATTATTCTTTACTCAACTTAAAATGTCCAGCCAAAGGTGTGCTTACCAGTTTAGCATCCTGCATATTGAACCGTTTCAACACCTTGTCCACATAATCTTCTTGAGACAATATCAACCTGTGATTTTTCCTGTCTCTCTTAATGCTCATGCCAAGGATTTTCTTTGCTGATCCCAAATCCTTCATAGCAAACATTTGAGCTAATTTCACCTTAAGCTCAGAGATATCCTGCATGTGTGATCCTACAACCAGCATATCATCTACATACAACAATAGAATAATATATCTATCGTTATCAAATCTCTTGAAATACACATAATGGTTTGATTGACACCTACTGTAGCCATGCTCAGTCATAAACCTGTCAAATTTTAGATACCATTGCCTAGGAGCTTGCTTGAGGCCATACAAGCTTTTCTTTAATCTGCACACAAACTTCTCCTTACCCTTGACCTCAAGTCCTTTCAGTTGTTTCATATAAATTTCCTCATCCAAATCTCCATGAAGAAACACTCTCTTAACATCTAGCTGCTCAAGATGCAAATCCTCAAAAGCAACCAAAGACAATACAACCCTTATAGAAGTCATTTTAACAACATGAGAAAAAATCTCACCAAAGTCAATACCTGGCTTTTGTGCAAATCCTTTTACCACCAATCTGGCCTTATATCTCATTTGTCCATTCTCACCTTCTTTCAACCTGTAGGTCCATCTATTTTTCAGTGTCCTCTTACCAGCTGGCAATTTAACCAAATCCCATGTTTGGTTCTCTCTTAAGGACTCCAACTCCTCAACCATGCCACGCTCCCACTGACTCTTGGACTCCACCTGTATTGCTTCTTTAAAACTCTCTGGTTCTCCACCATCAGTTAGCAATAAATAAAATAATGAAGGAGAATATCTAATTGGAGGCTTACTCACCCTTTCTGACCTCCTGATGGGTGTCTGAGACTCATTTACAACACGCTGTCCACCCAAATTCTCTAACAGTGACCGACCTCGATCACCTCCAAACCTGTTACTGGCCGACGTTGGTTCTGCCTGATCGACCTCGGTGCCTGTCCTGCCAACGTCGGTCTCTGTACGACTGACGCTGGTTTCTGTACTACCGATGCCAGTTCCTAACCGACCGACGTCGGTCTCTGTGTTTTCCTGCAAGTGATTATTTCTTTTTCCCACGAGCTCATCTTGGAATTTCACTTCGTCCAATTCACCATTGCTCTACTCAGATTGATTTAGCTTCCTTAGCTAATCACAATACATCACTCTTTCATTGAAAACAACATCACGACTCCTGATTACCTTGTTAGTTTCTAGATTCCATAATATGTAACCAAAATCATCTGAGCCATAGCCAATAAACGTGCACCTCATAGACTTAGCATCAAGCTTCTTTCTATTTTCTTTATCTATGTACACAAAGGCTTCACAACCAAAAACTTTGAGATATGAGAGATCTACCTTTTTACCTGTCCATGCATCTTCTAGAATACCACCATCCAGAGCTGTAGAGGGTCCTCTGTTAATCAGGTACACTGCAGTGTCAACAGCTTGTGCCCAAAACTGTAAGGGCAAACCAGCATGCAATCTCATACACCTTGCATGCTCCATTATTGTCTTGTTCATCCTTTCAGCAATTCCATTCTGCTGAGGTGTCCTTGGAACCATCCTTTGCCTATGGATTCCATGCATATAACAATAATCTCTGAACTTATGACTGTAGAACTCACCGCCATTGTCAGATCTCAGGCACTTTAATCTTTTACCTGTTTCATTCTCAACCATAGCTTTCCAAATCTTAAGAGTCTCAAATACATCATATTTTCTTCTAATACAATAGATCCATACCTTCCTTGTAGCATCATCTATGAAAGATACATAGTACTGTGATCCTCCAATGGAAGCAACCTGAGCCGGTCCCCACACGTCTGTGTGAACAAGCTGTAACTTATGCCTCTTCTTAGTAGACCCAGTCTTGAGAAAACTAACCCTTTTTCGTTTTCCAAATACATAGTGCTCACAAAACTCTAGATCTATGCCTTTTAAATCTGAAAGCATACCTTTGGACTTAAGAATTGACATTCCCTTCTCACTCATGTGGCCAAGCCTTGAGTGCCACAATTTAGCATCCACATCTGAAGTAGATAATACAGAAGGAGATTTTTTAGTAACACAATTACACAAATAGAGAGTACCTTCTCTCTTACCTCTAGCCATAACAAGTGCACCCTTGGTCACCTTCCAAGATTCTGCTATGAGAGTTACTGTACAACCCTCATCCCCTAACTTTCCTACAGAAATCAAATTTCTCTTCAAGCTAGGAACATGCATCACATCTCTCAACACCCATGTGTTGCTATTCTGCATCTTTAGCTGCACTTTACCTTTGCCAATTATTTTACAGGGCTCATCATCCCCTAGATACACTATTCCAAAATCTCCATGGATATAGTCACTAAAATATTCCCTGTTAGGGGTAGCATGAAAAGATGCACTAGAATCTAACACCCAAGATTCTATATTATTATGCAGAGAGAAAATTAAAGCATCTTGTGCAATACCTGCAACCTTGGCTTCTTCCTTTCCTTCGTGCTGATTGTCCTCTTTAGGCTTTGACCAATAATCTCTGCTTATGTGCCCCATCTTTCCACAATTCCAGCATTGTGGCTTCCTGCCGTTCTTGGATTTGGATCTTCCTCTCACCTTAGACTTTGATCTTGATCTCCTCTTGCTCTTATCTTTCTGCCTTCCCCTACTCTCAAAATTCAAAGCGTTCCTAGATGTCTCTTCTGTGCTTTTCCTGTGTATTTCCTCATTCAAGATAACACTAACAACATCCTCTACTTTCAAAATATTTGATGCAGATGCAGTATTACTAACTGCCATTACTAAGCCATGCCAGCTTTCAGGCAAAGAACATAATATCAAAAGAGCTTTTATTTCATCATCAAACACTATATTGACTGAACTTAATTGATTCACAATTCCATTGAAATCATTCAGATGAGTAAAAACAGATCCACCTTCATTCATATGCAAATTAAATAACTGCTTCATAAGATATACCTTATTAAAAGCTGAGGGTTTTTCATACAAACTTGCTAACGTAGTCATCAACTCTACCGTAGACTTTGCTTGTGATAAATTGGATATCACAGTGGATGCTAGACTCAGTCTTATAGACCCCAGAGCCTTTCTGTCAAGAACTTCCCATTCTTCATCCTCCATGTCTTTGGGATTCTTTGCAACCCCACCTAACGGTAAGTAGAGATCTTTCTGATACAGATAATCCTCTATCTGCATTCTCCAATGTTGGTAATTTTTGCCATTGAACTTTTTCATTCTCAATTTACTTTCATCTGCCATTGCTTCTCCCACTCAAATAGAAATCCCTGCAGAAACCCCTGTGAGAACCTGTAATCAATACACACTACACAGATTTGAACCACTTGTCGGTATCAGCTCTTGAACCTGCAACCAAGGCTCTGATACCACTTGTTGGGGATCAACCAACAATAGATTACACTTATGAAAGCAATAAATGCAAAATTAAATCAGATAGACAAGTAACTGAATGAGATAATAGCAAGAACAAGAGATACAAGAAAGCACCCTGAAAACTTGTATTAACAAACTCTTTACAAAAGGAATACAATTGAAGAAACTTCTTTCTTCCACACCTCTCCTAGATGTATAGATCTCTCACTAGATCTCTATTCCTCAAGAGCTCTCTCTCTCAGGAACAATCAACTCCAACAAGCCTGAATTGATTCAATTCTGTACTGTTCTTTAACATACCAATTGTACAATAATTCACACAAAGCTAAGAAGATCTAATTCTACATATAGAATTGGGAAACTTGAGCATGCACTTACAACAAACAGTTAAGCCACTTGAACAAGGGCTCTAAAAATAATATTACTAATAATAGATATGCGAGCTTAAGACTACAACTTAAACTCATCATGCAAACAGTCGCTTCTATCCTTGAAAATAGCTTTCTAGACGCACAAGTAACCGACGCCAGTTCCTGCTGCTTGCCTGTGACCACCGCCAGCCAATCCTCTGTCGACGTCGGTGTCTCTCCAACTACATCTGACCGATGTTGGTCGCTCCTGACCGGCGCCGGTGTCTATGTAGACCCGAACCTGTTAAAGTGTGCTCCTTGGTGAAGCTTTTAGCTCCACACCCTAACACTACCCTTTAGTTCTAGACCTCTTTTTTTCCAAAGGCTCATATTTGCCATCTCACTATGCCTAATTAATTATAGCTTAATCTGATCTATGTCATTTTGATGACCTAGGTATCCTACACTACACATAAATATTAGAACCTGATGAAAATACCTCACTATCAATTTTAGATCAATACGTATTTCCTAACCCTCTAAACACTACTAGACACAGAGGACACTACTACCAATAGTAGTGTTCATATCCCTATCTAGTCTCTAGTTTCTAAAATTAATCTAAAGTTTAAATGTTTAAAACCTATGGGTTGGCTTATTTATTTTATTTAAACCTAGGATTAGATATTTTCAAAAGGTGTGGTATAAATACAAGTATAAGTATTCTCATTACTCATCTAGAAAATATCGAGCAAGTACCTACCAAGGCTCATTCAATTAATTAAAAAACTAAGTTATTCTAATATATTCATCCCTATTTATTTATTAGTCATAGGAGTAGTCATGAAAAATGTGTAAAACATTCAAATAGTATCTCATGAGCAATATTTTTTAAGTTACAAGTTAAATCACTACATGCATATTTATATATTATATTGTACCCTTGTACACACACACTCCCTGCATAGGGGAGAAATACATAAGTATGAGGCCCTCTTTATAGTATTGGCTATGTAATAAGTGCTTAGTGATAGAGGGGTCATTAAGGTCAACTCAACACCATGAGCCCACTAACCTTTTTTTTTGGAAAACTCATTATAAGGATGAAGAGATAGGTTTTGATCAATTAGCAAAGAGTAAAAACCTATATCCCATATTTGAATATATTGGTATAAATGTGAAATAAAACCCATAATAATTAAGTTGGTCATAGCTATATCGAATCATTATGATGTACTAGACACCTCCATCAAAGTCAAAATCTAGCATCAATGGTAGTGTGTATATTTGATGGTAGTGTTAGTGACTATATAAAAATAATTTTTAAAATATGATGACTAATCCAAATCATTGATACGACATAATTTTTCACTTATTTCTAGTATATATTTTCTTGAACATAATAAACCCACCTACGTATCAATTCTATTAATATTGTAATAAATTAAACATCTTTAAGATTTGGTACTTTTTATATTTAACATATCTCAAGATTATAATTCACAATGTTTGTTTATCTAATTTTGAAATTAATTATATTATATATATTATTTTATCAATCTTGTGCTTGAACTATTTATTTTTTATTAACCCTATCCCTTCATATCTAAATTTATGGTTAAACATTTGGTGAACTTGG
Organism: Torreya grandis; assembly: GCA_037957365.1. Lineage (NCBI taxonomy): Eukaryota > Viridiplantae > Streptophyta > Pinopsida > Cupressales > Taxaceae > Torreya > Torreya grandis. The sequence continues at coordinate 1,823,420 of JARHVA010001107.1, forward strand.
CCTCTATGTCTCTTCATGCAAATTCTAGTTTACCCTAGGGTATTCAACTTTGTGAGGTTTTTTCTCATAATTATTTTTTCATAATTATTCTATTATAATATTCAACCTAGGTGTATCCCTAGATTATATGGTGTTTCTATTGAACACTTGGAGCTTCCTCTTTTACCACCTAAGATGTCTTAAATCAATGAAGTATCAAATCCTATGCTTAATGAGAATGACAATGATGCAAATGAACAAAATGATAAAGAAGTTATCATAAAATATGACTATGATCATGGAAACAATGAATCTAATGAAAATAATGAACATGAACAAATTGGTCAAGAGAAAGTGTAAGCTATTGATATGTTTTGAAAGTGTATTTGTTAGAATATTGAGGATCTTTATGAGATCCTTAAAACCATATTAGAAACTAAAAAAATACGTAAAAACTATTGTGTACTTGCACAACATGCCCCATTTTAGGGATGAAAATAGGGACCCTCTTTATTTTGAGATAAATATTGGAAACATATCTTATGATTATGTTTTTCATGGAAAATTAGCTTAATATTTGTAATGCTTCTTAGCCAAATCTTAAATAATAATGATGTTATTTTTAGTCTATCACTCCTCTATTTTAGATAATTTCTATCACATTTCCATAGACTTTATATTATGAATTCCTGGGTTTGAATCTTGAGTTTATGTGAATGACTGGTTTCAATTCCTATATTGAATGACTGCTTCTCACATAAAATTTGTTTAGCAAAACTTTTTTTTTCAAAAATCTTTAGTTAGTCAATTTTATTATTTTCTCACTAATTTTAAAATTTTCCTAGAGCCCCCAACATTATTCCACACTTATAAATCTCATCAACACATGGCTTCAGTTTTAAATCTTTTGAAAAAATGACTAAGTCCTTTTAAAGCCTAGGGGCACTGAGATTACACCACACAACATGATCTTGGTGACCCAGCTTGATGAAGAGTTTAAGGATTAACAAAGGCTTAGAACCTCTGAGGAATTAAGGTATTAATATATAAGCTCAAGAGGTGATTAAAATTGGTAATGGTTCATAGCCCTGAGGCCCTAAAAAGATGCCACATGGTGCCCTCTTAGAAGCCTAGGAGCCTAGAGTAATTACAACATTAACTCAAGAGCTCAAGGCATTGATGGCATTAGTCTAAAGAATAAAGAGATCATGAAGCTGAGAAGAAATCACATGGCCATGGAAATGATAAAAAAAAATAATAGAGTAAATATCAGGATGATGACATGATGTCAAGTGGTAAATTTAGACTCGATAGGAAAAATTAATAGCCTAGTAAAGGAAAAATAAAGTGAAGCCAAGAAAGAAACTTGTGACAATGATGAAACTAAGATTGATGGCCCATCCAACCATCAAGGCCATACAATATATGAATGGGATGTGCATTCAATTAAATAATGGAAGATCAAGTTGCAAAGTTCCATATAAGATAAATGTGATCTAAAATTTAAAAGATATACCTTTAATAGGCATAGATTCTAATTGTAAGGCATGGCTCAACTACAAAATATATCAGAATATCAACTGCATCTTCCAATTATCCTTGATGTTTATAACCACCCAATTAGTGGGATGAGACGGAAAACAAGGCCATAATTTGATCAAACTATCTATATAAGAAGGTTAGATTGTCATTTTAAGTGGTTAGGACTTTTGGGGTTGAAACACTATTGGGATTATACCAGGATTTCACCTACCTTCCCTTGGTGTTTTCAACTTAACTATGCATCCATAGGTGGTTGCCAATTAGGCATCAAATTATTGATAGAATTATCTTGGATTACACCATCCTTTCTCCCATACCTTTGGACTTAATTTATTAATAAGGGTTATTGATTGTAATATAATGTTTTTAGAATGTTGAATACATATTTTATTAAATTTTATTCATTTAGTGTTTCTAGTGTTTTGATTTAGCTAGTTAATTTGTTTTAAGACTGTTAATGTGTGTGTTTGTGCCATAACTATCATAACTAATCTTTTAGATTTTTTCATGATTTATTTTAGACTTCTTACATTCATTATGTGTAATAACTATAGAGTTCAAGATGGGATATATTTTCAATAGATCAATGGATTTCATAATTATCCTCAGAAGCTTTCCCATTGAATGGATATAAGTTCATGTAATTTCTAGACTAGAAACATAGTGGTATAACTATGGTCATGCATGATTTTTAGTTATGTAGTACCAATAAGTTCATTTAGAAGAAAGACACCCTCTCTTTTCTTCCCTACCCTCTCTCATTTTTATTTTTTTTGGATTATGTCCTACCCTAGTTTAGGTTATGATAATAATTAAATTGAAGTAGATTATGATTATTTTATTAGATAAATCAAGTAGACAATAAGATATAGACAAATAATAAGAAAGTAAGTAAATTAACATTAATTTTCACATCTATTGAACTTCTAGTGGTAGTATTTACTAATCTCAAATTAAAATTGCATAAACTTCTCATTTCTTGGGTTGAACTAACATTAATCCTAAAATTAATGATGGGACATTTCTTTCCATGATTATTATCTCCCTTTGTCCTCTTGGAATGGTTAATCCAATAAATATTTTTTAGGTGGGTCAGTTGGAGTGACCAATATTTTTGGTGATAGAAAGAGGGTTTGAAGGAACTATCTATTGATTGAGTCTTGTTTCCCCTCTCTTACAATTTATCCATTGTTGTGTTCTCCACACACACACACACCAACATTTATAGTTCTAGAAAGAGGGTCATAGTTTTTAAATTAATTTAATCTTGCTAACCATTTATGTTCATCAATTGTATTTTAATTATTATCTATTTGAAAGTAACTTGGACCCCACTACAAGGATCACAAGGTCTAGATTTAGGGTTTTTTCCTTTCTTATTTCACTTGTTAAGGCACATGAGAAATGTACCCATTAGAGATAGGCCTATTATACATATGTTTTCATTTTTTAGCCTATCCTTGATTCTTTGAACTCCATGGATATCACCATGTTTTGGCTTGGTGAATCAACCATAAATGTCCAATAAATTTAACATGAATTCTTAGATGGGGATCCCTTTGTGTTTCTTCCTAAATCTTAGAATGAAAGCATAAGGTCTGTTGGGGAACATCTTGTTGCTTATAAGTCTAATATGCATGTTTTAAAATTTAGATTTGATTTTACATGTAGGTTGTTTTATTTTACTTTATAAGAAGAAACATATGATTAGTTTTCATGGTTAAAACCTAATTCTATTACCAGATGGAATGACTTAAATTTTTTATTTTGGATTTAGTTTAGTCAAATGATTTATGCTCATGTATTTTTACAAGATTTTTTTTTATTAGAAGATAATCTCATGAGATAGTTAGGGAATTCAACTTCAGGTTTCAATAGAGTCTTAACAGAGTCTTTTTTAGTCTTAGACATCTTGAAGTAGTTGTTTTAGATTTGTATTTGCATGATTTAAACCCCTTGCTTGGTAAATTTATAAAGATGTCTATAAAAAATAATATGGCCTTAGATTTAATATAATCCATTAAATTATAAGATTAAATTCCTTGAATTTATCCAATGAAAATATAAGAGTTTTTCACCTTCCAGATGACTGTAATAGTAGATCGAAAAACTACTCTCTCTACTATAGTCTAGGCAAAAACCTTTCAATTTAACCCAACTATTCATCATGATTATTCTTTAATTAATTTTGATATGATTATAAAAGAAGATGATAGCTATTATGATGATGAAGTAATTCATATTTTAGATTTAGAAGAGCACATTCAACTAGTGATTAAAGAAAAGAAGGAACATATTCACATAGTGGATGGTTCTTATCCCAAAGACCTGGTATGCCTTGAACTTCTTGCTCAAATATTCACAAATATTGGGATCTAGGTAACTTAACATATTACTTGGGTTTGGAAACAATTTGAGGTAAATGCTTCCTATGTTTATCATTACTCTTATGTTGGAGCTAAGAGTGGTGATTGTTTTGAACATATGCTTATTATTTACCTTGGCTCAATGGGAAAAAATTAAAAGGTTCATTCAATGAATACAAGGACATCCTTACCTTCCTAAGGACACTGACTAGAATAACCTTGATGCTACCAATAAGTGGAAGTCATGTTGTGCTAGGTTTCCAAACCCACCCTCCAAAACTTGTTGGGCTTGCTTTTTTATATTAGTACACATAATTTTTTGGTTTTCTACATTGGATTTCTTAGTTAGATTTCCCTACTTGTTATCTTATTTTCTTAGAGTATTTTCCTTATTCTCTAGAGTATCTCCTCATTTTTACATATGTTTATTTCCTACTTTTCATATTTTGGTTATGTTTTTCTTTAGTATTCTATCATGTTCCTTATCCTTGGCATCATATTTCAACAATGAGCCCTATCCTAAAATTAAAATCATTGAGAATAAGGAAGAACCCTATGGATTTATCTTTCCTTGTGTTAGTGGGATGAGGAACATCAAAGGGTGGATGTATAATTGAGATAGTTGTTTGAGCCTTTAAAGTTAGAAAGTGAAAAGTCATGTTTGAAAAATGACATAGGTTGCTTCAATTTTCTTTTATGCATTTTTTGAACTTTGGAGGCCCATGATTCTAAATAAAACACATGGATTTTAGAAAGGTTTATTTTCTTGTCAAATCCATAAATTGCCCTTAATTGAACATCTTAAGTAAAGAAGAAAACTAAGCTAGTTTAGGCTTGTCTTGGTAATCTAAATTTTCTTAGTCTATCATTTTATCATTGTAGCATAGGATTACAAAGGAGATTGGTAGATTTCTCTTGTTAGTGGAATAAAAAATACCAATGTCAAACAACTCAATGAAAGAAACAACTACTTATCTAAGTAATTGGGTGAGAAATAACATAACTAAGCACAATACAACTAAGAAATAAATACAACAAACTACCTTTACCTCCCTTGTCAAATGATGCTTGTTCGTTGGCATGTGAGTGTGTTCATGCTCAGCTTATGTGTCCAATGGAGTATTTTTTCAATGCATTTACCTTGTGGGAAGCACTTATCCTTGTCCACTTGTGGATTAGATTGGATTATCAAAATGAAGCTTTCTATAATCAATTTAACATTATAACACTACACTAAAAGCTTGTTAAATAATGGCATTGACACTTGTATTTATAGGTTCTCAAACTAACCCTAACTCAAGTGTAGCTAGGTTAGATTTAACTATGATTAGGTTAGGGAGGGGATAAGGAATTAATATTTGGGATAGAGATCCCATTTATTAATCATGGCTCTCCATTTCTAAATTTAAGGCCTTTTATGGAGATATTTCTAATTCCTTAGATTTGAGGATGGTGACATCATCATGACCTTATTTTTATTGTAATTTCCTTTTAATAAAATTGATATTCAGTAATTGTATATGGAATTTTCACTTTAGTAGTTAATTGGATTTTCTTAGTTAATTAATTATGCTCAGTGTTTTTGCACTTTAGGAATTAGTTAAGTACCCAACTTAATGGGTCAAAAGGCTAGTTTATCAATTTATAAGGTTGTAATTTGATTAGGGATGAATATGTGGGAGGTTATCATTGAATATAGGATAATACCCCAAATAGGGGTGCCTTGACATGATTCTAGGTACTAATGTCTGATATATAGATGGAATTGGGACATTCAATGATTCTTAGGCTTAATTCACATTATTTTTTAGAAATCAATTTGAAGTCCAATTGGAACATGATTGCAAAAAAAATAGGGTGTCTATATCCATGACATGGTCCCCAATCCTCAATGTAATGAACATATAAATCTTTTCATAATAAAAGTTTGAAAGAAATTTAAAAAAATACAAAAATATAGAGTCTTCCTTGAAAGGGTGATTCAGGCAACCTCCATCGTAGGTTTTCTGACCTGAATGGAAATGGAGCAAGGCCTTGAGTATGAATAAAGGTATATTTACTCAAGATATATATGCTTGGATGGAAATACATAAATCATGATGTTAGTTCTATCCCAAGCTAAATTGCCAAATCTTTTTCCTCTTAGAAGTTTTGGTTGTCTAAGTAGGTTTGAATTAATTATGTGAATTTTGGAGCTATAAAAGAATTCATCACTTTCACACACTGATGGAATTTAATATAATTGAAACTTAATATGCCATAAGTTGAGGTAGACTTCATTTCCTTTATCTTTTTGATTTTGTTTGAAGAGAATTATTTATAGTTTATACTTGTGTTCATGTATGAAGATTTGTAGTCTAACATTTGGAGTGATTTAACTAAGTTTTATAGATTTTGAATGCCTAAAATCATTCTCATTGAAGAATTTTCCATTTTTTTATGATTACACAACACACCCCTTTTTAAACCTAAAAATAGGGACCCTTTTTGATTTTGATCTAATGTTTAGTGACATATCTTATGATTATATTTTTCATAGAAAATTGACTTAATATTTGCAATGCTTCTTAGCCAAATCCTCAATAATAATGATGTTCTTCATAGTCTATTTATCCTCTATTTTAGATCATTTCTATCAAATTTTCCATAAAATTTATCTTATGAATACTTAGGATTTAATCTTAATTTTATATGAATGAATGAATGGTTTTAATTCCTATATTAAATTACTACTCACATAAAAGTCACTTGGTAAAACTTGTTTTTTCAAAAATATATTCTTAGTTTATTTTCTTTTTTTATCACAAGTTTTCAAATATTCTTAGATCCCCCAAGTTTCTTTCACATGTCTAAATTTCATTAACACATGGATTCTAAGCCAAAGATTTTGGAAAAATGACTAATTCCTTTTAAGGCCTCAGGGCCTTGAGATTGTGCCACATAGCACAATCTTGATGACCTAACCTGATGGAGAGTTAAAGGCATACACAAAGGATTATAACCTCATAAAATCAAGGTAATTAAGGAATTAACCTATAATCCTAAGAGTTGATCAACATTAGAAAAGGCCCATAGTATTGAGGCTTTGAGAAGATTCCATGTGGTGCCCTATGAGAAGCCTAAGAGCCTAGATCAATTACAACATTAACCTAGGATCTGAGGGTATTGGTGGAATTTATTTAAAATATGAATAGCTTAGGAAGCTAAGAATAAGACACATGGCCATGACAAAGACAAAGCTAGATAACATAGTAAAGTTTGGGTATGATGATAAGCTACCAAGTAGAAAATTAGGCGCTGATGGGTAAAGCTAATAGCCTAGTGAAGGAAAAGGAAAGTGAAGCTGAGAATAATACATGTGGCAGAGATAGCATCATAAAATCAACAACACTAATATTGATGGCTTGTTCAACTATCAAGGGTGTCAAAAATATGAATGGGCTATGCATTTAATTTAATGATAAAAGATCAAGTTATAAAGGTCTATATAAGATAAAAAATAGATAAAATATAAAAGTTGTACCTTTAACAAGCATATACTCTAAATGAAAGGCATGGATAATTGGTAAATCTATCAAAATCTCAACTGTATGTTCTAGCCATCATTGAGGTTTATAATCACCTTTTTAGTGGTTGAGTTGGAAAATGAGGCCACAAGTTGATTAAATTATCTATATAAGTGGGCTAGATTGCCATTTTAAGTGGTCGACACTTTTGGGATTGAAGTGTTATTGGTATTGTGCCAGGATTACACTTACCTTCCCTTGGTGTTTTTACCATGATTGTGTGTCCATGAGCATTTAACATTTAGGCATCAAATTGATTTTATAATTGGCTTAGATTAAACTAGCCTTTCTCCCATGCCTTTGGCCTTAATTGCTTCCCAGGGGGTATTGATTATAACATAATGATTTTAGTACATTGAGTACATATTTTATTACATATTATTCATTTATGTCTCTATTCTTTTGATTTTGTTGTTTAATTAGTGCTAAGACTATTAATCTAAAAATTTATAGATGATTACCTTAGTTATTTTGTGCCATAGCTATCATAACTAATCTTTTGGACTTATTCATGATTTATTTTAGACTTATTACATTCATCGTGCACAATAGTTTCAAAGTGAAATATAGGATATATTTAGAATAGATTCAATAGATCAATGGATTTCATGATTATCCTTAAAAGCCTACCCATTGAGTGACTATAATTTTGTATAATTATTAGACTAGACACACAATGGTATAACTATGGTTAAGCATGATTTTTAGTTCTACAATACCAAAAATCTCATTTATAACAAAGAAACCCTTTATTTTATGCCCCACCCTCTCTCTTTTTTACTTTTTTAGGATGATTTCCTACCCTAATTTAGGTTGTGATAGGAATTACAGTGAAATATATTATAATTGTTTTTATTAGTTGAATCAAGTAGACAAAAATATATAAATAAATAATAATCAAGCAAGTAAATTAACATAAATTCTCATATTAATTAAACCTCTAGTGGTAGAATTTGTTACTCTCAGATTAAACTTGGTTAAAGTACTTGGTCCTTAGGTTGAACCAACATCAATCCTAAAATTAACAAGGGGACATTTCATCCCATGATTGTTGCCTCCCTTTGTTCTCTTGGAATGGTTAATCCAATATCTATTTTTTGGGTGGGTCAATTAGGGTAACCAACACAAATGACTTATCACACCCCTTGAGAAGTCATTGATTCCTACATCTAGTTGGGGCATGGGTTATGTTTTCAAACCATTATTCCTTGAGGAACAAAATTTTATTGCTACAACTACCATGTGGATAGTGAATTCTCCAAATCAAATACTAGTTTCAATGCCTATATAAAATTAAACCATGTTTACATCCCCTATGGTGATTGTTCAACTATCTACTCTTAATCCCAAGGGGTCTATAGTTAAATCTCTTCTTCAAGTTATAAATTTTTTGGAAGACAAGGTTACCAATATTGAAAAAATTTCTTTAAAGCCTCCTCATGCTATTGATTCATAAGATGTGTTACATAATTCTCTCACTTGAAATATCTTTTCACCCTTTTCCAATTGGTTTTGTTGCACACAAGTTCAAATTTTATGATGGAAAGGGTGATTATCAAGAACATCTTTGATATTTCTATGCAACATGTCTTGATTATGCCTCCAATGATAAAATTTTGTCCAAATTATTTACAAGGAAATTGGAAGACTATGCTTTATGATGGTTTTATGATTTATCAATCCAACTAATGAGAGCATCCAAACCTCTAGTGGATTAGTTTCTATCACATTTCTCTATCAACATCACCAAAAATATATCATATGCTCAAATTTCAAAGATTAAATATGCCTATCAATGAATATGTTTTAAGATATAAAACAATGTTGGACAAAATGATAAATCCAATGGTAGATAAAGAGCTTCAAGACATCTTTAAATAAAATTTTCTTGCCCCATTACATGATTCCATTATTTTTCAACAATTTTAAATATTTTGATGACTTATGCTACATTGTTTGATATCATGAAATGAAACTTATTTCAATGAAAAAGCTTAAATATGTAGTAAACACACCAACTACATATAATACTGAGTTTCATATCAAACCAAGCTATAAGGTGAAACCTACATAACCCAAAATTGAAATAACCACGATAATTAATGTAGTGTCACATCAACCTATTTGGCTCATGTTATCCCATTCATCTAAGAGACAATTTATATGATTATGTGAGTCTCTAACTTCATTTATTATGAAGATTTTGGAGTGTCATCTCATATATCTCCCCCTCCTATAGAGGTTGATATATGTCAACCTTTACCTAAAGGATATGATGCTAATGCGTGTTGTGACTATCACCAAGGCCTTAGGAATTATAAAAATAAATGTTATACCCTGAATCATAAGATCTTATTGATGATGAAAATATTACCTTTGATGATCCTCCAAATTTAAGTTCACAACCCGATGATCACTAAAATTAGAAGATATTGAATAATACTTTATAAGATAAGTTTAAGTAAGATCTAGAAGTGCAAATGGAATACAATTTATAACATCCCACACCACATTATTGGCACCCATTATATGGGATTATTGGTAGTTATACATGCAAAATAACTCCTATGGTTTAGAGGTCTTATATTACATTTGATTATAATGAAATAATGGATGATGATTCAGATCTTCATTCACTATTTATTCAAAAATACCTTGACCATCAATATATACATATTGTTATGATCGATAATGGTGATATTGAGAAATATGTACCATGAAATTACTTACACATTTAGGATATGCACATGATGATTTATACCCTTTAACCAATATGGCAAGAGCATTCAATGGGACATCACAACATATTGTTGAGATTGAGTTACCATTATAAGTTTGTCCAACAAATGTAGTTACCACCTTTATAGTTATACTAGATACATGAGTATTTAATATGTTATTGGGATGACCTTGGATACATAAAATCTATATGGTACCTTAAAAAATGCATGGGTGTATTAAACACATTCATACCAACATGATAGTCATAGTTTCCAAAATTCCATATGAACATCCACTTGAACAAAATAAGTTTATCTCAATATAATTAATTATCAAACCTAATATGGTTAATCTTGTATAAAAGGGTCAATAATAGGAAATCCCATTTACTAGGTGACACATAATTAAGAGGCCTTTTCACTAGAGATATATAGTGGATCCCATAAAATCCTCATCTATACCTACACACCATATTCAATTACATAGAGAAATTAAGCATGTTCCAATTAATACTACTCCAAAGAAATGATAGAGCACTAAATGATGGGTTCCATGAACCCCTAATCCTATTGTTTCTTCATGACCATAGAGTCCTATTATACATACATAGAGAACCATAGATTTTATAGATCTATATATGACACCTATTCATGCTCCTTAGTAGTACCACTAGTTTGATGTATCATATCTTAAGTTTAGAGTTACCTATGAGCATCCATTGGATGGGATCATATGCTATCTTTTTATTTTCAAAAATAAAATAAATACCAAAAAATAAAATATTAAAGAAAATACAAATAAATTCAAATAAATTAAAAAATATAAAAATATTCAACATTTCCATGTTTTATTAGATCCTTAGTATCTATATTATTTGTTTTAAACTAGTAGATAACATATATTTATTTTTATATTCACATATGTTTGATGCATATTTTTAGTATGATATAAGCATACTCAAACACATGATATATGCACTTACATATGTTGGATTTCTCCTTTACCCATGTCATATAATATGTTGGGGGTATCTACTTATTTGATCATGATTGATATAGGTTACATATCCTATATGATCATTTATACATTATCATGTTTGAGCTTTTATAGTAATTCTTACACATGTCTATATCCATGTTCATATCTTCAATAATGTATTTAATATGCTATGTTACATAACATTTTTTCTAACACATACATGCAAGGAATAATATGATATGCTTATGTTATTTGCTTATACTTCGTCTATTCATTTTTCCATTTCCTTGAGTTTATTTCATTTCTTACTATTTTTTTTCTTGTGGAACATTTGAATATGTTTCTTGTTTGTTGGACCATGTGCCATTGTATGTTGATTGGAAATTTGAATATGTCATTCTTTTTTATTGTGAAATATTTTAACATGCCCCTTATATGATGTATCCTTAGACCATTATTTTGAATTACATTAAGTGTTCTTGTATGTGTGTTAGATTATTTATTGAGCTTGTACTATTACTCTCTAGAAATTTCCATGATATATATCATGAATATAAGGACTTGATATAATCACATGCTATGAGATTCATTGATATATCTAATTTGACATGTTACTTTTTATAGTCTACATGATTCATATATAGATTATATAGCTCCCTTATAATTTTAAGGTAAGTTACCTAACAAATTCTATCTCCCTCACCTCAAAATGGGGGCATGTCATAGAATCATGACCTCCATATTTTCATAGTTTATAGATTTCAATGGGCGCATGCCACAAATACATGACCTTAACACTTATTTAGTTATTAGTATCTCCAAATTTAAATGGGGGAATTCCATAAAGACATGACACCCACACTTGCACAATATCTAGTTTAGTTTTATCATTTAAATATACACTTAGGTTAGAATCTTATACATTGTACCAATTTTTCATAGATTTGAAAGAGATTTTTTTAGATTTATGGTACATATATTATTGTTGTAGGATTTTTCCCACTATGTGGTTTTACTTACACGATCTATTTAACTTTATTAGGTGTCACTTAGGTGTTTAATAAATGTAATTAGAGAAGATAATCCCACATTCATGATGATGTGAGGACATGTATACCTTTCACCTATATATATACATTTCCTAAATTTATTTGGATAATTAATCTATAACCAATCAAGAATGTTATTGCATTTGAATGTTTTTGCACATTGTGATTTTTTTCCTCTCATGTGTTCATGATTTAACTACTCCATAAGGGTTCACCTTCATGCATTTGATCCTATATAATTATCAATCCTCAAGTGTGACCCACTCTAACATGGTATCATAGTAGTGTTGGTAGATGAATGCCATTGTATCTATTGTGATCTCACTTGTATTCTAGCTCCTTGGTGTTCTTCATGATTTTGGTTTTCAAGGGTTTGGTGGGGTTTATATAAAATCCATGCAAATCTATATGACTGGGATATCCAAATGAAAAAATATAATGCCTTAGATTCATAAGGTTCTAAAACCCTAGGATCACTTATAAACATTCGTGATAGGCCATTTTTTAATCATTTTGGAGGGTTTGAAGGTAATTTTTCATACTTCACACATATTTGTATCATCTAGTGGTAGAAGAGAAAAATATTTATAGGTTTTTCAAAAAGCTTAATGGATCTTTGCTATTTTTGGAGGAATCCATGTCATTTTTTATATATTTGAGCTTTTGTGTTTAAGTTTGGTGTTTTGATAGATTTTTTAGTCTTTATTTAACGGTTGTTTGATGCCTTGTTTGATTGTACCTATGGCCTATCAAATACTCATTCTCATCCTTAGCCCATGGTCACATGGGAATTTAATCCCTTGGTGACAACTAACCCAAGGGGGATTAAATTTTATATGAAAAGTGGAGTCAAATATGTTTCAAGCCCAATATTTTCATTTTGAAAGGTGACTTTAAAAAAAAAATTCAAACGCAAATAAATTTCAGCCTATAGCTCCTTTTTAGCACAATTTTTTTTGAAAGTGAAAGTTTTTTTGAGATCTATGGATTTATGATATTACTATGCCTTGTAAAATTGATCATCTATAGTTTCATTGGGTTGCATTTCTTTTTCTCTTTTACATAATTTTGTTTTTTCTATATACGTGTTGATTGTATACACATTTAAATGTGTTGATTATGTACACATTCAAGTATAATGACAACCTATGTAATATTAGAGGAATTTAGTGACTATTACATAGATTGTTCATTTGGATGAATTTTTGGCTGAGTCTGACATCCATTAAATTGAGCATGAATGATTACTTATGGTCATGTTAACTCACCTATCTCCACTTAGGAGATATAAAATGAGGATAATTGATTCTACTCTAGTGGTTATTATTGGAAAGACCAACTATGCTTGATGGCAAATGTATATGGAATGCTTGATCACTAGACATGGCCTTATTCCATTTCTATATGGATAGGTTCCTTATCCCACTGATGCAAGTCAATACAATGATTGGGCTAAATCTTGTGATTATGTCTATGGTCACTTATTAATGCACATTTCATGGGATCTACACCACCATGTAGCTCACACAAAGTGTCCATCCATTATTTGGATCACTCTTCAACCTCTTTTTTAAGATCCTATTGAGATTTATATCATTGTTCTTCCTACCACTTATATCTATTATGATGACACATTCCTAATGGACAATGTTCCTTTTATCGAGCCACCACTATGGGATGTGATTATACTAGACCTTAGTTATCCTATTATAGAATCCACATTCATTATTATATATGATGTTTATCTTCTAGATCCATCACAAAAAATTTATTCACATTAAGACATTTTATGGGATGTGTAGTGTAGTCACATGACATGCATTAAGATTCCACCTTCCCTTATTATTAGTATAGAATTCAAAGTTAATCCTTCAAGATCTTCTAATGATTCTTTTTAGCAGGATTACATATGTCTTCTAGATGCACCATATTAAGACACTTCTCATAGAAATCTCTTATTTATTTAGAGTATCACAATTAAGATTTAGATGACACCATTGAGGACATTTGTCTTATCTTTGATGATATCTTTGTTAGAGTTGTATATTCTTATATAGATGTAATGAGGCTAATTATAAACCCTCATGCTTTTTCTCCTTAATTTTATGCTTCTTTGTTATAATCTTTTATAGTTAGGCATGTGATTCCTAATTAGAGTTTGACACATTTGAGAATGAGCTTGGATACATTTGATAATTTTATATAGATTTACACCCTAATTCCTACCTACATTCCACTTGAGTCAGAATTTAGTAGTCTGATAGCTTAGGGTATCTTTCTTTTGAAAGGAAGAGACATCATTTATTGTAGAAGGACATACTAAAATATTTTCCATTTGAATTTCTTTACTTACAATCTCTCTCTTATTTGTGGAGGCACACATTTTCCTATTTTTTAAGGTACAAGGTGGCTACAGGCAATTGTAGCTTCTACTGGAGATTTTTATCCCTCTATTCCTCTATTCTCTTTTTTTGGGGGGAGAGGGGTAGTTTTTCATACATGTTTTCTCCTTTTCTATATATATATATATATATATATATATATACACTTGGCTACCTCATCAAGACTTTGTGTTGAGACCCAATTATTCTACCCACATATTCTATAATTAAGGGGGGTGTTAGTATAGGATTTTTCCCACTATGTGGTTCTACCTGCATAGTATAGTTAGCTTGCATAGATGTCACTTAGGTGTTTAATAAAGGTAATTGGAGAAGATAAATCTACATCATGAGGATGTGAGGCCATGTCTATTTTATACACATATGTACATTTTATAAATCTATTTGGCTAATTAATTTAGAACCAACCAAGAATGTTACTGCATTTGAATGCTTTTGCAAATTATGAGTTTTTTCCTCTCATGTGTTCATGATTTCACTACTCTATATAGGTTCATCTTCATGCATTCGATCCTATATGATTATTGATCCTAAAGTGTGACCCAATACAAAATATACTCCAACTAAGACATATTATAGGTTCATATTCCATGCTATTACACCAAAAATTACAAATTTACCAATTATGTTATTCACTAGGATGCACTGATTATACTAGGATGCACTATTATCAAGCCTTTTTATTACAGTAGTTGGTTAAAATTTGTAGGTGAAAGTGATTAAATAATTCAACCTCACTAGATTATAGACTAAGGTGATTGAACAATCCAATCTCACCATATTTGTAAGGTGTGTTGATTAAATCACTCACCCTCACCATATTACACATTCACACTTGAGTTATATGATTGAGATATAATTTTAGATCATGAGTAAAAGAGAAGTTAGTTAATTATTAGTTTTTGTAAACAAAACAAATTGAAAACATGACATCTCTAGCATTATACCTTTGATTGGTCAAGGTCTAGGAGAATATAAACAAATAGAGAGACATAAAACCAAAAACTATACCTTTCCAATGGATTCTTTCTCCAAGTTGCATTATAAGCATGTTTTTGCCCAGATTGTAGAGATTAGGATCGCTTGTTCATTTACATAATATATACCCTTGTCTATTAGTGGTTTTTTTATCAATGTGAATAATGTTTAAGATTTTTGCTTAATTTTTGCAGATAAGTTTACACTAAAAATCTTGTTTATAATGTCAAATGAGCCTTGTATTTATAGATTTTTTAGATTGATTCTAACCATTGGATCAAGATCAAGATGAGGGTCTATAATTAAGTCTAATTTGGATACTAAAATCCATTAATATTTGGGGTTTGAGTCTACATTTATTAGGCATGGCTTGCATTTCTTCATTTATGTTGATATTTTCTTGCACTTGTACTAATGTTTGATAACTTTATGTGTGATGTCACACTTCAAATATTTATTAAATATTCAAATATTTTATAATTATAAATTTATCCAATTTCTATGGATTTTATGCCTAAATCATTTGATTTGATAAATTAATTAATCATATTAGCTTACATGTGATTTATGCAACATCAAAATTTAAATATCTATTCTAGTTAATTGTCCCAAAATGTTGCTTATAAAACAAAAATTTAACTAAAGTGAATTATATGAAGATAATAATTGGTTATGCTATAGTTGGTTATGCTACATTTCCACAATTAGGGATGCCGCAATGCATTTTAGAATATGCAAATCAAGTGTGTGGGAAAATTTATGTGTTTCAATGATTTCTAACCTAATTTATGTGTTGTCTTTAATAGTCATTAGTGATTGTAAATTTGACATAAAAGTGATGAAATTGAAGTGTATAAAGTTTTCCCCTATTTGAAAGGGTTTTTTGAGACACTAGACAAATAAATAACTTTTTAAATAATTAAAATGTCATTAAAATAATTTGAAAATGATTGAAGAATGATGTACTCACATTTTTTTTAGTTTCATGAAAACTAGTTCACATCAATGCCCCAAATGTTTTTTGGGACACTTAATATGCCTCATCAAAGGAGTGGAAAAAAAATAAATGTAATGGATGGACCCTCAAAAATAATAAAACAAGACATTCTATGGTAAAAGAGGTGGATAAATAGAGAAATTAGAAGAAATCGATAAGAAAAATGGACCATACAGACACCTATAGGCATTCGGGGAAATAAAGTAATGATCAAGGGTGTGGGTAAAAATTTGAATTTTGTATCTATAAAATTACACATGGGGGTTGAAAATGGCTCATTTTCACACTCCCCTATTGAAAATTTGAGATTTGGATTTGGATGTGAAAACTACAAGTGAAATGACATGTATCCCATGACAGAGACACTTCGTGAGTGAGTCTAAGAGTATCAGTGACTAGTAGGGTGTGTGGCCTTTATAAGTATGCTATTTTTTTTAAAGATTGTCTCATTATCATTTAATGAATTTAATACTCATTATAAATAGAAATTTTAGTGATATCAACATTTTTTAAATAATGGTATCATGTATGTAAATGGTGATATCACTAATAAAATAGAGATATTACCATGAAATCAGTGATATCATGATCAAATCGATGATATTATCAAAATATGTATGGAATGTTGAAATAGAGAGAATGATTAGTTGGATGTGAAATGTTTAAAAGGCAAGAATGTGATTAAAATGGTGATAACACCCTATTAAATGATGATATCACCTTAAAAAATGATGAGATCATCAAAACAACCTTAGAGCTATGAAATAATGAGAATGCCCGACAAAGTAGTGATATCATCTTGTGAAATGATGATACCACTCTGATAAATGGTGATAACACTAAAAATGGTTAAATATATAGAAATAGTGATAATACCCTATGAAATAGTGGGATCACCTTGGGAAATAGTGAGAACACCCTGCTTAATGAGGATATCACCAAAATGGTAGAAAATGCCCAAGTGGTAGGTAGATTAAAATTAGAAGAAGTGTTTGGATAAATGTAAATGTAAAATTATATGTTTTAAATAATAAAAATGACTATTTATGTTGATGTTAAGGTATTATGTTGAATAAAAATTATGGTCAATCATATAGATAGATCTATTTAATGTAAGATGCTGACATGTTTGTGATTGGCAAGAGTGAGTTTCTATATTAATTTCTTGAAAGTGGTTGTCTTGTATCCTATTATGGCTAGGATTATGGAAAAATGAGACTTTAACATTCCTTAAGGTAGTTATATTGAGGTACATTACATATATGTCAATGATCTAGATGGATAGAGTTTTCCTTTTATAGCTAAGTGGTGACACTCGAATATGAGAACATTCCACCTAGATACTGGAGAGACAATTATTACTTTGGAGGACATGTGGTTGATACTCTACCTCCCTATCCATGGATTCATGATTTTTTGGATGTAAAATGGTTGGTTAGTAGTGATAGAGGACGTTATTATCATCATTGACATCATGACTGAGGACAACATGATCAATAAAGATGAATTAGAGTGTATGTATTTCCATGTAGGTGGATATCAACCTTTGATTGATAGGTAGGTTATGATTTTGATGGCTCTTATAAGTGGCATATTTTTGCCTAATAAAATAGGCCAATTATTTCACATGGGCCTAATAGGGGTGGTTTGGGATATGATATACTTGATGGCATGCTTTCTCTAGGGCCCAAAAATGTTTATATTAGATGTATATGGATTTACACATGATGTCCCATCATCAAGGTAGGGGCATCAAACCTTGCACACTTCTCTAGATATGAGCATGGGAGCATATTTATATAGAGTAATCAGTGGGGGATAGATGATAATGTAAACCATAATAGGCACTAGTTTATGATTGATACCTAAAAAGAGGGGGTTGATAGGGCCATTGAGGAGATGCATATTTCTATAGTTGGGAAATTGATAAGATGGTCGACATATATTTTATCTAGGAACCATACATGTAGATTCACTTTAGTTGTCTAAAGGATGGTAATGTGACATAATACATGACCACTCCTTGCTAAATTATCATGTGCCATGACTTCATAATAGAGTGGTACCTACTAGACCACATGTACATGTAGTTTGGTTGGTAATAAGATCTACCTAAGGGGCATCACTATTTTCCCCATGTGACTCAAAATATTAATGAGTGAGGGTACCCTATTCATAGAGTGGCAATAGTTGGTATCCTTTTAACATTATATCTAATAGTGTGGGCATAAGAGTGAGGTGTAGAAAATGTAAGGGTGATTGGCACATATGCAACATGATGGTCACAATTAAGACTAGTGTGGCTTACTAGACCTAGGCCTCTATGAGGTGATTAGCTGAGGCCTTGTTAATAGAGATGATAGAGATAGGCTAGGCCAACATATAAATAGGTATAAGGGCATGGGTAATTTTAGGTGACCATACATATATGTGCACTATTTCATTAGGTACCTTTACAATAGGTTGTGCCTATGGTGATGGACTTGGGATTTGAGAATACTAATAGTGGAAGTAGTAGTAGTGACAACATCAATAGTGTGATTAATAGTGAGGGATCCTTAGATAAAAATTTAGATATGGGAGAGGTCCTAATTATAGATAGAGGGGAGGGTCTGATTGATGCATAGGATACCACAATGGCATTACTATATTAGGAGGGTTAAGACATGACATAGGGCATCTATAAGTTAGATAGGGCCATTACAGCTAGGGAGATCAAAGTTTAACCATGCCATCATAAATAGGTTAGAGATAAAATAAAGGATCACATAGATATCAAGGTTGGAGGAGGAGGTGGTTGGGATACAGAGGTATTTGGTAGGAGCCCAGTGTGAGAATACTAGGATATAGGGCCTCATTATGGAGAGAGATACTAATATTGCCACATTGAGGGGACAAGTTACCTAGATGAGCACTATTTAGGGCCAATTTACTCTAAGAGATAATGAGATGTAGATAATGATCAATGAGTGATATAGGGCCTAGTAGGATGTATGCCAATATCAAATAGATGTTCAAAGGCTCTATGGGGAGTGAGATACAACTAGATAACTAGTTATCAACTAGGGGTTTTCCATAGAATTAAAAAGTATGGCTCAGAGCAAAGATGATGTGATACAAGATAAGGATGAGTTTGAATATAATCAGAGCTTGTATGAGTACATGGTACCATAAGGGTCCATATATTGAGATTTATGGATCATATCCAGAGAAAAAGGTCTAGACATACTTCTAGGTCACTTCAAAATTCAGTGTCAAAGATACTATTGGCATAACCTCCCCCATAGCAAAGAGTGATGGGTCCCCTATAACAATTACCACCACATCAAATAGGGTAGATGATTAGATTCAAAACTTATTTGTGATTATAGATCCAAATTTTTAATTTTTTTATATGTCTATCTCAATGTATATACATTATTTTAAAGATGTGTACATATATTCAATTTTGATCACATGATATATATGTAATTTAATATTATTTTGATATATATGATGTTACTTTTGATTCATTGATGTTGAATCATGATGTAATATAAATATTTGATAGTAATGTGGATGTACATTTTTTTGCCATGATTCTATTATTTTTACTTTCCATGATGATGTATTTTATTTAGATATAAAATATGATTGATGTTGATGATGTTTTAAAATTTGATCATGATTTAAAATGTTTATGACTCTATTATTATGAACATTTTAGATGTGTATCATGAGTAGCATAAACACAACCATTTTATTCAACTATTTTGTGTCTGATGATGGTAAATGTGAGGATGTTTTAATTTTTTATTTTTCATATAATTACATGTTAACTTTGTCATAATGGTATCCTTTATTTTCATGCGACATTGATATATGAGTCTCTCAAACACTTGATTTTTATTTTTTCAAATGATAATATGCATCATAATTAATAAATAAATCATAATAAAAATGTTTGCCACTTATGTAAGGAATAGTTTAGATCCAAATAATAATAAATCCAAATCAATATATGAAAAATATATACCTAAGTGTAAAGCATAATGTACTAAACAAAAGACAAAACAAAAACAATTCAGATACAAATGTTAAAAATTTGAGATCAAGATATGAAAAATCAAGGCCAAAGTGTAAAACATAATGTACTTAAATAAAAACAAACAAAGCAATAAAATAAACAAGCAAGAAAAAAAATTCAAATGACATACAAAACACAACTAAAATTAATAAACAAACAAATGACCAGTATTATGTGAATGTGATAATAAGATGTTACTCTTGTTGCATGCCCCCAAGTTTAGGGAACACCATGTAGGACAATGTGATAAAATATATGATGGGGGGAAATAAAAAAGAAGGGGTGGATGACTGGTATCCAGATGCCACATTAAACTGTATGTTACCTATATAGTCCATCATGGCCTTCAGGGCAAATGTATTTCTCCCAATAATTGGGAAAAAAGAAAAGGGATGGCAAATGTGTAGGATGAAGTGTCAGAGAAGAAAACAAGAGTGAATCATAAACTTATGAGAGTATAATATTAGTTAGTTCATAAAATGGTGAGAGCATAAAGTAGAATAAATCAAAAAATAGAAAGAGCATAAATGAGAATAATGGGGAAATGGGAATGGAAATTATAGTGACCAAGTTGACCTAAGCCACCTCATGTAACCAAGTGTTTCCTACATAGTCTGTGTGGACCTCACGTCGATTTAGTTCTCCTACGAATGGAAGTGTAATGAATGAATAACATTATTGATTAAAGTGATCATTTGATATTTAAATTCACCCAACCAAATCATAAGAAAACACCTAAGGGAATGGGGTGATTAAAAATTTATTGGAATTATTGGCGTTAATTTATTTGGAAGGAGAAGTCATGATTTAGATAAGAAGTTTTCCACCCATGAGATGTTCAATGCCAAGGGAAGTCATATCCACATAATACTCAACTAGTGATACTCATAACATAGCCAATAGGGAAAGCCACTATTCAATAAGATGATAAATTATTCTTACATGAATTTGTGGCATTATATATATTTATAGGATTATTTAGTTTTTTAATTATTAAGATTTTTGGAATTTCTAAATGTTTTTAGGTTTTTTGGGAATAAGAGACATACATAAGTATTCAACAAGTAGAATACATAGGGAAATATAAATAAATGTATTAAGAACCATATAGTAAAGGAAACATAACCTCAGGTAGGGGCTCAAAAATAACTAAACCGACTATAATGGGGCCTAGGGAATATGAAATGACTACCATTTGACAATAAAATTGAGGCACAAAGGAAATATATTTTGAAAACAAATTAGAACGTAAAAAAAGTGATATGGAATGAGGAATAAGATCATCAAGGAGGTAAAATAAATTATTCCAAGGATTAAAAAATAGGGAAACCATGTCAAAGAATTTGAATTTATGAAATTTTACCTTCAAAGATGTGTTAATGATGACCAAATTTGAACTACTTACCGAACCTTCTTCTGAAGTTGCCTATAGTACTTGTATGTTATAATCAAATATCAAGATGGTAATAGGAGATGGGAAAAAAATAAAGTTGGACTTAGGAATTTAAAGGAAGATGAAGAATAATCATGAATGGGATTTCCATAAATATAGTCTCTCATAGATAACATGTAATCAAGTTGAGAATAAAAATGCTTGAGATGCATAGTGTTCATAGGCTCATATAAAAGGAACCAACTAATTTAGCTCAAATTTGCTTTTATTCTCTCATTCTACATTAGTGTTTGTCTGATCCTATTTTAATACAAAGTCACCCATTTCAAATTCTCTTAAGATTATGCACTTGTTATAATTAAGACAACCAATTTTGATATGCTTTGAGATGACTCAATACGACTAACCATTTCTCATCCAAGAGTTCTAGCGCTTGTATCTTGACTATTCTATAGTATTCATCATCAATGATACCCTAAAATCAAATATGTAAAGAGGGAAAATTAATCTAAATTGATAGAATGGATTCAAATCCAAAATAAGGAGTATGGTGTTTCACTTATAGATGTGCAGACATTGGTATGGTAATCCCATAAGTTAATAAATCATTGTAAGCATCAATCATGACCAAATTTATTGCCAATCTTCTTAATAATTTTGATAATGGTCTTATTATATTCCTCAACTTGGCCATTGACTTGAGGATAATAAGGCATACACCATCTACATTTAATATAGAATTTATATATTGGATTTTCATGTCCTTATTCTTAAATGACTTACCATTATTAGATATAATGAAAGAAGGAATGCCATAACAGATGATGAGGTGGTTCAAAATGAATTATAATATTTACTTACTAGTCACACATGTGAGAGGGATTACCTCAACCCACTTAGTGAAATACTTAGTGGTAGTTAGGATATTATTTTAGCCACCTAAGGAAGTGGAGTTTATCTTACCAATGAGATTGTGTCCCCATGTAGAAAATAACCAAGGAGAAGTAATAGGCTAAAGTTATCATGAAGGAACATGAATTAAATCACTATGATTTTGGCAAGTAAGTCATTTATTGACATCAACACATGCATATGCTTCTATTGTGGTAAAATAGCATCCATTCCTAAGGAGTTTATTAGAAATGACCATTATGCTTGTATGGGCCCCATAAATACCTTTGTGCATGTATTTAAGAATTAATTCAGATTCATCAAAGTTCAAACATCGAATTAGTAACCCATCATAGCCTCTATCAGAGTTTACCATCAAGTAAGGTGTAAGAGGATGCATTGTGAATAAAGGACTTTTGCTAGTTTTATATATATATATATATATATGTACCAATGGGAATCGGGACCAATAATATCACATATTATTTTAGTGTTTTCATGACTATAAGTTGGGATGAGAAGGTTTTTAATAAGAAAATGATATTCACAGATATTTGAAGATATCTCTATTAATGACCTAATGGTAGCCATGGTGTCAGTGGATCTATTGTTGGCTCTTAGTATTTGATTAAATTGAATACATGTAAAGTGTTATTTAATATTATCAATCATATGTTTATAGGTTACAAACTTATTATAATTTTTTTGGCACTAGTCTCTAATTTGATTGATGACTCAAATATTTTCCCTTTATGTTCTTTGTCTCTTTTTAATCCTTATCATGCACACATCATATGATGACTCAAACCATAATAATTAATTTCCATTCAATTTTAGGGTATAATAGTAATAAGATTCAAATATTAGTAGTATATTATCCTTGAGATTTTCTTTGGACAGCCATTACACCATACCCTACACATATTTAGGTATTTAATTTTAGAGGCTAATTAAATGAATGATCCATACCTAGATTTAGTTTAGGGCTCATGGATCAATTTTCCTCTTTCATAGCCTAAAACATGTTGCTTTTGGGCCTTTTAGATGGTAAGAAACCAACTATATTTTGATTGTAATGTCTAGACTTGATAAACAACCCTTTTGGAACTCTTGATGGTTTTGATGGTGAGATGAGATGTCAAAAAAAATATAGTTTATTTTTGACATTATTACCAGCATATATTCTATCAGTGAATTCATGTCATGTGTCTATTCCTCACTCAGTCATTTCTTAGCCTAGGACATAATATACCTTGACTATACCCTAACTACGATACAAGGGGGTGTTACCATGTGACAACATCTTGCTGACCTAAAGCTCAAATGTGTACTAGGAATATATAGACCAATATGGGTAGAAGGTCACTAATATTTTTCCACTTGGTATAATCTCATTAATCCACTTGCTTGGGGGCCTGATGAATTATATGGACCACTTTGGGGTAGCGGGTTATTAGGATCATGATGTATACAAAGGGAAACTCAACTAATATATTAATCAATCATAGCTCAAAAAAGATAAATATTACTTACACTTCCTATTTTTGATACATTATATATTCAGGATCATTTCCAAGATGGATTCATAAGACCTAACCAATAGATCTCTTACCACAATAACATCACTAGAGAGAGGGTTCCACAACCTCTAGTCAAGCAACACTATGTAATAACCCTATCTATGTCCTATGTTTTCATATTAACAAAGTAAATTTAAAGTAAATTAAAATCTAATATAGTGCTCACCAAAGCTTATGGCATAAAGTGGGGGTCATAAAAATAAAAAGTAAACATGTATATGATAATCTTAATTAAGCTATGTATAGGTAAAACCCTAATGCATGGAGAGCAAAATATATTAAGAATCCATTACTTATGATACTTATATCTAATAAAATAGAGGAGTAAAATTAGAGATAATTCACTTGAATTTGAACTCATGGAGACTCAATCTCTCCCTTGGCCAAAGGTGCTTCACAAGCGGTTGTTGTGGTTTGTAAGGATCACTATGAAAGGCCAAAACATCCAAAACTTTTCCACAAGACAAGATCCTTCTCCAAGTATAAACCCTAAGATATAACTCCTCAAGTATAATGGAAAAAGATTAGATTATAAAGAAGTGCAAATAAATAACTCCTTATCTCTCTAAGAAATAGTGAAATGAATGTGTATATATAGCTGAATCTAACCCTAAACCTTTTTGCAAGTTTAGCTTATAGGGTCAGCCCAATTAACATTGTATCATTATTTACTAAAAATAAGTTAGGTCTCTATATAGGTCAGCTAGAGCCAACCTAGACCTGTAATGTGCTTTTATAAATTTGAATACAGGGTCGATGGGGCCAATAATGCAATGTAAACCATGAAAAAGGGTTTTAGGCTTAGGAAGGGGCTAAGTAAGGTGGTTAATTATTGGAAGAGAATGAAAGAGAGAATATAAGTCTTATGGAAGTGTTTAGGAGAAGGTTATATTGATATAAAGTGGTGTTATAGGGGACAACAATCCTACGAAGCACCAATGGTATGTTCACCCCTTTCTCAATGCACCCTTTAAGGCGTACACTTAGAGAGATTGATACTTGATGGGTTATTACAAAAGATAAAGCATCAATAATTGATAAATATTGAAAATATTATGTGTATACATATGCCCCACTTTAAACTCATCATGTATCACTCAATTACAATAGGGGATGGTTCTTCGATAAAAGAACGTAGAAACACATAATGATAAAGCTAAATAAATTACAGTATTTTAAAGCATAAAATAACTAAATATAAATGGCTAAAAATGATAAGACTAAAATAAAAGTAATGTATCCATATCTTGAATTACCTTTATCGTTAGATGGTTATATGTTGTGTTTGTAGTTTTGATTATGGAGGGCACAAATATTGCTTTGGACAAACCCAAGGATACAAAACTAAAGAGCAAAAACAAATAAATGCAAGAAATCCAAGATAACTAATGTAGTGTAGGTGAGATGTACTTAGAAATTTGGTAAGATGGGGTGACAAATGCTAAGTTAAGACCAAACGACCAAGTCAAAATTTAGAGTAAATTGGGTAATCGAAAGGCTAAGGCTAATAAAATGACCAAAAAACTTAGACAAGTAAACCTTAAGTTAAAAAAGAAAACCAAACAAGTCAAACTAAGGATACAATTCAAAAATGGTAATCATACATCAATGTCAAAGTAGTAACAATATTTAATTAAACAAATATGGTTAAGTAATGGTAAAACAACGTTGATGAGTGAGCAGTAACAATCCTTACTCAATCATCAATGGAAAAAGTGCATAAAAGTAAAAAAAACATTGGTGAGTGAGAAGTAACAAGCCAACCTAACTTAAGAATGAATAAAGTACATGAAAAATATAAACGGATGCAATTGTCTAAAAATAAGTATGATAATATAAAATGGTAAAAGAAACCAAGGTAATGTTATAAATGTTAAGCAATGGTGTAAAGGATATAATCCATAATCAATCAACCATATTTTTTCCTAAAGATAGATAAAACCAAAACAAAGTAGTGCTAGCATGTTTTAAGATGTGAATAATAAAGAATATAAAATAAATGGGAAAAAATATTTAAAATCAAACTTGCCTGTTAAGGGGGGAAATAAAATATGTGGAGGTAAAAATGAAGGAAAAGTAAGGTAGAGAAACTCTTTGTTAGAGTCAAGGCACTTGCACTATGTTTGTCAAAACAAGAGGACTTTCAACATTAAGGACTTTGAAAAACTTCTCCTAACGAAACAAATACTAGGTCACCAAATGAAGTATGAACATCATCCCATGAAGGCTATATGAATTTAAAATTAAAATGAACCTACCTTCCCATAATGTGTTCCCCATTTCTTAGGACCCCTTATAGAGTTGTTAGTCTATTATGAAGATCGGGTACTTGAGTGATAAATTAGGTGTCACCATAGATTATTTTGAATCCTCCCATCCTAATCTATTGGTCTACTACACCCAATGGACCTCAACTCTATCATGAGGCCAATTGTGGGGTTTGAGATTTGATTAGAATAAGAGATGTGTTATAACTCACATCTTTTGGTGTGATTTTACTTTTGAATTTGTATGTTACCTTTTTATCATTTAATTTTGTTTAAAATGACTTTGAATTTAACTTTTGATAGATTTTTTTATTCCTCCTCCATACGGAGTTAGAGAATTAAACATGGGTGCTAAAAAATGACTATCGATTGAAAACATGGGAATTGGTTGCTGATAAAGAGAACTTAGAGAGAATGGTGTCTAAGAGTCTTGTTAATTCATGTGAAATAAAGGTTTATTTTTAATTCAACCTTATTTTATCCAAAGTGGAATGAAAGGCAAGGAAATAAAGGGGAATGAAACATAAAACAATTTGAATGACTTCAAATCACCAAAATGTGATAAAGGTGAAAAAAGGATACAATGAAGATAAGTATGATTCCTTATCATAATAATATTGAAAGGTGTAGGGGAACATGATAACATAGTTTGTTTTTCAATTTTTATCTAAAATAGAAACAAAAATTAAAACCAAGAACAAGCTTGTAACTAGTCTTGACATTCTAGAAAAGAAATCATTGAATTAATTAAAGATTGTGATTTTATGAGTAGGGATTGGTCCTATCCATGGTCTTACACTACAAATCATAAAAGAGAAACCCAAGAGGGTGAACAAAGAATATGATTTTTTTTTTTAGAAATATGGTATTTTTGAGGAAGGCCTAGTCCTATCCATGGTCTTACACTATAACTCACAAAAGAAAAACCGAAGAGGGTGAAAAACTCATTGTAACGTAATGAAAAAATAAGATCAAACAAAGTCATGAGGAAGACCACATCATATCCATAGTTTTACAATATAACTCATGAGAAAAAAGAAACCAAAGGACAAAGAGAAAGAACTAAGGTTTGTGAAAAGAAAAAATACTGTAGAAGGTGGGACCCATGTAGATATATTATGAAAAGTATTAGTAGGATAACATATATAAATTATAATAAGAAGGGAATGATCTAAGTAAAGTACTTCTTTAAAAAATTTGCATTGGTACCCAGGCTCTTTGAAAATATGGACTTCATTAATTTGGATGTGATAGGTGCAAGGACCAAGTATATCTTTTACTAAATAAGCACCCCAAATTTTTTTGGAGTATTTGCCTTCTTTATCATGAGTATAGTTTAATTCAAGGACTAGATCACCAACACTAAAAGTACATACTTTAACATTTTTTCTATGTTGTTTGGTGATACAAATCTTGTATTAGTGATTATGTTGTATAGTGAAGAGATGGTGTTTTTCAAGAAGATCAAGAGCATGAAGGTGAAATTAAAATAATTACTTATATGGTAGAATACTGTGAAGAGATATACAAAGAGAGGGAAGCTCAAATTATAATGGGAGGATAGATTCAGAACCATAGATTAGTAAGAATGGCATTTCCCCAGTGGTAGTGTGTATGTTAGTATGATAGGCCCGAAGAGTAGGATATAAATGAACATGATAATCCATGCAATTTTCATAGATTATATTTTTTAATATCTTATTAATAATTTTATTAGTGGCCTTAGATTGTCCATTGCATTGAAAATGATAAGGTGTGAAATTTTTTTGATTTTTTTTGAATTTAAGATAGAGTTGTTTCACATCTTTATTTTTGAATTTTCCACCATTATCAAAAATGATAGTATGGAGAACTTAAAAATGATAAATGATTTGATTGAGTATGAATTTATAAATAGTTTTTCTAGTAATATTGATGATAGGGATGGCTTCTACCCATTTTGTAAAATATTTGGTAGCCATGATGATAAATACATGCCCATCCTATGAACTAGGTAGTTTTTATATGAGATCTAATCCCCACATGGATAATGGCCAAAAATATTCTAATGTTTGGATCTCAACTGGTAGAAAATGGATTAGATCATCATGAACTTGGAAAGGACCACACTTTTCATCAAATTTAATAGAATTTTTTTCAAGGGTAGGCTAGAAGTATCCCATACGTATGCATATGCATGTTGCAGCATGTCTACTACAGTGACCACCAAAAATTCCCCCATGTGCTTGTTCAAGGAGAGGAGGAACTTTTTATTTCATTAAAAAATAGATTAAGGTACCTTAGATGTTGTGATAATAAATAATTTTATATCTAAAGACATATTTAAAAGATTATTTGTGAATTTGAGTCTAATCACAAGAATCCATGTTCAAAGGATAAGTTTGATGCATAAGGAATTGGATAATATCTTTTTACCATGGGCTCTATCAAATGATGAAAACCTTAATATAATAAATAAGTGAATATTTTTATTGGATGGAATATGTGGACTTCCTTATTTAGGTAAGAAAGGTATAATTAGTGAGAACTTGGTGTAGATGAAATAAGGATGCTAAAGAAGTAAGTGAATTAGTGATGGAGTTTTGATCTCTAAAGATGGGTTTGATGGTAAAATAAGTAAATTATTTGGTAAGAGTGGTGGCCATTTCATGGTAAGCAATAAGAATTTCATTTTTATAGTAATAATCACCGTAAACCTATTGATAGATGAGTTGGGAATCATCAAAATCATGTAGATATGCAAAGTCTAAGTTAACTGCCACTCTCATGCCTAGGATTAATACTTCATATTCCACCATGTTATTGGTGACATAAAAGGTAAGTCTAAATACCAAATGGATAATTCTACCATGAGGACTAGTGAGAATACAACCTACCCTAACTCCTTGGAGACATTTAGTACCACCAAAATGCAGGGTCCAAGTGTCTTCATGTAAATCTATGTTGATTTTAGGAAGTTTTTTGATGAATACTTTATATTTAGTAGTATCAATAATGGTAGAGGAATCTTCTTAATTACTTTATTATAAATCAACAGTGAAGTTATGGAAGTATTATTTCAGAGAGATAGCCTAATTAAGATCTTCAATATAGAAGATATTATCATTAGGGAGACTATCTTGAAAATGAGTGGTAGTGGGTATGGGTGTTGCTACAAGTTGGTTAGCAATGACTTGTCATTTGATAGATTTTTACATGATAATGAGGAAATTAAATTCCATTAAAATAACCATCCAATTGATAATTTTTTCTCTAGGGAAAAGGATTTAGAGAAAAATTGATGAAGTGGGTCAGAATAAATGATGACATAAGTTATTTGATAAAACATATAATGATGAAGCTTTTTAATTGTAAAATAAATAGTGAGGCAATCACATTATACTTTGGTATAACATTTTTCATAATCAGTGAGACTTTGAATGATATAATAGATGGCATACTCTCTTTCAGTATCATCTTGTTGGGAAAACATTACCCCAATTGATACGAGTGTGGAAGAAGTGTAAAAAGTTAAAGGATAGTCTTTGGAGGATAGATGAAGGGTGGGAGGATGTAGAAAATATTCTTTCATATTGTTAAATACTTTATGACAAGGATTAATCCATTAGAGAGAATTACCTTTTTTAATAAGGGAATTAAAATAATAAATGAAATAAGCCATTTGGGGGACACATCATCATATTACTCCAATATTTCCAAGGTAAGTACAAATGTCTGAAATGGAACTAGGAATAGACATGTTAAAAATAACATTGATATTAGTGGGATCGACATCAATACCATGAAGAGAAATTAAGAACCCTATCAATTTACTAGATGTGATTCCAAAGACACATTTTTAAGAGTTTAGTCTAACTTTATATTTGATAATTTGATCAAAGATGATAGAAAGATAAGTGGCTTTTAGATTTGACGATGAGATCATCCACATAGTTCCATAATCTTATGGATAAGATCATGAAAAATGTGGGTCATAGCCTGCTGATAGGTAGCTCCAACATTTTTAAGGCCAAAGGGAAATTTAACATAGAAATATGTGTCCCATTCTATGTTGAAAGTTATCTTATGTTGATCTTTGGGGGTGATATTAATTTGATTATATCTCAAAAAACCATCCATGAGGGATAACATTTCAATGATGGCATTTTTTGAAGGTAATGGGAGTTTTAAGACAAGCAAGATTGAGCTTATGGAAATCAATGCAAATGTGAATGAGCATGGTGATTTTTTTATGAATGGGGATAATTTTAGAGACCCATTCAAAATAATCCATTGGTTTGATAAATTTTGAATCTAAAAGTTTAATGATTTTTTTATGGCATAAATTAGAAACTTTGGGGGGAAATTTATGTTAGTTTTGTTGAATAACTTTGGCATTGGGATAGGTGATGATGTTGTGCACCATAATACTATGATAAATGCCAAACATATCATCATATGACCAAGTAAAAGTTTCATGATATTTATCAAAGAATAAATTAAAGTTATCATGTTTAGTTGGTGGGATTTCTCTAGAGACTATTATAGGTCGAGGGCATGAGGGATTGTGATTTCTTGTAGTTTCATCAATAAGCATAGAATTTTCATCTTGAAAATGATATGGATAATTAGGAAGAGAGGAAATGGGTTTTGTTTTAATATCAATTCTAGAGATGAATTTGTTAAAACAAGGGGTTTTTTAATTTAAATTCTCAAGTTTATGATGTTGCCAAGGAAGTTGAGGTTTTCAGGTAAGGAACAATTCAAGGATGGCTTCATCACTATGTAATGTAGGTAGAGATCCATAATATTCCACATCTAATCTAAGATAAATAATTTTTTACCATGGAAATTGTACTAAGAGTGTATCAGGCATACATATGTAACCTTGACATCAAGGGTGATCTCAGGAGTAGGTGGAACTACAGAGGAAAGTTAAATGGGTTCAATTGGTTTATTATTGGAATTATTGATAGGAAAAAATTGGGTAAAATAGATGATGTGATAAGAGGTATAGAAGGTTCTATAAGTTTTGAAGGTGAGATAGGTAATATTTGTTCAATCACCCAAGGAGTATCGATAAGTGGAGAATTGATTAGAAGTACATGATCTTTAGGTTCTAAATTGAAATATGTGGAAATAGTATGACCATTATGGTTGAAATCATGTATTTAAGCTAATGTTTTTTGATAATGTTTAACATCTAAGTATTATTATTGATCTTGGGACATGATTTAGTTATCATCATAAGTTGGAGAAATTATACATGCTTGTGACTTGAAAGGAACTTCATAAGGTGAAATGCCTAAATCACTAAATTTACATGGTGGCATGATTAAAGGATATTTGAATAGTTTAGCCACTCCATAATCATTACACTTGAAGTCATCCTCTATATAATATGCTTCATGGGCATTGCATGGACGAGGGAAATTGGTGATCTCATTGATGAGATGGATGGTATGGTCATGAAGTAATAAGGAGGGAGGTATCCACTATGAGATGTAGGGAGATATATTAGTAGTATTTCATGTATTTTAAAAGTCATTAGGCTCATCATCATCAGAATCAACAAGAGTGACATGTAGATTTGGATTCATATTGATGAATTTGGGTAAAGGGGTACTATTAATATTTAAAATATTGGGAATTTGATATTGAGATTTAGGATTAGGAAGTTGAATACTCCATGGGTTAAGATTAGCCTCATGTTTATACCTTTTGTCATTATGAAGGAGCTTGATACATTGGATACCAGAAGAGGCTATAGCCCTCATGCAATGAGTCCATGGGCATCCTAGGAGTATATTGTAATATAATGGTAAATCAAAGACCATAAGCTTAGTTCATATAGTTTTAGGTCCAATAGTAAGAGGGAGCCAAATACAACCATGTGGCTTTTGATTAGTTTTGTAAAATGCATGACATGTCAAATGAGTTTGTTTGAAATTATCTTTGTTATATCCAAGTTATTTGATGAGCTAAAGAGATGTCACATTAATGCTTGACCCTTCATCTACTAATACTTTTAAAATGAGGGTGGTATTAATGATTATTTTAATAAAGAGGGGTGGATCGTTGAATAGAAAGAGGATTTCATCACTGATCATATCTTCTTTAAGGAAATATATATAATGTTTCAAATGAAAAATGGATTTAATGGTATGCACTTATGTTGGTTGAGGCTCATGAAAATATGGTTCCTTT
Organism: Torreya grandis; assembly: GCA_037957365.1. Lineage (NCBI taxonomy): Eukaryota > Viridiplantae > Streptophyta > Pinopsida > Cupressales > Taxaceae > Torreya > Torreya grandis. Next base: position 1,856,381 of record JARHVA010001107.1, read on the forward strand.
TATAAAGGAGATGGATCTTTAATTTATTGAAGTTGTTGTATTAGGAAATTATGATGATAATGAAATATATGAACTAACTCCATGAGAGGAATCTTATAAGGCATAGAGTTGAGTTATTTTAGGAAGTTCCAATGGGTTTTAGAAGTAGAAGAAACAACATGAGGCTTAGAAGTTAAAATAGGTTTAGGAGAAAGAGAAGTGATTATAGGTTTGGAGGGAGGAAATGATTCATCATTGGTTTCCAAATAAAAGTGAGTAGTAGTAGTATCTAATATACATATAATATTTTCAAACTTTATCAATTACTGATACTTTTTATCTTATAAGAACCTATCGAGTCTAATCTCTCTAAGTGTATGCCCTAAGGAGTGTATCAGGAAAGGGGTGGGTAGACTATTTGTACTTTACATTATTATTGTCCCTTATTTTCATTGATTACCAATCCAACCATCTCCTAAAAATATTCCCCTAAGCTATTAATCCTCTTTTGTACACTCATCCAATATTTTACCACCTTTACTACCCATTTTCCTAACCTAAAACCCCTTTAGATAGTTTACATGATTAGGTCAATTGGGTCAACATTGTACTCTTATTAGTGAAACTCATTTAGTGTCTAAGTCAGCTTTTGACTAACCTATCTTGTGACCTAGTGAGTTTTTTTCAACAATGATACTAGGTCGATTGGGTCGACCCTATCAGCCAAAACTTTCAGAAGGGTTTAGGGTTAGATACACCTATATAAACACATCCATTTTATGATTATTAGAAAAAAATAAAGAGTTATTATTCATTTTCACTTATTTATAATCTTCTCTTCCACATTCTACTTGAGGAGTCTTAGCTTAGGGTTTCTACTTGGAGAAGAATCTAGTCTTGTAGAGAAGTCTTGGTTGCTTTGACATTTCTTAGTGATCCTTAAAATCCACAACAAACTCTTGTAAAGAACCTTTGGCCAAGGGAGAGATTGAGTTTCAATAGGTTCATCGTCCAGGTAAGTATCTCTGACTTTGATCCTCTCTTTAGTAGATAGAAGTAGCATAAGTAATGGATTTTGAATAATATTACTCTTCTTCTCCATTCATTAGGGTTTTACCTATATATAGCTTAATTAGGATTCTTCTATGAATGTTTACTCTTGTTTATTTACTAACCCTCATAATGTGCCATAAGATTTGGTGAGCACTAAATTAGATTTCTTTGCTTTGCTTGTTATTATTATAGTGAATATGAAAACATAGGACTTAATTAGGGTTATTGTGTAGTTTTGCTTAACTAGAGGCTTTAAAACCCTCCCAAGTGATATTATTATAATAATATATCCATATTGGTTATGTTCCCAATTATCTAATGTATCCCCAATCGAATGTGTAAGTAGGATCTATCTTCTTTGAGCTAGGATTGATTTGTATATTTGATGCATTTTTGATTGCATACATTTTGGTGAACCTGACATGAATCTAACCCTTGCAGGTTTTATTTCATGTTTTTTCATTTCTATCATTTTATTTATTATTTATATATATTTTTGATATTAGGTAGACAAGGGTGGTATAGTTTTTAACTTATGTACGTAGGTTTAACACATAATTGTATCAAAATGACTCTATTATTTCTATGCAAGTCTTCATCAGATATAGGTTACTGGATCGAATAGGTTGACATAGTACTCTTATTTAGTTTTACATAGTAGACTATGTCTAATAGTTTGATTTAGTCTCTTATTCAACTTCATAACAACAAACTAGGTTAACCAATTTGGTATAGTCATCTTAATAGGATTCAATAATAGGGAATTGCAGAACTAGGTTGACCCAATAAACATAATTGGAAGAATTTGTAAGCAACATTCAAGGCACTTCAATAGAAATTTCATAGTCCTCGACATCTACCAACCCACAAAGGTTCTTTTCTTTCTCTCTCTTTAAATTTAGTTCTTCCTTATAGTTTTCTTTTGTAAAGTCTATAGTCCTTAAAACTATAATCATATAGTAAACTAGGTCAACCTAGTCAACCTAGTTCTGTATTCTATCTTCTATCTTCTATCTTCTATCTAAAAGACTAAGTCAACCTAGTCAACTTATTTCTTAAGCAATCTTACTTATGTAGAACAATACCAGCCCTATAAAATTTATTCTATAATGTTTGCATACACTGACATCTGAATTGACTCTATATTGTGGTTAAATTGAAAATTAACAACTATATTATAGTATTTAATTCACACTTTCAATTTTAGCTATTTGCATGCTTGTAATAGCTCACACAGTCTAATTAGGTGGTTTTAAATATATCATTTAGTTACACTATTTTACTCTTTCTTGCATGCATTACCAAATCACATAATTTCAAAATGCATTTAAACATTTGTCTACCCAAGGCCTACCTACTTGGATTTCATCACCAAGGGGGAAGTTGACTTGGTTTTTTGGCTAAGTAAAAAAATGTGGTTAATGGTAAATATTGATAAATTACCTGACACCCTTATGACTACAAGATTGTGAAGTGAGGGGGTAAGCCCCAATACCAAGCTAGTACCATTACCAACATAGACCCCTTTCAGTCTAAACATCCTAAAACCATCCATAGACTACTTTTTAGTTTCGTACTTTCATCCAAATTCCCTATCACACTTAAAATACCACTTTGTAATAATATACCAACATTAAGGATGACCACTTAATTATCATTTACGTTTTAGTTGACTGCTTTGTCTTTGTTCATTTTATGTTGTATTGAAAAAAATTGTATTGGTCAACATTGGTGAAAGGTTTTGTGTTGTGTGCCTCAATTGGAACATTCTTATTAATCTAATTGATTGTGTTTGATTTCATTTTCTTTCTTTTAAAGTACATTGCAAATATTCCCCTATTTTTAGTACACTATTGATCTATTTGACACAGTCTTTTTTAGACTATTTTTCTCCCTAATTGTAATACTAAGTTGACCCAATCGACTCTGTATCTATTTTACCAATTAGATTATAGTATTAGGTCAACTTGGTCAACCCTGTACCCTTATTAGGCCATGTTTTTCGTATTTTACAATACTAGGTTGACCTAGTTGACTCTTTAGTCTTAATGATTTCATGTCTATCTGAGTTAGTTATCTATTTATCCTTCCTTAGCATTCTATTCAATTTCTTCAAATCATCATGAAGTCCCCTATTACAATCTTCTTGAATAACCTAAATTCATTTAGATAATATATGGGGTGCTCTTTTCTTCTTATCTTATCTTATCTTTTCTTCCTCTTTTTAGCTATTGGGGCATCTTACAATGCCCATCCATAAATTACTCTAGCCTTTGAGGCATATTGTGATGCCCACCCACATATCATTTTAGAGTCTGGGGCATTTAGAGATGCCCATCCCTACATCCACTTAACCATTTGGGTATCTTACAATGCCCACTCTTATTCTACATGACATGATACCAAACTAATTAAACTTTAAGAAACCTTTCGAGACATAAGCTTGTCTCTCACGTGATCATGCTTATTAATGTAGGATCCTTCCCTTATTTTCATGATTTCTATATGATATCTATGTATCACTTTTTTTAAGATACTTACATGGGTCTCACCCTTTGCAATAGTTCTCTCTTTTTACAAACCTTAGTCCTTCCTTTTAGTCTTTTGGTTTCCTCTTTTTCTTATGAGTTACATTGTAAAACTATGGATAAAAGTTGGTCTTTTTCATGATGTACTTTTATCCTCTTTGATTTCTCATTTTCACATACTTTTTATCACCCCTTGGGTTTAACCTTTGTGAGTTGTAGTATAAGACCATGGATAGGACTTGGCCTTCCTCAAAAATACTATATTTTTCTTATCCCATTTATTTTTCCAATACTTTTAGGCACCCTCATGGGTTTCTATTATATTAATTATAGTATAAGACCATGGATAGGACCTGACCTTCCTCATAAAATCACCATCTTTTCATTCCTTTTATAGAATATGTTTTGCAATGGTTATGAGTTTTTGATCCTTATTCTCAACTTTAGCCTTTATTTTTTTTATAGATAAAATTTGTACAAAAATCTTTGTTAGCATATTTTCCTACATTTCCCTCATTCTTATGATAAGGAATCACACTTTGTTGTCATTATATCCCTTTTTCACCCTTCATCACATATTTTTATGATTTGAAGCAATTCAAATTGTTTCATGTTTCATTCCTCTTGATTTCATTTATTTTCACTCCACGTTGGATAAAACAAGGTCAAAGTTAAGATAACACTTTTATTTCACCTAACTTTATAAAACTCTTAGACACCATGCTCGCTGAGTTGTTTATCTTAGCAACTAAGTCCCAAGTATGCAAATAAAAGTCATATTTAACACCCATGTTTGGCTCTCTAAATCTGTATGAAGGAGGAATACAAATATCCATCAAGAAAGTTAAAAGTAAAAAAAATTAAAACAAAAGGCAATGATATACAAAATACAACATACAAATTTAAAAAGTCAAAATCACACCAAAATATGTGATTTGAAGCACATGTCTTATATCCAATCAAAGCTCAAACTCCACATTTGGCCTCACAATAGATTCAAGGTCCATTGGGATGTGGTAGGCTAGTAGATAAGAATAGGAGAATTCAAAAAACTCTATGGTGCTACTTACTTTCTCATGTAAGTACCCAATATTCGTAGTAGATCGATGGCTCTATAAGGGGTCTTGAGGAATAAGAGACACATTATGGGAAGGTATGTCCATTTTAATTTTCATGCATATGACCTTCATGGGATGATCTATATACTTGATTTGTTAGTCTAAGACTTGTGTGGCTAAGAGATGTTCTTTAGAGTCCTTAAGGTTGAAAGTCCTCTTATTTTGACAAACCTAATTTGAGTGTCTTGACTTTGATAAATAGTAACTCTACCTTAATTTTTACTTCATTCTCCCCTCCACCCATTTCACTTCCCCCTTGACAAAAAAATTGTGATTCTAAATCTATTTTCCCTCTTCTATACTTCTTTTTTATTCACATCTTAGAAACATGTTAGCACCACTTTTTTTTAGTTTTATCTATGCTTAGAACAAAACAACATGTTTGAGCAACTATGGATTACTTTCTTTGCACCATGGATCTACATTTATAGACATATTTTTCTCTCTTTTTACCATTTATCATTATTGTACTACCATTTTTGTAAACACCTGAGTCCATGTCTACTTTTATGTACTTTCTCACTCACCAAAGTTGTTTTCCATTTTATGCACCTTTTTCCATTGATGAGTGAGGTTGGATTGTTACTTCTCACTCATCAATGTTTTTTTTACCATTTTTGCTTACCTATCTTTGTTTAAGTAAGGATTTTTACTGCTTTCACATTGATGTTTGATTATCATATTTTTGACATGTATCCTTGGTTTGACTTGATAAGTTTGTCTTTATTAAGTTTTACTTGTTTGATTTTTTAAATCTTTAGTAGCCTTGGATTTTTAGTTACTTGATTCACTCTAAAATTTTATCTTAGTCATTCGGTCTAACATAACACTCATCACCCCAACTTGTTAAATTTCCAATTACATCCCACCCATATAAAACTAGTTATCTTGGCTTTCCTATGTTTTTTTGTTTTTGCTCTTTTGTTTTGTATTCTTGGAATTGTCAAAAGTAGTCTCTGTGCCCTCCATAATAAAAACTACAAACATAGTAGACAACCATCCAATGATAACAGTAAGTCAAGGTACACATATATCTACTTTTTCATTTATTTCCATTTTAGTCATTTAATTTTAGTTATTTTTTATTTAAAACAATGTAACATTTTTTAGCCTTAGCATTGTGTGTTATTATTATCTTTCTCGAATCACCATCCCCTGTTACACCTGCATGACACATGATGAGATTCAACTATGGCATATGTATACACATAATATTTTCAAACTTTAGTAATTATTGATGTTTTATATCTTGAATAACACATTGAGTCTCAATCTCACTGAGTGCACACCCTAAGGGGTACACTGGGAAAGGGATTGCTAGACCATTAGTTATTCACTAGATTGTTGTCCCTTATTAACACTTAGTACCAATCTATCTAGGTCATAAAAACATTCCCTTAAGCTATTAATCCTCTTTTGTACACTCTTCCAATATTTTACCACCTTCATTCCCCCTTTTCATAACCTAAAACCCCTTTTGATATTTTACATGACTAGGTCAACCTTGTACTCTTATTGGTGAAACTCATTTAAGGTCTAGGTCGACTAAAGTGAGGTTTTATCAATAATTATACTAGGTCGACTGGGTCGACCTTATCAGCCAATTTTTTGGAAAGGTTTAGGGTTAGATCCAATTATATAAACACATCTATTTTACCATTATTAGAGAGACATCAACAGTTATTATTCATTTTCTCTTCTTTACAATCTTCTCTTCCATCATTCTACTTGAGGAGTCTTAGCTTAGGGTTTATACTTGGATAAGAATATAGTGTTATGGATAAGTCTTAGATGTTGTAGCCTTTATTAGTGATCCTTTAAAAACATAAAAACCTCTAACAAAGCACCTTTGTCTAAGGGAGAGATTGAATCTTGATGGTTTCATATTCTAGGTAAGAATTTCTAACTTTGCTCCTCTCTTTAGGAGATAGAAGTAGCATAAGTAATGGATTTTGAATAATATTACTCTTCTTCTCCATGTATTAGGATTTTATCTATACATAGGGTATACTAACCCCAATATTATACCATAAACTTTGGTGAGCACTAAATTATATTTCTTTTCTTTACTTGTTATTAGTATAGTGAATATGAAAACATAGGACTTAATTAGGGTTATTACATGGTTTTATTGATTGAAGGCTTTAGAACCCTCCCTAGTGATATTATTATGATAAGACAACCCCTAATTAGGTCTGGTAGATCCATATTGGTTATGTTCCTAATTATCTAATGTATCTCCAATCAAAAGTGTAAGAAGGATCTATCTTCTCTGAGATAAGATTGATTTGTAAATTTGATGCATTTTTTATTTCATATAATATTTTTGTGAATTTTTTCCTCTAAATATGTTTTCTTTGGTTTGGTGACAAGATCTTTGTGGGATGGTTTACATCGATAATTGACCTTATTCACATATACATATTTAGAATTGGTGTAATATTGATCTTAATCTATGTCAATCACACAAATATCCTTGTTTACTTGTTGAGGGTTAGATGTAAAGAAATATTTTGGGTTGTTATAAGAAAAATATTTGGAAGCTTATTTTTTAAAAAGAATTAATGTAATCTTGATGATGAAGTTGAATCATGTCATCATGATTGATTGAATCACCAAGCATAAAATAAATGGAAAATTTTGTAATCCCTCTACATGTTTCATGGTATTAACCTATGTCAGTGTGGAACTAACAAAATTGATTAGGATCATACCATTTATGGGGATTTTTTGGGTACTAAATGGTTTAGAGGGTGCTAAAAATTATTTCATTTGTTACATAGTTAATGGCACATGAGAAGTTTGGGGATTGTTAGCTTTGGCCACTCTTGATTTGGGTTGAGGAGGATTTCAAATTATCACATTGGTTAAATGGTAAAAATATCCATTAATGATTTTAGTATTATATTCAAACTATTTCATTAAGAAGTCTTGGTGCTTAGCTTGATGAAGAGCTTCATTTAATGTATGGGGAATGAAAGTTTGAACCTTGTATTTGAGTGAAAGTGTTAATGTTAATATAAAGAGTTTAAATATTTTATCATCAATCATGTTGTGATTAGCCTTATGATCCAAATATTTCCATCATTTGATAAAATCATGAGTTGATTTGGTAGGGGATTTCTTAGCATTGATGAAATGGTTAAGGCAATTTTTGGGAAGATCATTGTGTTGGAACTCTTTGACTAGAGGATTGACTAAATCCTCTAGTTGCCATATACAATGCTGGGGGAGTTGTTTATACCATTCTAATATATCATCGATGAAGGTTTTAAATAGAATTTTGGTTGTGTAAAAATTATTAGTTTGGATCCAGTCATAAATATTTCCAAATTCCCTAAGAAAAGATGTAGAGTCATTAGTCTCGTCATATTTAATAGTTGGAGATATATTATAATTATCAATAGAGATAATTAAAGGGGATAAAGGCTCATTTTGGATGTGTTAAATCCTCTTATTATACATGATATGTTGGGGGATGACATTACCCATGACATCTATAAGAGGTGGAGGAATAAAATTTTGATTATTTTGAGGGAGAAGAACATGAGGTTGATTTGCCATGTTGATCAAATGATGTTGTAGTTGAATCATTTGGGAGGTATTAGATTTTTGAAATATGTTCATTTATTGCACTATCTATACAAGAATATTATTTTTATCAATTTTTGGGTTAGTTTTTATAGGAGGATTCCCCAAATTGGTATTAGGGGAGGGTTTCTAGGTGGTAGATCCCCTGTGGGGTTATTAGATAGGCTTATATCGATTGCCCCCACATAATGGTGAGATATTTGAAGATGGTAATTATCTTGATAGGTATTAAAAAGATGGAAAGTATCAATATCATCTATTTAATTATGATGAACCATATTGTAATTGAAAGATGATGGAGGAGAAGTGGTGCTCCCAAAGTAAGGGTCCTCATGGGAAGTAAAGGTAGGTTGAAAAGATCATCCCATATAGTGTTTGAATGGATTTAGGTTGTCCAAAAAAAATTGATAGGGATTTAATGATGCTTGAATAAATAATTTGAAATTAGGAAATAAGAATGAAAAATAGAGATATATTCGATTAGATAGGGAACTATGTCGGCCAATAAGTACATAGTCAACTAGGTCAATAGAGTATGTGAATAAAATTATCAGAGCAAGATGACAAGAGGACATAATTACATGGGTTGAATATGTGCTATAAGGGATAAAATTGAAACATGTTAAATAGATACATAGTTATATGGGTCAATAGTATACTACTAAACAAGGAACATACCAAGAAATAAGAAGACATAGCTAGATAGATTGATTGTGTACTACTTAAATAATGGATGAGTAAGAAGATGAGAAGACACAATTGGATATAAATGAATATGTACTATAGGTAGAAATGATAAATAGTATATAAGAGACTATGATGTCATAAATTATACTATTTTAAAATATGGAAAGGTTTTGAAAGATAATTTCTAAGCACATGAAGTTAAGCACACAAGCAATTGGATCAATGTGATTGATCCAATTGGAATACATAATATTAACTTTGCACCAGTGCTAGCTATTGCAAGCTTTACAATACAAAATACAATGATAAAATAGAAAGAAACAACTTGAAAGTAAATGATAACTAATTGGTCATTCCTAAATGCTATTAAGTTATAATGAAATTTAATTTTAATGTGATTGGGAAGTTCATTGTAATGAGGAACTAGAAAGCAATCTAAGGCTGGTTTTAGGAAATTTAGGCTAAAATGGATCTATATTGGTGATGGTATCAAGGCTTTCCCCCTCACTTCAAAATTTTTCATTGATAAATGTGTTAGGTGCTTTGATAATATATATCATCAACCACATGTTTATACTTGGCCAAAAAACTAATTTGACTTCCCCTTTAGTGATGAAATCTAAGCAGGTGGGCCTTGGGAAGACATATGTTTAATGATTTTTGTATGTAAATTGATTTGAAAGTGTGTGAAAAGTAGAAAAATAGTATGATTAAATTGGTAATTTAAAAAACCACATAATTAGTCTATGTCTATTACTCTAATCATGCAAGTAACTGAAAGGAAATGTGAATTAATTACTAGCAAAAAGAGGTTAATTCTTTAATTGTGAAGAGTACAGAGTTGGTTTAGGAAACATTGTATGAAAATAATGTAGAAAAAATTCAATTGAGTTACTAATATTCTACATAATAAAGATCTAAAATATCATACTTGAACATGTCGACTATGTCTTTGAAATGGAAGATAGACTATAGAACTGTGTTGAGCTAGTTAACCTAGTTGGTTGTAGGGTTACATGTTTACAGACTAAAAACTTGTGAAAAATAGTACTAAAATGAATAAATAAAATGATATAGAGAATAATAATGAATTTTTTTGGGTTTCAAGATACTTATATTTCAAGAATTTATGCTATGATGCTCAATTACTAATTCAAAAATTCTGCTAATAGAGTCAACTAGTTGAACAAAGTTTGAAAAACATGTGTGATGAAAAAGGAGTTGTAAACAAATTTGACTAGTTTAAATATGTTTGTATACCTTTATGTTGAAATATAATAGTTACTAATAGAGTTGACTAGTTTGACTACATATGCAAATATAAAATTGAAAAAGAAGACTGCCAAATTGATCGATCCTATCACCTGTATTTGGAGAAGACCTGCATGGACAAAATAGAGTCATTTTGGAGTGAATGTGTGTTAATAATATACAAAAAATATTATAAATATACTAATAGGTTTGGTAAAGTAATACAAAAATATAAATATATAATGTAATGATAAAATGAAAATATGAAATAAATCTGTAAGGGTTTGGTTCACATTGGATTCACTAGAATGTATATAAATGGAAATGTAATTGATTTATTAATCAATCTTAGATTAGAAAAGATAAATAATACTTACACTTATAATTTTTGATACATTATATATTTATGGTCTTAACCAATATGGATCCACTAGATCTAACCAAGGGATCTCTTACCACAATAGCATCATTAGTTTAGGTTCCAAAGCCTCTAGTTAAGTAACATTATACAATAGTTGTATATAGGTCCTATGTTTTCATATTCACAAATTAAATGAAAAATAAATTAAAATATAATGTATTTATTACTAAATCTTGTGGCATAAAATGGGGGTAATAAACATAAAAATTAAACATGCATAGGATAATCCTAATTAAGTTATGCATAGGTAAAACCCTAATGCATGCAAATAGTATTATATTCAAAATCCATTACTTATGGTAATTATATCTATTAAAATAGAGGATTAAATTTAGAGATACATACCTTGAATATTAACCCATCGAGAATCAATCTCTCCCTTGGACAAAGGTGCTTCACAAGAGGTTGTTATGGTTTATAAGGATCACTAAGAAATGCCAAAGTATCCAACACTTTTACACAAGATAATATATTTATCTAAGTATAAAACCTAAGATATAAATCCTTGAGTATAATTTTATAATAACATATTATAAATAATCACAAATGAATAATTAAATCCTTATCTCTCTAATAAATGGTAAAATGAATGTGTATATATAGTTGAATCTAACCCTAAACCTTTTTGAAAGTTTAGCTGACAGGGTCAAACCAATTGACTTTTGTATCATTATTTGATAAAAAGAAGTTAGGTCTTGGTCTAGGTCACCCAATATGACCTAGACCCATAATGCGATTTTATAAATTTGAATACAAGGTTGATGGGGCTAACAATGTAATGTAAACAATCAAAAAGGGTTTTAGGCTTAAGAAGAGGCTAAGTAAGGCAGTGAATTATTGAAGGAGTGTGAAAGAGAGGAGATAAGACTTAGGGAAGTGTGTAAGCCAAGGTTTAATTGATAGTAAGTGGTGGTATAGGGGACAACAATATTGTGAAGCATTAATGGTCTTCCCACAGTTTTCGTAGTGCACCCTTTTAGGCATGCACTTAGAGAGATTGAGACTCTATGGGTTCCTGCAAGAAAGTAATTGATAAAGTTTGAACATGTTATGTGTATACACATGTCACATGGTGTAATATTGATAATACACTCACCCAAAGACCTAATGAATTGTTCAAGTATTGTGGAACAATGGAAAGAGGCCACATGGCTCCATGAGAGATTGCCAAAAATTGACTATGTCAAAATGATTTTGAGAACAGGTTAAGGATATCAGGGTCATGAAAGGGTGTCACATGGAATGAGAAATGATATAGTCAATTTTAGGAAACAAAAAAGAGAAAAATCAACTTTTTCCATTTAGAAGCCAATAACTAAGAAATTTAATTCAAAATGGATGTCTTTTTTAAAATAAAAATGATAAAGTGGATAAACTTAGGAAAAAGAAAGCAATTTTTCAAACTGGTTTTGACCATTTCTAAAATTGATTAAGGCAAAATCTGAATATAAGCAAATATTTAGCCAATTTTACTATGAAAAATGTAATCATGAGTTATATTTCCAAAATGAAACCATAAAATGGGTCTCAAAAGCTTAGATAAATTTGCCAAAAACTTAGGTCCAACATTCAAAAGGATGAATATTCAAGAATTTTATCATGTAATAAATATCCATAGGTTTTAAATGAACCTACAAGTTTAAACTTTGATATTTATAGATGAAATCTTAGACTAGGCTGAATGAAATGACAAACATGAACAATCATTAGTAACTTAATATCTCGAAAATTTCCAATTGAGAAAGGGATTGAGAAAAGACATTAAAAGAACTCTGAAGAGGACCTAAAAACTAAGTAAATCAATATTTATCTAAAAATAAAGAGGGTCCCTATTTTAAATCTATAAATGGGATGTGTTAGTGAAGGCAACAATAATGGTGACTTCTGACTGGGAGATACTTCCCAAATATTTGGAGAATTTATAATTTTTATTTTATTCATCCAAACATAAGTGTTAGCTATAAATAAGACTTTAAATAAAATCAAAAGAGTGGGCACCAAATTATGCTTCAAAATATGACATACTAAGATACTTTATAGCCAAAAACCATTAATGTGTGTCTTTTAAGTGATTAATTCATTTACAACTCTATGTCTACACAATAATTTAGATAAACTCAAACACTTATAAATTATGAGGGAGTAATATTTATCAATTTTTCTTAGGGGAAATGGCATGGGAATTTATCTATTAACTCTATATCCCCAATAAAGATACCTCTTGCCACCCTCAAGACCTTGATCCACTACTAACCAGGATGGAAAGCCCATGGTGGATATTGTTAGAATCACCCTTTTGAGGATCTTTGGTTTTCACATGTTATTTTCATTTTTTTTTTTTTTTCTTTCTCTTTTGAGAGGTGGTTTTCTATTTGTTCCATTGAGGTTTGGGGACTAAGCCATGGGTTTGCGTAAAGTTCATAAAGTTCATTCATCAATTGAGATAAATTAGAAATGATGGGACTAAGCCATGGGACTAAGCCATGGGTTTATGTTTTCTTTAGATTTTATTTTGAGTGCATTGATGGATTTAAACAAAATAAGTAACATTTATAAATTGATATGGTCCATTAAGAATCATAGGCCACAAAAATATTGAAAATGCAAAAATAAATATAATAGTTCACACCAAATTTTCAAGCAAGATTTTATGTTAAGATCTGGAATGCCTTTGATGTTATTCTCAAATAGATGGAAGCTTTATTTTATTAAGCATTTGATGATAAAAGAGAACCCTCAAGTAAAAATAAAATAATTCAGCCCAAAAACAACACAATGAGGCTAAAATCAATAAGAATTAAAACAAAACAAGGAAAATAAGAAGGTAAACTAGGCTAACAAGGGACAAGAAAAAAGACGTTAATTAAAGGGATTTTCAAGTGAGACTGTGCCCAAAAATTAGTTAGATACCTGATTTCTTAGGATTTGGAGAATGGCAAAGGACATAGCTACTTTCTTCTATCTTGTCCTCTAAGATGGAAAATGTAGACACCTAAATCTGGCCACTGAAAACCTCTAACTAGGATTTTGACCAATTTCCCCTAACGTGCACAGTTTGGCTTAGAAACACTAAAATGCATTAAAAGATTTGAAATTGATATATTCAAGTTCTAATTTTTTCGAGAGTGTCATTAAATGCAATTTATGGGCAAGCTAACTTTGATTAGATCATTTCGAATCAAAATGCTAATTTGGCACCTAGGTACTCTGTATTACTTTTTTCTATCAAATTTAATGTATGAGATGCATGCATTTTTTATTTTATGTTGGCAACATCCAAAATGGGAATATGATTTCAATTCATCTAACATTTACTTCCAATTCTAATCCAATCAAATTTTAGACCAATAACAAGGCATTCTGATCAATTTAAGTAATTTGTGCACAAAGTGTTTAATCATGATTAAGGGATAATTAAACCAAATTAGAGACTAATTAATAATTCCATAAAAACTTGTTGAATACTTATTTTTGGAAATGAATATTGAATATCTACATCATTAGGTGATCTCATTTCTTGGGAAGATATCCCTAGGTCATAAATGCCACAAATATCAGGGTTCATGCCTCCCATGCCTCATTAATGCCCTCCATGCCTCATCAATGACCTCCATGCCTCTTAATTGCTCTTTTATCCCAAATATTGATGAACATATTTATCAATTTTAATTTCATAATTGGATTAATCCTTAGCCACACATCTCAATCTTGAGATGGATGGTTTAGGTTGATTCTAGCCATTTTCCAAAATCTATAAATAGAGAGGCCATGAACATCATTTTTAAGCTATTTTGGTGCAAATTTATTATGCTCAAATATCTTCAAAAGTTATTTCAATTAGTGTTACCATGCCAAATTGATTCCAAGCCAAGCCAAAGCCACAAGGCGCCAAGGAGAAGAGGAGATAACCAAGCCTCCTTTGATGAAGACTTCATGAGCACAAGTTGAGCAAGCCACTACAACAAGTATTTGGAACATCCAAGGAAGGTGAATAATTATTGTTTTTATTTACTTTTTAGTTGTGATTTTCATTTTTTTTTTGTTATTAATCTAACCCTAGTAACTAGGCCTAGAGATGTATGCTAGTTAGTGTGTTTTTATCAATTTATTTTCATTTTAGGACTAACATAATACTAATCACCTCTCTTGAGTCAAATTCATAGTTCACATAATGACATGCCTGATGGGACCCAACACATCCCATACATGAAGAAGATCATTATGCAAATTTAAAATCTTCATTTCGATCATTAAAAAATTTACAATTTGATTTTGTAACTTTGTTTTGCCATTTTTTTCTTTGTCATAGGTTTACATAGTAACCATCATCAATCTACATAACCATCATCGGTTAGCATTAGTAAATTAATAATCAATCTGCATAACTGTTGTTAGTTATTAAAACCATCGTTAATCTACATAAACATCACCTTCGTTGGTTAGTATAACCGTTGATGGTCACTATGTCTTTTTTACACAAACTCGAGAGCTCATTTTTCTAAGTTGGTTTTTTCATCTTCAAAAGTACTTCTAAGCTAAACATCTTGATAACATTTTTTTTACAGGTTTAATTGAAAAATCATCAAAGCATGCTTAATGTATCCTTTTAAACTTTTTTTGGGGTGTTTTAAAATGAATCAAACTTTTCATTTTGGTGCTTAAAGGAAAATCATTTAGGGTTCTATTGCTTAAATCTTGTAGTTGGATTTCAAATTTACAAATTAAGACCAAGGGGTCAAATAAACACCACTAAATCTTTCATTTGGGATTAAAATTGAACACACTTGTCAATTTTTGTTTTCAATAGTTGTTTAATTAGAACTTGGTTGGCAAAGAGAAGGATGTCACATGTATGCTCTTTCATTTGTCCCCTTTAGGGAACCCTTGGAATAAAAAGCATCATCCTTATTGTAAAAATCCTAGTACAAGGCTTAGAAAGAATGTCATCTAAAGCACTCCCCAAAAACTCATCAAAGTTTGGGTGACCTTGAAAATAACCCTAAAGTCTTTCTCTTATGTATTTTATTTCATTGCATCTTGGCTTGCGAGGGGGACTTTATCACCTTCCATGAGTTCTTTAGGGAATATTTTACCTAGGGTTTCACCTCTTAGCATTGCCTTCACTTACTCCTTCTGAGTTGTACATAGGATGTATCTACATGTGGACATTGCACTATATTGAGTGAACACCATGATGTAGTGTTTGTAAAAAGGACTACACCTTTTTATAATTAGCTAATGCCACAATCACCTAATTTTTGTGATTATCTTTTGCATCATTTGATGTGAAAGTAATTATGCAATTTATTCCCCTAGAAATGTTTGAAAGCTTACTAGTTTAATCAAGCCCGCATTGTCATACCCTTTCTAGGATTTGGATGATTATGCTTAATGTATTTTGGTCATTTTTGCTTGGTATGTTTTGAGACTAAAACTTATTTGTTTGTTCATAAGCCATGTCAAAAACAATTTTTATATACGTCATTATTTTGTCTAAAGAGGCATTATGCTAGCCATTTTACACCACACTTGTGCCTTGAAATTTTTGCTAAAACTTATTTGTGTGTGTGTCACTTGAGTTGTGGAGGGTAGTGTTATGCTGCCCAAATCATGTCAAAACATTTTGAGCCTTTTGGAGTCTTTGAAACATAACAATTACCACATCATTTGATAATGCTTACACTCTTAGGTTGCTCAATTTGTTTCAAGACTTGTTTCACCTTGTATAAGAAATCATTATTTCAAACCATTTCATGTATACCATTTGAACCTTTATTTTGTGTTGTCATGCTATCCAATCTTGTCTAGCTTGTTTGGTCAAATCCTAGTTTTCAACATTGAGTTTTCAATTAACCTTATCAACCTTGGATTCAAACATTGATTTATTTTTGTTTGGGCCTTAATTTATGGGGTTAATACATAGATATTTTTCTTTAGGGTTGCATAACTTTAGTTAATCGATTACCTAAATTTTAAAACTATAGATGGTTTATTTGTTTAGTACCTATCATTATCATTATTTGTACCTTTATTTGGGAAAACACAACATTAAGAGCCTTTTTTCTTATTCCTTATGCCAACTGATCATGTTTATGTTTGATTTTATGTGCTAGCTCTATGTCAAAGTTGTTTCCAAACTTGTTAGATTAAATCAAATCACATTAGCCTTTGATTTAAGTCTAACTTTTAACATCATTTGACTAAAAGTCCTATCATATGCCTATTTTTTTGAGCCTATATTTTGACACCACATTTGGCCAAAAGACCTAGTAACTCAACTTTCTATTTCCTAGTTTAGACATTGTTTGGAGCACTTTGACCTAGACCTTTGACATGCTTGTTTTTTTTAGATGCTTGACCTTTTGTGCATATGACATTTGACATTAGACATTTTATGTTAGATTATTTTATGTCAAGTCATGGCACAAATCATTTTGGAGATACCAATCCACTTTCAGACCATATTGGAGATATAACTCCACCTCTTTGACCAAGTTAGACTAAGTTTGAACCACTTATCCTTTGGATAGTTTTTTTTAGAGTTTTTACAACTCTAAGCCTTTTTGTTTTTAGATCTTTCATCATTTATGCAAATATGTCTAGCTACACCTATGGTGGAGTCATTTATAATCCAACTTATGATAGAATGGTAGCACAAAATGACTTTTATGGCTTTAGTCAAGACCCCAATGATGACAATATGGTTTTTGAGACAAATTTATATCCACCTCATAATAATCATTCATGGGAAAAAAGTCATGAAATAACTTATGATCCAACTCGAGACCTTGATTGGTATGAAGATACTTATGAGGAGGAATTTGAAGACCCAACTATAGACAATATTGTTTGGGATACAGATCAATACCCTCTTTATAATAATTAGTACACATAACATAGTCAAGAACCATGTTATGATCCAACTCAAGATTGGGATGATGTGGTTTATTAGGAGGACTTGGATGCTTTGGCTTATGCAAGTAATCATGCTCTATAATGTCTTTTTGTTATCTGATCATCGGCTACTCCTAACCCTCTTTTAGATTATACAAGATATCAAGATCCACAATATAGAAGGAATACCATTACCATTCCAAGACCTCATCCTTTGGTTTGTGTGAGCAATCAAGCTCCACAATGCCCCTTCATCATACCAAGACTTAGTATTTTAGCTTGTGTGAGAAATCAAGCCCTATAATGCCTTATCATTACCATTTTAGGACTTCATCCTTTGGTTCATGTGAGAAATCATGATCCATAAGGGCATACCATTATCCAACCACAAGCCATTCCTCATACAGAACCAATCCTATCCAAACCTCAACCGATCCAATCCTTTAAAGACTAAGCTATGTTCAAAACTGATATTTTCCAACTCATTGACAACCAAAACCAAGACAACCAACCAATCCAAGATGGTTTTTTTTAACCAACCACTTATGATAAGTTAACCTATGATGAATCACCCATTGATCTTATACTAGTTGTCAAGGATCTCACACTAATGAGCTAGTATTTATTGAGTCACTTCTTAATAATTATAACTGCCTTTGGATAAATCATTACCTTGACCATGTGCCTATTTTTCAAGAGACTCATATTAACAAGTTAGTCTCTGAGGATTTGTATCTTGACCTTTTTCCCATTTTAGAGGAGTCTCACTTTGAAAAACTAGTCTTTGAGGAACCCACCATGCCACACAGGCTATTACTTATTTAAAACCAAATATTCAACAAGACATCATTATAACATGGTACCTATCAGATAAAGAATTAGAGTTAGATTCATGTTATATTCTTTAATTGACATCAAATTTAACATCAAAATATAAATCAATATTAGTCTCAACATTAGATTTAGAGTCCCCTGAGTTAGAATCATATTTAGAAGAAGAATATGTTCATGACTATTACAACATTGGTTACACATGCCTTACAGATTAATTTGAATACATTTGTGATCCTTATACTATTTTTGAGGGTGATTAATTCAAATTTGACATAATTTATCTTACTATCTTCCATGAGGATTGTGTAGCCTCTCCCCATTCTATTACCATTCCACAGGCCATTACCATCAACCAAAATAGCCATGCCATTGACATTCTATTTCCCACAAGTGTTGATTGGGATCGACAGAATCACACTTTATTAAACTGCATCCATGGTGACATAGTAGTTGAAGAAGAGCAAGGAGGCCAAGACCAAATTCATATAACAGAAGAAGACTCTTCTAGTGAAACCTTTTCAAAGGTGCTAGGGGACAATCAAAGTCAAAAATCAACATCTTCTAGTGAAACTTTTTTGGAAGCACTAGAAGACAATCAAAGTCAAAAGTCAACAATCCTTAGTGAAACCTTCTTGAAGGCACTATGGGACAATCAAGATAAATTCATTAGTGAAAACCTCTTTGAGGCACCGACGACTGAGCAAAAAATTTCTTCACTGCTTGATGAAGATAAAATCAAAATAACTTCCACTCTACAGCTTAATCAGTTGGTAGCTACTCTTAGGACCAAATGACAAAAAAATACGATGGTCCTATCAAGAGAACAAGTATTCAACCCTGCCATAACCAAATTTTTGTTGAATTTGATAGCAGTAATATTATGTGTGACTGAACGTCCCAATCTTCATTTATTTCCCAACCATTCCACATTCTATTATCATCTACCATTCCATTTCACAATCAAACCTACCAGCTATTATTTATCTCTATTTATCATCCATGGATGCAATTTCCTCTATAGAGGCTACAAAGATACCTTGTCTCAATGTTTGAAGGAATCAAAATCAATGACCAAGGAAGAACACAATAACATTCTCAACATCTAAATTTGTAGCTAGTTCTTGGCATGGCAACTATTCAGATGAGGTGTGGGCCAACAATTAACATGATCAAGTATTATATTTATGGCACTCATTAATTAGGATGTGCATCTCCTCATTAATAGGAATAATATAATCAAAAACCACACCCATGCCAAAAACATTTACCATATCATTTCACATTGCCATGCTATTGCCATTGTTACATATGCCTATTTGCCATTATCACAGATTCTTACCATTTACCCCATCAGTTGGGATAAACCATCCTACCATTTTAACCTAATTATCAAACCATAATTATCCTAAAACAATTCCATTCCATTCCTATCTAGACCAAAGCCTATTTTTAGTCATCCTACCCACTCCTATTTTGATTTTGGTTCATTTGGTTCTTCCCGCACCTTTTATGAGAATATTCTGATCAAGTTTCAACAATCAATCCAATCCATGTTTTAATGACAGTCTATCAAATTAGTGTGATAGTTGATCTGGCAAGATATCTTTCATACTCTCAAGTTTGTTTATATGAGCCTAGTTATAACCACCTATGGGCAAATCAGTATTTCACCAATCTTGTTACTAATTATAGTTGCCTATGGGAAAATTAGTATCATTGGCCTGTTCCATTGTATCCTAGATATAACTACCTATGGGAAAACTAGGGACAAAACTTATTTATCATGCATTGCCACATCACCTTGCCATTACTATTTTCATTTGACTAGCTATTTGCTAGATTTGAGTACTTGTTGGGACCTAGTTAGTTTTTCCTTGCCTTTTATGTGGATGGAATTACTATGACTTGAGGTCATTTGAGGAATATGTGGGTCATGCTAAATTCATTTTGAGGTCACCTCAATCCCCCTTTATATATGCTCTCACTATTTTATGATAAACCTAAGCCAAATGCTCTCACCATTTTGTGAGCAAGTATCTTGTCATTCTCTAACAAGTTAAGATACCTCAAAATTCCAAAAACATTCATAATATTTCAAAATCTAAAAATATTTGTCCTATCTAAGCCTAGTCAGTTATCCTTGATCCACCTTATTAGGGCATGGTCATTGTTAGGATACTTTATTTTAATTTTGTTTTCAAGCTTTCTATTTATTTATTTATTTATTTCAAGTTACTTGTTTGTTTATTTTTTTATTTGTTTGTTTGTTTGTTTTCCTATTTGTTTGCTTTCAACACTATTGCCTTGACTCAGTTTATATGCATTCGTGGGTGATTCCTTGAGTACATTATTCTTGATTCTATCCATATTCATATGTCAATATTATCATCATGGTTTTTATCATTAGTGTTTTGTTTTCAAGTATTTATTAGATCAAGAGTTAGTCCTTATGCATATTTTGGGATAGTCTTCATGGTGTTCTATCATGAAGCCTACCATCACATGCTATAGAAAAAATTAGCTTTAGGAAGGTCTAGAATCAATGGATTTGTATAAGTTTCTCCTTGGCACCTTGGAAAATCCTTCCATCCCACCCTTGATCAAATCAACCTATTGACCATTCTAGTTGTATCATTTATAAATAGAATGAACATCTCCTTGTCGGTAGGTATAATGAAATAATTTATAATGATCAATCTTATTATTATTTTCATCTCTTTCCTCACTTTTCACCTACTCATCTTTAATCTATATTCTAGGTTATATCCTTGAGTTATGCTTTCTAATCAATCCTAACTGGGGCATCATCATCTTTAACTAATCTAGGTCCTCTTAATGATTATAAGCACCTATGGGCAAATCATTATTTTGAGTTTTAATCTTGATTATAACCACCTTTGGGAAAATTAGCATATTTTTTAATAAATGAATGAAAACATTTTCTTGTTTGGATTAATCTCAACCATGGGTTAATTCCACCTTTCTTCTTGTTTCTTTTTGAGGGACCACCCATCAACAAATGTGATGGACACTCTCTCAAGGGGGCATCATCATAAGATTCCAAAACACTATTTGGAGCTTTTTCTTCAGCCATCATCTTATTTTTGGCATATAGGCAATCTCTCATTATTTGAGAAGACATTTCTTTACCTATGGTTTGCAACATCTTTCAAAATAAGGGCAAACTGTAGACACCTAAATCTAGCCACCAATAACCTCCAGCCAAGATTTTGACCAATTTCCCCTAAAGTACACAATTTGGATTAAAAAAACTAAAACACATTAAAAGATTTGAAATTGATATATTCAAGTGCCTATTTTGGCCAGAGTATCATTATATGGGGCAATGTAATTTATGGGCCAACTAACTTTGATCATATCATTTCAAGTCAAAATACCAATTTTGCACCTAGGTATTTTGGATTGCTCTTTTCTATAAAATTTATTTTATGAGATACGTGTATTTTTTATTTTGTGTTGGAAACATCAAAAATGGGAATACAGTTCTAAAACATCTGACATTAACTTCCAATTCCAATCCAGTCAAAATTTAGACCAATAACAAGGCATTCTAATCAATTTAAGTAAGTTTGTGCACAAAGTGCTTAATCATGCTTAAGGTATAATTAAAAAAAATTAGATCCTAATTAATAACTCCATGGAAACTTGTTGAATACTTATTTTTGGAAATAAATATTGAATAAATGCATCATTAGGTGACCTCATTTCTTGGGAACACATTCCTAGGGCATGAATGCCATAAATATCAGGATTCATGCCTCCCATGCCTCATCAATGCCATCCATGCCTCTTAATTGCTCTTTTATCCCAAATAATGATGAGCCTATTTATCAATTTTAATATCATAATTGGATTAATCCTTAGCCACACATATCAATCTTGAGATGGATAGTTTAGGTTAATTTTAGCCATTTTCCAAAATCTATAAATAGAGAGGCCATGAACATCATTTTTGAGCTATTTTTGGTGTAAAGTTATGATGCTAAAATATCTTAAAAAGTCATTTCAATTAGTGTTACCATGAAAAATTGATTCCAAGCCAAGCCAAAGCCACAAGGTGCCAAGGAGAAGACGAGATAGCCAAGCCTCCTTAGATGAAGACTTCATGAGCACAAGTCGAGCAAGCCACTACAACAAGCATTTGGAGCATCTAAAGAATGTGAAGTATTATTGTTTTTCTTTAATTTTTAGTTGTGATTTACATTTTTTTTGGTTATTAAGCTCACCCTAGTAACTAGGACTAGAGATGTATGCTAGTTAGTGTGTTTTTATCAATTTGTTTTCATTTTGGGAATAACACAATACTAATCACCTCTCTTGAGTCAAATTCTTAGTTCATAGAAAACACTATCCCATTAATATTTATCTATATTTATTTAAATAAATCTAATCAAAACTACATTACATAGTTCAACATTATTCTTACATCTAATTACTTGAAATCATGAGGTATAGGGTAAATAAAACACCTCATCCCAATCATAGAACTAGGAAAAGGAGTGAGGCTGGGAGTTAATATATAGTAAAATTTATTGAACATCCAACCTAGTAGGGGTATTGTCTTTGTTGTAATGCATAAATATGTTGATGGTTGGCTGCCTTTGGACTGTAAAGGAAGATTTGGAAGCATCCTCTTCTTTATCTTTATCATTTGAAAGGTATGGGAGTAGTTATTCCCATGTCAAAGACCTCTTAGATTTGTCATATTGGGATAAAGTATGTAGAGATCTTGGTTGAGTTAGATCATATTAAACTTACATCTCCATTGGCATGAACTTTTCATTCAATCCATTATATTATTGATCTTATTTATTGAACACCTCTACTATTGAGAAAAATAGATAAATGCCTTCAATTAGTTTAAAGGCAAGGCTAAACTGGGGAGAGAATAAATCAAATTTAACTTATTTTAAATATTATACTCAAAGGAATAACCACTACACTCTTATTTTATTTTTCTTGGCACAAGCAATCCAGCTCATATATGATTTGCTCATGTTCATCTTCCTCCAATGATGGGAGCGAATCCAAACTAGTGCTATGGAGTTGCTCACTATATCAAATCAGCCTTGTAAATATATGGGAATGATCATATGATAAGGATGATTCAGTTGAAAAAAATGTATCTTCCTCTACTTTTTTCTCCATCTCTTCAAAATTTTCTTCTTTTGGCTGACTACAAAAGATATCATGTTATTTTACTCTAGACTCAAAAAGATCGATGTACATGTACTCATAATGATCACTATTAACTATTTTGACCACAAGTAAAAATAGGTCAACCCCCTATAGTCCAAAACTTTATTTTGGGGTATATTATAATTATATAGTGTGTTTAATGGTTAATTTGATGTTATTTAATGTGTTTTTAGCTTTGTCATAGTCCAATTTAGTCCTTGTGTCATTTTATGTCATTTAGGGGTCATAGTTGGGTCATAAATGAATGTGGTATGGTTTTACAAGGTGCTTAAGTGTTTTAAAATTCCTTTAAATTTCAAATATGTCATAACCTATCAGTCCTTGTCAGTACTAACTAAAAAACTTGCAGTTGTTAAGTGAAATCAAGAAAAAAAATGAAAGAAATGGAGTTTTGGAAGTTGTATGGTCAATCAGGTAGAGTGGCACATGGTAAATGATTATTCATTGACCATTAATATTATTTGAATACATTTACACACTTTATATTCTTTTTAAGTTCCAAAAATGGACCAAAACCATTTCTCTTCTCCATCATTCCACTAGGCATACAAAACTAGTCAATAAGTCTTCTAATGGTATGACAAGAGAGGTTCCAGGTCAATTTTTATTGGTGGTGAATAGTACACTTGGAATAATTAATTTTTATGTAAATATTTGGAATAAATGTTTCCTATTATTTATGAACCATTCTTAAGGAGTTGACTATCTTGTTTTACATGCTAATCCGCACACCCTACAAGTTTTGCTTCTATATAAGCTTGTCCATACAATATAGTAGATAAAATTTATTAAAAAGGATTTAAAAATAATTATTTTATGTTTATCATTATTTTTTTCATGTTTTGAGGTGATTTAACAAGATAAACATCTCAAATTATAGGTTAGGGTCACCATTTCCAAGATGCAAATATGATCATCAACTACAATGATTGTTGTTTCTTGTAGTGGTTTCAAATTAATGTAGTATGTTTTATCTTATGATTTTCATGTCATGGAAATAATTATTCCCTTAAAATATTACTCTCCAAGGATAACATCATGAAAGTTGTAGTTAATAAGGACCCACAGTCAACTTCCTACATGATTCCATACATAGTCAACTGAACCATGGTGTATAAAGGTCTTGAGCATGGCCATGTAGATGTATTGAATAGTTTTAAGGTGTTGAACAGATTATTAGAGAATTATATAATGAGATATGTCTTTCAAATGATAAATAATGGACTGTGATGGCCAATCAATCCTTAGCACAGTCCTGCACCATGAATCAACCACTATAAGAAGTCAACAATGTTAGAATAAGGACACATGATCTTGTTTGAATAATTTCAAGGTTGTAAGGATCCATTTGAATATGTTGAGATATATTATAATTTATTGGAGGCCCATACCCTATACACATTGACTATCTTACCTTCACTGCCCTTGTTTGCAACTATATGCACACCTACAAGTGGCTCTCATAGAGACTTAAATGTGTTGTATGGAGGAGTTTGAAATGTTTTTAGATTCTTTTAAGGGTTTAGTATGTTTAAGATATTATGAAAATTATGATTGAGGCCATAGACTAGTAGGAAAATTTAAGAAGTCACTTCAAATGAGGAAATCTGAGTTTCAGGACTTCTTTCCCTAAAAACACTAAAATATATCTCTAACTACTTTTGATGCCATCACATTATGAAAAAACATGGAGTCTTGGTGAAGTTTAATTAATCCATATTATATCCCTCATATAGGGTAATAACTTTCAAAGGAGAGTGAAATATTTGGCCAATATGTTTTCATTATATAAGGCTTCAAATCTATGCATTTATTCACTACAAAATTTCAATGTTTACTATAGTGATTGGGACTTAAAATGACTCTACAGTCTAAGGTGATAATATAGAAACATTCATCCATGTTAAGTGGTACTATTGAGTTGGGAGGCATACTAATGTTTCAAAGAACATTAGGAGGAATGAAATGATAAGGTTGTGACCTACATCACCACTTATAGGTGTGCCTTCCCCTCAACAAGGGTCAACTATAGTTGATTATAAACTCCTACAAGTCTATGGTGTGAACTTATAAATGGAAACATGCAAACATAAGCAATTTTAAGTTGGTAAATGCTTAAAAATATAACCTGTACCATGTGACATAGGTTTAAAAGAGTTGAAAGTGTATCTATAAGACCCCTATTTCTCTAAGGGTGACCATCTACAACCTGATTATAGATGACAATACACTAGAGGAATACTATCTTGAGATTAGATGGCATATGCATGATGTGGAAAATCTTAGTGACTATTAAGTGGACAAGTACTTCAATAATGGTCTTAAGTTAGTGAAAAATGGTCTAAAATGCAAAGATCACTTACATGCACGCTCCTCTCTAAAGAGAAACATAGTCACAATCAACCTGGAGTCTTGTCTAACCTAGTGTAAGGTATATAGTGAAGGGTTAGGAAAAGTTGTGAAGTGATAATAGGTGTGATAACACATAAATAATAAATTATAGTCCACACACAAAAGCCTACATAATCATCATACTAGAAGACTGCCTTAGGTTTTATGAGATTTGAAGGGGTAATTGATGTGACAAAGTCATGAAAATTGATACAAAACCTATACATAACTTGGATAATCTCATCATACACTCCTTACATATAGGACAATAGATGAGATGTCCTTTATTCTATCTTAGGTAGAGGGAACTCCTAAAGAAGTGTAACCTATAGATTTAGCAAACAAAAGGCAAGGAAATGAGTTATAAGCCTATGTAAAAAATTTAAGAAGATGTTTATAGCTGATTTAAAGATGGAATAACATGTATAAATCTTCACAGGTGATATAGGTCCAATCTAATGGACTAAGCCCACATGGTGTATCCAAAGCTCTATTAGGCCTAGTCTTGACCTAAGGCCTAAAGGGAGGTCCTTTCCAATTTTAATCTTAAATAAGAATTCCAAAACATTAGAATATATTCATATAGAGATATTATGTGTGTTATAACCCTTAATTTTCATGTAAAGTCACATATAAGTTATTTCTTGGCTTAAGGTCATAATAGGATATGTAAAATAGAGAGAAGCTCAAGAAGACAAGATTGAAAGCTCACAATAG
This sequence comes from Torreya grandis, assembly GCA_037957365.1. Taxonomy (NCBI): domain Eukaryota; kingdom Viridiplantae; phylum Streptophyta; class Pinopsida; order Cupressales; family Taxaceae; genus Torreya; species Torreya grandis. The sequence goes on from JARHVA010001107.1 coordinate 1,883,065, forward strand.
CATGAAGGCTTAACATGGGAGTATGAGGAGTTGGTATAAGTTTAATATGGTCCCAAAATTTCATCTTGTGGAATTTGTTCATAAGTTGAATGTCAGACATTTATGAACAAATGCTAAGGGTCAAAAACACCTAAAACCCTTACTAAGGACCCAATTAGAAAGATGAAGAAGGGAAGGAATCTAGGAGGGATATAGTGACTTATGAGATGATTTAAACTTTTATATGACTATTTAGGTATCCTTCCCATCAATTTGAGTTCTACCCTACTTGTATGGACAGGGTGGAAAATGGATTTTTTTAATAGTTTTATGTGTTTTGTAGGTAGAGAATGGCTTAAAAATGTGAAAATCACTTTGGGAGGTAGTATGGGACCTAATACAACTCATCATGTTAGTTTATTACCTAAACTAAGCTCAAAAGTTCCCCTATTAACATCTTCATCTCAGCCAGTCCAAACTGACATAACGAATAAGGAATGACCACCAAGTGAGAAGGTGGAAACTCCAAGTAGGAAATGTTTTAAGGTCTAAATAATGAATATAATGGCATGATGATTATTGATAATTGTCATAAACTCACCTTTATGGATTGGTTTTGGAAAATGAAGCACATCTTGGTGCCAAGTGTGAAGGGTGTGTGAAAGAGGAGTGATTGTGACTGCAGGTAGAGATAACTCATGTCCAAAAGAATTAAGTGATTAGGGACACAACCAATATATTTTGGGGATTTTTTATAACCCCAAATTCATGGTACAATCATATCATCTATCCCTAGTCTATTTTGGAACACTCATAGAGGGTCAAATGATGAAGGTAGTTTTAGGCAAGAAAAATAAGAGTCCTATGCCATATTTTAGGAGTTTCATGCCTTGAAGGAAATTTATCCAAGTAAAAATTTCATGCTTTATTACATATTCCTTTATCCTACATATTTAACTCCCTCTTTTAGCTTGACAAGTGGTGTATTGACTCTTGGATGTCATTCTCTTCTCTCCTCTCTTAAATTCTATTAGTTTTAGCCATTTTAGCTCTTGTAATCTAATTCCACACCATATATGGAAAAGCCTTGCTAGTTTTGACATTTTAATTTTCATTTAAATAATAAATAAAATCTTGTTTGAGTTTATAGATCATCTTTTCAAAGAGTGTGAAGAGATGTACGATGAATACTTAAGAGATATTCATCTATTCTTGCTTTCTCTAAATCCTTTCATGCTTGATGCAAGTTATTTCACTCTAATGAGTCATATGAAGTGTTGTAAAGTGTATGGGTATATTTTAAAGTGTAAAAGTGGATTTAGTGTCTACAACTAATATTTGGCTAATTTAACTTGGATAATCCTCTTTCATCTCACCTCTATATTAAAATACTAATGTTAGAGTATTTTAGGACAAGTAAATAGTTAGTTTAGGTGATAAGCACTTAAGCTAAATTTAGGGAGCTAGTCCTTAAACCTAGAGGTATACTTATAATATAGCTAATCCCACATACCTAAAAGTATTATCATGTTTACAAAATATATATGAGGCTTAAAAACCTTATCTAGGGTGAAATATTTGATAACAATTTTGGCATGCCCAGTGGGATGTATTTTCCTAAAGATAACTTATTAAGGTGAATATTGGTCTTGAAAACATCAGCTGCATATTGGTGTGCTACTCAACATTTGGTGACTCCATTCAAGGTAAAATCTAGTTTTAGAACATTTTTTTTCATAAGTTTTATCTCATACTTCATGGTCCTTACTAGGTCATCTTCTATTAGAGTTTTCATTCCTATCAATCCACCTATTCAACCTAAGCTTCCTCTTGAAGTTGAATACCCTCATCTTAATCTTCCCTTTGAAGAGAAAGAGGATTTTTCTAGCCAAGAAAGTGAAGATCTTAAATAAATCATGGATAGGAAACATTCATTCCATACCTTTAATACTAAAAAATCAATCCATCTTGATGCCTATGAGCCATTCCCCCTAATGTTACAAAGAGTGTGTCCACATTCAATGGTGAAAGTCATGTCATACCTAGTCAACACATTAAGGATATCTCCAATTTTTGTAGCTTCCACAATGTCATTAAATAGAATATGTATATTAGACTCCTTGTCATGTACCTTAGAGGGAAAACACTTGATTGGTATATAACTTTTCCTGGTATGTGCATCACAACATGGGATGACTTTGGAGTGTTGTTAACTTCAAGATTTGAAGATGAAAGTGATCATACTTCACTCATACATAATCTTAATTTAATCTAAAGATCCCCCATGGAAATAATTCATGACTTCAATGGGAGGTTTCAAAATTCTTGTTATAGATATCTTCCTCCCATAAGAACACCTACTAGTTTTGTGTTCCCTACATACTTGAGAGCCATTGGTACTAATATTGCCATCATGCTATAATCCATGGATAGTTTCACTCTTATTTAAGCATAGGAACTTTAAATTAGAGCTAATAATGGCCTCATTCAAGATGGAAAGCTACCTCCTAAAGTGTTTATGCCTCTACTACCTAATATTCCTGCTAATACTCCAAGTGTGGCCCAAGTTCTTAATACCAACACCAACCTTAGAGCTGCTCCTAAGAAGGAAGATGATACAATGGATAAAGATGCATATATTCAAATACTAAAATACTAGAATAGGAAAGCTAACATGAAATAAGGTGCTTGATGAGCCCTAGAATTATCATGTTTTTATCCTCATCTGTCACACTCATCCTTCTTGTTTATCATGTTTCTGAACTAATTTTCCATTAGTTTTTATCCTCAAACAACCATAAGCTTGAAAATAGAATTATGTTTTCATAATCTTTAAATAGTTATAAATTTGTCTTGGAATTAATTATATAATATTTATCTTATACTATAGGATGTTTTTCTCTATTGTGTGTTTTAAACATGTTTTGAAGCAATATGTATATAAAACAGACCATCCTATAGCAAAGGGATCTCATCATGCAAACACATCATATAACCACTGCATAACCAAATATATGGACAAATAAAATTTAATACCTAATTAAACTAAATCAAATAAATGATAAAAACCTCCATGGAGTGTAATAAGGATGTAATTGAAGACTGAAATAAAATTGTTTATTCTGAGGCAATATTACAAGATTCACATGAATGGTGACCTTAGTAGAAGAAGCCAATTTTTGTTATCCTATAGCCAAATGTTTTTTAGTTTGGAATGTATATTATTTTGTATAAAATAATATCTTCTATTTTGTATATAACAATAGGGTTGAGAGGTAGGTAGAGATCAATTAGAGAAATATATCATAAGTATGTTTTTTAAGATAGTTGTTATTGTAATTTCTTTACAATAATTATTTGTTGCATTTTGATTAATATGAACAATAATTTTTGATTCCATTTAATTTTTTAAGAGGAATAATTTAATCTAGAGTTATAATGAGGAAGGACCCCCTTTGTAATTCTTGCATCAACAATCCAACCCATTAAATAACTAAGCATGTTATTTAGTTTAGTTATGTGTTATGTGTTTTATTTCTGAATTGTGTGATTTTTTAGTTATACATAGATTTTTTTTAAGGAAGATTCCAAAGATAAAATAAATGTAATCATTTAATCTACAATATTGAATGAGTTTTCAATTCCAATATTTCATCTCTTGCATGGTTTTTGACATCTTGGATTATAATCAATAGAAGGTCAAATTAGAAGATTAAGTGTGCACATATAGTGACATCATCCTATCAATTTTACATCATCAAGTTGATAATTAAATTAAAGTATAAGATATAGTTCTATGGTAACTCTTCTTTCTCATTTTAAATAAGAGAAGTATATTTGATTGTGAATCTACTGCTAGTCATTTTTGGCACCATTGTTTGGGAAGGGTGTCACACACTTATAATCTTCAATCTTGATAGAAGTTGTTTTTGGATGTTTATTTCTTTTTTTTAGAGCTTTCCATTCTTTATATTAAATATTTCATATTTTTATAGTTTAATTTTCCCTTTTTTCAAGTATAATAGTGGAAATTTTCAAAAAACCCCATATTACTAACCCTGTGTAGGTAGGGTGGGCAAAAATTTAAAAAGAAAAAATAGAAAGTGGTTAATATACATGCAAATTGAAGGAGATTATATATTAAGAGTTTTGAATAATTCATAAACTATTTCTACATGATCAAAAATTCATCCTACAATAGCCAAGGAGCATGGAGAGATTCTTGAGGATCACTCATAATTATCAATAAAAGAGGTAGAAAAGGAGAATTTTTTGGCTAGATTGGTAGCATAAGATGGAGACCTTGAAAAGGTTTATACCCTTGGAAGATACCCACATGTACCACCCTCAATAATTCCCACCCTATCACCTTATAATTATGAATATGAATTTCACCTCCCCCTGTAACCTAAATTTCTTGTTAAGGAGGCATTCAAGGTTATTCTTGCTCCTAGAAGGAGTACCAAGCCAATAGAATATTTCAGTTTAGAAAGAATATTTGATGAGACACAAGATAAATATTTTAAAACCTTTACACCATCCATATTGTATAAAAATTCATATATCTCTAAGAAAAAAGATAAAGTCTCCATCTTCTACACCCCATGAAATAAAAGAATTGATAGGAATTTTGAGAATTGGGTGGCAATAACTTTTGGTCTACCAACACAAAGAGTATTCATGGAAGATCACCAGGAAGAAAATAATACCAATGAGTCTATTACCTTCAAATTTCCTATCCTTACTCTTGATAAAAATGCACTCAAGAAGAATATTCCTCATTCTACCCTCCTTACATTTAGGGGAATAACATCTGAGGATCTACACACATTTATTTTTGAGTTTGACTTCTTATGCCATAACTATGATTACAATCAAGATGCTCAAAAAATCAATTTATTTCTAGCAACACTCAAAGATGTAGCACTTAGATGGTTCATGGGACTTGGAGAAGATGCCATTTCTACTTGGAAAGAAATGAAGGAGAGGTTTTTGACCAAAAACCAAGACTATTAAAGAGGTAAAAACTACAAGGGGGATGACATATTCAAAATGACACAAGCTAATGATGAGTCACTGGAAGAATATATGGAAATATTTTTGTTTAGTTTACAAAAGTTCAAAAAAAATACAATGGAGAAAGAATCAGTCAAGCTGATATTCTTAAAAGGAATTAGAGATGATTGTTTAGAGGCACTATATTTAATATCTAGTGGTGATGTTTCTACACTATCTGTAGACACCAAAATCATGTCGACTCCCCTGGTCATCCCCCATCTTATTCTTCTTCTCCTATTTAACCCTTGTCGATCACTTTTTCCATTAGCCTTGACCTTGGCAACATGTAACAATGAGCGTAGAGCTAAATCTAGACTCCATCTCCATTGTGCATCTGTCGACGACGGTCGTTACCTGGCTGATGTCACCGACGTCAGTCACTTATCGGCTGACGTCGGCAATCCTGTCGACGTCGGTCACCTTTTCATTATCCGTTATCAGTTATCATTCGGTTCCCAATTGGTTTCCCGAACGGTTATCGAACCGTCTCTCGAACCGTCCCTCGCCTTCATCAGCATCCGCCGATCAATCCAAAAACGCTGAATCAACTAATCAACCAATCGATCAAATCCCAAACTTGGACATTCATAGACTCTGGCAATCAACACTCTCACGATCAACCAACTCTAGCATCAACCAATCTGCATTCGCTTCAATCCGGCACTACACAGAGAACTTCAACTATGGCTTTCATCACGTCTTCTGACAGGTAAGTATTTTCTCTATTTATTTTCATTTCTTTCTGATTATTATTTGTTCATTATTTCTGTCATCCCAAATCTTCAAACCATAGACCCATGTTCTGAATCTCTCCTTTACATACCTGCCCACTACCCCAATCTATAACTCTTTCCAGACTCGACTAAAACCCCTAGACTCTGTCCAAACCTGACCTTACCTTGCCCAGACCCTGTCCTGACCTTATCTCGATTCTATCAGACCCTGTCCTGACCTTGTCTAAACCTTGTCCCGATCCTGTCAAGAATATGTCCCAACTCTCCCAGACCTTCTGCAACTTATCCAGAACCTGTCTCGACCGACGCCGGTCATTGCCCCGACCGATGACGGCACCTCAACCGACGTTGGCACCTTCCCCGACCGATGATGGCACCTCAACCGACGTCAGCACCTTCCTAGACCGATGCTGGCACTATAGAGACTGACGTCGGTGACTGTGCAGAACAGTGCTGCATATCAGGTACACATTTTATTTTCTATCCTTTATGTCTATCATTTTATCTTCCATTTTATCTACTTTAGTCCAATATTCTGCTTTTTTATCAGTGGGTTGATATCCTTCTAGGAAGTCTTCGTACTTCCGGGATCGGGCGTTCACCTGACAGCCCACCATATCCTTTGACTAACATTTTTTCGTGTTTTAGTCTCTTTTTTTTTGCAGGTGTCATTCCTCCACAGCCAAAGAGGAGAATCTTCCAATGCCTGATTTCGGTGCGCACAACTTTATCAGGTACTTCTAGCCTTGACCATTTCTTTTAGTTTCTTATTTCTTCTTTGAATGTAGAAAGCAATTTTGCATAGAAACATTCTGGCACGCCCGGTGGGACCCTAGGTCCTCCTTGGGTTATTTCTTTCTTTCTTTCGTTCATTTAGGTGCATTAGGTTCCTTCCTTTTCACCTCCTCTCGTCTCTTCTTAATGACATCATAAGCAGGACTAAAATGAACATTTCTTTCTTTCTTGCACTTTTAGACTAGCTAAAACTCATATTCTTCGACTCTTTCTCCATTCGTCTTCATACGAACAAACATTTCAACTTGGACATTAAAACACTTTGCATTCATTTATGTTTGCCTGCATCTCTTAGACCACACATAGTAATTAAATCGCATATTGAATTAATCTAGATCACTTGATGTTACACGACCAAACCACCTGCACAAAACAAACATTTTAACTTACCTGAGACAAGGCCCGACTAGGATTTCATCCCCCAGTGGATACCTTACCCGTCCCAGTGATCTTACTTGGATTTCATCACCAAGGGGAGAGCCAACTCTGTTCTCTGGCAGAGTCTAAACTATAGTGGAAGTATATTTTGGCTAAGCGAAACCAGCTAACCACTGGAATCGTGAAGTGAGGGGAGCTTGCTCCTTAGCACCAGGCCTATACGGAAGCTAACACAGACTTCTTGAGCACCATAACAAAACCCGAAACCATCCATAGACTGCTTCTTCTAGGACCTGACTCACAAAGCCAATCTTCCTCTACATACATTCTAAGGCATAAGCCACTATAACCCTAATAATTTACTTTTAGGGTTTTAAGATCTGCTTGTGTCTTCATCTTTTTTAGTTCTTATCTGCTTGTTTGAGCTTGTGAGGATGTTCTTCCTTGCCTTGAATGGTTCTGACTCGTAGCCAAGCCAAGGCTCTAGTCGATCACGCGAGGCATCATCCTCTTTCATCTACCCCACCTACAACCAGCCCTATAATGGAGTTCAACTCGAAAACTGAAAGAACTCCTACCAGACCATCTCTGACCTAAACGCCTATTATCCCAGAAGGGGACCAAGATTTCGCATGATTCTTAGACCTCAACATAAAAGCCTTGCAATACTATCTCGTGAATAGCTGAACGTGAGACTCCTCGGGCAATCCAATCTATGGAATGCTGACTTGTCTCCTTGAAACTGCGGCCGTATCAACGGCATCCGTAGTCCAACCCTTAGATACCCAGGCTGTTGCCTCAACCAATGACCAACCTTTTACCAACCATCCAAGTGTGGCCTCTCCTTCCATCGTTGGGCCCACTTTCATCGGGGTTTCGGCCTCCTATCAATCTCAGCCCACTCAACCACTTTCTACCCCCTTTCAAAACTTGGTCATCTTCATTCCACCTACCCTTACTCCTATCAACACTAGGGTGGCTACCTATCCATTAGCCCATGTTACCTCTAGCCAACCTCCCATGACAACATCAAACCTAGCCATACCTTTTATCCAACCATCCTTAGTCACTTCTATCCCTACGACTAGTCATTCGTACGTTGCACCCTTATTGGTACAACCGACTACATCGTATACTCCTTCCAACCTCTTTCAAGCGCCTTACAATTTAGGAGGCATTCCACTCGCCAATCCATTAGTAGATATTATCAAGATGTTGATGGATAAAATGTCCAACCTAGAGACTTCTGTTACCAGCTCACGCAACACTCTCTCGTACGAATAAATCTGCAACGAGCCCATCCATCTTTCTGTCCCTATCAGACCATATCCCAGCCAGTGGGAACTTCCTAAGTTTTCTCATTTCCAAAGCAAGGAAGACCCACAACAACACTTACAGGCATTCAGACATGCCTGTTACCTTATCGCCCACGACGATGCATTACTCTTACGCACGTTTCCCATGTCTCTCTCAGGTGCTGCACTTGACTGGTACAACTCTCTTCCTAGCCATTCCATCTTCACGTTCACTCAGTTGGCCCAGCTCTTCCTCGATCATTTCTCCATCAATATCACCAAGAAGGTCTCCATCATAGACCTCTATTCTATCCACCAGTTCGAGGATGAATCTATTGCTGATTTCGTCGCTCGGTGGAGGGGCCTTATCAATCAACTTTCATTTTCCTTACCCCAGCCTGAGCTTATTGAACTTTTCTCTCAAGCTTGCGCTAGACATATTTCTTCTACCTTGAGGGTTCAGACCTTCCGCACTGTTGATGAAGCCTTCACGATGGATCGTAAACTTGAGTTACGTGCTGTCGAGGAGAATAAAGTCAAGTTGCGGAGTAAGAATCCCAACTCCAAAACCAATGACCCCTCTTCTAAGCCTTCCTCGTCCAATCCTAAATCTAAAGCTTTGGCAAATGCTGTGGTTGTTAGATATTCTTCCTCTTCACCTTCAACTAATCAATCTAAACCATCCACATCTATGAGTGGCACTCGCTGAATTTTAGCAGAGATACATACAGCGACAGTTTACTCCACTTGGAGAATCATACGCGTCTGTGCTAGAAAAACTCATCAAACAAGGGGCCATCAATCTCCCTCAGATCTGACCACCACCACAATTTGATCCCTCACGCGCTATCCCTGTGTGGTATAGGGAAGATGACTTCTGCCACTACCACCGTGTTAAAGGTCATGACACGGGCAACTGTAAAACCCTTAAAAACAAAATCCAAGACATGTTGGAAAAGGGTGACCTCATCCTCGACAATCCTAATGCCCCTCCTAATTAGAGTATCGATATCTTTAAACAACCATTCCCTAATCATCCACCAACTCAAAACAAAGTCTAGACCTTGACTGACAATACCCATGAACATAATATTCGAACAGTCAATACGGTCTCGCCCCTCATTTCTAACCAACCTCAAGAGGTGAGTTCATCCATCAGTCCATCACATGTAGACGAACCTCTTTCTCCGGTTAGTTCTCCCTCAACTTCTCTCATTTTGGAGGATGCCTCGACCTTACCAGTACCGCCAATTTCACCATCTTCTTTCTTGCTACCCATGGAAGACCCAACCTTTCCTACTCCTCGACCACAAGTGGAGGGCACTATCATCTCTGCCCTTTATCCGCTTGAGGAGCTTCATTCTCTAGTTTCTTCTCCACCCAAGGAAGAACCTATCTCTCCTTCATCTCCAACCAAACATGAACCTGTCAAGACTTCACCATGCTTTGGGGCCGAAACTACCATACCTTCAGTCCCATAACTGTCGACATCTTCTCAAGAGCCCAAACTTCATCCCGCATCTTCTCAGCCATTTTCCCGACTAGTGGAGAGACTCGAACTTCTCCCTTCTAGGAAAGTGGAACATCAGGGATTGTGGGACCGTCTCACAGCTCTTCAACAAGCCCGGGCCCTCTCATCTCATGCTGCTAATCCTCCCATGGTAGAACCTCCTAAGACTATCAACAAAAATCAGATTTCCACCTCTAGACCATCTACATCTCCATCAACCTCATCAAAACCAAAACCCTCATCTAATCTGCCTAAACCTATCAAGTCGCTTGGCGTTCGCCCCGTCTCCAACCTCACTCATCTACAAGTGAAGGTGGACTTAAACCAAACTTCAACCAATAGTAGTCTTCAACCCAAATCACAAAAGACTGCCAAACCACAGAGGCAAATGCCTCCTCTTCCATCACTATTGCCCTCCATTTTGGGCCCGCATCCTTCAACTTTAACCAGAATCCTTTCCACTTCAACCTCTAATCAAAACCGATTGCCTCCTTTGCTTCCTTTACCGACCACTAACCTACCCTCTCCCAAAAGGGTGGTACCTCTCATGAAGAGTGTACCGTCTCCGCCTATCATCGCACCATCAACCTAGAAGGTGGTACGAAAGCCTCCTCCAACTTTGCCCAAGCAAAAGTCACCGACATCGCATACATCGATGAGTACAGACCCTTTAGTGGGCTCATACTCTTTAATCTTGCAATGACTTTTGCAAACTTCTAGCATAACTCTTCCACCCATCAAGCCTTTCCAACCTCTCGGGTCTAAACCCTCCTGGTTCGACGACACGAAGATTTGTTTATATCATCGTACACTAGGACACGACACCAAGGCTTGTTGTGCCCTCAAGGCTGTCATTCGCCGTTATCTGGAGAAAGACACTCTTCTCTTTGAGGACACTTTCGACCGACCTCTGACTCCTTCTGATAACCCTTCTACCTCTTCAAACCCATCTACATCTCATCAACTGATTACAACTCCTTCTTCACCTTCACCTCCCATCTTTGAAATCAATGCCATTCACATCACCACTAGGTCACAAAAGGACAAGGCGAAAGAAAAAGCCACCATTACTTAGACCTACCCTTTTGTCAATCCACCTCAACTGCCTAAGCCTAAGATTTCTATCCTTGGCGCGCCTCAACCTTCCTCTTCTTCTTCTTCTTTCAGACCAATCCACGACTCCATGTTGAAACAGCTTCACCAGACGCCTGTGAAGATGTCCCTCTACGATCTCATCCAAACCTCGCCCCAACATCGTCAGGCCCTCATCCAAGCCCTACAAGCAGTGGAGGTCCAACTCGAGGACCCCCAACCACTTGCTGCCCTTGTTCACTCCTTAGCCCCTATTGCCTCCATTACATTCAGCAATTCTGAGATTCCTACATCCAACACAGAAGATCAGGACGCTGCCCTCTTCATCACTGCCTATATCGATCAAACACGCATTAAACGCATTATGATTGACGGGGGCACTAGCATCAACATCATCTCCACCCATGCCTTTGATCAGTTGGCTCTTCCCAAGAATTGTGTCTCCAAAACTGACGCAATCTTGTGCTTTTTCAATGACACTACTGCCACGACCATTGGCATAGTCATCCTTCATATTCACATTGGTCCATGCACAGTCCCAGAGCTCTTCTACATCATCGAAGGAGAGTTTCAATACAACATCTTGCTGGGCTGACCCTGGATCCGTGCCATGGCCTGTGTCCCCTCCACCCTGCACCGTTGTGTAAAATTTGAGCATGACGGACAAGTCCACACCATTCCTGCTGACCCTTCACCTTTCAAAACATGCAACACCACCTACCGTCCAAATGATGTCCTCATCCCTATAAAGCCGTTAACCCCGGCACTGCCTCCATCTGCGGAAGCTTTGACCAGTTTGCAACAGGCAGTCGCCCTTACACCTCCCCTTCAAGCGACGACCACAGATCCCATGGAAGACGTCTTCCAAAGACTTTCATTGGGAGAGTATCGCTTGCTGGCTTTAGACATGTTCCAAACTCCACAAGAGTATGGACACCTTCATCACAGCCCCAGCTACGACCATCGGATAGGGATGATCATACCTTATGGTCCCCCTCACCTTCGCACTAACCTCATCTATGGGGGGCTTAATCAAGCTCCTACTGACGGTAATCCTCTTTCTTCACCCCAACCTTTCACATTAGACTTCTCATTTCTTGGCAACCTCGCCTTTGCACACACTTACCTTCACAGGTGTGCATGGAAGGGTTTTAGTTTCAGACGCTATGAGTAAGGTTCTCATCAGCCTATCCAACCACTCAATGATGACAACGCCAAGAAATGATATGGTCTGGGATATCATGACCCTACTCAAGACCCTTTAGACCTTTGTCCTGAACCAATCATTGACCAATCTCCTCCACACTCGCCTGTTTCGCCCCCTTCACCTATGGAGTCAGTGGTTTCCATTCCTCTTAGTTTTTTTTTCCATAAACACCATCCGCCTGGACCCCTTGACTTATCAACTCAATGGGGTGTCCAATTCTCTCCCTCTCATTTTTCCCAACATGATCGAAGATGAGTCAGCAACCATTCACACTGTTCATTGTGTTGACGATGATGCCATTCTTTCTTACATGGGCGCTGACGATTCTTTCATCCAGCGCTCCCTCCCTTTTGAGACCTAGGTTATGTTAAATGAATCAACCATTGACATCAACCTTCATTCTTCTGATGTTCCTTATGTCTTAAAGATTGGCCAATCTTTAGACACTCAGGAGCAGCTTGACTATACCCATTTCCTCTCTGACCATAGCAAGGCCTTTGCCTAGACTTACAGTGATATGCTTGGCATCGACCCCACCATCGTTACCCATAACATTGTCACCAAACCAGAGGCTAAGCCTGTCAGGCAAAAGCTTCGAAAGATGCATCCTTGTGTTGCCCTTCTTGTCAAAGAAGAGCTTCAACGCCTCCTTTCTATCTCCTTCATCCAACCCATCGATTATCCATAGTGGGTCTCTAACATCGTCCCAGTCACCAAGGCAACTGGGGGGATTCAGATCTGCACAAACTATCGTGACCTTAACTTAGCCTATCCTAAAGACGACTTTCCTCTTCCTAACATTGACCAGCTTGTTGATCTTACAGCCGGCCATGAGATGCTATCTCTTATGGATGGGTTTTCAAGATACAATCAAATCCTGATTGCTCCAGAAGATCAGCACAAGACTACTTTCATTACCCCATGGGGGACTTTTTGCTATTGAGTCATGCCTTTCGGCCTGAAAAATGTAGGTGCCACTTATCAGCGTGCCATGACCTACATTTTCCACGATCTCCTTCACAAAATCATGGAGGACTATGTGGATGACCTACTCGGCAAGTCCAAGCTTCACCGTGACCATCTAACCATTCTCAAAATCATCTTTTCTCATCTTCTTCAGTACAATGTTCATCTTAACCCCAAGAAATGTGTCTTTGGGGTCCTCTCTGGCAAGCTTCTCGACTTCATCATTTCCTTTTGTGGCATCGAGATAGATCCCGCCAAGATTCGCGCTATCCTCAAAATGCCTCCCCCGACCAATCTCAAGCAGCTTCGCAGTTTGCAAGGCAAGCTCTAGTCGATTTGTCATTTCATTTCACAGCTTTCTGACCGTTGCCAACCTTTTCATCATCTCCTTAAGAAGGATGTCTCTTTTACATGGGATAAGGACTGTCAAGAGGCTTTTGAAGCCCTAAAATGCTATCTGGTCTCTCCACCAGTCCTCATTCCACCTAAAGATGACCAACCCTTCTACCTTTATATCTCAGCCACTCATCATTCGTTAGGTGCCATGATCACGCACCGAGACGAGCATCACCGTGAGCAAGAAGTCTATTATATCAGCCGAACATTGGTCGACTATGAAACTCGATATACCTATATCGAGAAACTCTATTTGGCATTAGTCTTTATTGCTACTAAGCTTCGCCACTATCTTCTTAGTCATAAAACCTTTGTCATCACCCACACTGACCCTCTCAAGTACATGCACTCCAAGCCATATCAGAATCAATGTATGGCTCGGTGGCTCATGCTACTCGCTGAGTTCGATCTCGAATTCATCCAGCATAAATTTATCAAGGGGCAAACCATCACTGATCAACTAGCAAATGCCCCTCTTCCTGACAATCAACCTTCACAGTGTGAATTCCCTGATGAGTCTATCGCTGCGCTTTCCTCCGACGACACCACCTATCAGATGACTATGTTCTTTGACGGCTCCAAATGTCAACTAGGTGGGGGTGCTGGGGTTATTCTCATCCCACTCAAAGGGGAGCCCATGCCTTTGTCTTTTAAACTCAACTTTGATTGTACCAATAATATGGCCGAATACGAGGCCTTAATTTTGGGACTTCAGACCGCCCTCTCTCTCAGCATCAAGTCCATCAACATCTTCGACGACTCGCAGCTCGTCGTCAATTAGGTCAATGGTTCATACCTCTGTAAAAATGAAATTTTGTAAAGGTACAAAAACCGTGCTGACATTATCCTTGCATCTTTCGACCATTTTCTCTTGCAGACTGTTCCTCGATCCACGAATAAGTTTGCTGACACCATGGCTTCTCTTGCTTCACATATCCCATCTTCCTCATCTGCATCCAGACTTTTTGTCACGGTGCGTCGTGTGCCGTTGCCTTCATATATCTCTTCTCACATTCATCATGTCAACACTATAGACCCTAGCCCACAAGATGCTTCGTTTAAGCAACTTGTGGACTTCTTATCTCTCTCTGTCATTCCTCCCAACCTCTCTAGTAATGCACAATGAGCTTTTATCAAGCGTACCGCTCACTATACCATGCTAGGGGGTCTTCTCTATAAGCGAGGCTTCGACGGCCTCCTTCTTCACTGTCTCACCTCCACTGAAGCATCTCAAGCCATTCAACAAGTCCACGACAGGATTTGTGGCGGACATTTTAGTGAGAATTCAGTTGCCAAGCGCATCCTTCGTTTGGGCTATTATTGGCCTACCCTTCATCAAGACTGTAGCGACTATGTTCGACGTTGCATCAAGTGTCAGCAACACTCTAACTTGCTTCATCTTCCTAGTCACACCTTATAAATCACTTAGGATTTTTGTCCTTTTTCTCAGTGGGGTTTAGATCTCATCGGTGAGATTAACCCTCATTCGTCTCTTCGTCATCAATCCATCATCACAGCCACTGAATATTTCACCAAGTGGGTGGAAGCCATTCCTCTCGTCTCCACTAAAGCCGACAAGATCGTCGACTTCATCACCACCCATATCATCTGTCGTTTCGGTGTCCCTCATAAAATCATCACTGATAATGGCAAGTCCTTTAAAAACAAAATTTTCCAAACATTATGCGACTCATTCGGCATTAAACTCAGTTTTTCTTCGCCTTACTACCCACAAGCAAATGGGTAGGCCGAGGCTTCCAACAAAATTCTTACCAAAATTCTCATGAAAGTGGTCAGTGATATAGGCAGGGATTGGCACATTCACATTCCCTTCGCTTTGTGGGCTTACCACATTAGCATCCGAACCTCTACGGGAGCTACCCCTTTTTCTCTAGTGTACGGAACAGAGGCTGTCTTACCTCTCGAAGTACAGATCCCGTCTCTCCACATTTCTCTACATGATATTCTTTCCAACGATGACTTTCATCAAGATCGCTTAGCTCAACTTGAGTTACTTGACGAATGCCGTCTTGCTGCCCTTAATCATCTCCATGTCTATCAACATCGCATCAAGCGCACCTATGACAAAAATCTATGAGAATGAGATTTCAACATCGGAGACCTCATCCTCAAAGAGAATCAACACGTGACCAATATGGAGCGAAGTAAATGAGGCAAGTTTGCTCCTAATTGGCTCGGACCTTTTATTATCACGCACAAGTATGGATCAGGGACTTATTGTCTGTCTTCTCTTGATGGACGCCCAAAACCTGAGCCTCTTAATGCGTTGCATCTGCGACCATTCTACTGCTAGTCGAGTACTCATCCACTTGACACTTAACTTGAGCTCATCCCTTGAGCAATCCCCATCCTCTTAATCCTACTTCCTTTCAACCCTATTCCTCTTAACAATCCCTATAACCCTTTTATGCTGTATGGATGCTTTTGTCTTCATAAAAGGGAGCCCTTGACCTTCTATAATCTTGTCCATGACTCACATTTTTATCAAAACAAATCAAGATGTCACAATATCCATGGTCATTATATCAATATCAAAATCAAAAAGCAGACTGCTCCCTCGAAGGATAGCTATACTATCATTGCTATAATTAATAGACTGCTCCCTCGAAGGACAGCTATTCAAAAGCCTTTATATTAAACAAAAATCTAGACCACTCCCTTGAAGGATGGCTATGACTAATCTGGAAATAAACAACACTATTTTAGAAGCTTCTCGTATTGATCAGCTTCACAACTGACCACCAAGCAAATGACATCTTTTTGTGGACTTCCCGCATTGATCAGTCTGCACCTCAAAAAAAAAAAAAGAGTCATGGACTTGACTTATAGTTGTCTCAGGGTCTCCTATAAAAAGGGGCATAGTTATCTCTGCTCTTAAAATGGGTTACCCTTTTTCCTCCTCTTATCACCTGCTCAAGGGACTTCGAGCTCACTTTAATGTCAAAGTGACTCGATTACCGCTCTAACATAACTATGGTCAACGACGTCACGCATGAATGAGGCTCTTGGTTCTCATAACCCCTATCTATGCTATCTTTTTGGTCCTTGTCAATGAAAGAGCAATATGCTTTTCACTTCTTCTGCACTTTGGTCACATTCACCTTCATCACTTGTCAACTCACCTCAACTCTCTTTTCAGACCACTCCTATAGCCTATTCACTCTAGTTTCTATGGACACCAATACACATGGAAACTATCAACCCGCCGCAATTTATGTTCAGCATAAACCAATACTTGCTGAAGCATAAATAGACCTCAATTCATTTTTAGCATACATCCATCACGAATATGGAATATTGCTTGGGATGAAAGACCTCTCAACCAATGTTGCAGAATACACCATTTGGAAAAGGCTGCAACATCTCTTCTCCTCATCATTTCATCATAACCAAGACCAATCTATCAACCATTCTGACCACCTGTCTACTACTCGGACCATTTGTCTGAACTACATTGGCTTGAAGCCCTCTGACTGGGGCTATGTAGGCAGCACTCAGATGACACAACTGTCTTCTGGGGTTAGCTCAGCCACATCCTTTCATCCATCCATCCCCTTGACCAATAACCATTGGAGATCATGCCTATCTCCTCCGACCTTGACCACTTCCAAGACACTATTGCCTTGGTTATTTTTGCATGTATGCTACCTCATGACTGGTTAGCAGAATTATGCGCAGACCTTTTTGGACCCTCACAAGTATAGGATTGCACGCCGGTTGATCCGCACTACTTGTGACTTTTTCGTGTTTCTAGGAGCACTTCCTGAGCTCGGGATACTTAGAACGCGATGACCCATTTGGAGCTTCAGCTTAGATTGAGTGACCCGATCAGCAGACGACTAAATGTTGGGGCTCGGTTACTTCAATTTTGGCACTCCTCGACCCTTGACCTATGACACTTTGACCTAACCATCTCGTGCAGTGGTATGCGCGCAATCATACCTTTTGCAACGTTCACCCTCACCCCTTTTCCATCCACTCTTTGTCAAATCAGCACCTGAATCCCGATTCCCTTCCCTCGACTCCTGCTTTGAGGGGGAATACCTCATCCATAATCAGGGCAATCCATTTCCTATTTTTGTCTTGCAGTTCATTCAAACATCCAACAAGATGAAATCAACCTTATCCCACACCTGGGGCAATCACTCCTATTTTTGTCTTGCAGTTCATCCAGAACAACCAACAAGACAAAAAGGGGCAAATGTAGACACCAAAATCGTGTTGACTCCCTTGGTCATCCCCCATCTTATTCTTTTTCTCCTATTTAACCCTTGTCGATCACTTTTTCCATTAGCCTTGACCTTGGCAGCATGTAACAATGAGCGTAGAGCTAAAGCTAGACTCCATCTCCATTGTGCATCTGCAGACGACGGTCGTTACTCGGCCGATGTCACCGATGTTGGTCACTTATCGGCCGACGTCGGCAATCCTATCGACGTTGGTCACCTTTTCGTTATCCGTTATCAGTTATCATTCGGTTCCCAATTGGTTTCCTGAATGGTTATCGAACCGTCTCTCGAACCATCCCTCGCCTTCATCAGCGTCCGCCGATCAATCCAAAAATGCTGAATTAACTAATCAACCAATCGATCAAATCCTAAACTTGGACATTCATAGACTCTGGCAATCAACACTCTCACGATCAACCAACTCTGGCATCAACCAATCTGCATTTGCTTCAATCCGGCACTACACAGAGAACTTCAACTATGGCTTTCATCACGTCTTCTGACAGGTAAGTATTTTCTCTATTTATTTTCATTTCTTTCTGATTATTATTTGTTCATTATTTCTGTCATCCCAAATCTTCAAACCATAGACCCAAGTTCTGAATCTCTCCTTTACATACCTGCCCACTACCCCAATCTATAACTCTTTCCAGACTCGACTAAAACCCCTAGACTCTGTCCAAACCTGACCTTACCTTGCCCAGACCCTGTCCTGACCTTATCTCGATTCTATCAGACCCTGTCCTAACCTTGTCTAAACCTTGTCCCGATCCTGTCAAGAATATGTCCCAACTCTCCCAGACCTTCTGCAACTTATCCAGAACCTGTCTCGACCGACGCCGGTCATTGCCCCGACCGATGACGGCACCTCAACCGACGTCGGCACCTTCCCCGACCGATGATGGCACCTCAACCGACGTCAGCACCTTCCCAGACCGATGCTGGCACTATAGAGACTGACGTCGGTGACTGTGCAGAACAATGCTGCATATCAGGTACGCATTTTATTTTCTATCCTTTATGTCTATCATTTTATCTTCCATTTTATCTACTTTAGTCTAATATTCTGCTTTTTTATCAGTGGGTTGATATCCTTCTAGGAAGTCTTCGTACTTTCGGGATCGGGCGTTCGCCTGACAACCCACCATATCCTTTGACTAACATTTTTTCGTGTTTCAGTCTCTTTTTTTTCACAGGTGTCATTCCTCCACAGCCAAAGAGGAGAATCTTCCAACTCCTGATTTTGGTGCGCACAACTTTATCAGGTACTTCTGGCCTTGACCATTTCTTTTAATTTCTTATTTCTTCTTTGAATGTAGAAAGCAATTTTGCATAGAAACACTATCCTTTAATGAACTAAAATTTATACGTATAAACTACTTTAGATCAATTATGAGCAAAAGTAGGGGCAAAACCCTTCCTACAACATTTGCATCAAGACTATCTAAAGATTAATTCAACAACCTACTATAGAACATGAAGCAGGACATTATTAGTCACTTAGCTACTTAACTTTATACATTACATACATGGAAGAAGCAATAAGAAACTAAAAAAGCCTTAGTTGCCTATTGCCCTAAATGCAGAAAAAGGTGGAATGTACATGCCATTCTATGAAAGCTTAGGTAGCTAGAATAACTTAGGAGAATCCTAAAATAGTGGAGCTACATGCCATACGAGGAGATGAGAATCGAGTATTTTACATAGCCCAATAGAAACCATGGGTGAAAATATTAGGTATGCTATCAAACTCTATGTTTAAAAATTATCAATTCTCAAATAATCCTCAATATAGTTCTTAGATGAATATGCCCAAATAAAATTGGCCCCATACAAATTGGTAGCTACCCTAGAATTAGTTATGGATGTAGTAAAATGGACAACAACCTCAACTTGGGCAATTCAAAAAATAGAAATGGATATTTCCATCTAATCCATGTCAACATTAATAGAGAGGTAATCAAGGCCTTCCTCAACAAATACAACCACAAGAGTAGGTCTTAATGCCAAATACTCAACAACCTACTAGACTCACTCAATTACCTATTCAGCGTATCCCCAACCCTACCAATAAGTTGGTTTAACCAACACAATCCATCAAAATAATGCAATATCCAACATACACCTTGGATATCAATTAAGTCCAAATTTTCTCAAGATGCACTCTTCCACAACCTACCTCACCTAAAATCATAATTTTTTTGAAGAAATTGATCTACTCCATACTAATCCACAACCACCCATGGCCAATCCTGAGCTAAGTCCACTAAAAAACCAAAAATAATTTAACAATCCTCTTTTTCTAAATAGATTGAACATATCACATCCTAAATAAGAACCCAAATTTAATATCTAAAGATAACTCAAGAATATGTGCATAAAAATCCCACTCTTTCAAGAAATAAAATGTGTTCCTATCTATAATAAGTCTATTAGAGAGGTATGTTTGAAAAACTAGAAAGAAAGGACACTAAAATAGTCCAAGTTATTAGGAATCATATTTCCCCCAAAATATTCTCATCCTAGAAGTCCTGTAGTTAATGTTAGCATTCATGGCCAACCCATCTTCAATACTTTGATTTACTTGGGTGCAACCATCAACATGATGACCATAGATACCATGTAGCAACTAAAACTAACAACTCTCTATCTAACACCCATCATCCTCTAAATGAATGACATCTCAAATTTTAAGCCTAAGGGGATTATTAAATACCTGGTTATCATTGTGGAATCTTAGAGATATCCAATAGACTTTATTATCCTACATCCAAAAATTAATTTGGGAGGTTATCCTCTCATCCTTGGCCACCCATGGTTAGCCACTGTTGATGCTTTTATTTGTTGTAGGTCAGGAAATATATTAATTTCCAATGGAAATGACACCAAGAAATTGGTTCTTTATCTGCTAGCCCAACCTTCCTAGAATGATGGCCTAATGCCTTGGATTGACAACTTTGAGGAAGCTATCTCCTTGTAAACTCTTTGCACAATTGATTGGAGTCCAACTTTGTAGGCATAAGAAGAAGACATTGTCCTTACTAGTATCTTGTAAAACACCTATTGACAAGATATTGTAACCATAAAAATGTTAGAATGTACACCATGCTCTCTTTATAATACTTTCACTAAAAATGACCTTGATAAAAATTCAAGGGACATTTGGACATTCCATCAATTTATTCCCCATCAATGCATCTATGCTCTTTTAATTGCCAACATAGAAACCATGATCTATTTAACAAAGCAAGTGGACATTCTACCAAATAAACCTCTCAACATTAGCACCTCCTTAACACCCCATCAAGAAATATAGTTACTTACAATGCTAAAGAAACACACAACATTTATCTGGGACTACCATGACATAAGAGGAATACCCCCAAATTTATGCATGCATCATATTTATATTAAAGAAGAATTCAAACCTATTCACCAACCCTAATGACAAATGAATCTTACAGTTAAAGACATTATCAAAACTAAGTTTAAAAAAATCTTGGATGCAAAATTTGTTTATCCTATTTTAGATAGCCAATGGGTCTCTCCCCTAGTTATTATACCTAAGAAAGGGGAAAATCGGTGTATTTGTGTTGACTATCAAGAGTTGAATGTTGATAATAGGAAGGATCACTTTCCCTTTCCATTTATTGATCAAGTGTTTGATACATTAGCATGGAAAAAATATTTTTTGTTATTATATGGATATAGTGGTTATAATTAGATATAAATAACTCCACAAGACCAAGACAAAACCATTTTTACTTTCCCTTGGGGAACCTATGCGTATGCCATCTTACCATTTGGTCTTTGTAATTCTCCAACTACTTTTCAAAGGGTTATTTTAAGCATATTTTTTTATCTCTCCCATGACTGTGTTGAAATATGCATGGATGTTTTCACTGTCTATGGGTAGACATTTAAAGAAACTCTTACTAACTTGGAGAAAGTTCTTCAACACTACCAAGACCACTAATTATATTTGAGTAATGAAAAGTGTTTTATGCTTATGACTGAAGGGATTGTGCTAGGGAATCATATCTCTCATACTAGAATTCAAGTTAACCCAACAAAAATAAGTATCTTTAAGGATCTACCCACACTAAAGAAGCAAAAATATGTTTGAAGATTTTTAGGACATGTTGGTTATTATAGATGATTCATCAAGGACATTACCACCCCATTATTTAGATTACATACTAAGGATGTTTAATTTACTTAGACTAATGATTGTTAAACTACCTTTTAGAAACTCAAATACCTTCTCATAAAAACTCCTATTCTGAGAGGGCTTGATTAGAAGAAGCCTTTTCACATCCACATAGATGCATCTGACACCACTTTAGGAGTTATCACTAGCTAAAAATATGAATATTTGAGTTATTCAATCTATTTATGAACAAGAATCTTCAAGAGGCTAAACTCAACTATACTATAATAGATGAGGAATTTATTGCAGTCATCTATGCCATCAATAAATTTTTACACTACATTATAGATTACCAAGTATTCATCCACACAGACCATGTAATAATAAGGTATTTAATGAAATAACTTACTGTAATAGGCAGAATAATTAGATGGTTACTTTTGCTACAAGAATTTGATATTACCATTGTGGACAGACTAAGTAAGGATAATGTAGTAGAATATTTTCTATCTTGGCTGTAAAATGATGAGCATAATCTTATTATTGAATATTCCTTTCTTGATGAGCATTTATTTGCAATAACTATTCAATTACCTTGGTTCATAGACATTGCTAACTATCTTGATACAAGATCACTACCACAACATTTCTCACTTAGGGAAATAAAAATTTCATCCAACAGATCAAACATTATTCCTTGATTGTAGGATATCTCTTTATCACTAGACTAGATTCAATTATGAGATGTATCCGAGAATATGAAACTTATGACATTATCGGTGCCTACCATGATGACCCTTATGGGGATCTTTTGTTACTAAATGGACTACTATGAAATTACTTACTACCAAACATTATTGGCCTTCTTTGCATAAGGATGCCATTATGTATACCCATAGATGTGATCAATGGTAGCGTATGGAGAAAACCACTCGCCCTGATGAAATGCCATTACATCCACAACTAGTTTGGAACCTTTTGACAAATATGGACTATATTTTCTAGGTCCCATTGATCCTAAATCCAAAAACAAAGAATATAGATTGGTGTGCACTAATTATGTCACAAAATGAGTCAAGGTCATGGCCTTAACCCATGCCTGAGATGAGAAATTAGTTGAGTTTTTGTATGAATAAATCTTCACTCACTTTGGAGTACCAAGAGAAATAGTCATATACCAAGGACCATAGTTCACATTAGACCTCACAACCACCTTGGTAAAAGAATATGAAATTAGACACAAAAAGTCTACACATTACCATCCTTAGTTAAATGGTCAGGTGGAAGTTACAAATAGAGAATTCAAAATTATACTCACTAAGACTATTAGCTTGCATAGAAAATATTGGTCAACTCATCTTTTGGAAGTAGTCTAGGCTTACATAATCACTTGGAAAACCACAAATGGTTTCACCCCATATGAACTAGTTTATGGTAAAAATCATGTTATACCCATTTATTTTGAGCATAAAACATTAAAAAAAACACTTGATTTAGGTTTGGATCTTTTCCAAACTCAATAAGATAGGATCATGTAGCTGAATACACTTAATGAACTTAGAAAGGAAGAAATTAATCACACTAAAGTAGTGCAAAGATAACATGTTGGTTGGCACGACAGGAACATCAAGACTAATAATTTTCAACTAGTGACTAGGCACTCCTTTTTTACTCTAAATATAAGGATCATAAGAGAAATTTTTAGTCCAAATGGCTTAGGCCTTATGAGATCAAACAAGTTTTTGACAATAGAGTTATAAAGCTCATGACCATTAACTCTATTTGGTTGCAACTACTTGTTAATGTCCACAGGATTAATATGTACAAGAAATCATTTTCCAAGGAAACTCTCACTCATAACTTGAAGAACAACATCCATCTCTTCTTCATGAAGCAAATCAACCTGTTCTTATAGCCAAAGGGTATTTTTGTTACCCCTTCTCTAATATTTTCCAAGTGCAATAAATATTCTTATAAACAAGAACAAGCCATTCAAAATGGCTTTGTATAGGATAAATAAAATCCTACCTCTTGGGCTTCTATAATTCCAGTTGAGTTGAGACTAGCAAATATAAATTTTTTTTAGAAAATTCAGCAATGAAAACCTTCAGGCATTGTTGACAGATGTTGTATTAGAAAACTAGGTCACTTGTTGATCAACATTCATTATTAAAATAAAAAACTACATCAATAAAACTTTTATTTTCATATGTTTGTGCTAGTAGATTCATTCTTTTGGAGTAGAAAAACACTTTCCTCTTTGCTACAAAATGAAATTCTTGTTGCTGCAGGATATTTGTTATTGTTGCAGGATACTTCTTGTTACCATAAGAAACATTTCTCACTATTGTATGAATTCTTATCACTCCATCATACATTATATTTATCACAAATAATTTTTTCTTCCAATCAAAGGCCAAAACATATTAGTACACTCACATTTGCCACCTTGACTCATCATTCATGCATTAATGAAAGGCATTCTTACAATTATTAAGGTAATTTTTTATATTTATTTCATGTCATAAGTTTTAATTGTTACTAAGATGATGGGTCTTAATTATATTAAAATTATTTCATATGTTATCTTTGTTATCTTTATCATACCATCTTGAGATATCTTCTCTTTCACCGATTGATGTGACCATTGAAGCACTACTTCCAACACACCTTATCATTTACATAAATCATTTACACATGTCAGCTACATCCCTTGAGGATAAGTGACTATTTAATTTGAGGGGATTTCCTATAATTCAAATGGATTGTCTCTCTCCCAAAACAAATCACAAACATTCTACCCAAAGCTACAGAACCCTTATTATAAGAGTACAAACCCTATAACTAAAATTCCATCCTACAATATGGAAGGGGACTTGATTAAATAGTAGCTAATTGATATCTCTCCTCTATCCAATAACTTGAAAATCTTGGTTCCATTTCAAAATATAGGATGGGCCCAATATTTTGAGAGGATACATTCTCTTGATCAAGGAATTGTAGAAGAATTTGCTAGTTCATTATATAATAACTTGGCAACAATGAGAGGAATGGAAATAAATCTAACTAAAACCATCATCAGTAGAGTAAATATATTTTTATGAATAGGGGAATTATTCTAGAAGAATTTTTTTGCTGAGGTAGAGAGACAAAAATTCATTAGAGGAGATGAAATCTTGGAGACTTCAAAATAGGGCACTACAAGGTTATCATTACCAGGAAGATGGGCCAAAGTTATTATGCTCATCTTTAGATATTTCACCTATGAAGGGAGATATTCCATGCTACATGGCATTCACTTCAAATTCATGAATCATTTATAGCATGGTATTGAGATAAATGTCCCCAACTTATTACTTAACATGATCATAAAAATGGAAGAGCTATTTCAAAGAGGCAATCCCAAAGTTCTCTCTCATCATTGTTTAATTCAATTAATTGTTCAATATTGCTTAAAAAGGACTAGGCCCAATATAAGTTGGGAATATTTTTGCCAAATACCTAGAAATGTAGAAAGTAATAGTGAGGAAAATGAAGAAGAAGAGATAGAGGGAGAAGAGAAAATGGAAGTAGAAGAATAGATGGAGATAGAATAAAATAATCCTTCAACACCACAAGAACCTATAAAAGAAGATCTTCCTAAAATACCAAAATAACCTACAGAAGAAGACCTTCCCATAGCTCCAAAAGAACCCATAGAAGAAGACCTTCCTGTAGCTCCATAAGAACCTTTAGCAGAAGATCTTCCTGTAGCCACACAAGAACCTGTAGCAAGGACAAATATTGTAGAAGGGGCTTCCAAAAGCAAAGAATCTAAAATATAGAAGAGGAAACTCATTCTCCAACTTGATTTTGAGAAATCTAAAGAAGAATTTCTATCTTACCCTAAAAAGGATAGGGTCACATCTACTCCTTGTAGATTCCACAAATTAAGATAAAATATGAAAGGTAAACCAAGAACTAAACCTTCTTATATTATAGAAATTAGTGAGGAATCTAGAGAAGAACAAATTGCTAGTAGTCATGAATCACTAGAGGCATTTAGTTTTAATAGCATAGAGATTGACAAGGAAGAATGTTCTTAAGAAGATCATAAGGATACATAGAAATTAAAACATAGTATTGAAGAACTCCGATAAGAACCAATGTAGATAGAGTTATAATAAATTGAGAAACCCACCATATAATTGAAATTTCCTACTTAAGAGCAACCCCTACAGGGAATAGAGTGATTAAGGAAGAAAATAAAATATCAGTTAGGAGGAGGACTATATGTGTTCGATGTAGCAACTTATTATTTGAAACCCTCTATAGAAATCCATCCTACAACCATTATTTCAAAACCTTCTATAGCAAAAAAATAACAGGAAAACCCACAACTGCCCAAGCTATTAATAATTCCTCATCTGTGGTGTCTTCTAAATTGATGAGATGGATAGAAAATTAGCATGAAAGTTTTAGGGCAATAAAAAAGGATAATAAGAATTTTAAAGAAGAGGTTAGATTGAAATAATAAAGGATCTCCAAACTATAGTAGAACGTTAAATAACTGGATAGTCTTACTTGAGATCATTGACTGCATGCCTCTTGTAAGGGTATATTCATTTTATCTTGAGGAACAATGGCATAAGTTTAAGTTCATGTGAATTTACTATGACATGCCTTATGAATTAATCATTCCTCTCTCTTTCTTTCAATTATATAAATAAATATCACAAGAAGAACAAGCACAATTATGTTATTTCTATCTTCATAACTATGTTGTGCCTCATGATAGGGAATGAAATCCTAACCTATATGTTAGTTCTATTTTCATCATATCTTTTGAATGAGCATATGAGAGAATGAGAGATGAATAATATAGGAAAAGGAAAGGTCAAGTTAATTACTTATAAAAATAGAGTAGGCTACACTTGAGATTATGTTTACAAAATGGGATAACATTATGCTATGAAAGGAAGTCAAGGCTTGGTTTGCCAAAAATTATGATGCAACCCAATATTTATACTCAGGGTTGAGAAATTTTCTTGGACCCACATAAAAATAATCATATATAGGAAGATGGAATGAGCTCACTTCTAAGATAAAAAGTAAAGAGCCATATTCCCCTTTCAATTTAAAGGCAACATTTGATAGAGTCACAAGATATATTCTGCTTGCAAATGAAATGGGATCTCAACTATTAAGCATAAAATTATAGACCCCTCTATTTTGGTGTCATTTACCAAATTTTTAGGATAAAACTCCATTAGATGAAGCCAAGGAGGTAAAAAACTAGCAGTTGTATGAATATGACATGTATTTCATGCTCACCTATCAAGTGGTGCCATGGAGCATGTGGATTTTAGAACTATTTGTGAATTTTAAATGAGCAAGTTTGTTGCTTGAGGATGAGTAAGGTATTAATTTGGGGGGTGTGTTGATCCATAGAATTTTCATGTTTTTGTCCTCATCTATCACACTCATCCTTATTATTTATCATACTTCTGAACTACTTTACCATAAGTTTTTATCTTCAACCAACCATAATCTTGAAAATATCATTATGTTCTCATAATATTTGAATAGTCAGAACTCTATCTTGGAATCAAGTATATAATAGTTATCTTCTACTATAGAATTATTTGATCTATAATGTGTTTAAATATTTTTTGAATCAATAGGTATATAACACATACCATCATATAGTAAAGGGATCTCATCACATAGACACATCCTCTAGCCACTGAATAACCAAAGCTATAGATAAACAAAATTTGATTCCTAATTCAATCGACTTACATAAATGATAAAAAAATCCATGGAGGGTAACAAGTATGTGGTTGAAGACTTAAACATATTTGTTTTTCCTGAGGCAATATTAAAAGATTCACATGAATGGTGACCTTAGTAGAAGGAACCAATTTCTTTTATCCTATAGCTGAATGTTTCAAAGTTTAGAATGTATATTTTTTTGTATAAAATAATCTCCCATATTATATATAATTATATATATATAGGTCACAATAGGGTTGAGAGGTAGGTAGAGATCAATTAGATAAATATATCAGAAGTATATTTTATAAAATAGCTTTTATTGTAATTTCTTTGCAACAATTCTTTGTTGCATTTTGATTAATATGAATAATCATTTCTGAGTCCATTTCATTTTTGTAAGAGGAAGAATTGAATTTGGAGTCATAATTATGAATGACCCCATTTGGAAGTTTTTTAGTAACAATCCAACTTGTTAAATAACTAAGCATGTTATTTAGTTAATTTATGTGTTGTACATTTTATTTTTGAATTATGTGATTTTTAGGTTTGCATAGAATTATTTTAAGGAAGCTTCCAAAGATAAAATAAGTTTAATCATTTAATTTATGGTATTGTATGAGTGTTCAATTATAGCATTCCATCTATTACATGGTTTTTAGCATCTTAGATTGCAATTAGTAGAAGGTCAAATTAGAAGATTTAGTATGCACATATAGTGACATCATCCTATTAAGTTTATGTCTTCAGGTTGATAATTGAATGAAAGTAAAAAATACAAGTATATGGTAACTCTCCTTATTCATTTGAATCAAGATAAGTATATTTCATTGTGAATCTACTTTTAGTTAGTGCTCATCAAAATTCATATCTCTATTAGCAAAAATATGGTCAATAATTTGGGAGAGGAAGAGGTTAAGGGTAATCTAACTTCAACAAGCTTTCCAATGTGTACAATCCCAATTCTACATCTAACATAAGGGAGATGGTACTGGTGAATAACAACTTGGTGTAAAGAGAAGATTATCAATATGGATAATTCATAGATGATAATGAATTTAAATATCAAGCCTTAGTTTCTCAAGGAGGATTCACTCCTCTCCTATCAACTGAGGATGAAGTCTTAATGAAAGCAAGTCAAGGTTGGTAACCTTAAGAAGAAAGCCTCACCAACTTCCTAGTTGAGGAAAATTTTGTGCTCAACCAAGTAAATTCCATTGTAAAAAATGTAAGAGATAAGAGGAAGGATTTAGGAAGTGATATTAATGTGCCTATAAGCTCATCTAATCCTCCTACAATGTATCAAGGCATGGCTACAAGCATGTTAATCCCTAATGGTCCTACATCTTCTTCAAATTAGAACATTGGAAGGTCTGCTCAAGGTACTTAAAGTACTAAAGTTATAAAAACTTATTTGACTCTAAAAACTCAAGAGAAGGTAAGAACTTATGCTCTAAACATAGTGTATTCATTGAAGAATTCCAAGGCATCCATTTCCATTTGGGATGTCCTATATATGCCTAGCCAAAAAGAGCTCTGACAAAAATAACTATCCACTATCCTTACTAGTCCTTCACCTTCAAGAAATAGTCATGGTTATGTATCTCTTAAAAATTCCACTAATAACATTGTGGAACCATTTACCAAAGCTAATAAGCTTCCACCTTTCTACCTCACTCTCATAGTGGGTGATAAACTAGTCCATAATTGCATAGTTGATAGTGGTGCCTCTACATTAGTCATGCCCAAAGTTGTATCTAATAAGTTAGGCATAAAATATGAATCCCATAGAAAAGGATTACTTAAATTATATGGTACACCTACTAAGACAATAGGTTTGGTTAAAAACTTGAAGGTCTTCCTCCATGACTGTCCTAGTTTTCCCATCTTCAAGATGTTTTTGTGGCCCTGTTTGCTCTTTTAAAATCTATCTTTCAAGAGATTTTATAGCCAATATAGGTGGATAAATCTCAAATTATTGGTCCTTATTGGCCTTTAGAATAAGGTATGGAACCAAAGTGACCATAATAACTCATCCCCTTACTAGATTCCACATTGAACCCTATGTTGAAGTAAGCTCTAACTTGAATTTTGTTATCAATGAGAGGAAAGAGTCTAATGTGGATGATGGAGATTTTAAACATGAAGGCATATCTGACTTGTTTCTATATTAATATGGTGTAGATGATTATGAACATGATTCCTATGCATACTTTGATCAAATTGACCTTGACACCTATATCATCCATGAAGAAGCATTTTAACAAGCTAAAGTAGGTGTTGAGAGTTCTTTTTCATAAGATATTGAAGGTAATTATATGATTCATGAGAATGATGATGATATATCAAAGGAAATAATAATCAATATGGTGATAAGAATAATTTTATTTGTCTACAATTAATGAAGCTTCCCTTGATGATGACATTCATGAGGAAGAGGAGGATGAATTATGATAAATATTCAATGCCATATGTCAAGAGTTTAACTAGTTAAGTAATGTTACTTCCCATCCTAATAAGTATATAACTAATGTATTTACTAATGAGTCTAACAAGAATATTTTTGAGTGTTCCATCAAGCATGAAAGTGTATGCAAATCTATTGTTCAAGAGCCTAAAGTAAAAGAGGAGTCTCATGAGTTCAAGATAGATTTTATTGTGCTTAAAGAATATTCAATATCTCTATCTAAGGTAAAGCCACATTTAGAGGTGTTAGATCATAAATAATAGTAACTTGATGACCATATACATCAATTACATCATGGATAAGAGGATAAAAGGAATGAGGCAACTATCATCACTCATATTCTATAGTTTGAGGGGTGTTGATCAAATATGACAAAGATCAATCAAGTTGTAGTCCCAATTAAGATAATTAGAAAGCAAGAGATAACATTCCTAAAGGCTATAAATAGTCTACTTTCAGGCATGAGAAGACATACAGTTGGTAAGCTTCTTAACCATACACATAACAAGTGATTGATGATGAACATGCTTCTCATTCTAGATTACCTTAATAGAGATACCAAAATTAAAGAGGAACCATATTTGAACCTATTTGAAGTATGGTAAGGTGTTTCCACCTTAAGAGTGAGGTTTTATAAATATTAGATCAAGTGTGTCTTTCTCTCAATTGTGCGTGTATTCCATAAGTATTCTAGTTGAACACATGTTTGTTTCTTTTGGGTGTGTCTTGTTTTGATGCCATTTCTTTGTGTTTGGTGTGGTTTTAAAGGAAAATTGTGTGTCAAACTTATGTATAATGGACTCCATGGCCTAATGTATATGATTAGGCTATTGGTCTTGGCATAGCAAACATACCATCCTTAAGAAATCACCAAGAATGTTGACTATTTTGACCACAAGTCAAAATAAGTCAAGCCCCTATAGTCCAAGAATTGATGTATGGATATATTATCATGATATAGGGTGTGTCATGGTCAATTTTTTGTCATTTAATGTGTTTCTATCTTTATCATAGTCTAATTTAGTGTTTGTGTCATTTTATGTCACTTAGGGGTCATAGTTGGGTCTTAAATGAAGGTGGTATAGTTTTAAAAGATGTCAAAGTTTTCTAAAATTCCTTTCAAATAAAATATTTTTAACCCTATTAATACTTGTCATTACTAACTGAAAAACTTGTAGGTGTTAAGTGAAATCAAGAAAATAGTTAAAAGAAAGGGAGTTTTGGAAGTTATAAGACCTATGGGGGAGAGTGAAATATGGGAAAATGTCATAAAATGACACTTAAGATTATATTAATACATTTACACACTTTATATAATTTTTAAGTGCCAAAAATGAACCAAAACTATTTCTCTTCTCCATCACTCCACTAGGCATACAAAATTGGTCAACAGGTCTTCTGATGGTACAGATAGTAGGAGAGGTTCTAGGTAAAATGATATTAGTGGTGAATAGTAAAAATTTTATAATTAATTTTCATGGAAATATTTTTAAAATTTATTGCCTATGCTTTATGAACAATTCTTGAGAAGTTGACTATCTTGTTTTGCTTGCTAATCCTGACACCCTACATGTTTTGATTTTGAAAGAGCTTGTCCATATAATACAGATGATGAAATTGATTTTAGAGAATTGATACATCATTTTTTCATGGTTACAATTCTTATTTTCATGTTTTGAGTTGAGTGAAGGAGCTAAACATCTCAAATTGTAGGTTATGGTCACCTTTACCAAGTTACAAATATGATCATCAACTACAGAGGTTGTCATTTCCTGTAGTGGTATAAAATGAATGTATCATTGTATACCTTTTTTTTTCATGAAATTTCAACCATTCATCCATTCCAATATTACTCTTCGAGGCTAAAATCATGAAATTTACATTCAAAAAGGACCCACAGTCAACTTTCTGCATCATTTCATACATAGTCAAATGAACCATGGTGTATGAAGGTCCTGAGCATGGTAATGTAGATGTATTTAATATTTTAAAGGTGTTGAAAACATTATTATAGAATGAGATAATGAAATAGGATTTTCAAATGACAAATAATGGACTATGATGGCCAATCGGTCCTTAACATAGTCATGCACCATGAATGAACACCTATAGGAAGTCAACAATATTAGAATAAGGAAACTTAATCTTGTTTGAATCATTTCAAGGTTTTAAATATATATTTAAAGATGTTGAGATATCTTATAACTGATTAGAGGCCCATACATTATACAAATTTACTATCTCACCTTCACTTCCCTTGTTTATAACTGTACGTACACCTATAGGTGGCTCTCACAAAGACTTAAAGGTGTTATATGGAGGAGTTCGACATGTTTTAAGATCCTCAAAAGGGTTGATGATGTTGAATAGACTATGAAAATTATGATTAAGGCCATATATTTTTAGGCAAATTTAATAAGTCACTTCAAATGAGGAAATATGAGTTCAAGGACCTATTTCCCTAAAAACCCCAAAATAGAGCTCTAGCCACTTTTGATGTTATCACATAATAAAGAAACATGAAGTCTAGGTGAAGTTTAATGAATCCATATTATATCCCTAATATAAGGTAACAAATTTCAAATGATACTGAGAGATTTGGCCAATAGGTTTCCATACTAGAAGGCTTCAAACATATGCATTGTTCACTACAAACTTTTGGCATTTACTATAGTGATTGGGACTTTAAATGACTCTACAGTCTAAGGTGGTAGTATAGAAAGATGCATCCATGTTAAGTGGTCATATTGAGTTGGGAGGAATACTAATGTTTCAAATGACATTAAGAGTAATGAAATTATAAGGTTGTGACCTAGATCACCACCTACAGGTGTGCCTTTCCCTTAAGAATGGTCAACTACAGTTAACTGTAAACTCCTACAAGTCTATGGTGTGAAGTTAGATATGGAAACAAGTACACATAAGTAATTTCAAGTTGGTAATGCCTTAAAATACATAAAAATATAACTGTTTACCATTTTACATAGGTTTTAAAGAGTTGTAAGTTCATCTACAAGACCCCTATTTCTCTAAGGGTGACCATCTACACCTTGATTGTAGATGATAGTGCACTAGAAGAATGACTATCCTAAGATTAATATGAAATATGCATGATGTGGTAAAACCTAGTGACTATTAAGTGTCCATGGAATTTAATAATGGTCTAAAGGTATTGTAAAAGGGTTTAAAATACAAAGTTCACCTACAATCAAGTTCCTCTCTAAAGAGAAACACAGTCACAATCAACTTGCAGTCTTGTCTAACCTAGTGCAAGGTATATAATGAAGGGTTAGGAAAAGTTGTGAAGTGATAATAGGTGTGAGAACACCAAAATATTGATGATATATACTTAATGAGACTCTCATAGCATGTAAACAAAGGAAAGAGGGTTTCTAGCATAATAACCTATAGGTCATGCATAAAACCTTGCATAGTCATCATGCTAGAAGTATTCCTTAGGTTTTATGAGATTTGAAAGGGTAATTGATGTGATCAAGTCATTAAAATAGGTACAAAACCTATCCATAACTTGGATAATCCTGTTATACACTCCTTTTGTATGGGTAAATAGGGGATATACCTTTGTTCTATCTCAAGCAAAGGGAACTCCCAAAGAGGTGTAACTTGTAGGTTTAGCAAAAAAAGGGAAGGAAATGAGTTAAAAGCCTAAGGAAACATTGAAATAAGATGTTGATAGCTTATTTAAACATGGAGTAACATGTATAAATCCTCATAGGTGATATAAGTATAATCTGATGGACTAAACCTACATGGTGCAATCAAATCTCTACTAGGCCTAATCTAGGCCCAATGCCTAAATCCATTTATAACAATAAATAAACATTACAAAACATTCGTTGCTAAGGAATTGATTAGAATATGAAGAAAGGGAGGTATCCAGGAGGTATAGAATGACTTGGGAGATGATTGTAAATTGTAGATGACTCTCCAGGGATCCTTCCCATTAATTTGAGTTCTATCTTACTTGTATAAATAGGGTGGAAATGGATTTTATTGAAAGTTGTATGTGTTTTGTAGGTATAGAAGGGTTTAAAAATGTGAAAATAAATTTCATAGGTATAATGGTAATTAATCCAACTCATCATGTTCATTTTTTTCCTTAGATAAGATCAAAAGTGCCCTTATTAATATCTTCATCTCAGCCAGTCCAAAATGGCATAGTGAACAAGGAATGACCATCAAGTGAGAAGGTGAAAACTCCAAGAGGGAGGAATTCTACAGTCTTATTGATTAATCTAATAACATGAGGGTTTTTTTAAAATTTCATAAACTCACCTATATGGACTGGTTTGGGAAACTAGAGCACATCTTGGTGTCAAGTGTGAAGGGTGAGTGAAAGAGGAGTCATTATGACTGTAGGCAGTGATAACTCATGTTTAAAATAATGTAAATTATTAGGGACATATCCAATGCATGTTGGGGATTTTTTATAACCCCCAATTTATATTTAAATCATCTCATCTATCCCTAGTTTTCTATGGAGCACACATGGAGGGTCAAATGATGAAGTCAATTTCTAGGCAAGCAAATGAAGAGTCCTATGCCACATTTTAGAAGTTATATGCTTTGAGGGACATTTATCCAAGTAGACCTTACATGGTAAGTTCTATATTAATTTCTCATACATATTCAACTACCTATCTCAACTTTAAAATTGGTTTAAGGACTCTTAGACTTCATTCTCTTCTCTCCTCTCTCAAATTCTATAATTAGTAGCCATTTTAGATCTTGTATTCTAATTCCACTCCTTGTATGGAAAAACCCTGCTAGTTTTGACATTGTACTTTTAATTTAAACAATAAATACAATCTAGTTTGAGTTAATATATCATATTTTCAAAGTGTGTGAAGAGATGTGTAGTGAATAGTTAAGAGATATTCATCTATCATTGCTTTCTCTATATCCTTTCATGTTTGATGCAAGGTATTCCACTCTAGCAGGTCATACGAAGTGTTTTCAAGTGTATAGGTCTATTTTCAAGTGTAAAATTGGAGTTAGTGTTTAAAAATGATCTTTGGTTCATTTACCTTGGATATTATTCATGCATATCACCTCCTTATTTAAATACTAATGTTGGAGAATTTTAGGACTTTGAAGCTAATGTTGTAGGTCTTATTTCTTATTGAAATGAGTATGGTGTTCTTGTGGAAATACTTATGGTGTATCACCCCCTTAGAGGATATTTATTGCATGCATACTTATATCCCTTTTCCACACAAACAAATAGTTAGTTTAGATGATAAGCACTTTAAGGTAAATTTAGGAAGCTAGCCCTTAAACCTAGAGGTCTACTTCTACTATAGGTAAACCCACATACCTATAAGTATTCCCACATTGCCCAAATCTAGATGAGGCTTGAAAAAACTCCTCTAGGGTGAAATATTTTGTGACAATAATCACTATCTTTAATTCCAAAACCAAAATCAATATAACCATAAGTGTGAGATTCATCTATTTTAGGACTAAAAAAATAACCCATGGTATTAGAAAGATTTACCTAATGATCCTACCAATCACAAACAAGGAATTGTTTTAATTGAGGATTGATGACAATGAGTTTAGGAATAAAAGGTTCAATAACTACTAATTCATGAAGATTTAGATCATATGAGATAGGATTATGCATTATTTGATCTCCCACTTTTTCTTTTAACATGTGTTAGGAATGGTGAACAAGCATTCCAACCCAAGATTAAGAAGTGATACATCCAAGAACATCATACACGAAGCTGAAAACCATTGATTTTAAAACAATACAATTCAAATATTATTTATAAATATGATATGCTAGTACAAAGGAAATCTCTTGCATAAATAGGCAAGGCAAAACATAAAACTAGCCTGATTGGCCAATGTGGGATAAATCCTCACATAAGAAAAATTTATTACAAGATGAAATAAATAGCCAATATACTATAAAACATGATAAATACATACTATAACACCTCCCCTCAAGTGAAGCTATGGGTTAAAAAATCCAAAAAATAAATAGTGGCATATCCACAGTATGAGTCCCAAAAATAAGGCCTGATAAGGTACTCATTTACAATATGTATCCATGAAATGAAGAAGGAAGATGTCCTCAAAAACACCCCCTAATAAAAACTTATAAAACCCCAATAATGATATGAAACTCAAGGAAATGAGGTGATGAAAAAATCTTTGTGAAAATATCTGCAACCTACTACTGAGTCATAATGTACTCTAAGTTAAGAAATCCATCCTGAATGTGTTGATGAATGAAGTACACATGTACCTAAATGTGATTGGTCTATTGATTCTCAAATGGGTTGTGATATATATGAATTACACTTTGGTTGTCACACTAAACTAAAATGGGTGAATATTACATGAATCTAAACTCTATCAATAACTAAAGAAGCTAAATTATATGTTGATTCATTTGTAACTGCTACCATATACTCATCATTTGTAGATTATAGTGTAATAGACTTCTAATTTTTGCACAACCAAGAAATAGGTGAATAACTAAGACAAAATATGTATCCATAAGGGGAATTCCTATCATCAAGAGAACCTACCTAATTTGAATCACTATATATAACCAACTGAGTTAAACCCCTGGTAGTGTAATCCAATATGAGTAGTGCATTGTAGATATCATAAAATCCTCTTGGCATCCCACCAATGACTATCATGAGGGTCACATGTAAACCTAGATATAAGAATAAATATAAATGAAATGTTGGGGTGAGTATGGGTCAAATGCATAAGACTCCCAACCATCTACCTATACAATGTAGGATTAAAAAGTGGAGTAGTATAAGAGGTAGTGAGATTCAATCTAGAATAAAAAGTAGAAGGATTTGGCTTGCAATCAACCATGCTAAAAATGATGAAGAAGATCAAGGGTATACTTATATTGAATCTGATAAATCCCTGTATCTAACTATGAAATATATTAACTAATGAATAAATGTAGAAGTCTAAGGTTTATCATGTTAAAAAATGTTAAAAGTGCCTACTGAATAGTCTAAATCTAAGATGAGGAGTTGCCTGTGAGAAGTATATCATCAACATACAAGATTAAAATAACAATGTCCTCCCCAATACATTAAATATACATTATAAGATCAGAGTGGCAATGAACAAAGCCAAAGGAGAGAAGAAATGAATCCATCTTCTCATACTAAGCCCAAGGGGCCTATTTGAGACCTAAAGAGACATCTTAAGTTGACAAACAAGAGAAGAATCATGAACAAACCTAGTAGGTTACTCTATATATTTTTTCTCATGCAAGTCTCCATGCAAGAAATCACTCTTAACATCCATATGATATACTATCCAACCCTATGATTCAACAAGATAAATTACAAGGTGGACATAATCCATCTTGGTAATGGGTACAAAATTCTTAGAGTAGTCAATACCTTCGACCTAAGATAATCCATTTGCAAAAAGACATGCCTTATACTTATTAATAGACCCATTAGGTGCATACTTAGAGTGGTAAATCCATTTTCACCTAAACAAATTTTTTACCTTATGAAGAATGAACAAATCTCAAGTGTGATTCTTCATCAATGAAGAATACTCATCTATCATCATATCATCCCACTCTTGTATCCTATGATCTAATTAAAAATACTATGGATCCCTAGAGAATGCCTTACACAATAGTTTAGTACCCATATAATGTTTACGATGATGTAGAGTAGGTAGAAGATCTTATATGGATGGTGTTGCCTTAGAAAATGTAGTATGATCCCACCTAGGCATAGTGACAACATTAGTGTGAACAAGAGCCTCATATTCTATAACCTCCTAAATAATCTCCTAAATTGTATCCTGCAAGAATGAATCTTGGAGAGGAGGTGAATCTAAAGAAGATGAAGAGTCATGAGATGTGAAATGTTCATAAAAATATACATGTGTTCAAAAATGAACACCATGAGTATCAGGATCTAAAATATGATAATCTCTCATGTCCTCACAATACCCTAAAAAAATCAAATTTTTGCTCTTCTTATCCAATGCTTTTCTTTTTTTATTTGGTAAAAATTCCCAAGAAAGGCTTCTAAAGACTATGAAACATGAGACATCAGGGTTGGTTCTAAAACAAGCCTTCACTAGAGCCATATGCCTAAGCACTCAATCTGGTGTGTATTTTTAAATGTAGTTCACACAATTAACTACCTCTACCTAATAGATAAGAGGTAAATCCCATGAATGCATCATGTAGTTAGCCATCTCCTTTAAATTTTGGTTCTTTATTTATGCTAATCCATTCTATTGTAGAGTATGTGCAATATATTATTGGTGAACAATACCATGGGCTACCAAAAAATTATATAACTATCGACTGAAGTACTCTCCCCCATTATCTATATGAAGTTTCTTGATGCAACCCAAATACTATTTCTTGACTAAAGCCTTAAAGAATTTGAAGTGAGAAAATACATCACTATTATACTTGAGAAAATAAAGTCAAGTATAACTCGATAAATTATCAATGCAGGTAAGTGCATACTTATCTCCATTGAAAGGAGTAAGAAATACCATCAAAACACTATGCAAAAGCTTAAGTGGTGAAGAAGCTCTCATGGACATACCTTTAGGAAACATATCTTGGTGTTGTTTCCCCAATGCATAATCAGGGCAAACTCTATCAAGATATGAAACTATAGAAAGACCCTCTACCATATTATGAGTGCTCAACCCCAAATATCTATAGTTTAGGTGTCCAAATATCTCATGCCAAAATTGACTCTCAAAATATACATGAGAAACTAAACACATCCCTATAGGAGGAGTATCATAGAAAACCTCAAAATAGTAAAGTTGAGAACTATGATCAACAACACCTTGTTTAATAAGTGAGTTTGGCTCTAACAAAGATCAAAATTTAGAACCTTGTGGTGTGAAATTCACTATCTTGCCCTAACCAGAATGGTAAATCTAATAAACTAAAAGTAGATTGGTGTTGATGTCTAGAATATATAATGCATCATTAATGTAGTCACCATCTAGTTATATGTCACCCTTCCCATTAATATAAATAAAGGAAAAATATCCAACCTCGATATTGGAAGTAAAACTCAAACTAAGAGATATAAAGGACTCTTTGGAAGATGTCATATAGTGTGAAACACCAAAATATAGAACCCAACTATCTAAAATAGGTAATGTGATCTCTGGACAGCATTAAGTGTTTTATCATGCTCTTAACATGGAGAAGTGGTGGAGATATAAATCTTGTGTTTCCTAACATCATTCTCTAAGGATTGAATTATCTTGAAACACCTAGACTCTTCATGACCAGTCCCCCCACAATAGGAGAAAGATAAGTTAGACTCATTATTGGATTTGAAAGATGGTTTAAGTTTAGATGTAGTAATGTTGGGATTAGGTGAATTTTGAGATGGAGTGTTCTTATTCTTACTCTTATTTTTTCACTTAGTCTTGGGATATTATTCAAATAATGATTTTGGAGAGTTGGAAGACTCAAGGTAGGCAATTTGGATTCCTTCCTAGTAAGTCTCTCACAAAACAACTCTAGATCTAGAATTTTGAATGTGACACCTAAGGCATCCAGACTAGAGAAAAAAGTAGATGCAAAGATTTGGAATGGGCGACTCATCAAGTACATAAAATCTTCATCCTTTTTATATTATCCACTCCCCTTAAAATATGTCAACAAATACTTAAACCTAGTGAGGTAGTCTAAAATGGAGGCAAAGTTATCCAAATTTAGTGAAGTAAGCTCCACTTCAAGCTGCATAGATCATAAGTGATCTAATTTCAAAAATAAACCCTTTAACTTAGTCCACATTTTGAATGGATAATCACACCCATAAAATAAAACAAAAGAATATCACTCACATAACCTCCAATCAAGCCCATACATTCTTCAAACTTAAATTGGTGATAAATTTTTCAAATTCATGTGTAAACTATGGTTGTGTTTTATTTATTAGGGACCATAATCCTTTGTGATTTATGATTGTTTACATTTGAGGTCTCTATGTATGATAATTATGTGTGTCAAATAATCATAATGGTCAACACTAGAAGTAGAATCCATGCTAACAAATCACCAAAGAACATAAAGACTTTAAAAGGGTGCATAAAATGAACACTGAGATAACCCCCCAAAAAATTGTATTAAGGACCACCCTACCCCCCACCCCCCCTAATTTGACACTTTATACAAGTAGTAAATTTTTAAAAATTAATGACACCAATAGATAGAGAATCAAAAACCATGCACTTTTGAAAAAAATGAACTCAAATCTGAGTTATGGTTCAAAAGTTATTGATGTTACGATTTCCCATAAAATGGGTCATACCACTAAAAAAACACTACAAATTGGTTTTTGTGACCAAATCAAAAGAAAATAGTTGTACAAGTAATAATTGGAACCAAAATTGAACCATAGAATCAAAAATTCCAACCAATGTGAAAAATAATCCTCTTGGTTATCGCTATACTTACACAAGCAAATGATGCTTCTTCTTGAGGCAAAAATTTAGCCTTGTAAAAGAAAAAAATGAATAAAGATGCTATTTTGAGAGGAAATAAAAAGTTATTTACTATTATTTTTAGCTCTAGATCTAAAATAAGGATGCCACAATATTTATACAACAAAGATGACAAAAAAATAACAATATTTTTGCCAAAAGAAGGATGCCATACTAGGTTTTTCTTCCAAATGCAAGCAGATTTGAAATGCAATAGTGAATCTTCTTCTCCAATGCCTAGCTAAGATTAAGATGACTCAAATCTTTGTTATACTTCCACTTAGTAGGTTTGAATGAAAAATCAATAAAAAAGATAGAAAATAAGGTGCTAAATCTAAAAAAAATCATATAAGACAAAAGTGTAGTGGCATTTTAATCCAATGCCTAACTATATAAAATGCCTTGTTTCTTGTATTAGATCTAAATGCAATAGTCTAAAAAGAAAATTATCAATGTAAATATGGTAAACAAGGCTTAAAAAACTCTAATGCCTAGCCACTAAGTATATCTCAATGCCAAAAATAAAGAATTTCAATGCCACATTTCAAATTTTGATCTCATACAAGCACCAAAGCTAGGAATTCCAATGTTAAGGTTAAAACAAGATATATTAATCTTTTCAATGCCAAATGAATCAATATAATACAATGAAAATCTAAAATATGAAATAAAAAAAATGCCTTTCTTTGTCGTGTACAAGCACCACTTTTTAGAAAATGATGCCTAAAAGTAGAGAATCAACTCCTTTGATATCTTATAATTGCGTCTCTCTCCTTACCTTCAACATCTTCCTCTACCAAACTAAAAATTTGACACCAAGGTTAAAACAAGATTTTCAAATTAAGATGCCTTTCTTAAGAAACAAAATCCCAGTTGAAGCATTCAACACCTCTCTCCTTAGCAAATCTGGGATGCCAAAATAAAACTTGGTAGATCTAAAATGCTAAATTAGATTTCTCCTCCTACAAAAAGTACACCTCTTATACTTTGGAATATATCCATTAGGAAAAAAAATATTCAAAAGCAAAAAAATATTTGAAAAGTATTGAAAAGAGGTACCAAGATCTCCTCTAGTTCCTCTTTGCCTTCCCTCCAAGAAGAGGGGCACCAAGATCTCCTTCGCTTCCTCTCTACCTTCCCTTAAAGCATAAAAAACATGCAATTTCTTCAAACCTTTAATGAAAGTGTCTGATCTATAAGAGGGAAAGAAAAAATGTTGAGGATTTGTGACAAGGGAAGAAGTAGTGGCAAGAGAAATGGAAAATTTTGAAGTAAATTTGCAACAATGTGGATGGGAGAAACACCTCAAATCTTTGGTACCATGTTAGGAATGATGAAAAAACATTCCAACACAAGATTCATATGTGATAACTCTAAGAACATCACACATAAATATGTAGATAATTGATTGAAAAACAATGCAATGCAAATGTTATTCAAAAATATGATATGTTAATACAAAGGAAAGCTATTGCATAAATAGGCAAGGTGAAACATAGAAATAGCTTAATTGGCTAATGTGGGATGAATACTCACATAGGAAAAACTAATTACATGATGAAATAGATAGCTAATACACTAGAAACTGTGAGAAATACAAGAAATACATACTCTACTAATATGTTGATTGGACCCTTATAAATTTAAGACCTCATATTTGATATAATTATTTGAAGTGCATTCAGGTTTTTATCACAACTTTCAAATTTTCTTAATGGTATAATACATTCCTATATTTCACTTATGTCATAGTTTGGATGGATATTATATTTACTATTAACTTTCTCATACTACATTTCTTACTTTATAATGATTATAAGGTTTTGATCATTTTGATCATTGGGTGTAATATTCAATAGAGAGGTTGGGTCATTCACTTGGTCTCCAAATTATAGAAGAAATTTATTTTCAAGACTAACACTACTAATGATGTAATTATTTTCCAAACTTAAAAACTAGTCATATGCTCCTTCTTCTAGAGTGAATGGAAATAGTCTACAGGCTACATCCTCATATTTGACATTTAAAATGTGTATAACATCCCTATAAGTAATAAGGTGTTCCTAAGATATTTTATTGTCATTGCTTAAAAATATAGGAAGGAATTAAAATGGTTTATCATGAAATTCATGTAGAATGCTTGTAATTTTTATGGTTGACTTTCAAAGCCAAGCCACATCTCTAATGGTTTTATCTCTATTTAAGTTTCAACTTGTGAAACAAATGGGGAAAGAACCTAAATCTAGACCTTGTGATCCATGTAATGGGGTCAAAAATGATTTTAGATAAACAAAATAAATGGATAACTAATAAGACATCTCAAAAAAATGGTAAATTCCAATTAAAATATTCTCAGCATGACCTTCTTTCTAGTGCCAACTATTGTTCACTCTAAAATCCTTCTCCCAAGATAGTTATGAGGTTAAGCGTCAGAGAAAAGAAGGTAGAGGACAATAAGGGACACACATCCTCCATTTTAGGATTGAAAACTAGATCAATATAGGGCATGGTTTTGGGTATGTGGCTCCATGATGTAACCTATTGGGAATAGCCTCTAAGAGGGGGGACTGCTACCACTAGAATCTCACTATTGTGTTTGAATAGAAATATTACTTGTTTGGCCTTTATCTTGAACTACTTGTATTTATTTTTACCAATTTATAAAATAAGGGAAGGGTATATTATCCTTAATAAAAAACATAAAAATAGGTAAAAGAATGGAAGAAAAGGGGATTTATAATTATGATAATGCTAATGATTTAAGAGATGCAATATGACAAGTCATAGTTATACCACTATGTGCCTAGTTTAACAATTGTAAAAAAAATTAAAACACAATGGGAAAGATTCTAGGGATGAATTATGAATGTAAAACTCAAGAATTATTCACTAAATTTAAACAGACAAAATATCTATAGTTATTGCACACAAAACTTTCATATTGCTTTATAGCTACAAGCACATAAAGCAAAGAGTGTTCTAAGTGAAATGAAAAGAATTCAAAAGAAAACTAGACTAGTTGCTCTACAATATAAATACTAGATTCAATTACATAACAATGAATAAACCAAATCTTTGACACAATCATAGACTCAAAACAGGAACTAGTGGAAAACATTCAGTGAGCAGAAGATAAAGTCTCAACAAGTAAAATTTCACTTATAGTTTTGACAAAGTTTAGTTACACAAAGTGTTAACCACTTTATAATGGGAAATAATGTATCATATACAAATATATTTATCCATGAATCTTTATCAACCCACTACTAGGGTGGTTATAACATTAAATTATTACTTGGGAATGTAATTGAGATTTTGATAGATATGTTGGCTTGAACATGAATTATAGTTAGGAGCCACACCTCTTTAAGGCAAATTTTTTTTGTTATGTTAGTAATCTCTTCTAACTCCTTATCATGTGCATGCCTTTTGATGAATCACACCATATTAATTTATTTTCATTCAATTACAATGGCTAGTAATAATTATATTTAAATATTGGTGGTATATTGTCATTAGGATTTTTTTGAGATTGCCATTCCACCATGACTTGCAC
Organism: Torreya grandis; assembly: GCA_037957365.1. NCBI lineage: Eukaryota > Viridiplantae > Streptophyta > Pinopsida > Cupressales > Taxaceae > Torreya > Torreya grandis. The sequence goes on from JARHVA010001107.1 coordinate 1,927,155, forward strand.
AAACTTCTACATTTAATTTTAGAGGTTGATTAAATGAAAGATCCATCCGTAGCTTGATTTTAGGGCTCATGGATAAATTTAACTCTTTAATATCATGAAACCTATTGCTTATAGGTATTTTAGTTGGTAAGAAATCAACTTTATTTTGATTATAATATTTATACTTTATACATAACCCTTTTAGAACTTTTGACAATTTTGATGGTCAGATGGATTCTCAAACTAAAGCCAGTATCTTTCTAACATCATTTTCAGCATGTAATCTCTTGGTGGATTAATTTAATATGTTTATTCCTCACTTAATCATTACTCATCTTGGGATACAATATGTCTTAATTTTACCCTAGCTACAACATAGCAGGATGTTACCACATGGTGACATCCTATTGACCTAGAGCTCAGATGTGTATTGGGACTATACAGACTACCCCAAGGTAGTGACTCACTGGGATCATTATAATTGGTGAAATATTTATAATTTGATCATATGGAGGCCTACTAAATTATATGAAATTCTCCAATGTAGTGGGTTACCAAGATTGTGCCACATGGCACAATCTTGTTAGTCCACTCACCTGAAGGCCTGTTGAATTGTTTAAGTCCTATGGAGTGGTTAGAAAGCCACCATGTGGATTTGGGAGAGATTACCAAAAATTGACTTTAAGTGTCTAAATGATTTTTATATTGGGTCAGGGCTATCAAGGGTTGTGAAAGGGTGTCACGTGGCATGAGAAATGATTTAGGTACCTATGGGAAATGATAAAGAGTGTAGTCAGCATTTGCCATTCAGAATATAACTTTTAAGAAATTTAAATCAAAATGGCTAAGTATTCTTCATAATAAATGTGATAAGGAAGATAATATTAGTGAAAATAGATACATTTTCAAAGTATATTATGACCATTTCTAAAATTGACTAAGGCAAAATCTGAATATAAGCAAACATGTAGCCAAATTTACTATGAAAAATAGAATCATTAATTATATTTCCAAAATAAAGCCATAAAAAATGTCCCAAAATATTATATAAACTTTCCAAAATCTTAGATCCAACATTAAAAAAGATTAATATTCAATAATTTTATCATGGATTAAATCTTGATAGGTTTTAAATGAACCTACAAGTTTAGACTTTGATCTTTTAGATGAAATCTTAGACTGATCTGAATGAAATGATAAAATGTATTAGAAACATGCATGAAAAATTATTTTTAGTTTAACATCTATCAAATTTCCAATCAAGAAAGGGCTTAAGGAAAGACATTCAAAGAAATCTAAAGAGGTCCTCAAGACTAGGTAAATCAAGATTTTACTTAAAATAAAAAGGGTCCCTATTTTTAGTCTATAAATGGGGCATGTTAGTTAAATAAAAATAACACAGGTTGTGAAAGAACTATAAACATATATCTTATATTGACATGAATCCTCAATAATGAAGATAGAGTCATCACGTAAACATGTGGTTAAAGGATGCACATTTGATAAAGGTGCCTTAACAAGTACTTTCCCTTTGATGTCTTTTTTATTATTATATTCAATGTCAAACTCACTAAGTAGCATAATAAATTTGGCCATACAACATGTAAATGTTGATTTATATAGGAGATATTTGAGGGGATCAACCTTTACAATGATAATGATCTTATCATTTAGCATATACTTACATAACTTATGCAATATAAAGACTAATACTAAACATGACTTTTTAATTGGTGTATAGTTGTGTTCAAAGACAATTAATGTTATACCTATTATCATTAAAATTTTCACCCTTGAAGATTTTTTTCAAGCTTTCTCACTTAAGTGATAACATGGGAACAATTCTAGGCTGTGGGTGACCAAAAAAGTGGATTGAACCTATAGATTAGAGCTACCTCCCTTGATGCCTCACTTAAGAACTATAAACAAAGATACTAATTGTAATGGAAAAGGAGAGATAATTGAAATAAAAATAAATTATGGAGGTGGTGCACTAAATTATTGACCACTAACACACATGTAAATGTGTAATGAACATAGAATTGATCCATTCATACATTACTCCTAATCTGCTCCTCTTATATCAATATGTCAATATAAAGGTGGTAGATGATGATTAGGAAATGAGGGATGATTTTAAAGAGGTTTAAAAGACACTAATGGAATATTTCCTCAATTAACCTTCACAATTCTACTTAAAAACTTCATATGACCTACAAGATTGAGTTCAAACTACATATAGGTGAGAGAATGAGACAATTCAAGGAGAACTAAATCAACACTAGAAAAGATAAATCATTCATGCTTAAACACTAAATTACAATCATAAGAGAAGCCAAAACTATATTATAAATTTTTTAAATATATTACAAAAGGATTAGGGCTTTGCCATACTCAATTGGAGGATACATTCAATTCCAAAATAATACATATATATAAGAGTGTGAGAAGAAGAGAGAGGAGAAGTGTAGGAGAGGCACATGATAAGTGTCATCTCATGAGGAAATAAGTTACAAGAATAAAATTTAAAATTAGGTAGTTATGAATCTCTCCTCAATGTGTTTAAACTTGATATGTTGTTAATATTCATTAATGGTGGTGTGTAATGACTCTTCACCTTATAAGATGACTCATCAAAGTTATTCATGAAACTATCCATTCTATTTTTAGGAGTTACAAGTCTATGTCTTGACATGTGTCACTCTTGATTATGCTTCTTAGAATCTTCCCATGCCATCCTTGGCCAATTAAATGTTTCTCTCATCTTGATGAGGTTGAGGCTCAAGATTCAAGCTTCTTCAAACTAATAAGACCTTACATTTCATTGAGAAGCTTATTTGATTAAAATGGAGACCATAATAATGTCTCTTTTTCTACCTTAGGCCTAGTATTTTGCTTTAAGACTATTATCACAGCTTGAAAAATTGTAAAACACCATGTATGGGATCATTCCATCCTTTTTCAATCTCAAAACTATCTCCAAGACTGATCCAAAAGTGCATTAGGTCTGTTAGGAACTATTAATGGCATATTTGTTTAACACTAAGTGTTTTGAAACCTCTAAATGGTGTTTTAATAATTATACACCTTCATATAAGTATTTATAATCATCTCAAACTATATTTTCTAGTCATGGATGATTTAATGGGATCTTATTAGGTTGCACCTAGTCAAATTTCACGAAAAGCCATCAAAACCTACATTTCTAGGCATGCAACAGCCATTTATAAGCATATTTCCATACCATGTCAACCAACATGTGCCATAAAAATTCCCATTAAGGTACCCATGATACCTATAGAGGCCACCCTAATCATTTCAAATCCAAAAAAATGCATTTGAAGTCATTTGAGGAGAAAACAGAGTCATTAGGTCATTAGTAGGGTTTGAGGTGTGTAACCTTACTAAGGATAGTTCATAAATATTAGGACCTTAATATCTTGAATAATACTAAAATTGGGAGGGAATATGCTACATAAACAACTAGTAACACCATTGTCTCCCATTCATCTCTTCATGTGATTTCACATGTAATGAAAATAACCTTCTTAGTCATACAAGTATGTTTGTGCATTTAAAGAGGGTTATTTGAGAAAAAATTCATCAAATGGTTTATTTTTGGTCTCAAAAACCTAATTAAGGTTTTTGAAATCCTATATCAGTTTTCAAATTATATTTTCATCCATATTACTCTTAAAACCATTTGCAACCTTCATAAGCTCATGGTTAGGGTTTAGGAGCAACCTTGTGTTAGTGACCCTAATAGTCCTTGATTAGCCTTTTATTCATTGAGAAAGGATTTAAAAACTTGTAGGATCATCCATAAATTTGTCCCCCATATATTATAATTATTAATTATTCAAATTCATCTAGAACAAGCAAACTTTATTCACTTTTTTGCATACAGGCCTGTAGGTGTGCATTAGGCTTGTTAACTATAATTTTAAGAATGGAACACCTCTCTATTTGGTTTTGACTATCCATATTGTTTTCATAAAATATTTAACCACATAATAGGTTTTTCAATCCTACTCTAATATTTTGGAAGCATTATAATACATCTAGGTATGTGGGTTTACCTATAGTAGAAGTCAAACTCTAGGTTTAAGGGCTAGCACCTTGAATTTGTCTTGAAGTGTTTATCACCTACCTAACCGATTACTTGTGGGAAAAGGGAAAAAATTTGCATTACATAAATATAATTAAGGGGGTGATACACTATAAGTATTTACACAAGACCATCATACTTATTTCACTAAGAAACAAGACCTACAATAATAGCTTCAAAATCTAGAATGCTCTAACATTAGTATTTCAATATGGAGGTGATATGCATGAAGAATATATAATGTAAGTGAACCATAGAATATTTTAAGACACTAAGGCTATGTTTACAGTTTAAAATAAACCCATAAACTTGAAAACACTTCATACAACTTGCTAGAGTGAAACAACTTACCCCAAACATGGAAGGATTGAGAGAAAGCAAGGTGATTTAACCATTTTTGGAATATGGTGTATTATTCCTAATTTAATTAAGCGTTTATATTGATAAATTAGTAAATAATATGCAAAAAATAATCTAATTATTTGTGAAATTTATTTTTAATTAAATCTTTTCTAAAAATAATAATAAAAGGGAGAAAATAAGACTTAGTCTAAAACTATGTTGATCTGATTGAGATAGAGGTTGATATTGACTATGTAGGGCTATGAGACTATTGAAAACTAAGATATAAAATTTGTTTTTTGATTGGATAGGAACACCAAAATTGGATACGAGGGGAACTAGTGTTGTAGTCTTTGTCTAGCACTACTGTCTTGATAGTTTAAGCTTTTTGGGTTTTATTCAATAGTTCTATGTGATAATGTCTCTAAATTTGTGAAGCTTCATTGTCAAGAATGATCCTTATAGAGATATTTTTTTAAAAATACTTTAATTTACTTGAACAAAAATTTGTAAAATATGTAAAAGGGGTTAGTGTGTGTAAGATGCACTAGACATGTTTCACACCCTGTGTGTGGGCACACTGCCTACATACCAATACTTTGAAGAGGGATAAAGCCATATGTAGTTCTACCTTTGAAAGTGATTGGTACAATTATGATATGAGAATGCAAGGAAATTCTAAACTAGGTATGCTTGATAGGACCAGGGATTGACGTGGAGATTTAGATGTGATTAGGACTATACTAGATGGTTATATGTAGAAAATAGGGAAGATTGATTAAGTGGTTTCACTTGTATTCTTGCTTGCTTGATAATATTTGCCAACCCTTTCCAAATGATATTTGAATGGGATTTTATAAGGATCTATTGGTCATGGATTGAATTTTCTTGCATTAGGTTGATAAGGAGAAGGATGGGGAACTATAATAAATTGATCATTGTGGATATAAATGAGCTTGGGTAATAGCACCAAAAATAGACAATAGTAGCATCCATGCTACTGTCCTAGTTAGGTGATATTGTCCTAGGTAAATGAGACCTAGGGGGATGGATTGGTCATGAAAAGAGGGTATTTACTTAGCTAGGATTAGGTCCAGAAGGTTATGGATGACTAGGAATTAGTAAAAATAAGCCTAATAGGGTCATGAGAGCAAGCAAGAGGGACCTATGGGTTGGGTGTCATTAGTCATGCTCAAGTTACCAATTTTTGCATTTTATATGACTACATTTGCCCCACCTTTATTCTAGTGATGCAGCAAAGTGAAATATTAGGATAAAGGAAAAAATAAATCGTACCTAAAATTACCTATAAGGGTGAAGCTCATGAATCATGTGTGATGTTGGATGTGCATAGAGAGAACACACTATGAAGTGTAAATCCACAAGATAAAATAAAGAGTAGATTAGTTCTCACTGGATACACTATTTCTAAAATAAAAACATATAAATTTGGGTTAAAAAGAGGAAGAGAAAGGAATGAATACACCTCATCAAGTATGTAGACTAATACAAAACCTATTGTGATGATGAGTAATGCTGGATGTGTGCTATACAAAGAGTAATATTGTGAATGGAACTTAGTACTCAATTCCCTTGAAAGTGGGTCAAGAATGCAAAGGCTATCCCTTTGTCTTCATCATCACCTATGAAGTGAAGCTAGGTGTTCATGTGTGTGTTGATTTTTGTTTTGACTATGTGTCCAAACCCTCTAAATAAGTGGCTTGAGAATACAAAGGCTAGCTAAACATTTGGCTCCATCATTGCCCTTTGAAGTGAAGCTATAAACTAATACCAACATGGAATGTGTGTTATATGAAATGGATCTTGAAGCCCATGAATGTACTATGATCTAAAAATATTAGTGTGGATAGTTGAATGTATGCTAGAAACTAGGCCACTCTTGGGCATTCTAAAAGTTGGAGATTAGGCTTGTATGGAAGCCACTCCAAAACTAAGAATATAGATTATGTGGAAGCCACTCAAGAACTCAATAAATTAAGAACTCATAAGTTAGGATTTTATGAAATCCAAACCAAAAACTGATGCCAACCACCTATAGATTGAGTAAGGCACAAAACTGCTAAGAATGTCTAGACAATGTTGACTAAGAAAGAAAGAAAATAAATGTACTGCACACATTGCCCCCAATCACTAGTGTCTAAAACATAGATTTTGATCTAAAATTTGTACCAACTACCCTATCTAAAACTAGAAATGAGATCCATCATACTACACATGATGCCCCCTATATCTAGATTCTTTGAGAAATCTATACTAAAACTATTGATTATAATCTAAACTATAGTTGATAAAATTATAACTGAACTTACCTTTCTATCTACTTCTAGAAATTAGGAGTTTTTTAAATTCAGAAAAGAGCACTAAAAATGGATATTAGCACCACCAAAACTATATTCCAGTCTTGATGATGTTGTCTTAGGCCAAATCTGATGAAGGTTCTAGATTCTTGATTGTCTTCTTGGTGTATTATGACTAGTTTGATGTCTAGTTATTCTAAAACTAGATTTTTCAATCGAAAGGAGCTCTGATCTCTATAGAAAAACCTTTGTTTATTTCCCCCTCTTCTAAGGGTATGAATAGGTACCCTACAATGACTTCCCTTAGAATAATAATCCCTGCAAGTGTGTTAAGCTAAAAAATATACATGATATAACAATGATAATCAACAAGATACCTCAAGATATAACATGGATTGAATTGAGAGAAATTTTTAGATCAAAAGGGTTATGCCTAGATAGATATAACAATTTCATATCATGTGCAATGTACTAAATTATAATTTAAAGTTTGGTTAATTTTTAGTATATAGTTTCTATTTGGAGGGATGGATCATGATTTCCATCATGACATCTAAGAAACATTAATAATGCATGATATGGATCATGGCATTGCATACAATAAAAAATAATCAAGCAACAAGCACACAAGGAAAGAATTAAAAAGTGTATAAGAGTGGTCAAGGGGCCAAGCAAACAAGGGACATGGTAACATGTCACCCAAATTATGAATCAAGCATACAAGGCATGTTCAAATGCCACATACACATATAATTGAAACAAATAAATTGGCATAAAATCCATAATCACATAGAGGAGTACAGGCAAGGGACATTGACAAATATCCTAAGGTACACACATGAATATAATTAAAGGACATTGGTAAATGTCTTAAGGCACACATAAGATATAGAATCAAAGGACATTGATAAATGTCCTAAGGCACATACAGGAGACAAATAAGAACTGGTAATGCAATCACATCAAGCCATGCTAGGCAAGAATATAAAGCATATAAATACTATAAAATACAAGAACCTCTAAATAATCAAAGCAAGAATGAAATTATTCAAAACATGTTAGTACAATACTAGGTATATGTAAATAAATACACAAGTGTTAAATACTAGTCAGTGTTGATAGAGTAATCTATGTAAGCTAGTAAATAATGTATATCAACATGATAACTAGAGTGTGTGGTGTAGGAATGACATAACCTAGAGGGTGTAGTCATATAGAAGATGCCCCTAGTGGGTATGTATATTCATGTATGTCTCGATGTGTAAATAGGATGCCCCCTCAATGGGTAGGGTGAATCAATTAAAGAGTTGGATGTCACTGCACACACTCAAAATAAGATCAAGTGAAGCATGGTAATATAGATAGATCAACAAATAATAAGCATAGAAAAATAAATGTAAGTTTAACATAGTATTAGCAATGTAAGCATGGATGATGCATACAATCAAAATGTTTTTATATTTTTACATATTTGAATGTTTTTAAATTTTTGAGATTTGAGTTGTGTAAAATAAATCATTAGGAGACTATGTGCAAGAAATTGAAGAGTATCTATGTGCAAGAAAAACTAAAAAAATATGTACAATTAATCAAAAAGAAACTATGTACAAGTGAGGCTGAGGAGAGATGCTACTAACTAATGAGTCTCATGATAGACTCCCTATCACAGTGTCCTATATCAAACAAAGGAATCGTGCATGATTGTGAAGTATGAGGGAATGGATATGAATATGATTCTAAATATTCAGATTCATTGTTGGTATCTTGGAAATCATAATAACCTATATTATTCCACTCATCATTATCTTCTTGATTTTGAACCAATGGAATGCTAATGTTGATTCTGGTTGTATCTATATCTTTTTCTTTGATAAATTATGTCTATGAATTATTTGCCTTAAGATGTTCAATAAATCCCAATCCTTGGTGACAAACATTATCAATTTCTAGAATAGGAGTAGTGATGCATTGAGCATGCTTGCCCAACCCTTGACCTTGAAAATCAAACTATTGTAGATATTTTTGACCAAAACCATACTGCTTTGAAAGTTGAGCCTCATTTTGGAGAAGTAGATTTGCATCTATTTTATGTTTTACTTGTGTTTGTGGTACTATTTCTTTCTCTAATTTTGATTTTTGATCTTTTTTTGTTCTAAGTTATGCTTTGGTAACCAATTTTGTATTATTTCTAAATTTGACCCTTTATGATTGTGTTCCTATGTCACTATGGATTTCTTGAATGATTTACCTTAAATAGTTTCCTTATTAACAATTATATATTGTATATGTGTTTTCAATGCCAAACATAAATCTATGTGATGCCCATGCATTCTATGATATGCACAATAATATTTGGATCTTTTCACTGGATATAGAGAAGGTAGTTTGATTAACTTATATTTAATCATTTCTATTATTACCTCACTTGAAATATTATTTGATCTTTGAATGCTTTTTGAATCACTAGTAGATTTACTTTGTTGTGATTTCTTATTTTGATATGTAATATTGCTTGTAACCAATTGACTAGGTAAAATTACATATACATGATTGGAACTAGGATGCCTTTGAGGCTTTTGTATTATAATATAATGTTTCAATGTTGTGATCTTTTCATGTAATAGTTGATTCTACATTTTTAAATATGAAATTAACTTACTCATAGTAGTTGTTGGTTGAATATTTTGTTATCAACGCACTGATAAACAAAATAGGTCTGATCATCTAAAGTAGGAAGATTGGTCATCCAAATGTGTAGGTTTACCTCATCAAAAGGGGACTAATCTCTCCTCTGATCAAGGAGAGGTTCCCTATATATATATATATATATATATATATATAAACAAAAAATAATACTCAAGAGTAAAATAAACCATCCATCTCTCTTTTTTCAGAGATGATGCGTGAACATCAAAGGAGAAATCTTAGGGATAATGATAGAAAGTAATCTTCTTATTTCAAAAGTACTATTAAACAAACCACAAGAATCTTCCTGGTAGTAATTACAAAATGTAACCAAGGACATCGTAACCAGCAAATTGAGATGTAGCACAAAGTCTCCACCTGAATTTCTCAAGAGTGAGATGCTAAGGACAATGAGGGCACAAAGTCATCCCAAGGTCCTTTACATAAAAACAAAAAGAAAACACACTAAAGGCAATTGTGGGGGCACAAAGTCTCTCCACAGTTGGCTTCAGGACACCTTCTTGACTACTTTCACTAATTATGCTTATTGAATTAAAGGAATAGAAAATATATTAAGGAAAAAGACATAAGAACAATTTCCCCAACAACAAAGATATCACAGCACAAAGTCTAAAAAGTCACTTTCTTTCTTATTCCAATAATAAAATATGATCAACAATCTGAGCTCAAAGTCTTGGTAATGCCTTTTAATTTGGATAGAGTTTTGTTTCTGATAATCATAAAGACAGATTTAAAACAATAAAAGGGAGTCCCTTTTATAGCCTCTTCAAGAAGGACTCGAGAAAAATAACACATCATGTTGCATTGAATTTTTTTAAAAATACATGTTGGAAATAGGTCATGCTATTGAAATTTTGCATCTTTCAATATCCACATGGCGGTCTACTTCTAGAAACATATCTGATGTGAAAATGTTTCTGGTTGTTCCTCCCCATTCCTAATTTTTTGGTTATTTTAATCGGGTCCTTGATTTAGTTGGATGCTCTATTCCTTAGTTGTTTCCTACTGGTCTTTTGAGAACCTTACAGAAGATGACACTTGGCAGCTTTTGCTGCATTTGATATTGTGTCTGAATAAATGACACGTGGTAGCTTCTGTTGCATTTGAAGATGACACATGGTAGCATAGTAGGTTTTCTATTTCTTCAGACTTTGAAGATGACATGTGGTAGCATAGCAAGTTTTCTATTTCTTCAAACTTTTTTCAGAGGAAACAGTTTGAATAAATTCTTTCAGAGGAAAAAGTCCAAATAAATTCTTTTAGACAATTTCTCTAAAGGAATTGTCTCTTTGTCACTTTTGCCGGGGGAACTTTTCCAAAGGAAATCCCTTTACTCTTTTGGCCTTTGAATTGGTCCATTTCCCCCCTTCCTACCCTCTGCAAGGGCTGTTTGAGCTCTAAATTATCCTTTCAAGTTTTTGCAATGGTTCACTTCGGCTTCTGAGTGTCTTCCAAAAGGGCTATTTGTCCCTTGGAAATTTGCCTTAGTTGATTTTATGTGAATCTCAAATTGTGACATGTGGCAGCATCCATTGAGTTCTATCAAGTTTTTTTCCTTTTGTAGCCACTTTTACCAGGGAAATTCCCTCTGCAAGGGCACTTGTGTCTTTGACGCTTGGGGCACTCCTTTAAACTTATCACTTGAACCGACCGATTGAACCAACTTTGGTTCAACAGTTCAATGGTTCATTCCCTTGTTTCTATTGACCACTTAAACCAAGATTCTTTGAAACAAGCCTCGTTAAACCTATTGAACCTTTGAACCAAAGTGGTTTAATGGTTCAACAATTCAATGGTTCATTCCCTGAAAATGACTAAGTGTTAGAAACTTGTTCTTTTGATTGAACCTACTTGTAGAAGCCTTTGAACCTGCTGAACCATTAGTCCGTCACTTCCTTGTTCTTTTTAAGATCTTTGATATTCATTGCACTAGTTGAACCTTTGAACCTGTTGCTTGAACCGACTGATTGAACCAACTTTAGTTCAAGGTTAAATGGTTCAATCTGTTCATTCTTTTTATTTGGCCAAGTCCTTTTGATCTTTTTGAATGAAACGTGTTAAACCATTTGGTCATTGAACTTGTTGAACCCGTTGAAACTTAAACCTATTAAACCTTTAAACCAAATTGGCTCAATGGTTCAATGGTTCAAGCCTTCTTCTCTTTGATAAGTGTTTTAAAATTGTTGAACCTTGAAGCGGTTGAAATTTGAAGTGATTAAACTTTGAACCTTGACAAATGCACTTAAATCTTGTTGCTGATGTTAAACCTTTGAACCCATTGAACTCGTTGAACCAAAATGCTTGATTCAACTTGTCCATTCCCTTGTGGAAAATAATTTGAAGAGTGAGAGAGTGTAATTCCATAATGGAAATAGAATTGTGTAATCTCCTAGGAGGTGAAATAAGTTGCATTGTCAGTAAAATTTTTGGTTGGAACTCTAAACTTGAAAATGATATTCTCCTTGAGGAAATTACATACAACTTCTGAAGAGCATGCTTAGTTGGGATTGCTTCTACCCACTTGGTGAAATAGTCAGTTGTTGTAAGGACATAATCATGTCCAACACTTGAAGATGGGTTTATAGTCCCAATAAAATCAATCCCCCATTGCTGGAATGGTTCTTTTATGATCACTGGCTTGAGAGGTAAGGCAGCTAACTTGGGTCTTCCAACAAATTATTGGCAGAGTTCACATTTTCTCACCCATTTATATGCATCTTGGAAAAGAGTTGGCCAGTAATACCTGGCTCATAGAATCTTGTGAGTAGTCACAGGAGTAGAAAAATGTCCTCCATAAGCTAGATTTTGGAAAGATTTAAAAAATTGGGTTTATTTCTCTTTGTCTACATAGTGAAGGAATACTCCATCTATGCTTCTTTTATACAAACTATTGTCCTAAAGGACAAAATTGGTAGCTTTCAACTTGATAGTCCTCCTTTCTTTATAAGACAAATGAGTAGGACATTCACCATAAGTAAGGAAATGAGTAATACTTGAATACCACTCATTGGTAGTGGAGATAAAAGGGACTGTTGGTGTATCTTCCACTTCAGCTTCTTCATGCTATGTATATTCTGGCTTGTTGTCAACAATTAATTGGCATAGGCCTTTTCTCTTGACTAGCTTTGTCAGCTTGATGTCTAGATTGAACTCTTGGATCTTTGCAATCCAATTGCCTCTTTTTGTGTAAAACTCCTACTGAGTTAATATAGACTTGACTGTAGTGTCAAGAACTAAGGTAGTAGTGTGTGAATTCAAAATATAGAAGCAAAAATGTTTGACTGCTTTCACCACTTCATAAGCATGCTTTTTTACATTTGAATACTTCATCTCATGGGTTTTTAGAGAGCAACTCATGAAAGAAATGGGAGATTTTATACCTTCCTTGTCCTATTGAACAAGAATTATTGAAAGCATGTGTTCAAAATCATAACTGTATATGATGAAATATTTGTTATAATCTAGAAAAACCAAGGTAGGGGTGTGGACAATAGTAGTCTTGATATCTTGAAATGCTAACTTGCCTTATTTAGTCCACCTAAAGGTGGTCTTCCCTTTCATCATGTTCACAATGTGTCTAGTCTTCTCAACAAATTCAGGGATGAACCTCCGTAAGAAATTCACCTTTTTAAAGAAAGAGTGAACATCATTTTTATTTGTAGGCAAATTAAGCTCTTGAATAGACTTGACTCTGTCTAAGTCAATATTTATGCCTTCTTTGGACACAATGTGTCTAAGGAGTTTCCCCTCTATTACTCCAAAAATAGACTTCTTAGGGTTCAAGGAAATACCATTCTGGTGGCAACGCTCCAACACTTGTTGTAAGTGGCGTACTTGATCAAAATGATGCTTTGAAAAGACAGTCAAGTCGTCAAGGTATACCACTATGATTTTACCCATCTCATCTTTGAAACCTAGGTCCATTGCTCTCTAAAAGGTGGCACCAGTGTTTATCAAGCCAAGAGGCATTCTTCTATATGCAAATGTACCCCAAGGTGTGGTGAATGTAGTCTTGTATTGGTCTGCTTTACCAAATTCAACTTGAATATATTCTAAGAAGCCATCTAGCATTGATAATATCTCTGAACATGTCACTATTTAAAGCACTTGATCCATGATTGGTAAAGGGTAATTATCTTTCAAAAATGACTGATTCAGATTTTTGAAATCTACACAAATGCGAATTTCACCACTCTTCTTCTTTACAAGCACTATGTTTGCAATCCATGTGGAATAATGGATTGGAAAGATGATTCTAGCATTTAAATTTTTTTGTATCTCAGACAGAATAGTACCTAATATTTTTGGATTGTACTTTCTAGATTTTTGCTTATAGGGCATTGAGTCAGCCTTAAGAGGAATGTCATGGTGGATTTCATTAGGTCTGAAAGACTTCAGGTCATCATAAGAATATGATGAAACATCCATGTATTGATGGAGTAAAGTGGTGAACCTGAATCTTTCATTAGGGGTGCAACACTTACCAATGTTAACCATCTTGGTATTTTCTTTGGTAGTTAGATTTAATTGATTGAATCCCTGAGAGAAGCTTGAGTCTGTTTGTTGTTGTTTGATGAATCTATCATGCTTGTCAAATAGTTTCTCAAGAGAAATTAGGCCTTTAAGAATCTTATTTCCTTTCAACTGTAAGAATTCTTCATTTATATCTAAACTAGATTTAGAGGCTGATTCATACTTCTGAGATTCACTACCTTCAACATGTAGTTGTTCAAAATTGTTTTTTCTTCCAAGAAGGCAATGATTTGATGATCATCATTAAATACTTGCCAATGATCATCATTTTCAAGAACACTTGGTCTATAGACTAGCTCAATAGTATACATGTCTTCTTTGAAATCTGAGTGAGGAACTAAGAGAGTTCTTGAAACAACAAGTGCATCAACTCTGTCATTATATTCCCTGGGTATGGCAGAAATGTTGAAAGCATCAAAGCTTTTAATTTGGTCCCAAACTAGGTTGTGATAATGGAATAATCTTTCATTCTTGGTTTGGTATAAGTTTATCACTTGACAAACCACTAATTCAGCATCCCCTTTGGCATTAAGAAACTTGATGCCTTTGTCTTGAGCAGTCTTCAATCCAAACAATAGAGATTCATGTTCAGCTATATTGTTAGTGTTGCTAAATTGTAATTTGTAAGATGAAGGAAATATATCTCCTTGAGGAGATATCAACACAATCCCAGCTCCCAAACTAGAAGAGGAGTAGCTACCATCAAATTTCAGAGTCCATACCTCATCAGATACTAATTTTTCTTTAGACTTTCCTTTATTAAAGAGGGAGGGTCCTTCTTCATTTGTATTGCAACCTACTAGTTCTTCTGCTATTCTAGTTGAACTGATTTCTGGGTTGATACTTTCATGAATTTTATCAAATGTTTCATGCACTTTGTTTGTAGATACAAAGTAGTTACCCATACCTGAGGATTTAAAAAGAATTTGAGCTTTAGGGGCTGATGTTTGGGTGACCACATATTTTGCCTCCTTTTCAGGGAGCAATCTATTCATTACACCTTTGATAGGGATTCTTTCTTCAGGTAGGTCCATGCTTAGTTCTCCTTCCATGTCTTTGCAAAAAATTTGTCCAAGAAAAATGCCATAGGATGTTGGGACGTTAGCCATCAAGACAGTCATCTTGATTCTCTTATCTGGAAAGGCTGCAAATGCAAATTGGGCAATCTTTGATTTTCCCTAGCAAAGGAACTTGCTTATTTTCCGTGGAGAAACATCTCCCAAATGTCTTGGTTAGTGTGAAGCCAAGATATTTAGCTACTTTAGTAGGCATGACATTATCATATGTGCCGGAGTCTATAATACAGTTACTTAGCTTATGACCATTTTTTAACAGAGAAACATAGAAAGGTTCTATTTTCCCAGGAGCAACTAGAGGAGTAATGACAAGATTATTCATAATGGGCATGTTTTTTAGGGAATCAAGAGTTATCTTTTTAACTTTTTGTCTTGTAGGGATGGTTTGGTTGTTGACACATTGGACCAACTTATCTAATTGATTAGGATTGGACTACAAATATTTAAATTTAGACATTTGTATTTTAGTCTTTTTGACATGATCAATTATGTCAAATGGCTGAATTAGATTAGGAACAAAGGAAGGTATTTCAACTTTTTGAGTTTTAGGAGGGATAGGAGGAGGGCTGGTTTGTGAGATTAAAGTATAAGGTGAAGGTAAAATTGATGTACTTACCTTTTGGGTGATCACTGGATCCTTTGACTGGAAAGACATAGTGGTTCCATGCTTAGCAATTGTAATTGCTAGTTGAAGTTGCTCCTTTATCTTCCCTTCATTAACTTGCTAGACTGATTGATTTTTGGACCTAGTAAACACTACATATGATCCATCAAAAGCTTCTCCTTTGCTTCTAGGTTCATCCTGGTAGTTCAAGAAACCAATGTGGGAGTCACCGGCTAATTCTTCTTGATTTTTTACAAGGAGATCAATGTCACTTTATTTATTCAATTAAAGCTAGAAAGAGAACTCTGATTCTACTTTAAGATATCTCATTGTTGAATTGGTTGGAGGAGCTTCCAAGGCAAGTTTCCCTTGTGGGAGAAGAAGATGATTTTATTTCCCTTGATTCTTGGCAGCATTGCCCTGATATGATTGATTTGGAAATGTACTTCTTGGCATATCTTTGTATGAAGGAGAAGAAGATATTCCTTGTGCCATTTGCTTTTTGAGAGCAAGTAACTCATTTGCCAACTTCTACACCATTAGATCTGTGGTGCCTGTAGATGAATATTCAAAAGATGATGAGGGTCTATTTTTATTTGGATATCTTCTTATCTTCCCTGCTAAGATGAGATCATCTTCTACCTCAATGGCCAAATGTTGAGTTGCAGTAGATCTATTTGACCAACACGTCTCAAAAGAAAACTTACTTTAGGTAACTAAGAATTAATGAAGAAGCATTTGAGATTCTCAGTTGTAGGTCGAGCAATTATAGGAATTTTGTTTCTCAATTTATCAAACTTGGCTATGAAGTCCCTCATTGGTTCATGAGGTTCTTTCTTCATCTGTGTAAGTTGAGCTAGAAGTGCATGTGCATCTTCTTCAGATTTGAATCTAGCTTCAAACTTAGCTTTGAGGGTATTCCAATTAGTTACTAACTGAGCCTGTAGATGATAAAACCAATTTATAGCAGCACCTTGTAATATTTCTATAAATAGCCTGACTACTACATCTTCAAATTCTACTCCAATTACACCACAGGCTATGCTGAAGGCTGTAATGTGTTCATCAGGATGAACTTTCCCATCACCATAGAATTTGGGAAAATTCTTCTTTAAACTGTGTGGAAGCTCATGTAGAGGTGGAGTAAGATTGAGAGGACCAAAAGAATTACCCTAGGGGCCTTGAGCTTCCATTATATGACTACTAAAAGAAGGAATAACAAATCTCAGAGGAGTAATTATTGGCAAAGCTTTATCAACAGTAGAAGTGAATACTTCGTTTGGCAATGGAGATCTAACTTTAGTAGGAGGAAAGCTCTTGGCTCATTTGAGGTGAGATGGTGACGAAAATAGATCAAAATTAATTTATTGTACCAAATAAAATACAAGGTCAACAATACCTTTACCCCTTTGGCTTCATGTATACCTTGAATCTGCTAGATTGTGAAACAAAAATGGAAAAGAATTGAACTTGCTTTAGTTTGAATCTTGAGGCTTAAAACTATGCATTTTTTCCCAGTTAGTGTGGAGGTGAATGGTAATGTTATAATGATAATGAGTAAGACATATAAATGGAATGGAGTCTATAATGGATAATGGTAGAAACTAATTCAATCTAAAACTTGAGGTTTCAGAATGCACATAACTATGTCCCTAGTGGAGTCACCAAAAACTGTTGGTTGAATATTTTGTCGATCAGCATACTGATAAACAAAATAGGTCTAATCATCCAAATTAGGAAGATTGGTCATCCAAATGTGTAGGTTTACCACATCAAAAAGGGACTAATCTCTCCTCTCATCAAGGGGAGGTTCCCTATATATGTGTGTGTGTGTGTGTGTGTGTGTGTGTGTGTGTGTGTGTGTGTGTGTGTGTGTGTGTGTGTGTGTGTGTGTGTGTGTGTGTGTGTATAGAAAATAATACTCAAGGGTAGAACAAACCATCCATCTCTCTTTTTTTAGAGATGATGCATGCAAATCAAAGGAGAAATCTTAGGGATAATGATAGAAAGTACTCCTCTTCTTTTAGAATTACTATTCAACAAACCACAAGAATCTTCCTGGTAGTAATTGCAAAATGTAATCAAGGACGTCATAACCAACAAATTGAGATGTAGCACAAAGTCTCCACTTGAATTGCTCAAGAGTGAGATACTAAGGACAATGAGGGCATAAAGTCATCCCAAGGTCCTTTACATAAAAATAAAAAGAAAACACACTAAAGGTAATTGTGGGGACACAAAGTCTCTCCACAGTTGGCTTCAGGACACCTTTCTGACTACTTTTACTAATTTTGCTTATTGAATTAAAGGAACAAAAAATATATTAAGGAAAAAGATATAAGAAAAATTTCCCCAACAACAAAGATATCACATCACAAAGTCTGAAAAGTCACTTGATTTCTTATTCCAATAACAAAATATGATCAACAATTTGAGCTCAAAGTCTCAGTAATACCTTTCAATTTAGACAGAGTTTTGATAATCAGAGAGAGAGATTTAAAACAATAAAAGGGAGGCCCTTATATAGCCTCTTCAACAAGGACTTGGGAATAATAACACATCATGTTGCATTGAATTTTTTTAAGAAGACATGCTATAAATGGGTCATGCTATTGAAAGTTTACATCTTTCAATATCCACCTAGCAGTCTACTTTTAAAAACATATCTGATGTGCAAATGTTTCTGGTCATTCTTCCTCATTTCTCCTTTTCTAGTTATTTGAATTGGGTCCTTGATTTAATTCGATGCTCTATTTCTTAGTCATTTCTTGTTGGTCTTTTGAGAACCCTGTGGAAGATGACACTTGGCATCTTCTGCTATATTTGATACTGTGTATGAATAGATGACACAAGGTAGCTTCCGCTGCATTTGAAGATGACACGTGGTAGCATAGCAAGTTTTCTATTTCTTCAAACTTTAAAGATGGCATGTGGTAACATAGCAGGTTTTTTGTTTCTTTGAACTTTTTTTAGAGGAAAAAGTCTGAAGAAATTCTTTTAGACAATTCTTTCAGAGGAAAAAGTTTGAAGAAATTCTTTCAAACAATTTCTCTGAAGGAATTGTCTCTTTGTCATTTTGTTGAGGGAAATTTTTTGAAGGAAATCCCTTTGCTATTTTGGCCTTTGAATTGGTCCATTTTCTCCCTTCCTACCCTTTACATGGGCTATTTGAGCTCCAAATTATCCTTTCAACTTTTTGCAATGGTTCACTTCAGCTTTTGAGTGTCCTCCAAAAGGGCTATTTGTCCCTTAGAAATTTGCCTTAGTGGATTTTATGTGAATCTCAAATTGTGACATGTGGCAACATCCACTGAGTTCTATCAAGTTTTTGTTTCCTTCCTTAGCCACTTTTACCAGGGAAATTTCCTCCACAAGGGCACTTGTGTCTTTGACGCTTGGGGCACTCCTTTGAACTTGTTTCTTGAACCGACCGATTGAACCAACTTTGGTTCAACGATTCAATGGTTCATTTCCTTATTTCTATTGACCACTTGAACCAAGATTCTTTGAAACAAGCCTCATTGAACCTTTGAACCAAAGTGGTTCAATGGTTCAACGATTCAATGGTCATTCCCTGAAAATGACTAAGTGTTGAAAACTTGTTCTTTTGATTGAACCTACCTATAGAAGCCTTTGAACCTACTGAACCATTAGTCTATCACTTCCTTGTTCTTTCTAAGCTCTTTGATCTTCATCACACTGGTTGAACCTGTAGAGTAAAAAATTACTCTACATTTCATTCTAATTTTTAGTTGCGTGCTACAAAATTTTGTTCCTGTATCCTTTGATCTGAGATGGCAAAGTTTTGAAATAGAGTGCAGGCTCTAATTTCCTTTTGATTCATTTTTCTTTTAAGTGTTAAACTTAGGTGGATGCTGCCAAGTGTCATCATCTGAGGCACTTTTCATAATTTCAATAAGGCTATAGAATGTGACATGTATCTCGTATCAACTCAGTAGAACATGACAAGTGTCAGCATCTACATTTCATATCGGCATCCACGTTTCAAATCTTTTCAGTAGAAGGTTTCAACAAGTATCAAGATTAGGTGGAAAGTGCCAAGTGGAAATCATAGAAGATTTCAATTTGATTTTCTAAAAGTGATGGAAGAAGCCACGTATCTCAGCTAAAGCAAGCAAAATCCACCATGTGTCGATATCTGAATCATCTTCATTTTGCTTCATCGATATAGCAAAGATTATGGTAGGTCTCAGGTTTGGTTTCTAAAGCAAGCAGAAGCCACCAAGTGTCATTGTCTATGTAAATATGAAATGAGGCCTAATTGTTTTTATAATATAAATAGAGTAAAGCAGAGACTAGCACATGTCACCTTTTGTAGGTTTCTCAAAAGGTAGTTAAAAGCACCAGAGATAGCCACATATCCCCAGTTAAGTAAAGTGGAGATTGCCACGTGTCCTTTATTGAGGCAAGTGGAAATCACCACCTATCTCTATGTCTTTTAAAAGTTGCTTAGGAGAGAAATGCTATGTGTCTTTTTTTTTGTTTAAGTTGTTAAAGTTTTGAAGAAGCAGATTATGATAGGTGTCAAAGGTGGAACACTCTTGAGCAAAGACACAAGAGAGTATAAGCTATAGGGAAAGTGCCGCGTGTCTTTAGTAAGTGTTTCAAAATAAGCCAAGTGTCATTCTCCAATAATAAGAAGGATTTTAAGGAATTGGCCAAGTGTCCTCTTTCATTTAAAAGAAGGGAGTGTCTTGTGATTTGTTTCAGCCAATGAACTACCGAAAGATAGAGTGTTTTAGAATCTATGAAATATTTTCTATTAGACACTTCTAGTTTGGTTAGATTTCAGTTGGGCCATTATATTGGGAATGGATAGATAATCTAGAGGGAATCCAAGGCTATAAATATGGGTATAGAGATACCAAAAAAAGAAATCATCATCAGATACCAGAGAGAATTTTTTGAGAGAATTATTGTCAAGAGTTTAGACTTTCTAGAGCTATGACTAGGAATATCATTTGTCTTTATTCTATCTTCTTAAGTTGGAAGGTTTATGTAATTGTGCATGTTTTTGTGCATCTTATGTGACTGGAGAATTAATGAGAAGATTGAATCATGTGCCTTTGTTGATATCTTCTATGTCATTTCAAAAGTAGTCTAGGCTATGTTGTCAAGAATTTTAGACTTTTTAGAGCTGTGATTAGGAATGTCATTTGCCTTTGTTCCATTTTATTGAGTTAGAAATTTTATATAACCATGTGTGTTTCTATGCCTCTTATGTGACTAGAAAATTCAAATAAGAAGATTGAACCCTGTGTCTTTGTTGATATTTTTTGTATCACTGCAAAATTAGTCTATGATGTGAGCCTCTATTTCTATTGTTTCCATCTACTACATTGATCATGCATTTGTTTACTCTTAAATGTAATTGAATCTTACATATAGTATCATTGTGCTCAAGATTAAGGTTGAATTACATTCAGGTGCATCACCATAGTTATATTTTCTTTCTTGCATTTATGTTTCTGTTAAAATTCCTATCCCTTTTCCTAGTATAAACCTGATATAATGAAGAGACCAACTTCTTAAAAATCTAGAGGTTGTTTCAAGTCGCAAGTCCCACATCTTGAAACTTCCCATTGTTGGTGTTAAGAACAAGTGTAATTTTAAAAATCAACAATTTTTGGCATGCCTGGTGGGATACCATCTTGAAGTTTCTTTCAAGACCGTATGAACTAGAGAGTAATAAGGAGTCAGAGTTATGGATCAGTAATAAGATCTAAATCTTCTATTATCACCAATTACCTCAAAGAATCAAAGTCAATAAGAAATCACCATTTGGTATGTATAATTTTGTTACTCAGAGCTATGGGTCTTATGCCCCTTCATATATTTTTAATCATGATCAGGCTGATTGTGGAATCACATCAAGCAACAAGGATGCATATGGTTATGAGTTTTGCCCTTCATAGGTCCGATATGACTAGCCTTAGCCCTGTCATGAGCTATATCAGTCTTATGCCAAGTCTTCCAAATATGTTACATCCCATGCTCAACCTAATCTCATTTCCACCTTCAAACAAACATTACTGGGATATAAAAATATGTATTATATCTTGACAACAGAAGGGGATGCAGCCAAGAAATTCCTAATCATGTCATCCATCAAGTAAGAAATGTAGTAGATATGATTAAAAGTGAATGGGCTCCCATTGAAAGAGAAAACTGGCAAAGGCTTACATATGAGATGTTGCATGTGAGTGGCTTAATTGCATATTTGGAAGAGAAGCTAAGTATTCATGAGAGGCAGCCTTACCAAGTCTATAAACCTACATATCTGCTACCCCAAGTTTCATATCAGACATACTCAACCCTTGCTCAAGAGCCAAGTTGAGCTTGTCATGGGTCTTTCCCTAGTCGTGTTAAGGAAAGTTATGAAATAGTAAATTTGATGTTTAAGGCCAATCTTGATAAACATATTGAATTGGCAAATCTTCAAAAACAATAATCTATGTTGGCAATAAGGGAATTGGAATCCAAACCCTCACTTCCCTTTCACCTTGCAACCCCATCTTCCCAAGAGAAAAGTTGTAGACCTAAGGTCATGAGTTGGGATCAAACAATGGAATCATGGGGCAGAAAGAAGGAGAAAGACATTGTCTAAGAGTGTGAGATAAAAAATGAGGCTAGTCCCTTTCATGTCTCTCCCACCCTTCCTCAAGAATCTTCTTATTTTTTATGGCAACCTTCATGCACTCCCCATTTATTTGATGATTCCTATGAGCTTCATGAAAGACTCTTTCAAGAAAATATAGCTAAGCAAATTGAGGAATTAGAGGAAAAAATGAGATTGCTTAGTGAAAGAGAGATAGAGATTTCAGACCTTAGAAAGGAGCCTACGCTAAAAGATACCTCTTACACCAATCCTCAGGTCCTTCAACATGATGACAAGATTCCAAATGGAAAGAAAGAAAATCATGAACTAGCTAAAAACCTTGAAGAAGATAAAATTGATGACTCTTTCCAAGAGAGAAGTTCTAGACCTAAGGTCATGAGTTGGAAACAAATAATGGAATCATAAGGTAGGAGGGAAGAAGAGAAAATTTTTGCTCAAAACCTTCAAGAAGTTGAGGCTGCTCTTACTCATGGTGATAATCAAGCATAAGATCCAACATTTGAACACATCCCATCTACACCCTTCTAAGAGAGATATCAAGCTACGTCTGATATAGATAAAGTGATGGACAAATGGAAAGAAGAGAATCATTCAATTCTAGCTCAAGAATTATCTCCTCTTCTGCATATGTATAACCATCAGTCTTCTTCTTCATCCCTTTTCAAAGAAGAAAATATTTTAGAGGAAGTAAGTAAAGAAGAGTATACTCAGTTCATGGCTAGTCAAGAAGATTTCATGAGTGCAGATCAAGAAGAAATCACCATAGGTACACCCTTTGATGAACCAGAGGACAAGTCACAAGCTTTTGCCTCTATCTTTGATGAAAAAGAGATAATTTCTGATCATGTTTTGAATGACTTGTTTGAATTCATTAGGGTAGGTTACACTATTCTTCAAGAAGGCTGTGAGCTAGCTTTAGGTGGAGAACGTAACATTGAGACTCAAATAAATTTGTGAAATTGCTGCAAAATGTCAAAATTGTTCTTTCAAGAGGTTGGTAAAACTGAAGATGATATTTTATAATTAATCAAAGAGGATGATCATGAAATGGAACCCAAGCATGAGGCAGAAGGAGATAAGCTAAAAAATGATGTATGTCAAGAGATACAGGGTGAAGAGCCAATAGACATTGATTTCTTGATGAGACATGACAGCATAAAGAATCAACATTCAATAAGTTTTAAAGAACAAGAAGAGTATGTATATGTTGGGGACGTGTTTGACTCTAATTCATTTAGATGCAGGAAAATTAAGGTGGAAAACAAGAAGAGTAAGTCATTAGAGTTTCATACCATTCAATCACTTGTTTGGCATCATGAGTTTTTATGTCATAAAGGATACTTTAGAAATCTTCACTTTGATCTGGGAGGTAGGCAAATATACTTGGTTAATATAGTTAGATAGTTTCCCCTTTCCGTATTGCTTTGTTTTCCCATTTTTGTTTTCCCACTTTTCCTTTAAATAAGTGTTCTTTGAACACGTAGTCGGCAGCTCAAAATTTTTCAAAATTTTAAAAATTCTCTAATACATTGAATGTCTCCAAAATATTTAGAAATCCCCAAGGTACCTTTCACTACCACTTGCATAACGTGTCTATCTCAATGTTCCATAAAGATTGAGTAGGATTTGATAACTATTATCTAAATCTAATGCCATTTTGAGACTTGATAGGTCAATAAATGTCTCTTAGCAAGAGCTAAAGCTTATAAGTTCTCAAACATTCCTGCATTTGCAAGAAAATATCTTGCTACTTACATTTTTCAATGCCTAGTAAACTTGCTTTAGTGAAAGTGTTTCTATTTTGCAAAAGTTCATACAAGTTATCACAGAAAAGATATAGAGATGGAGGGGGCACAATCTTCACAACAAAGAGTTAGGATGTATGAATCCCTTGATAAGTTTCTTGCAAGTAAGTCATATGCTTTAGCTCCCACACAACCATTGAAGACCTATCTATGGACCAAAATTCTTGAAGTTGGTCAAGCAAGTGACCCAGCAAAGATAAAAGATTATGCAGATGGATTCATGGATCCAATCCTTCAAAGAGCAAGTAGCAAACCTCTTAGAGAAGGGGCACATCAAAGGTGTCTTCAAAGAGTTAGAGTAGGGCAATATGAGACATTTTCCATAAGGATATGGACTTCACAACTGGCACAATTCCTTGTCCCAGCTGTGCATCCATGCCCTGACTTGGTCGAATTATGCGTAGACTTATTTTATGCACCCTCACGTACCATTCAATAGGGTCCATTCATGGTGCAAATCACACCATAGGATATTAGAGATATGTTAGCCCTATATCATGATAAGATAACTATATTTCTTATTGTTGCTAAAATGCAAAGAATGTGGGCAAACATCATGTCATGTCCCCTTTTTTAGTGGACATCGACAGACTTGATGATTAGCCTATTATACGACCCTCATAGGCTGATAGGATGGATAGAGGGTCATGATGGAGATTGGCTTGGCTTCGATTAGTAGAATTCCTATAGTTGGCTTTCATTTAGGCTCTTTCAGACATATTTGGCCTGAGCTTCTATTATTTAGGGATATTGGACATGCAATAGAGCGCCTTTATTTTGGTATGGTCATGTGCAGAATCACTCCCTGATTCACTAGCTTCAGACGGTTTGAGGATCAAACATATATTGAGGGAGATATTAATATTTGATTGATTTAATCAAATATTAATTATTTGGACTATTTTTAATTTAAAAACCCTAATTCTAATTTAAGAAACCCTAATTAGGGCAAGCACATCTTTTTGAGGGTATAAGGGTTTCTCATGGAGGCCATTATTGGATTATGCATTGATTATTGATTTTGATATTGAAGAATTCTTCTGTGAATACTAAGCCAAGGGTTTTAAGATTCCATCTACATTGGATAATGTCCACTCTTTAGTGTGTGCGATTCAGAGGCTATGAAATATCAGCTGATCTATTGCCAAATTGAGAGATAGCTTCATACATAAGTTATCATAGAGGTTTATAGATTTGAGAGGTAACTTCATACAAAAGTTGTCACAGAGCTTTCTAGGTATTTATTTTATTAGGTTTTTGATTCAATAAGTTATACAAATATAGATCTTCTGTATTAGAATCGTATATCTTGAGATCAGGTTGTTCAACTATCAGGGTGTGTTATATTATATTGGCAGTTGTATAAATCCATATAGATCCACATAGATATCGACATTGGCAGGCAGAGATCCCCAGTGACTGACATCGGCCGATTGAAGACTGATATCAGTAGAGAAGGACCCACAGTGACCGATGTCGGCAGTATATCGACCGATGACGGTGATTGTGTTTTCGACATAGCGACCTGAGAGTCACACAGACCCAGGGTTATTTCTAGTTTGCTAGAGGAATCAAGTTTTCAAGACTATATTTTCATATTCTGTATATGCATGACAAAGGCCAACTATTGTAATCATCTGGACGAATAATAAGATCTCTGATTGGCAATTAAGAGATTTACCATGGTTTATTGTTTATCTAAATTTATTCTGCAAGATTGTATCTTTGTTCAAAGCTTTTGTATTTCTATATATTCCCTATTGGATAGGGGATATTACAGTGGTATCAGAGCTTTTGACAAAAAAAGGAGCCCCTAAGTAAGGGACATTACACATCAATACCCAGTTGAGGTTCTTGAGATCTGAATTGCAAATGGGTGATGATGACACTACTGTGCCTACACTCCCTGTAGCAAGAGCCCAATTCATACAAACTAGCTAAGACACATTATCTATGATGGATTTCATCTTCGGCATGAAAGATGATATGGCAATTTATGGAGAACAAATGGCTATTCTCTTCAGGCTAAAGACTATTGACAAAAATTAGGAGTATAGGCTTGACTTTTTTGAACAAATTACTTTCTCAATGGTGGAACAACTGGCCCAATTCAAATCAAAAGGGGTTTTTAGGTACTCTTCTTATTTGTTTCACCTCATGCTATTTTAGAACTCTGACCTCTTTGCCCAACATATGTATCTTGATATGTATGACCCAAGTTTTGATCTCCAAAGGACCATTCTTGTGTCTACATGGACACATATTTTGTCAAAGACTAGTGACCCATATGAATTTTGGGAATGATTTGTTACCCTTGGTTTTTGTCACCTCAACCTTGAACTAGTCATGAATAGATTGTTTTCAAGTGTTTCAAATCTTCTAGCCAGTTGCCTAATTCCTTGTGATTTTTATTTTGGATCTCGTCATACAATTATAAGAGTCCATGGTTTTTGTGGGGAACCAATGTTTCTACCTAAGATTTTGACTCTTAGGTTAGCATTCTTAGAGGTCACTAGGCAGGTATCTATAGTCAAAAATGAATATGGCTCTAGGAAGAGGAAAATAAGAATGTATGACCTCCCATGGATGACAACCAACATGGTTTTGGAAACCAGAGACATTGAAGTTGTGTTGCTCAAAAAGCTAGCCTTTCAGGGTTTCCTACTAGTCGAAGACAAATGGGTATATGACCCAAATGGTTTAATAACTTCCTAGACAAGAACTAATAGGGTTGTAACTAGAATTGCACATGAGGGCCACCCTTTTTGGGAAACTAGGAAAAATCCTAGAGAAGATGCTCCTAGATTTTATGTTGAGATAATAGACTTGCCCCTTCCACAAAATAGACCCTGGGAAACATTCTATGTTAAATAGAGAGATTATGATCTGAAAGTTAGAATGAATTCTAGCTTAAGAAGGACACTAAATAATAAAGATTGGGATGATGAGAAAATAGAAGCCTATTGGAAATATAGGTAGGAGATTTGTCAAATAACCCATTCTTTTAGGAATGTAGACATAGATGAGACATGGGAAGAACTATGGGATGAGTACCATCTCTCCCCTGTATCTAGCCTAGAGAAAAGTAATTTTCAAACACCATGCATAGATTCAAAATCTAAAGCGGGACCAAGCCAAGAACCATAGGCCTTAGGGCAAACTATAGCTATAGTAACTATATCAATTTGGCCCCAATCTCTTAGCATCATGGAAAAGCAAAAGAGTGTGGTGCCTTCACCACCAGTAGCTTCTCCATCAACATCTATTATAGATATTCCTAGTTCTCCATAAGCATCATTGAAAGGAAAAGAAACATAGCCATAAGAAGAGACACCCAAGAAGTGAAAGAGAGTGCAGTTTCAATTTGATTCAAAAGAAGAGATGGACACCCCATAATGCCAATTACAAAGTACTATAATTGTTCCTTAGGTAAGTATTATTCCTCCTCCTTCTCAATATCTTTCTTCCCCTATTGGCATGATGATTCCATCTAGCTAGATGACATCCCCTGCCACCTCAAGCTTTAACATCACCTCATTTTTCCCTCTCTATTCCCAAGAAACTTCCCCCTCAGATTTCCCATAGCCAACAATTGGCTATTCAATATGGTTTACCACAGGGACATCCTTTTGTGGGTGGGCACATTGTCTCTCCTTCTACCTTCCAGATCCAAGTGGATGCTGCTAGGAAGGCAAGGAAGACCAAAGAGAGAAAAAGAAGATCAAGAAAAATAAATCCTTGGCTATGCCCCATCTATGGTCACAATTTGACCCCATTCAACAGCAATTGACGGTGACTCATTTGTCACCAAATGTAATCAATCCAACTAAGTAGATGTAGCCGAAAGACTACATGATGAATGCAGTGGCCATCGACATGTCCCTCTTCAAGCCACAAGACAAAATTGAGCTACCAACTGAATCCACTTCTACAGTTGCTAAAGACTACTTGAAGACATCAAGGAGGCTACAAAAGATGGAAGCTGATTTAGCCAAGGAGAAGGCAAACTATAACAGTTTGACCACAAAGATCAATAGAAAAGACAATGAAATAGAGAATCTAAATAAACAGTTGCAAGATACTATTTCTCTTCAGACTCACCA
Source organism: Torreya grandis (assembly GCA_037957365.1). Classification (NCBI taxonomy): domain Eukaryota; kingdom Viridiplantae; phylum Streptophyta; class Pinopsida; order Cupressales; family Taxaceae; genus Torreya; species Torreya grandis. Next base: position 1,955,369 of record JARHVA010001107.1, read on the forward strand.
GGTAGTCTAGGCCCAAAATGATTCTTTAAAAGTAGGTCTAACGTAGGTAAAAGATGTAGTAATGACCCTAAGGTGGGAAAAATAGCATTGCAAGAAAAATGTGAGGAACACCTGCTACAGGTTACATAATTACAACAAAAGCTGCTAAGTGAATAGAATAATATTGTGGCTATACAAGCCCAATTTCAAGCTGAGCAATAGAGAGTAGCAAAATTGACACTGGAGTTGGCCAGTAGGCCAAGGAATGTCAGAGTGTTAAGTCTGGTGAAGGAGCTATATGAATCCATGTGGAAGAGAATCTCTTTAGAGATTATTTAGCTCAAGCGTTCTCTCACCTTCCAACTAAATGCACAAAAATTGTGCAAAAAGGTGGAGAATTCAGTTACAAACACTCTAGCTACAATTTTTAGGAGAGTAATGGACTCTGAAACATTGTTGTAAAAGCTTTATGATGCAACAGATGAAACTTTGTCAGTAGTAGGAATCAATGATAAAATGGTCGTTGCTAAGTGAGTGAATGAGGTTCTTAGTTGCAATTCCATAGCCATTAGTTGTAGAGAGCTCCTAGATGTCATGAAAGAAGGAATTAGCGAAATGAAATAGCACATTGAAGATCTAGTGCACAATTAGGTCTTCCTTATCGATTTCCTAATGACAACACCATGCTGATGGTAAATGAAATTGAACCTTTGTTGTTGGCCAAGTAGATTGATCAAACAATTTTTTAGGATCTAAGGGATGATTCATCAGTCCCTGAAGTAGAAGCTGTCTTGGTTCCTATTTCTTAGCTTGAATTCAAATTGAAGGCTATAGTTCAAATTTTGCAAATTTTTTCACACAAGGATATTATTAACCTTGATTTAGCCTTTAATGAATTGCATTATAAACAGGGGTTATCTAACGATGAGTGGTCCACCTACCAAATAGCATTGTTGAAGCTGTAATTTTGAAATTTTGATCTAGTGAGAGTTGTGGTTTCTTTTTGAGTAGGCTCAAAAGTCCTTGGGGTCATCAATAACTGTAGAGTAAAAAATTACTCTATGTTTAATTTTGATTTTTAGTTGTGCACTATAAAATTTTGTTCTCGCATACTTTGATATGAGATGGTGAAGTTTTGAAATAGAGCGTAGTCTCTAATTTCCTTTTGATTCATTTTTATTTTAAGTGTTAAACTCACGTAGAAGCTGCCAAGTGTCATCATCTGAGGCACTTTTCATAATTTCAATAAGGCCATAGAATGTACCGCGTATCTCATAGCAACTCAGAGGAACATGACAAGTGTCAGCATCCACATTTCAAATCTTTTTAGAAGAAGGTTTCAACAAGCTAAGTATCAAGATCAGGAAGAAAGTGCCAGTGGCAATTGTGGAAGGTTTCAATTTGCTTTTCTAAAAGTGATAGAAGATGACATGTATCCCAGCTAAAGCAAGCAGAAACCACCACATGTCGAGATCTGAATCATCTTCATTTTGCTTCATCGATATAACAAAGACTGTGGTAGGTCTCAGGTTTGGTTGTTGTCTATTTAAATATGAAAAGAGGCCTGATTGCTTCTATAATATAAATAGGGTAAAGCAGAGACCATCATGTGTCACCTTTTGCAAGTTTCTCACAAGGTAGTTAAAAGTAGTGGAGATCACCACATATCCCTAGTTAAGTAAAGCAGAGATTGCCATGTGTCTTTTGTTGAGGCAAGTGGAAATCACCACCTATCTCTATGTCTTTTAAAATTTACTTCAGTGAAAAATGTTGTGTCTTTTTTTGTTTAAGTTGTTAAAGTTTTGAAGAAGTGGATTGTGATAGGTGTCAAAGGCAAAACACTCCTAAGCAAAGACACAAGAGAGTATAAGTTATGTAAAAAGTGCTACATGTCTTCAGTAAGTGTTATAGAACATGCCAAGTGTCATTCTCTATTAATAAGAAGGATTTTAAGGAATTGGCCAAGTGTCTTCTTTCATTTAAAATAAGGGAGCATCCTACAATTTGTTTCAGCCAATGAACTGTCTAAAGACAAAACATTTTAGAATCTATGAAATATCTTCTGTTAGACACTTCCATTTTAGTTAGATTTCAGTTGGGCCATTAGATTGGGAATAGATACATAATCTAGAGGGAATCTAAGGCTATAAATAGGGGTACAGATATACCAAAAAAAGAAATCATCATTAGATACCAGAGAGAATTTTTTGAGAGAATTATTGTCAAGAGTTTAGACTTTCTATAGTTGTGACTAGGAATATCATTTGCCTTTGTTCTATCTTCTTAAGTTGGAAGGTTTATGTAATTGTGCATGTTTTGTGCCTCTTATGTGACTAGAGAATTAATGAGAAGATTGAATCTTGTGCCTTTGTTGATATCTTTTGTGTCATTGCAAAAATAGTCTAGGTTGTGTTGTCAAGAGTTTTAGACTTTCTAGAGCTGTGATTAGGAATGTCATTTGCCTTTGTTCCATTTTATTGAGTTGGAAAGTTTATATAACTATGTGTGTTTTTGTGCCTCTTATGTGACTAGAAAATTTAAATAAGAAGATTGAACCTTGTGCTTTTGTTGATATTTTCTATATCACTGCCAAAGTAGTCTATGATATGAGCCTTTGTTTTTATTATTTCCATCTTTTACATTGATCATGCACTTTTTTGCTCTTAAATGTAATTGAATATTACATATAGTCTCACTTTGCTCAGGATTAAGATCAAATTACATTTAGGCGCATCGCCATAGTTATATTTTCTTTCTTGCATTTGTGTTTTTGTTAAAATTCCTATCCCTTTTCCTAGTATACACTTGATATAAAGAAGAGACCAGCTTCTTAAAAATATGGAGGTTATTTCAAGTTGCAAGTCCCACATCTTAAAATTTCCCATTGTTGGTGTTAAGAACAAGCACAATTTTAAACATCAATAGAACCTTTGAACCTGTCACTTGAATTGACTGATTGAACCAACTTTGGTTCAAGGTTCAGTGGTTCAATCGGTTCATTCTTTTTATTTGGCCAAGTCCATTTGATCTTTTTAAACCAAATGCATTGAACCATTTGGTCATTGAACTTGTTGAACGCATTGAACCTTTAAACCAAAGTGGTTCAATGGTTCAATGGTTCAAGCCTTCTTCTCTTTGATAAGTGTTTTGAAGCCGTTGAACCTTGAAGCGGTTAAACTTTGAAGAAATTGAACTTTGAACCTTGACAAATGTGCTTAACTCTTGTTGCTGATGTTGAACCTTTGAACCCATTGAACCAAAATGGTTCAATGGTTCAATCCTTGCTTAGAAGCTTGTCGATGAACATTTTTGGTTAAACCTTACCATTGAACCAACTTTGAAATCGCCTAAGTGTTGAGAGCTTGCTTCTTTCCTACAGAGTCCATAGAAATCAACTTGTGAAGCCTGTAGAACTTGTCCTATAGAGTTCGTAGATTTTAGCCTGCAAAGTCCATAGATTCAAGCCTATAGAATCCATAGATTTAAGCTTGCAGAGTCCATAGATTCAAGCTTGTAGAGTCCGTAGATTCTCTGAAAAGCTTGAAAAATGAGGAATTTGAATGCTTAGAACAAATTTTGAGAAGGGAAGAGATTATTTTGGTTTGTTAAACCAAAATAGTTCACATTTTGTCCCAAAAAATGAGAAGTCTATTTTTGGGGACAATACTAGTGATGTGATCCCTTAGAGTCTCACAAGTGCAAACCCTAGTTGCTTCCAATTGAACATGTAAGCACATATGTTGAAGAGGTTTTAAAGAAGATATAGGCTAAATGTATGCATTAGGAATAATAGTATAGGTTTCCTCACCTTTTGGAGAGATGATGGCATGGACCTAGTTAGAAAGAAAGTAGCTATCACCCTCTTGGGGGAGAGGAGGAAAAGGAATTTATTTCTTGTGCATAATATATGGCATTGAAACTTGTCAAGTGGTTTTTAGCTTATGCAATGGTTCTTATAGGTAGAAACCATGTATGTGGGATACAATGCATGTAATTGGAGTTATAAGTTGTATAAAATTATGTTTATAAAGAGTATTCCACATGAGATAGATCACGTTTGGGATAGAATGCATGAATTTGTGCATGAATGCATAAGAAACTTTGGTATGTGCTATGAAATTTCTAATGTGTTTAGCATGATACACTTGAAATTTTTTCCATATGAGAGATATAAGTCAAGGAATAGAAATCATGAATTTGTGTATGAATGCATAGAAAATTTTGACATAAATCATAACATTTATAACATGTTTAGCATGATAAGCTTGAAATTTTTTACAGATGAGTGAGAGAGAGTATGCAAAAGGAATATTGAAAATTTGTGCATTTTTAGCATTAAATGTTGTAATATCATCCCTTATTATGAAAAGTAAGTATGAAATGCAAAGAATGAAGCTTTGCACTAACATATGATAAATTCATCGTTCATGTACATGATAGGACCAATGATGGTTTCCTTATTTTGTGCAAGAAATACAATAAATAATTGTAAATAAGTGAAACCCATTTTTAAAATCTGATTGTAGAATGTAAGGTGATATCTCAAAAGCAATAGGGACCTAATGTATGCAATTAGGGTTTGAAATATGATTTTTTTGGAAAATACTATGAAAATTTGAAATTTAAAGTGAAATATGCAACTAAAAATTTCAAAAATTATTTGAAAAAGCTTGATTGGATAGGACCTAGTATGTGCAAATAGGGTTTAGAGATTTTTTTTTTTTTTTTTTGAAAATTACTATTGAATTTTGAAATTTGACTAGATTTTTTGATTTAAATATGCTAGTAAAAATTTAGAAAATTATTGAAAAATTACTGGGACCTAGTATGGTCAACTAGGGTTTGAAAGAAATTTATTTTAAAATTACTATGAAATTTTAAAATTTAAAGATAATTTTTTATTTTATTATGTAGGTAAAAAATTATAAAAAAGATAAGAAATTAGTAGGAATTTTACCCTAGGGTTTCTAGGGTTTTTATGCATGTTTAAAGTAAGTCAGGTTCACTAAATGATTTAACAATTTTGGGAATATTGGTGTATTATTCCTAATTTAGTTAAAGGGTATAAATTTATAAATAAATAAATAATGTGCATTAAATAAGATACTAATTTGTGAAATTTATTTTTAGTTAGATATTTTCTAAAAATAGTAATAAAAGGGAGAAAATAAGACTTAGCATGAAACTATGTTGATCTAATTGAGACAGAGGTTGATATTGACTATGCAAGGCGATGAGACTATCACAAATTGAGACAGAGGTTGATATTGACTATGCAAGGCTATGAGACTATCACAAACTAAGATATAAAATTTGTTTTCTAATTAGACAGGAGCAATAAAAGTGGATAGGAGTGGCACCAATGTTGCATTCCTTGTCTAGTGTTGTTGTCTTGAGAGTCTAAGCTTTCTAGGTTTTGTTTGGTAGGTCTATGTGACATTGCCCTAAATTTATGAACATTTGCTATCAATAGTGTTCCATGTAGAGCTGATTTTAATCATATTTAAACCTTCAATATACTTGAACAAAAATTTGTAAAATATGGAAAAGAGGTTAGGGTGTGTAATATTTATTGGATGTGCTTCACACCCCATGTGTGGGCACACTACCTACATACCATTACTTTGAAGAGGGATCAAGCCATATGTAGTTCTCCCTTTGAAAGTGCTTGGTGTAATTGTGATATGATAATGCAAGGAAATGCTAAACTAGGTGTGCTTGAGATGACTAGGGACTAATGTAGAGATTTAGATGTGTTTAAGACTATACTGGATGGTTTTATGCAAAGAATAAGGAAGATTGATTGAGTGGTTTCACTTGTATTCTTGTTTTCTTTATAATATTTTCCAACTTTTTCCAAATGATCTTTGAATGTGCTTTTATAGGGGTCTATTGGTCATGGATTGAATTTTCTCATGTTAGGCTGATAAGGAGAAAGATGGGAAACCAAAAAAAATTGACCATTGGGGAAAGAAATGAGCATGGATAATAGCATCAAAAGTGGAAAATAGTGGCATTGGTGTTCCTATCCTAGTTGGACACTATTGTCCTAGGTAGATGGGACATAGGGGGATGGATTGGTCATGAAAAGAGGGTCTTGGCTATGCTAAGATCAGGTCTAGAAGGCTATAGATGATTGGTAATTAGTGAAAAAAATATTATTAGGGTCATGAGAGGAAGAAAGAGGGACCTATGTGTTGGGTTTCATTAGTCATGCTCAAGTTACCAATTTTTGCATTTTATATGACTACACAAGGATAGATGAATATAACTTAACTATTCACTATACATATCTTTGCACACTTTGACAAGATGATACATGAACTCAAACCAAATTGTGTTTATTTTTCAAAGGCAAATTAAAACATCAAACTAGTATGGATTTGCCATACATGGAGTGGCATTAACCAACAAAAGCCAAAATGGCTATTACTTATAGAATTTAATAGAGGAGAGGGAAGAATGGAATCCAAGAGTCACAAAAAAAAATTCAAATTGAGAGGAGTTAAATATGTAGGATAAATGAATATATAATATACCATGTAAGGTATACTTGGATAAATGTTCCTTAAAGGCATGAAATTCCTCAAATGTGGTATAGGAAACTTTAATTTGCTCCTTAAAAATTGCCTTCATCATTTGGCATTATTTGAGCTCTCCATAATAAACTAAGGACATCTAATATCATTTAAATATGATGAAGGGGTTATAAAATTTCTCCAACATTCATTGGATGTGTCCCTAATCATCAATATTCTTCTAGTTAAGTGTTAACAATCATCCTTATTTCACTCATCCCTCACACTTAGTACCAATATGGTCTTCATTTTTCTAATATAATCCATACATGGGAGTGTATGATGCATTTAAATATCCCTCATGCCATTATATTCATTAGGTAGACCATAAAAGGCCTCCCTCTTGGAGTTTTCACCTTCTCACTTGGTGATCATTCTTTGTTGGTTATGCCAATTTGGACTGGCTAAGATGAGGGTGCTATTAGAGACACTTGTGAACTTTTATGAAGAAAAAATGATTGGGAGAGGTTATATTATGTCCCATACTAACTCCCAAAGTGATTTTAATCTTTTAAAATCCTTCTATACCTACAAAACACATAAATATATCAATAAAATCCATTTTACATGCTATCCATACAAGTAGGTTGGAATAAAATCTAATGGGAAAGAGCCTTGGAGAATACCCTAATATTTCCAATCATCTCCCAAGTCATTCTATCCATTTTTAATTCCTCTCCTTCATCTTTCCAATCGGGTCCTTAGCAAGGGATTTAAAGGGTTTTAGCTGGTTTTGACCTTTAAGGATTATTCATAAAGTTTTGATGTCCAATCCTCACAAAAATTCGAAAAAATTCAAGTTAAATATCCTCTATAGCATATTATAAGTCCTTATGTTCCCATGATAAGAATCCATGCTAGTATGAGCCTTCAAAGTTGCCTTCTCAAGTTGTTTCATGCATTCTATGCAAGCTTGAGTTGGTTTGAGCCAAGATTGGCCTCTCTATATGGTTTATCTAAAAAAAAGGTTATTTACACCTTATAATTCCAAATTAATGTTATATATTGTTTATTAATGCTCATTTATCCCTATAAGTGGTATTAGACCTCCAAATGTGTGCTAGGTTTAGTCTAGACGTAAAGTTCTTGACCGTGATTTATTACCCACAACCACCCTTGAGTATCTTACTATGACTATGATGGATTTTATAAGTTTTTAAAAGTTAAAAAAACTTATTACACCTTATTTCAATGATCCAATATTTTATATCTCACCGTCAATACCATTTGTTCACTAAACCTATAGAGTTTGTTCATCTTGAAGTCCCCTATATCTGAGATAAAATAGAGGGCATATCCCCTATTGCCTCATGAAAAAAAAGTATATGAGGTGATTTATAAAGTGGTGGTTAAACTATTTATAAATTTTTAGGGTTGGTTAATACTCCTATCACCCTCAAACACCCTAAAATTCAAGACAGACTCGTGTGTGGCTCACTAACTATAGGTTTTACAAGCATGGAATGTAGTTTGTTCTTGAGAACCCTTCCATGCCATATTTTTAATATATGATAGTATTATTAATTGAATATAACAAATGTGAATCCAATCTCATTTATGTCAACACTCAACATTTACCAACTCTTCAAGGCATAGCTTTCTCTTGACAAGGCCAAATTGGCAGTCAAGTGTGACTGTGTATCTCCTCAGAAAAGATACCTACCTATAGGTGTGCACTTATAGGGTTTCATGTTTATTTCATGATCTAAAAATTTCTTGAGGTAATTTAGGCTCAATTAAAATTCATTTGAACTTTTCTCATCATATTTATGATAGGCTATCATCCAAATCATTATGTTCTAGCTCACTGTCATGCTATAGTCAACTATAGTTGACTATTTTTAGAGTAAAAAAGGTCATGTAGGTAGCATTTCATCTATTGAAACATGTGTTACATGGTATATGATACCTTTGAATTATTGGAAACAAATCAAACCTATAGGTTTTTATGTTTTTATACCTAATCACCAAGGTTCACCTATGAACTTACAAATAGGTACCTACAGTCAACTATAGGTAAGCTTTTTGAGGGCAAGGCACCTATAGGTGGTGATGCAAGTCACAACCTTGTACTTAAGATTTATTTGATGTAATTTGAACCACTATTATAATTATCACCTTTATAGGACCATTTGACATGAATGTGTGTTCCTATACTGCCACTTTGGACTATGAAGTCAATTGAGGTTCAATATAATGTAGAGAATATTGCCCTTTTGTAGTGAATAATTTCATGATTTGGAAGTCTCTTAGTCATCACATATTGAAACCAAATTTCCACTTAATTTAGTCAAGTCATATCACATAAGATAGGGATTTATGATAGGATCATTTATATTCATCTATGTTCCTTGCCATCTCATCATATATCAATATAAAAGTACATAAGGCTCTATTTTGGAGTTTTGAAGGAAACTTGTCCCTAAGGCACATTTATACATGTGGACATGAGTAGTCAAGTCTACATTTTACTCAAAAGTTTCAAACATGATTATCATGGCACATCTCAACTCCTCAACCTTTTATTATAGTTTCCAACATGCTTAAACTTCTCCATGACTACTTTTAAGTCTCTATGTAAGCCACTTGTAGGCGGACATTTTAGTATACAGGGTAGTTGAAAATAAGACATGAACAATGTGCATAATTTATGACCCTATAACTAGTATTATACCAAATCAAGGTGCTCAAATTAATTTTTCCCATCATAAATGACTTTGAACCAGTCCAAAAGTCTCATCTCAATGTGATTATCTCATGTGGGGTACTTGTAGGCATACATTAATATTAATGTCTTTGTACATATGAGAAATAATCATCACAATTAGTCATATGTCACTTGTGGAGGCTTAGATTTATTGATCACATTATAATAATTTGTTTATCACCTTGAAACTCTTCATTACACCTACATAACCATGCTTAGTTCTTCACACACCATGACTATAAGTGAATTTAAGTAGAGAGTTGACTATGTATCCCATTCTTGACTGCAAATCCATGGATGATTTATTTTGAGGATGAAATTAGAAGTAGAGGGGGATTGAGATGACTTGAAAATCATGAAATATGTCACCTCACATTGATTTGAAACCATTATAAAGAAGTAAACCTTCTACAATTGGTGAAACCTAACTACAAGCCCACTATTGATATTAACCTACAACTTGAGCTATTTGGATCTTAAACTCACCTCCAATCATGAAAAAAAATATGGAAAACATTAAATTATGAATTACACATTCTATATAGGTAATTTCACTAACTAAATTGTATGAACAAGCTCATACAAGAAAAAACCTATAGGGTATAGGGATTAATATGTAGAAAATGATAGTCAGCTTCTTAAGCATGGTTCATAAAGCATAGGAAAAAATTATTAAAAATTATACCATGAATGTTAATAATCCCAAATTTAATATATACCACTAATATCATTTGATTTTAAACCTCTCGTATTGGTCGTACCATTAGTAGACATGTTGACTAGTTTTACATGTCTAGTAGAGCCTTGAAGTAGCATAACATTTTTAAACCATTTTACATGCTTCCAAAGTATATCATGTGTGTAAATTAAGTAATGTAAGTTGAATATACATCACATAATATTTTACACATGCCACTCTCCTCTATAGGCTATAAAATTGCCAAAACTCCTTTTTCACTTATTTTCTTGATTTTAGTTATGAGCCTTCAATTTTTAGATAGGACTGACATTCTTGACAATTAATATGACATATTTTATTGTAAGATAGTTTATAACACTTTTCTACCTAGTAAAACCATACCACCTTCACAAATAACTCTAATATACACCTCAAGTGACATAAAATGACTTAGGAAATAATTTGACTATGACCAAGGTTAATGGCATACCAAATGACATCAAAATGACCATGACACACTCTATAACATTCTAATATATCCACATATCAGGTTTTTTACTATAGGGGGTTAATCTATTTTGACTTTTGATCAAAATAGTCAACATTCTTAGTAATTTCCCAAGGGTGGTATGCTTGCTATTCTAAGAATAGTAGCCTAATCCTATCCATTAGGCCATAGAGTGACCTAGACACAAGTTTAACACATAATTTTCCTTAGAAATCACACCAAAAAAAATGAAACACACAAAATAGGATGCACCAAAGGTAATAAATAGGTGTTAAACTAGAAAACTTATGGAACACAACACAAACAATTGAGACAAAGACACACACCTAACCTAGTATTTACAAGACCTCACTCTTGATGTGAAAACATTTTACCATACTTCAACCAGGGTCAAAGATACTTCCTCTTGAACCTGTCACTCCATGAAGGAAATATATCATGTGAAGCATGCTCATAATCAACCACTTGAATGTGTAAATGGTCAAGAAGCTTACCATATTTGGATCTCCTCATATCTGCAAGTGGTATAATTTAGGACTTCAATGATACTCTTTCTTGTCTTTAAAATACCTTTATTGGAGTTATAACTTGACTGATCTCTATCATACCTGATTGGTACTCTTCAAATTGAGCATTAATAAGTATGATAGATGCCTTAAACTTTTCATCCTCTTGGGTAGAATGTACCTGATGTAGATGATCATCAAGTCCCTCTTCACCATGTTCCTCTACCTTTAAATAAGGTTCAACATCATATAGATAACCCAATTTATCTTCAAGCACAAACATGATTGTATTGAATTCACTAGGCTTATCTAGGTATACCATATAATTGAGGCACTCCTTTTATATGTGGTTCATACTTGAGGCCCAACTTATCAGCTACAACTTTGGGCATGACTAATGTAGAGGAACCACTATCAACTACGTAAGTATGGACTAGTTTGTAACCCATAATGAGAGTGAGGTAAAAATTTGGAGGCTTCTCAAATTTATTAGATGCTTCAACAATGTTATTAATGGAATTAGTAAGATAAACATGACCATGAATTAGAATTGAAAGTTAAGGACTAGTAGGGATAGTGGATAACTATTTTTTCAAGAGATCCTTTTGGCTAGGCATATGAAGGACATCCCAAAGGGAAATAGATGCCTTGGAATTCTTCAATGAATTTAATATGTTTAAGATATAATTACTTAATTTATATTAAGTACTTGGAAGAAATTAAGTGACTAGAATATGAGTAATTGAATCACCTTGAACATACCTTACTACATTCTGATTTGGAGGAGGTGAAGGAGTGTTTGGGACTGCCATGCCTTGTTACTTAACTAATCAAATTCTTGACATATGGCATTGAAACTTTTTCATAAATATTGAATTAAATTTAGGAACATTATTATCACCTCCTAGATCCTTCCTCTTGGATATTATGTTATCTATAACATAAGTTCCTTGGTTGAGCATAAAGGTATCTTCAACTAGGAAGCTGATAAAGCTTTCTCCTTGATGCAACCAACCTTCACTTGCTTGCATTAAGACCTCATCTTCAGCTGATAGTAGAGGAGTGACTCCTCATTGAGAAACTAGAGATTATTATCATCCTTCATTAGAATCTATAAATTGACCTTGTTTCCACTCTTATTCTTGCACCAAGTTATTATGTATTGGTACCATCTCTCTTGTGTTGGAAGTTGAAGTAGGATTGTACACATTGGTAGGCCTATTGAAGTTAGGCTGCCCTGGACCTCTTCCTCTCCCATATTGTTAACCATATTTATATTGATAAGGATATGGATTTTTATAAGAACCTCTTTGAATTATTTATTTATTAATCTAAGCTTATGAGGCTAGGAATATTCCCTCTAATCAACATCATCTTTTACCTTCTCATGAGCAAACTTTAGCTTGGTGTTTGCACTTGGAATTTGGGCAATGTTTGGAGAAACAATGGGGACATTAGGTAGTAGAGACATAAACACTTTAGGACACAAAATTTTAGATTAAATGAGGCCACTCTCAACTTTAATGGAAATTTCATATGCTTTAAGAAGAGTGAAACCACCCATGGATTCAAACATGATGGAAATATTAGTACCAATGGCTCTCAAGTATGTAGGGAAAACAAAGCTACCAAGTGGTCTCATTGGAGGAGGTAATATATTATAAGTTTTTTAAAACCTCTCATTGAATTCATGTATTTTTTCCTTATGGGCTCTTTGGATTACATTGAATTGATGTATGAGTGAAATGTGGTCACTTTCATGTTCAAATCATGAAGTTAACAACACTCCAAAGTCATCCCATGTTGTGATACATACACCAAGAAAATTACTATACCAATAAATTTATTTCCCTCTAAGGGACATGGTAAGGAGTCTAATTTAAATATTATCCTCAATGACATTGTGGAAAATATAGAAATTAGAGATATCCTTGATGTGTTCACTAGGTGTGACATGACCTTCATTGTTAAATATAGGCACACTCTTTGTAGAATTAGGGGGAATGACATCATATGCATCAAGATGAATTATATTTTTAGTAGTAAAGGTAGGGAAGGCATGTTGGCTATCCATAATTGCTTAAAGTTCTTCACTTTCTTGGATAGAAAAATCCTCCTAATCCTCAAAGGGTAGAATAGGATGAGGGTATTGAACTTTAAGATGAAATTCAGGCTGAATAGGTGGATTGATGGGATTTAACACTCTAATATAAGATGACCTAGTGAGTAATATGAAGTATGAGAGAAAATATATGATAAAAAAATGGTCTAAAACCAGATTTTACCTTAAATGCAGTTGTCAAATGTTGAGTATCACACCAATATCTAGCTGATGTTATCAAGACCAACATTCACCTTGATAAGTTATCTTTAGGACAATGGATTCCACTATGCATGCCAAAAATATTATCACCAAATCTTTCACCTTAGAGGAGGTTGTTCAAGCCTAATATAAGATTTGGGCAACATTGGAATACCTCTAGGTATGTGGGTTTACCTATAGTAGAACTAGACCTCTAGGTTTAAGGGCTAGCTCCTTGAATTTATGTTGAAGTGATTTTCACCTATGCTAACTAATTTATTATTTGAAAATGATTATAGATATTCATGAAACAACGATAATCTAAGGGGGAAATTGATGCAGAGTTAATACACTTCCTTACCAAACTCTACCTTTGTCCTTCATTCAAGATCCTTTTTTTGTTCTATTCTTTCATTTTACTTAGTCATATTGGGGTAATTATGAAACCATGGTTACAATTTTATTTACCATGAATTATGGGATCATGATTAACTAGTTTCAAATGAACTTTAAACCATAAAAAAATCATCATTCAATAAACTAAATCATTATTTGTTCATATACTCACTTTAGCTTCATGACACTCTCACAATGCATCTATGCCAAAATGGCCTTTGCTTGGCAATAAAATAACAATGATAATTTTGATCACATCAAACCTTATATATTATTTTAACACTCCTTTTAAAACTCTACTCAAGTAACTAAATTAATCTGATTGCTTATCTTATTCATATAGGATCCTTCCTAGTCTTAAGCCCTACTAACCTTATTTATGGTTAAGCTCCTTGCTGGGAGAATTTGAAAAACCTCCACAATAATATAAATACATATTAAATTACACATTTAGGCCATACAACTCCCACCTAAACCTTTTGGCATAACTCTCAAAGCAACTTGTTCTTGCTTCTTTATACCTTTCCTTAATTAGCCCTCTATATGAGCAAACCTTCTTAGCCTAAACTAAGTATGGAATTTATCTACAAGATAATAAAATTTATAGATACATATTAGGCTCCCCTAATTTAATCCATAATTTTTAGACCTTATTCTTTAGACAAATCCACTTTTCCTATACCACCCTTACTCCATTAACCCTTCTCTAGGCCTATCACTAACACACAACCCTATTTATATAATTATCCATATATTACAATTTTAAAACCACCTTCATCATTTAGAGGACATAAATTATTATAATATTAATTTTTTTTGTGTTTTCAATAGTTAAATACCCTCTAATAAATAAAACCCTAGAAATTAGGGTTTCTTTCAACTATTAAGGCTGAGAATGAAATTAATTGTTATCTCAATATATAAACCATTTCAATACAAAAAAATTGTGTGAATTGGTATTAATATACATATTATAACTCTTATATTCAATAATAAAGTTATAATATCCCACAGATCACTTTCATACACAAAAACTCAGTTTATAACCCTGCCTTTACACATAGGAAAATAGGATACTAGGGGTTTCTTAGTCTTTTCAACACCAAAAATATATACAACCTTTAAATAGGTTCTCATAGACTTCCTTGAACAACTAAAAACCTTTCCAATCCCCCTTGAATCCAAAACAAGTTTAAATATCATATAACTCAATCTTTATGATTGTATTTTGCCTTATACAAATAGGGTAAATAAGGTTTTGTTTCCTCTATCTGCATCAGTGGAACCCAAATAATTAAATTAGGTTTTCAAAACCTTATAAAAATATTTCATTCATTTTAAAATATCATTTTAATCAAATATACATCTCAACACAATAAGCTCAGTATACATAATTCTTGTTTTCTTTAGACTATATGTTCCAAAGCATGTTATCTTTAACCAACCTCAGTTTAACATAGTTTGAGAAATTAAATATATAAAATAAGCTTACCTCCAACTATAAAAACGTGACTCAATTATCATATTATCCATAGAGATCAATTCTAAAATATCAATACCCAAATCATAGCTCTAATAGCACTGTATTTACTTATACTCTGCTGACAGATTTGACTGTCTTCAAAAATAATGTCATTTTTCCACTCAATAATTTTATCTATTTTAAAATTAGTAAACATGATTTGATTAAAAAAAAATCCATAAATAATAAATGAAACTTCTTACCACATGGAGCATTCAAACACATAATAGGCTCTGTCTTAGCCATGCCATTTCAATGTACTCAGAATTTCATTAACACAATTGTGGTGGACATCCTGAAAGTGTAGTGCAAGATGCTAAAAGCACTATAGGATGTGGTATGAGATCTCTAGAGTCATCTTATTCATCTTATTCATCTCTTTACATGTCCATTACTCAACATATTTGAATGAAATGTGAATATTACATCCTCAAAATATATCTACTCATAGTACTATTCATTTTACATATAATATGGATTCCTAAAAATAAGTTCTATAATAGTTTCTTGATCGAGAAACCTCTCCAAACACCTATACCATGTAGGGTGGTGGACTACCACCTAAAATTAATTATAAAAATGTATTTATTTTCACTCTTGGAAATTTTTTATGACCATAAAGTTATATTAAAATGTTTTTAAACAATTACATATCTTCCATATTCACTTAGGTCCACTAAAACACTATGAAAATTTTAATTTCCCTTTTTGGAGGGAAAAATAACTTGAACAAAAATTAAAATTTACACCTACATTATAAATCACTTGAGTATTCCAAGATTCCCCTACATTATTAATAAACCATAAGGATTTACACAAGGCCATAGTACTTCTTTTACTAAGAAACAAGACCTACAATACTAGCTTCAAAGTTATAGAATGATCTAACATTAGTATTTCAATATGGAGGTGATATGCATGAAGACTATCCAAGGTAAGTGAAACATAGAACATTTAAAGAAACTAAGGCTACTTTTAGATTTTAAAATATACCCATACCCTTGAAAACACTTAATATGACCTCCTAGATTGGAACAACTTTCATCAAACATATCACTTAACTATTCACTAAACATTTCTTCACACACTTTGAAAATATGATATATGAACTCAAAATAGATTTTATTTATTGTTAAAAATAAAAGTAAAACATCAAAACAATAGGGATTTGTAATACATGGAGTGGAATTAACCAATAAGAGCCAAAATGGCTAGTAATTATAGAATTTGAGAGAGGAGAGAAAAGAATTGAGTCTAAGAGTCATAAAAACACTTGTCAAATTTAGATAAGGAGTTGTGTTTTTAGGATAAAGTAATATGGAATAGACCATGCAAGGTCTACTTGGATAAAGTTTCCTCAAAGGCATGAAACTCCTCAAATGTGGTGCAGGACTCTTTAACTTAGTCCTTGAAAATTTCCTTTATCATTTGGCCTTCTTTGACCACTCCACAATAAAATAGGAAAATATGATATCATTTTACTATGATGGAGGGGTTATAAAAATTATCCAACATGCATTGGATTTGTCCCTAATCATCAATATTATTTTATAAGTGTTCTCACTACCTGTAGTCATAATCACCCTTATTTCACTCATCCCTCACACTTGGTGCCAAGATGGTCTTCCATTTTCCAATAAAATCCATACAAGGGAGTGTATGAGACTTTTTAAGAGCACTAATACCTTTAGATATATTAGGTAGACATTAAAATTCCTCCCACTTAGAGTTTTCACTTTCTCACTTGGTGATCATTCTTTTTTCACTATGCTAGTTTGGACTGGCTGAGATGAGGGTGCTAAAAGAGACACTTGAAAACTTTTCTAAGGAAAAAAATGAATGTGAGAGGTTAAATTAGGTCCCATACTAACTCTCAAAGTGATTTTCATCTTTTTAAATCCTTCTGTACCTACACAACACATAAATATGTCAAGAAAATACATTTTACACCCAATTCATATAAGTAGGGTAGAATCAAATCTAATGGGAAATAGACCTAGATAATCTTATACAAGTTCTAGTCATTATATCCCTCTTGGATAAATATCCTTCATATTTCCAATTGGGTCCTTAACAAGGGTTTTAGAGGGTTTTAAGTGGTTTTGACCCCTATGGATTGTTCATAAATTTATGGCCTATAATCATTAGAAAAATTCCACAAAATTAAAATTAAATACCATATCTAACATCTCCTAACTCCTCAAGTTTCCATACTAAACATCCATGCTAGTATGAGCCTTCAAAGTTGCCTTCTCAAGTTGTTTCCTGCATTCTGTGCAAGATTGAGTTGGTTTGATCCAAGGTTGGCCTCTTTGTGGGGTTTTTATGTAAACCAAATTTTTTTACCCACATTATAAATCCAAATGAAGTTTATACAATGTTTATTAATGTTCATTTAGACATATAAATGGTATTATACCTCTAAATGGGTGATAGGCCTAGTCTAGACCTAAAGGTCTTCCTTGTGCTTTATTACCCACAATCACCTATGAGTATATTTATATGAATATGATGGATTTTATATATTTTTTCAAATACAACAAAAATTATTACACCTTCTTAAAAGGCTCCAATAGTTTATATCTCACCTTCATATCATTTGTTCTCTAAACCTACAGGGTTTGTTCATCTGGGAGTGCCCTCTATCTAAGATGGAATAGAGGGAATCTCACCTATTAAATTATGAAAAATAAGTATATTAGTTGATTTGAAAAGTGGTGGTGACACTATATATAAATTTTTAGGGTTTTTTGATACTCTTATCACCCTCAAACACCCTAAAATTCAAGACAAACTCTTGTGTGACTCACTGACTGCAGGGTTTGCAAGTATGAACTGTAGTTTGTTCTTAAGAACCCTTTCATGCCTAGTTTATACTATATGAGAGTTTTATTAAGTTAATATAACCAATATTAATCCATTATAATGTATATTAACACTCAAACTTTACCAACTCTTTAATTCATATCTTTCTCTTGACAAGGCCAAATTGATAGTCAAGTGTGAATGTGGTCGCCTTAGAAAAGATACCTGCCTATAGGTGTGCACTATATGGTTTTCTACTTGTTCATTCTATAATAATTTATTGAGGTCCTATATGAATAATAATGTTAGGATATCATCCAAATCACTTTGTTTCATCTCATTATCATGCTATAGTCAACTGTAGTTAACCATTTTTAGAGTAACAAAGGTCCTATAGGTTGTATTTCATCTCTTAAAACATGTGTTACATGGTCTAGGATATGTTTTAATTATTGGAAACAAATTAAAACTATAGGTGTTTATGTTTTCAGACCTAATCACCAAGGTTCACCTATGAAATTGCAAATAGATACCTACATTCAACTATAGGTAAGCTTTTTGAGGGCAAGGCACTTGTAGGTGGTGATGCAAGTCACAACATTGTATTTAAAATTTATTTGATTTCATTTGATCCAATATTATAATTCTCACCTTCATAGGAACACTTTACATGAATGCATGTTACTATACTTATACCTTGGAGTGTGAAGTCAATTGAGGTTCAAGATAATGTAAGGAATATTGCCCTTCTGCAGTGAACAATTTCATGATTTGGAAGTTTATTAATTATCACATATTGAAACCAAATTGCCACTTCCTTTGGTTAAGTCATATCCACTAGGATAGGTATTTATTATAAGATCATTTGGATTAATCTAGACTCCATTCCATCTCATCATATAGTAGTACCAAAAGTACACATGGCTCTATTTTGGAGTTTTAAAGAAAACTTGTCCCTAAAGCACATTTCTACATGTAGACATGACTACTCAAGTCTGACTACTACTCAAAATTTTCAAACATTATTCTCATGATAGATCTAAACTCCTCAACCTCATATGGTGGTTTCTAACATGCTTGGACTTCTCCATGACTACCTTCAAGTCTCTGTGTAAGCCATCTATAGGTGGACATTTCAGTATATAGGGAAGTTAAGAATATGACATGAATAATGTGCATATTATATGACCCTATAACCATTATTATAACATATAAAGCTGCTCAAATTAATGTTTCACTTCATGAATTACTTGAAACCAGTTCAATAATCTCATCTCAATGTGATTAGCTCTTGTGGGGCACCTATAGGCATACATATAAGAAATCATCATCACAATCAGTCATATTCCAATTGGGGAGGATTATCTTGATTGATAATGTTATAAGAATGTGTTTAGAACCTTTAAACTCTTCATTACACCTACATGACCATGCTCAGAGTTTCACACACCATGACTGTAAGTGAATGTAAGTAGAGAGTTAACTATGTATCCTATTCTTGACTATAATTTCATGGATGATTTCCTTTAAGGATGATATTGGAAGTAGAGAGGATTGATATGAATTTAAAATCATTAAATATATCACCTCATATTGATTTTCAAGCATTAAAGTGAAGGATACTTTTTACAATTAGTGAAACCTGACTACAAGTGCACTAGTGATATTAACCTGAAACTTGATCTATTTGGATCTCCACTCACCTCCAATCATGAAAAAAAAGATTTCAAACATGAAAGGATGAATTAAATATCCTTTAAAATCAATTTCACCAAATAGATTATACAAACAATCTCATATAAAACTAAAACTTATAGGGTGTGGGGATTAGTATACATAAAAATATAGTCAAATTCTTAATCATGGTTCATAAATCATAGGCAAATATTTTTCCAACTCCTTCCATGAATGTGAATAATACCAAGTTTTGTATCCACCACCAATATCATTTGAATTGAAACCTCTCCTACTGGTCATAGCATTAGAAGAACTGTTGACTAGTTTTACATGTTTAGGGGAGTGATGAAGGAGTAGAATGGTTTTCATCCATTTTTATGATTCCAAAGTAGATAAATCATGGAAATTAATTCAAGGAAGTTGAAGATCCAATCCATAAGTTTTTACTATGTGTTACTCTCCTCTATAGGTTGTACAACTACCAAAACTCCTTTTTCATTTATTGTCTTGATTTCAATTATGAACCTACAAGTTTCAGATAGGAATAAAATTATTCACAAGGAATCTAACATATTTGAAATTGGAAGAGAGTTTAGAACACTTGTATACCTATTAAAATTGTACCACTTTCATAAATTACTCTAATATACACCTTAAGTGACATAGAATGACGTAGGTAAGAATTTGACTATGACCAAGGTTAATGGCATACCAAATGACATAAAAAGGACCATGACACACCCTATAACATTATAATAGACCCCCATATCAAGTTGTATACTATAGGGGGTCAACCTATTTTGACTTGTGGTCAAAATAGTTAACACATATGACTTTTGTGAGGATGAAGAATTAGTTCATACTTCCTCTCAACCATATAAACACTCTTAACATTTCAATTTCCACCTCAAATGTGCTTTCTCCAATTCTACATGTGGTAGGCATGTATGTGACCATTTTAGGCTTCATGACTATAAGTATGAGGGTGATTCCTTATGAGATAAATTCAACACTATAGTATTCATAGCCAAAAATTGGAAGGTTTATTCATGACAAATTTGACCTCTATATAGAACTATCTTATTTACACATCACACATATTAAATTTCAATCATCCTACCTACAAACAAGTTGTAAGTGGTCATTTAGGCCTTTTTGGTTGTAGGTCTCCAAATTGAATTCCTTGTACTAATTTAGTCTTCTTAAGATGAATTTTATGGGATGAAAATTCACTAACAATTGGTTTTTTAACCCCTAAAACCCTTTATCCCCTCAAATAACAGTCACCAACTTACTCTTTTACTCCTACTTCCTACTATAAACATGTATGCAGTCATTTGGCCAAAAACCTTCTTTTCTCTATTTTTCTCATCTTGAGTTCAACTGACCCATGATGGAAATATGGATCAAGGTGAAACATTGTTTGGTAATATTTTACCTTACTATAGTGAACTCAAATCACTTGTATCATTCACTTGGAACACTCACAGTCCTACTTTTTAGATTCGCACAGTCCATTTAGATCTACATAGTCCATTTGAGTTGTAAGGTGAGTTGAGGTCTAATATGTTTAGGTTTAAAGTGAATTATAAATTTATAGAATGAATATTACATAATATTATGCATTCATGATGCCATTTAAACTCTTTAGTAAAACCATTTGGTACCAATATAGATCTACAACTCTACATACATGTAGGTTCACAGTCTTCTCCTTACTCTAGGCTTGAAGGAAGATTCAAACATATTGAATTCTAGGTATTATAACCTAGAATGCCTTATTTATAATTGTTTTTAATTTTATATTTAGATTTTAATTTCCTTAAAGGATCATAGATAATGAAAACACATTCATATTTGATCAGGGTTATCCCCACCATGGTTGCAAGTTCCAATAGTTTAACAATACATGCATAGTTATTCACTTTCCTTGAATTCCATAGATTCAATGATGTCTATAAATGTCTAATGGGTATTGATAGATTATAATTAAATTAAAACCACCCCATTCATTCATTTTATGCACCATAACACCTCATAACTCTTTTCAAGCATAACTATCTTGTTCAAATGAACAAATTAAGACTCATTTGATACTACTCCAAGCATGAACATGATGAAAATTGAGATAAAATGATATTAAAAGGGTAAAATAATGTTGAAGAACATTTAAAAATCATTTTAATGCATTTATTAAGCTTTATAACTCTTTATTTGTAGAATCTCACCTTCTCTCTCTTTAATACACTCCCACAATAAGAAATTTCTCCCTAACAGGAACTTTCTCTCCCTTTGACACAATGACAAAGTGGGTACACACTTATCTTAAGGACCTAAAAATACTATCAAAATAGAAAAGGACCATATTATAAATATGATACAAACTCCCCCTTACCTTGAGCCTACCTCTTCTTGTCTTAATAACTTCCACTTGCTCCATGCCAACACTCTCTTCAATCAAGCACTAGAACCAATAAATAAAGAACAAAAAAAAGAACTAAAATGTATTATAACTTACCAATAAACATATAAGAGGGACTCCCCCTAATTTTTCTAAGAAATTGCACCTTCTGAACATTTTCAAATATTTATACACCATAAAGAACCACTATGCATGCTAGTTAGCCTCTTCTTTCAAGTTACTACAAGGACCATAAAATTTTCATCTACATTTATAAAAAATAGGAAACATGCAAAAAAAACCTAAGAATATTATTTTAGATAATCATACCTTTATCTTTTGTATAAACTAAGGAAAAACACAATCTTCTTCAAACTAGGCCTATCTAGTCTCCTTGTAGCCCTTCCTAAAACTTGCAGATCCCACAATTTTCAATAGACACATCTTCAAGACCTAAAAATTCATATCAAGATAACTCTAGTATTCCCCATTAATCACACCAATTTTTATCAAAAATATCATACTTTGTAATATACTTCTTTCACAAACTTACTAGCCAATTAACCCTCCATAATGATAAAAACTTCAATAATTTGAGAACCACAAACCTTAAAATCTTTATGAATCTTGATTTAACCACCAATTTGGCCCATTAAAAAAATTAAGAATCCTTATACCTCAGATCATAAGTATAACCACTTTTTTAGCATAGCCTAAAACCCTAGAAACTCAAAACAAGCAAGGTCAACAAACCTCCTTTTGGTCAATGTCCTACTTTGAAACTTATTGCACACCTAGAGACACCCATCACACACTTTTGGAACAAAAATTGAGAATACATACCTTTGAGAACCCATACATCGTATAACCCATTTTAGGCCTACTTTCCCTTAAACCAAAATATAGAGAAAATCAAGAGCACTAAAAAATTCTCAATTGGCACATACATACCTTCAAACCTCAAAAACACCTTGAGCATACCACAAAGAAATACATAGACCTTTTTTAGAACCAAACACATCTTGAAATTTTCATCAATCTCATTAAGCCACCTAAAACCACCCAATCTAAATCTATACAATAGCTCCTTCACAAACCTTTGAAACAAGCTCACGAACTTGTTGCTCCCCCTTAACCAAAGTGTTGGAAATATTGTCATTGATGTCAAAGGTCTAGTAGTATTGGTGACAAAGGGCCTATATCATTTAATGTTTAAAGGTGTTTCTAATGTTTATATCTTGTCTAAAGTGTGTTAATATCAATTAAATATTAACAGATATATTCTTGGTTGCATAAAGATAAAAGAGGGCCCATGAGGAAGTCAAAGAATCACCAAGTAAAGACAAAAGAGGGAAAGGGCACATTTTCCCATGAAGAAAATTTGATAGGAATAAAATGGGTATACAAAAATAATTTAAATGAATATTGTAAAGTTACCAAGAATAAAACAAGGTTAGTATATAAAGGATATGCTCAAATTGAGGGTATAGATTTTGAAGAAAAATTTTCACCAGTGGAAAGGCTAGAGGTTATTAAGATGTTTCTTGCATATGTAGTGTTTAAGAATCTCAAAGTGTTTCAGATGGATGTAAAGTTTGCTTTCCTGAATAAGAAGCTAGAAGAAGAGGTCTATATTGAGTAGCCTAAGGGATTTCTTCTTTCAAATGATAGCAAATATCTGTACAAATTAAAGAAAGCACTACATGGATTGAAAAAATCTCCCAAATATTCGTATGTGAGGTGTGATAGATACCTACAGGATTAAGGCTTTAAGAGTGGTTTTGTTGATAGTACTTATAGATACTAGAAAACTATGCATTTGTAGTTTTCAATGACTAAATGCCTCAGGACCCCCCTAAAGACCCCTTAAACCTTCTTAACCCTTAACAAACCCCTCTAAACCTAACTATATCACTATTTTCCTAATCACATAATACTATTCAAAATTACTATTAAAAAGTACTATTCAATATCACTATTCACTATGGAACCCACTATCACTATTCATGATGACATGGCAAGTGGCATGTCATGTGACATGGAAGGTGATTTGGGAGGTGATATGGCAAGTGACATGGCTTAAAAGTGATGTGGCTTCATGTGGGACATCATACCCCACTTGGGACCCTTCCCAAAGTACTTGATGACCTAATTTAAGCATCACAAGGCCCCCCCATTGAAATATGGTGAATTTCCTCTCAAGGGACCATTAGTAAACATGTATTTTAAATAAAATTAACTTCCAAAATAAGATACCGACCTTTTTAAGACAAAGGGCACCCATTTTTGACTTCTTAACCCAAATGGGAATCCCCACCCACCTCATTTTGAATAATTAATCCACCACATAGAAAATGGTACCATACCTCTATTATTCCTCTTTTGGCATGACTCTTCACAACATATGCTATAAATACCCCCCTTTACTTCACCTAGGGTTAAGTTGGAAAGTGGCAAATTAGTATTTTTTGTTATTAACATTTTATTGTAGGTTTTTGGAGGAGGTTATCCACTTGAGAAGGAGGTCATCCTCATTTTGGAGGAGATAATATTCAAAGCATCGAAGCTCTGCCAGAATCACTCTAGGATTTCATCAACAATATCATCAACAACACCATCATCGACAACCATCTCAAAGGTAACCTTATTTTTTTTATTTCATTTCAACTTATTATCTCCTTTGGCCTCTTCTCTTTTGACCTACATACCTTTCACCTTTCATCTCTTCTTTTTTCCCTTTTTCACTTACTTCATTTATTTCCTTGGCCATATTTACCCACTTGACCCTTTCTACCTCTTTTCCATAAATCACCCACATGACCCCTTTTGCCTCTTGGCCATATTTACTAACTTGACCATTTATCCCTTTTACCCTTTTCACTTCTATCTTCTTAATCCACTTGACCATCACCTTATTTATCATTTCAATCATTTATCAACCTCAATCAAACCATCTTTCCCTTTCAACTATTTACCAAACCAAAACCATAACCTTGCCTCGACTAGCCTTTTCACATTTTCTTTATTTAGTAATTTTATTAGCAAAGCATCCATCCTAATTGTATTTGATTTCAGATTTGTTGTCATTTAATGAAATTATATTTTAGATTATCATTTCAATTTAATTATCCAAATAAGGTAGATTGACATCCTCCCAGGAAGCTTTCACTTTTAGGATGTAGCTCATGCTAGGAAATCCACTTTACTACTTGTCTAACAAACAAGTTTTCTTAATGTTTTATTATTAAAATTTATTCCTTTATATCCAAAGAGGAGTATCCACCATCATTTAGATCATGTGTACATTTTATACTAGGTTATGATAACAACTACCCTTATTGATAGTTTCTTCTTTTCATACTTAGGAAAAAGTAGAAAATAGAGAGAAATATTTTGGCATGCCCTATGGGACCTAGTTCCCTTTCTTACTTAATTGTTAGCTCATCAAATGAAATCATTTCTTTTTGGGCTTAAAAATCAACCAGTGGCATTCATTAATTACTTGCTGATTTTAGCTCATTTAGTAACTTATGAAGCAAATTAATCTTATCATAGCATTCACACTTGTTATCACACATAAAATTGAACCAAAAAATAATTTACACATCAAAACAATACTTGAGACAAAGACCAACTAAAATTTCATCACTAGTAGTAACCTTACACTCTCCTAGATATCCCACTTGGATTTCACCACCAAGGGGAAAATCAACTCAGCTCTCTGGTTGAGTATAAACTCTGGACTCAATATATATTATCTAAGCACCTGCACTAGCTACGAGATCATGAAGTGAGGGGAACAAGCCCCAAACACCAAGCCACGTACTGAAGTTCAACACAAATCTTCCTTCTAAGCACCTAAAAAACCTAAAACTATCCATATAATTCCACTTTAGTACCCATTTTTTAAGCCAACCTCCCTTATCACACTCTTTAAGGCATAAGACAAAATTGATTTAAAAGTAATCCTAAGGATAAAATGCACTTCTTAGTGTATGTATTAATTGATTTGAAATTTTTGGTTTTGCTCTTTGTTTGAGGTGTGAGTGTCACAATAACATTCCCTATTTTATCATATGGTTTCAACTAGACAACAAGTGAGAAATCAATACAACCAACTACCAGCTTCTTCATCATCTATGGATTATACCTTAGATGTTGACAAATCTCCTCACGCTTCACCTCACCATTCTCTTCCACCACATTATCCTTCCATAATCCCAATCATATCTAGAGGAGATCCATACTTTAATGAATTCCTTGACAATAATATAGTGGCTTTACAACATTAACTCACTGTACCCCGCCTGCTTCAATTCCTTATTTTGATCTTTCTCTTGGCATGCCTTCTCACCTTATGGCAGGTAATAATTAAACCCAACCAAACACCTCCTACCCAACCTAAAACCAATCTTCCATCCCCAACCAAACACCTCCTGTCACACCCCATGTGTCTTCAACCTTGCCATTTTTTACCTATACCCCATCTAATAGTGCATTATCTTCCATTACAACTTCTATCTTCCCTTCAGTTGTAACTAATCCCTCAGCCACAATCCCACTTCAAAGCCTAGTGCTCTCCATACCTCAAAACCTTCCCCTAATTATAACTAAAGTAATTACCCAACCTTAACTTTCCCAACTTCCTCCTACCTCAACCATACCAACCACATCTTTTTCTTAACAAATACCTATGATAACTTACCAGTATATCCCTCACCCACAAGGGTACATGCCTCCCTCCACCCAAGCTTTCATACCAACTATTTCTTATGTGCCACCCTCTCAACCTCTTAACACCACTTATCAATATGTGGCTTCTTTAGCACCATATGTTGCCTATTCATACATTATCGCAACGTAACCCCAAAAAAATGTACCTCTAAATATATGGCTTCCCAACCTCAACCTGATCTAATCAAAATGCTAGAAGACAAAATGACTAGTTTGGAGTCATCCATCTTGACCTCAACTAATCTTTTGTCTTATGACCAAATTTGTAATGAGCCTATCCATCCATCCATGCCCATTCACGCTTACCCTCATTGGTGGGAATTTCCCAAATTTTCTAAATTCTAAGGTAAAGAGGATCCTCATCAGCACTTCAGAGCTTTTCATCATTCTTGTTACTTTATTGCTTATGATGATGCTTTCCTCCTACAGACCATTCCCATGTCATTATCTATATCTACCCTTGACTCATATAGTGCACTTCCCACTCATTCTATCTTTTCTTTCTCTCAATTGACACAAACCTTTTTAGAACACATTTCAATGAAACATATCTAAAAAGGTTTCCATTACCAACCTATACTCCATCAAACAATTTGAAGATGATTCCATTGTTGATTTCATTGCTAGATGGAGGGGCCTCATCAATAAACTTACCTTCCCATTACCCAAACCCAAATTGATCAAATTATTCTCTCGAGGGTGTGTCAAGCATATTGCTCCAACTTCCAAGTCTAAACCTTTAGGACCTTTGATGAGGCATTCACTATGGCCCATAAATTGGAAAACCATGTTATTGATGAAGGGAAGTTGAAGCTTCAAAATAAAAATTCTAGTTTCAAAACAATGAACCCAACCAATTCTAAAGCAAAATTATTAGTACATTTAGTTTTTATCAAAACCATGCCTCCTCCAACCATCAACAAAACACCTAAAACCAACAATCCTTCCAATTTACAAAACTGTACCCAAAACTAGGCTCCTTAAAAACCATTTACCTTGATTGGGGAGTCTTATGCAACAATCTTTAAAAAATTAATTAAATCCAATCTAATCCAACTTCCAACCATCAAGCCCCCTCAACAATTCAATACTTCTCACCCCCTTCTTAGGTGGTAAAATTAGAATGATCATTATGATTATCATCAGGCTGTTGGACATGATACTGATAGATGCAATACCTTTAAGAGCATTGTCTAGGACCTAATTGATAAAGATGAGCTTGTGTTTGATAACCCAAATGCTCCTTCCAACCAATCTATTTTTTTTTAAAAACCATTCCCAAATCATCCACCTTCAACCCAACACCATGAAAACTAACTTGAATCCTCCAACTCAGATGAGGCACATGTAATTAATGTCATCAGTAAATTGCCCATTATTGAAAAAATCATCACCTCTATCACCCAAATAGAGGAAAATAATCCACCATCACCTATTTCTCTAGGTGCCCAAATGGAAGAAGTAGCTACCCTTTGCACTTCCTTGAATGAAACAATAGTTTCCTCCACCTCTCCTATGGTGTAAATACCTAAGGAGATAACCATTCCATTGGCCATTTCATCCACCCCTCTAATCCAATTAGAAATACCAACTACTTCTTTAGGTAACTAAATCCAAGAAGAAACTATGCCTACCCTTCCATCTAAAATCATTACCCCCACCACTCTTATTATAGAACCATTTATACCTCCCTTATAAACTATTTCCAAAGAAACCTTACCCTCATCTTCCCAATCGTCACCTTTGGAACCTTCCACAAATATAGCAACATTGAAACTTCTCCTTCTTCTTCCTCCTCAAAGGGGTTGCATTTTGAAATCAATGATCAGAGAAAAGACCCATTTATAAAACTTTTCCTAGCTCATTAGAAGTTTCAAATTTACCTCCCAACCTAACTTTGATAGAGCCACCTTCTGACATTAGCTTGGACTCTCGTATCAAAGCAAAGCTGAACCTTCCACATCACTTGAGTCTACCCTTGAGCTTGATGCTATAACTCTACCAACTACCCCTCTTAAGACCACTTGTGAACCATCTAACTTAACCTCACCTAAAATTATCAAACCACCCTTTGATTCTTTCATCAAGCCACAAAACAATTTATGAATCCTTCCCATGCCTAATCTCACTGACTCTCCATTGAGATTGGATTTAACCATATCAACCCAATCAAATCCAAATACAATTAAACCTATTAAAAAGGGAGGGTTTCCTAGGCCATAACCTCAGGTTAGGCCCATACCACCTCCTTCACCTTTACCCTCTATTTTGGGACCACATCCTTCCACCATTCCTGCTACCTACTCTTCCTCCAAAAAACCATCTCCCCTTTCTTTGACTATAACAACCCAACCCTCCAATTCATCATCATTCCTTACCAACCTTTCTCCATCCATTAAACCCTCATCATCTAGACATTAATTACTAAAACTATTAAAACTAAGCTAATTCTTCCTAAATCACCAACCAAACTCACTCCACCAACCACACCTCCTATCCAAAAAACTTTACCCCATAAGATCTCTACACCTAGAGTTTAAATTTCACCAACTTCTAGATCTTTAACAGAATCTTATACAACCATTTTTCAAAGATGGTCATAAGCCTCTGTCATTAGCTTACTTCCAATCAATCCTTTTGACCCCACTCACCATAAGCCAACCTGGTTCAAGGATAGTTTGATTTGCATTTATCATAGGACCCCTGGGCATGATATAGAAAACTATAAAGGCCTCTAATCAATTATTCAAGGCCTTTTGGAGGAATGTAATCTACTAGATAAATATTTTGTAAGTCCCTTGACTCTTCTACAACCTATCTAATCCACTTATCAATCATCCACTTCCTTACTTTTGCGAAGGAGAAAAGAAGAGAAACTAAAGCAAACAACCTTACCCCTTATCAATACCATTCATATGGTGACTCAATCTCAAGCTCAACAAAGGGATACAAGTAAAGTTGTCTAAGAAAATTAAAATGGCAAGGCCAAGGTAGCCATTCCATGGTATTATCCTTTAACTCCCCAACTAACCAACCACACCCAAATAACTACACCTTCACCTTCACCTTCACACTCACAACCACCCAAGACTAAAGTCTCCATTTTGTGAGCCCCTTATTCTTCCAATGCATCTCCATTTGTCTAGTACTTGGTGTTAAAACAAATTCACTAAATACCAATAAAAATGAGCCTTTATTACTTAATTATCACCTTACCTCAACATCATCAAGCTTTAATTGAAGAACTATAATCTATAGAGGTTCAACTAGATGATCTCTAACATCTTGCATCTTTGATTAGATCCATCCAACATGCTTCCATGGTCATGTTAGGAATAAAACACTTATAAATCTAGATCTATTATTACCATAAACTAGATTAAAGCTATGTAATAAAATGCATCACAAAAACATTCCTTAATTCACCATTAATATGAAAGCATAAATGAGAGCAAGATAAAAATAACATAGATAGCATAGATCTAACATGGTTCACCTAATGTGGGATACATCCACCAATGAAAGTTCTCAAATAAATTATTAATCTAATGCTGGGAAATATGGAAGCACAATTGATTACCATATACAAGCAACTTACATGCAGAATTAAACCAGAATCATAAGTAACTAGAATTCGGAAACAACACAGAATATGAGAGACAATACACAACTTGTATTAATACTCATCTAGAAAAGAATACAATAAATAAGATGACACTTCTTCTCCACACCTCTCAAAGGATTCCCACACCTCAAGTGTATAGTAATTCTTTCCTCAAAGATCTCTCTCTTATGGTCCCAGCACACAACTCAAACATAGAGTTGGTGTTCACCTCCAACAAGTCAGTATCCACTACTGCCAGTACACTAGTGCTCCATGCCCTCCACAAGTGCTCCACGCACTCCAAGTAGATCTCCCAAGAATTGTAACAACCTACAACCCAAATGATCTTACTTATGGAAGGAACTACCTTGCCTTCCTCTCTTGCTCTATAACCGAGTTCACACTATACTGCAAGTAGCTCTTGCCTGGTCCTGCTCCCTGTTGTGTTACTGTCCTCCCTGATCTTGCACACTTGCAAATCAATCTAGTTTTGCACACTTGTAAACCTGGATCATGCACACACATACACCTATAGATCAATGATCTTACTTACCCATGTAGATCTCCAAACGTGGCCTTGCACACCTATTGACCAAGATCCTACACACCTGAAGAACCCTTCTGATTCTCCAAAACCAGCACCCACACTTGGCACTACTATGGAAATAGGAGGAACACCCTTGCTCACTTCACACACAAAAGGAGCTAACTTTTCTCAACTCAAACTAGCACACTTTTCAATACAACCCATGAGTCTCTTAAATAGATCTCATGCAAACAATAATTATACATCTAATTACAATAATTAGATCTGCAGCTTCAAGTCTAAAATTGGATCTTAACATGCAAACACTCGATTCATTAACAAAATGTTCATGCAACCAACAATTTTGGAACCACACAGGTGACCAACGTTGGTCCTTGTCAAGCTGGAGATGACCGACATTGGCCGATACTTGAATGATGTTTGTTGCCTTTCCCACTGTATATGACCGACATCGACTGATCATACCGACGTCGATTGCCCTGCAACTTAGCAACCTCTCAACAACCTCCTTCCCTATTTGCATCATTGAAGCTTTTAGCTCCACAACCTAGCATCTAAAAAAATATTACAATGAACTCTCATAGAGATAGAAAAATCTCCTATAAAAAGTGTTGCACAAAAACTACACTTTCACCTGCACTTGCAGAATGTTGTATCTCACAAGTTGCTAAACCACACCTTGTAATAAACACCTGCACTTTGAAAAAACCTACACTTTGACTCTGATCCTCAAATCCACACCCTAAAAATAAACTATCAACCTATAAAGGCCACACCACATCTTGTATGTATAAAAAAATGAATAAGATCCATAAAAAGATGAACAAATATGCAATAATTATCCAAGAAAAGCATTATCCAACATTTGCCAACCCTCTTCCACCTCATCAAGCCTATCTAAAAGCTCTCCCAAAGATGAATTCACCATTTCCATCTCTCCACCTTCTAAGGGCACATTTTCCCAAAATCATGTGATCACAACCAACTCTACTCAACAAGGAAGGAGTTCCCTTTTCCAAAAAAAAACTAGCTTCCTCAAAACAAGGAAGTAAACATGGGAAAAGGCATCTAACAACTAACTCCATGAAATATAGAATACATATAAATTAGGAATATAATTAATATTCCACTCACATGTGGAAAACATGAAAATTACACCCCCCACATCTTTGGAGTTCTTTAAGCCCCCAAAACTTATTCCTATGGTCATGTGAGAGCCCCAAAGGGCTCCAAACACAACAATCTCCCACTTGGAGACCATTTCTCTTAAACAGAATCTATCACTACTCCATGACCACTAAGGCCAACCAAATATGAACATAGTCTCAACTTGTCTAATGTGACCACCTTGGTCATCATATCCATAAGATTATGGCTAGTATGAATCTTCTCCAATTTCACCAAGTTATCCTCCAAAGCTATCCTAGTGAAGTAATAACGTAACTTAACGTGTTTCATCCTTGAGTAGAAAGATGAGTTCTTTGCCAAATGAATAACACTCTGACTATCACTGTGTAGTCTCCCAACTTCCTACTCATACCCCAACTCTTGAAACAACTCCTATAGCCAAATCATCTCCTTGCTAGTGTTTATGGAAACAACATACTCTGCCTCTATGGTTGACAAAGCCATAACCTTCTGTATCCTATAAATCCAACTAACCATTGTATCTCCAATAGTAAATATATATCCTATCATAATCCTCTTGATATTAATATCCCCTATGATTTTTGAGTCTAAATAACTAAGCAAAGTGGTATCTGATCCACCATAATATAATACAAAATCAATGGTTCCTCTCAAATATCAAAGAATCTATTTCACTACCTACCAATGCTCATAACCTATATCACTCATATACCTACTCACAACTCCCACTACATGGGCAATATCAAGCCTATTATAAACCATGGCATACATCTAGCTACCAACTACCAAAAAATAAGGTACCTTGGACATCTTAAGATTTTTATATTCCATCTTGAGACACTACTCCTTTGATAATCTAAAGTGGCCTACCAATGGAGTACCAATAGATTTAGCATCCAACATACTAAACCTTTCCAAGACTTTCTTCACATCCTCTGATTGGGATAAAACTAGCTTCCTCTCCTTCCTGTCATGAGTAATCCTCATACCAAGGATTTACTTTACAACACCCAAATCCTTCATAGCAAAGGAACCACTAAGCTATTTCTTGAGCATATGTATATGATGTATGTTCTTTCCTAAAACTAACATATCATCCACATAAAAGCATAAAATAATAAAGGAACCATCATCAAAATGTTTGATGTACATGCAATGGTCAGAATTACACCTTTGATATTATTGTTCCAACATAAAATAATCAAATTTCGTGTACCATTAACATGGAACTTGTTTAAGGCCATCCAAGCTCTTATTTAATCTACACACATAGTTCTCCTTCCCTTTGACCTCATATCCCTATGGCTATTTCATATACAACTCTTCATCCAAATCACCATGAAGAAAAGTAGTTTTCACATCTAACTATTCTAAGTGCAAATCCTCAACTGTAATTAAACCAAGAACAATCCTAATAGAATTCATTTTTATAATAGGAGAGAAAATCTCATCAAATCAATACCTAGTTTTTGTGCAAACCCCTTGACCACCATCCTAGCCGTATACCTTTTTCTCCCTTGATCCTCTTCTTTTATTCTGAAGATCCACCTATTTGGTAATGCACTCTTGCCATTGGGTAGCCTTACCAAATCCCATGTTTGGTTCTCCATGAGAGATCTATACTCATCATCCATGGCTTGTTCCCACTTCAACTTTGCATCTACCTGCATTGCTTCCTCATAACACTCTAGTTCTCCATTTTTAGTGAGTAATAAATAATTCAAAGAAGGAGAAAAACATTTAGGGTCTTTGCTTACCCTAGAATATCTTCTTACCATAGGAGTTTGGGGTCTTTGTGTACAAGGTTCTTGAACTAAATCCTTGGATACTTTACTATCCACAATGTCATCCAATACTATGTAATCTTTTTGTTCCTAATCTTGTTCCTGCAAATGATCCTTATGCATGACTTTTTCATTAAAGACTACATCTCTAAACCAAAATATTTTCCTATCTTTAATGCTCCATAAATGGAAACCAAAGTCATCCTCACCATAACTAACAAATGTTCATTTATGTGATTTAGCCTCTAGCTTAGTCCTATCCTAGTTCTTGATGAGATAAAATGCTTCACATCCAAAGACTCTAAGAAAATAATAATCAACATTCTTACTAGACCAAGCTTGTTATGGAATGCCTCCATCTAAAGGCATAGAAGGTCCTTTGTTAATTAGATATACTACTGTGCTAACTGCTTCTACTCAAAACTATAAAGGCAACCCTACATGTAACCTCATACTCCTAACACATTCCAATATTATTT
The DNA here is from genome assembly GCA_037957365.1 of Torreya grandis. Lineage (NCBI taxonomy): Eukaryota > Viridiplantae > Streptophyta > Pinopsida > Cupressales > Taxaceae > Torreya > Torreya grandis. Next base: position 1,989,726 of record JARHVA010001107.1, read on the forward strand.
TATTCATCCTTTCAGATACCCCATTCTACTGTGGAGTTCTTGGAACCATTATTTTCCTATGTATTCCATTGTTAGAATAATAATCAAAGAAAACATTACTACAATACTCACCTAAAACCAAATTCCATCTCAACATAGGCACATGTCTAACATCCTTAAGGATCCATATGTTCCCATTCCACATCTTAACAAGAACATAGCCTTTCCCTACTATCTCACATGGTTCATCATCACCAAGATATACATGTCCTATATTCTCTTGAACATAATCAATAAAATAATGCTTATGTGGGGTGGCATGAAAAGAAGCCCCTAAATCTAATACCCAAGACTAAAAATAAATATCCACAAAAATAATTAAGGTATCTTGAAATGATTTACTTGATGTCACATTTACCTCATTCATTTCCTCCTTGTTGGCATTATTATCATGAAGTGGCCAATAATCCTTCTTCGAGTGTCCACTCTTCCCACAATGCTATCATATCATCTTGGATATATATCTAGACTTAGATCTGCCTTTTAACTTTCCTTGGTTGCCTTTGATCTTGTCCTTTTGCCTCCCTCTAGTATTAATGGATAAAGCATTACTTGAAGATGATTCATCAATTTTTTTCCTTCACATATCCTCACTATGAATCACACCTATAACATCCTCAAAATTCAAGCTTCCCTTGGTAGGGACTGCATTACTCACAGCCATAACCAAACTATCCCAACTATCAGGTAAAGAACATAATATTAGCAAAGCTCTAACTTCATCATCAAACCTGATTCCAACTAAAGTGAGCATACTTATTACCATATTAAAATCATCTAGATGATTAGCTATTGAACCATTCTCATACATTTTCATGTTAAACTATCTTTTCATAAGAATTTTTTTTTAGAAGCTGAAGGTTTCTCATATAACTTCCCAAGTTTATCCATGAGATCCTTTGTAGTTATCTAATCTGTAATGTTAAATGAAATAAAAGATGCAAGGCATAAATGTATGGATCCTAATGCCTTCTTATGAAGTAATGACCAATATGCATCACTCATACTTACAGGTTGTCCTCCTTTCCCCTCCAAAGGGAGTTGAAGTTCCTTCTAATGTAGGTAATCTTCCATCTACATTTTCCACAAACCAAAATGCTTACCATCAAACTTCTCAACTCTGAATCTAATCTCTTCTCCCACAACTCCCACTCAAGCTAATAGCCTTCCTATGATTTACCACTTCAACAAAACACAGCTTTGATACTAGTTATTAGGAATAAAACACTTATAAATATAGATATATTATTACCACAAACTAGATCTAAAGCTATGCAATAAAATGCATCATAGAAACATTCCTTAATTCACCATTAATATGAAATCATAAATGAGAGAAAGATAAAAATAACATAGATAACATAGATCTAATATGGTTCATCCAATGTGGGATACATCCAAAAATGAAAGTTCTCAAATAAATTAGTAATCTAAAACAAGATTACAATGAACTCTCATAGAGATAGAAAAATATCTTATAAAAAGTGTTGCACAAAAACTGCACTTTCACCTGCACCTGCATAATGTTGTATCTCACAAGTTACTAAACCACACCCTATAATAAACAGCTACACTTGCACTTTGACTCTGATCCTCAAAGCCACACCCTAAAAATAAACCATCAACCTATAAGGGCCACACCATATCCTGTATATATAATAAAATGAAGAAAATCCATAAAAGGAGGAGCAAATATGAAATGCTTATCTAAGATAAGCATTATCCAACATGTGACAACCCTCCTCCACCTCATCAAACCTATCCAAAATCTCTCCCAAGGATGAATTTTCCATTTCCATCTCTCCACCTTCTAAGGACACATTTTCCCAAAAGCATGTGATCACAACCAACTCCACTCAACAAGGAAGGAGTTCCCTTTTCCAAAAAAATAACTACCTTCCTCAAAACAAGGAAGTAAACATGGGAAAAGGCATCTAACAACTAACTCCATGAAATATGAAATACATAGAAATTAGGAACACAAGGAATTTTTCACTCACATGTGGAGAACATAAAAATTATTCCCCTCACATCTTTAGAGCTCTTTAAGCCCCCAAAATTTATTCCTATGGTTATGTGATAACCCCAAAGGGCTCCACACTCAATATGTCACTTTTTAAGAATTAGAAATTCCACCATATTTTAGTGAAGACCTTAATCCCCCTCTTTTCATCATTGTATCCATCAATTAGACATGTTTCAAAATATTCATGATTGATGGGGGGGTGAGTATCGATATCATCTCCTCCCATGCTTATGATCAAATTCAACTACCTAAAAACATCATGTTTAAAATCTTGATATTTCTCTGACGATTAAATGAATCCTTGGATGCCACTCAAGGAATAGTTGTTCTCCACATCCATTTGGGGCCTGGAACTATTATTTAACTATTTTATGTTGTAGAGGGTGAGTTTCAATCTAATGTGTTACTGAATCACTCTTAGATCTAAGTCATTGGTTGTGTTCTTTCTACCCTTCACCAATGTATCAAATTCAAACATGAGGGATAAGTCATTACAATCAAATCAAATCCAAGTCCCTTCTCTTCCTTTAATATGACATATCAGCCCAATGACATCCTCATTCTACCTTCACCCCTCCATAACCAACCTTTAACCAAACCACTACATCAACCCCACCCACCAACACTTATGTCTATAAAAATTAGGAAGTATCCACTAGTTCAACCATCCCTTCATCTTAGATCCTAATAAAAAACCCCTTGTAATCCACATTTCAACATCTCACATTGGGGGAATATTGACTCCTAGCTTTGGATTCTTTCCCTTCTCTACACAAATTTGGGAATCTCAAAAATGATACCAATACAGATACCCTTATCCCATTTGGCCTTTCTAATAATAGAACATATTTTTTCTATGGGGGACTTGATAAGCCACTCCTTGCTCCCATCACCATGCCTTATATCCAACCATTCACTTCCAAGTTTTCTTATCTTAGAAATATGACCTTTGTCCAAATGTACCTTCATTGATTCATTTGGAAGGGGTTTGGTTTTGGACTCTATGATCAAGGGCCTCACAAAATTCCCATCATCAAAACATAAAAACCTCATGAGTTCTTTGGCTTGGGATACATCCCCTAGAAGAACCCATATCACCAAAACTAATTCTCACCACTATCGACAATCTTCCAACCTCACCAATCCCATCTCTCCCATTTGGAAAACCTCCAACCACACCAATATGAGTTGAGAAACTTCTACCCCTATCAACCTAACCTTTCCAATTTGAAGAAACTCTACTCTTACCAACTCAATTTGAAGAATTTGACATCATCTCGTCTAATTTTTTTTATTAGTATCGTTAGTTTAGGCCCACTGACCTATCATTACAGTGGCCAAATTAAAACCTTTCCTCTCACCCACCCCAAAATGATCAACTATGATTCACCCACCATCTATACCATTCAATTCCAAGATGATAATTCTATCCTTACCTAGCTTGGTGTAGAATAATCTCCCATCCATAAATATTTCCCTTAAAAAAACCAAACCATGCTCAATGAATTAACTATTGACATTAACTTAGGAACCTAGGAGAATCCTCATATCATTAAACTAGACCAATCCTTGGACTCAAACAAGCAATGTGACTATCCCACCATCCTTTGGGACTGTAGTATCACATTCATTTGGTATTATTAGGATATACCTAGGATTGACCCCTCCATCACCCTTCATAACATCATTACCCATCCAAAGGCTACACCAGTATGGAAAAATATTCATAAAATGCACCCTTATATATCTTTTCTCTTCAAGGGAGAACTTTAATGTCTTTTATCCATCAAAGTTATCTAACCCATTGACTACCCACAATGGGTCTCTAATATTTTTCCCATTACCAAGCCCACTAGGGGACTCCACCTTTATGTGGATTTCTTAGACCTCAACCTTTCATGTCCCAAAGATGACTTTTCTTTACCCAATATCGACTAACTAGTTGACCTTACTACAAGTCATGAGATGTTATCCCTCATGAATGGATTTTTAGGATACAATCAGATCCTGATTGCCCCCTTAGACCAACATATAAACTACTTTCACTACTCCTTGGGGAACCTTCTACTATCAAGTCATGCCTTTTGGCTTAAAAAATGTAGGAAAAATGTATCAACAGGCTATGACCTATGTATTCCATCATCTTATTCATAAAATTATAGAGGATTATGTGGATGATCTCTTCAAAAAATCTAAACACTACAAGGACCATTTATCTATTCTTACTATCATTTTTGACTGATTGATCCAATTCTATGTTTGAGTCAATCCCCAAAAATGCATTTTTGGGGGTTTTGTCTAGAAATATTTTGGGCTTTATTGTCACCCTTTGTGGAATTGAGAATGACCCTGCTAAAGTAAAGGCCATCTTAGAAATGCCTCCTCTAGCAAACCTTAATCAACTTCGCAGTCTACAAGGAAAACTCCAATCTATCCATCGCTTCATCTCTCAATTACCAGACAAATGCCAACCCTTTTGCCACATCTTAAAGAAAGACACCTCATTTAAATGGACCAAATATTATCAGCTAGCCTTTGATTCACTCAAAGAGTACTTGCTTTCTCCACCTATTCTTATCCCACCTAGGGATGATTAACCCTTTTACCTTTACATATCTTCCATTGATCACTCTTTAGGTGACATGCTAGCTCATCAGGATGAATAAAATAAAGAGAAATCCATTTACTATATTAATTTCATGCTTTTAGAGTATGAGACATGATATACCCATCCTAAAAAGATTTATCTCACTCTTGTTTTTTTTGCCTCTAATATTTATCACTACCTTCTTAATCATGAAACATATGTTATAACTAACACCAACCCACTCAAGTATATACACTACAAGCCATACCAAAATCAACGTATGGCTAAGTGGCTTATGCTTCTAGCTAAGTTTGATCTTGAGTTTCTTCACCAAAAATCCATTAAGGGGTAGGTCATTGTTGATCAATTAGTTAAAGCCCCTCTCCTAGATAACCAAACCATTCCATTAACATTTCTCAATGAGTCTATTATAACTTTTTCTTAAGGAAAACCCTCTTACCAAATGATCATGTTTTTTGATGGCTATAAATGCCAACATGGTGAGGGTGTAGGCATAATTATCATACCGCTTCATGGTGAAACTCTTCAACTATCCTCTAAACTTGACTTTGAATGTACTAACAACATGGTAAAATATGAAGCTTTGGTCATTAGTCTCTAAACTGATCTCACCTTAAAAATCAAAACCATTTTTATCTTTGGTGATTCTCAACTCATGATTAACTAGGTCAATGGGTCCTATCAGTGTAAAAATGACATTTAAAAAAAGTATAAACTCCTCATTCATGAGCTATTAACATCTTTAGATTGTTATCAAATCTAATTAATGCCTTAATAAACTAACAAATTTTTAGATACAATGGCTTTTCTTACATCCCAAATACCCTCTCAACCTATAAAATCCAAATTATTTATCACCATCCATTGCTTCATTATGTCCTCATATATCAATTTAGACCTTCCAACCATCTATAGTGTGGAGGCATCTCCTTTTGATGTCTGGTATGACCAAACCCTTGATTACCTTAACTTGGGCATTATTCCACATGACCTCTCAAATAATGCCTAAAAGGCCTTTGTGCAGGGCACCTCTTTTAATACCATACTAGGAGGAATCCTATATAAATGTGTCTTTGATTGTCTTCTCCTCCATTGTTTATGTAGTCACAATATTCCTCATGCCATCAAAAAAACCCATGATAGAGTTTGTGGGGGACATTTTAGTTGCCTTGCTATCACCAAAAGAATCCTATGCTTGGGTCACTATTGGCCTACCCTCAATCAAGACTGTTGTGACTATGTAAAGAAGTATGTTAAATGCCAATAACATGCTAACTTGCATCATGTACTTGATCATAGCCTTTAGGTATCCATGGTTTATTAACCTTTCTCATAGTGGGGGTTGGATCTCATTAGAGAAATCAATCCTCACTCTTCTCAATGACACCAATATATCATCACCGCTACAAAATATTTCACTAAATGGGTGGAGGCCATCCCCCTTATCTCCATTAAAGCCAAAAAAATTATAGATTTTATCAATAATCACATTATCTATCATTTGGGGGTCCCTCATAAAATCATAACAGATAACAACAAATCATTCAAAAGCAAAAATGTTCAAGCCCTTTGTGATGCTTTTGGCATCAAACTTAAACATTCCTTGACTTGCTGTCTGTAGGTATATAGATAGGTCGAAGCCTCCAACAAAATTCTCATCAAAATGTTGACCAAAGTTTTAATTATTTTAGGTTAATATTGGCACATACACATCCCATTTGTTTTATGGGCCTATCACACTAGTATCCAAACTACAATAAATGATACACCTTTTTTCCTTGTCTTTGGCATAGAGGCTATTCTACCTCTTGAAGTCTAGATTCCCTCTCTTCATATTTCCTTACATGACATCATTTTTGAAGAGGATTATTGTTAATAATTCCTTTCATGCTTTGAATTACTTGATGAACATCACCTTATTTCCCTTAACCATATTCACATCTATCAAGAGTGTATTCCCTATGTTTATAACAAGCACCTCAAACAATGGGAATTCAAAATCGAAGATCTCATCCTAAAATAAAAACAACACATGACCAACATCGAGAAGAGTAAACAAGGCAAGTTTTATTTCAATTGGCTTGGACCCTACATCACTACCCATAAGTATGGATTAGGAGCTTATCATTTGTCCTCTCTTGAAGTCAAAATAGAACCTAAGCCTCTCAACACTTCACATCTATGTCAATTTTTATATTAAAGAAGGATCAAGCTCACTTATTTTTATAACTTAAGCTCATCCCTTGATTATGAGATTTTAACCTTCACCCACCTTCCTCCTTCCCTCTTAAGGACAATTGATTACAACAAAGAACCATGTGATTAAATATCATAGTCATGGCCTAATCCTAAATATGGGTACCATGGCTCTACCTATAACATGGTTCTCATGGATACTTTTCATCTCTAATAAGATGGAATCCCATGGTCATTGTCTCTCAAAACCACACTCCTTCAAATATCATTGACCTTCTTGTATAAAGTTTTTCCATCATAAAGGTAAACCTCTAAACCTAATTAGATTGGTCCATGTCTAAACACATTTCATTTGAAAAAATTTCTTGGGTTAATATATTAAGCATTGTAGACTTCTCCCTCAAAGGATATCTATCTAAAAAAAAAAAAAAAAAACTACCAAATGTAAGGTAGACTGCTCCCTTGAAGGACAACTATCAAGATCATTAAAAAAATCCAATAAGCTTAGACCACTCCTTTGAAGGATGTCTAAGTTCACTTTGTCAAAAGTAGAGAAATTTATTGGAAGCTTCTCACATTTATCAACTTACCATATATATATAAATAAGTCAAAATACCCACTATCACAACAAATTCTAAAGCCACAATCGGCTCTCCAGTAACATAATTTGGAAGTTGCAATCAACTTCCACATGTATACTTCTCACATTGATCATTCTACATCTAGAATACAACATGGACTTTTCTATTACCACTCTTAGGTCAATTATAGAAGGGGAAAATTAATTCATATGTGGTTATCATACATATCACACATTACCCTTCACACCACCCATCACCCATCTTCCCTTTAGAATATCTATAAATCAAGGGATCTAGAGCTTACTTGACACCCTGTGATCAATAAACCTTTTTTTATTTACTAATGACCACTCATGCCTAGTTTTGAGGGGCTTATATTCATGAATCTAATCCCACTTTGGGTCTATTTTTAGTCCTTCTCAAAAACAAAGATTGTGCCCTATTCTTAATGTGTTTGGTTGGTGTTTTCCCCATGAAATTTACCATCTAGTGTTACAACAACAATAATCATTATTTTTACATTCAACAAGATTATAAAAACCACAACCGTACCATCATAACCATAACCATAACATTAATTAGTATCCATATAACCTTAAGCATGATACCATTCGACCAGTGACATCCAACACATTTTATACATAACAAACTATACAATATTTTATTTAGGGTGCAAGGAATAGCATGACATATACATAGTCATCAAAATACACATGGCCTAAATCACATTCATAAATTGACATACCTTATTAATAATTCATCATTTATTTAATAAATTTTTCCTCTTGAGCTAGATGGTAACATTAGTGTGGGATGAGGGGATGGCACTCCTATTCATTATTGTTGTTGTTTTTGATGATGAATGTGGTCAAAGATAGTAGTCTTAGTACATGGAGGGACATCCACCATCATTTACAATGGAAAGTTAAATGATGATTATGTGAAGGTAGATGTGCTCACATGAAGGACATGATCAGATCTTGGCACTGGTCCTTATCATGATTCTTTAAATAGAATACCTACCCATTCTTTTTCACCAACCTAGTTCTCCATTCTATGAATCAAGAATGTCATATGATGTCATTAATTCCCTTGAATAGTCTTCCCACCAGGAATAGTCATCTTTACCTACCTTTTCACATGGACACATCACCCTCGATACGATTAGTCATCTTGATAAACACATTATGCACCATCATGATATCTTTTTGTTGCCCTTGTCATTAGATTCATAACTGATGTCTTTCCTTGCTTTGTCATCTCACAACCCTTATAGACCTGGTAGTCATTTGTTTCATTATCACTTTTGGCTTGGTTGACGTAAATTAGCTTCCAAACATGGGTTTTTATAATGATCATGACTTCTAAACTACCACTATTTATATTGGTGGTAACTCCCAAATCCTTACCATTATAAAAACTCTTCCATTAGAGGTAGGCCACCATGAATTCACACCAATACATTCACCTTCTTATCCCCTCTACCCTCCCCTTACTACCATCCCATTACCATATCTCTAAACATCAAACCCCAATCATTGGTATTACCTACTCCAACATGGAAATCTTTTCTTTTGTGCCAGTTGAATGTTCATCTATAGCAAGGGAACCATTGTCTTCTCCTAGCCATGCAACTTCTTGTTATTTAGGCCTGAACTAGCAAGACCAATAATTCATTAGTTCCATAGAGTTGGGATAGAGGATGTAGACATGGCCACCATTTTTTTAGCCTACCCATGTAGCTCTTGGGTTAGGCAAGGTCCATCCTTTGTCATTCACTATGTTGCTAACTTCCTTACTCGTATAATCTACTTAATCATCAAAGAAATTCTTTACAGGTCATCACTTCACTACTTCCCTTAAAACTTGGCTCATATCAATGATGAACCTTGGCCAAAGTGACTTTGTAGATCTAGATAGACCCCCATCTCCTAAAACTCAGCTCGTAATGGTCAACACTATCTCTAAACTCTTACCCTTGCACATTTTTAGAAGGTGTAACCTCCTAATAAAGGCACCTCTTCTTTGGTTTAGCTCCATTGAAGATCATTTATGGTACTTAACATTGTGTTCCTTTCTAATTTATCCTACCATGCCCTTCTGTATCTCTCATCCTATGAAATGTGGTATCATTATGGTAATTATTTATCGATCTACACCATTCACTTTCATTGATACCTTCACCAAAACCCAAAATTATTGTTTTATAAAGCCTTCTCCCTTAGCCCAAACCAACCCATGTGGTCCATCAAATTAGGGTAGAGAATTTGAACACCACTCACCCAAACCTTATTAAACTACATTAGCCTGATGTCCATGGACTATGTAGGTGTTACTTCACTTCAAAAGGCAAATCAGCCACTAATAACAAATTCCCATCCCCTTTTTCTTCTCACTCATTTCCATCACTAAAAGTTCCCTCTTACTTAAGGAATCCTACATCAAAGAATCTTTGAATTATTTTTTTAGCATCCTTATGTTTTAACACCATCTAATACTTCCTCTTAAGTTTTTCCCCCATTATTAGGAGAACTACATCAGCCTGAGGTCTTTTTGAACTATGTAGGCAATGCTCAATTACTGAGGTCAGCTTGGTTACATCTTTTAAAGATCATTTGTGGTACTTAGCATTGTGTTCCCCTCTAATTTATCCTACCTTACCCTTCTGTATCTCTTATCCTACAAAATGTGGTATCATTATGGTAATTATTTATCGATCTACACCATTCACTTTCATTGATACCTTCACCAAAACCCAAAATTATTATTTTATAAAGCCTTCTCCCTTAGCCCAAACCAACCCATGTGGTCCATCAAATTAGGGTAGATAATTTGAACACCACTCACCCAAACCTTATTAAACTACATTAGCCTGACGTCCATGGACTATGTAGGTGCTACTTCACTTCAAAAGGCAACTCAGCCACTAATAACAAATTCCCATCCCCTTTTTCTTCTCACTCATTTCCATCACTAACAGTGCCCTCTTACTTATGGAATCCTACATCAAAGAATATTTTAATTATTTTTTTAGTATCCTTATGTTTTAACACCATCTAATACTTCCTCTTAAGTTTTTCCCCCATTACTAGGAGAACTACATCAGCCTGAGGTCTTTTTGGACTATGTAGGCAATGCTCAATTATTGAGGTCAGCTTGGTTGCATCTTTTATTTTATTTTCCCTTCTCACCTAAAATATCTTCCTCTAGTTTTCTACCTATCCCCCCACCATCTCCCTCTATTTAACTTGTCAATCTCTTTTAACGACTTTCCCAGCTTGTCAATCTCTTTTAACACAAGGGTTTACAACCTTCCTCATTGGCCCCTCTTATCTCCAATAAAATCACTACCTATTCTACCTTGCTAGCCTCCCCATCACCTTTCCTTTCACATACTTCATAGCTCACTCCCTCACCCACTTTTCATGTTTTTGGTCTCTCTCTCCACTTATTACCAACCTTATCTTTTATTCCCTTCAACTTCTTTCATTGTCCTCATCATCTCCCCTCACCCTTGGCTATTTGTCATACCCTCTTTATCACTCTCTTCTCCTCACCAATTCCACATCATAATATGCATCTTGTAAGTTTTTGGTTTCTTCTATAACTATACTTTTTCTTTATGTGTACCACCAATCTTTGTCATTTCACCATTTTTCCCACCAAACCCATTTTCCATTCTTCTTGTTTACTTTTTTCCCATCCTTTTTGTCTTATTTTTTTCATCCACAACTATTTCTCCCTAGGTATTTATCCTTTGAGAATCCTTCCAAAATTGCCTCTTTTCTTCTTCTTAGTTCTTGCCTTTTTCCTTTTGCACTCCCATTTTCCTCTTTCCATCTTGATACTCACTTGTTTTTTGCATCTGTGTGAATATCCTTGCTTTGTATCCCTGCTTCAATTCTTCTTTTTTCTTCCTATCATCCCTAATCTTCATCCTTTATCTTCATCTCATTCCCTTTCATTATTTTCCACCATCCTCTCACTTTTCTCCATTTCATTTCATTTTTCTCATCTTGAGGACATTCCTTGTTCTTCTTGACCTTATTTTTCCTCTTATATGACCATGTTTGGTTCCTTCCATCCTTCTCTACCTTCATATTTATCAATGACATTGTCTTCTCTACATATTTCTTCATCCATCTCCTAGTCTGACTTCACCTCATCCTTTATTGAAACTCATTTATTCTCTCCCATTATCACTCCACCTTCTCACTGATTATAGTGTAATCACTAGTTAAACTACTTTTACGTACATCTCCTTGCCTTATTCCTCATTTCTTCCATGACCTTGCCTTAATGCATGGAATATAGTTAGGTTTATTACTTCAGGTCATCTTTTTCTTTAATTCCTCTATATGTTACACTCAAACCCTCTTTTTTATACCTCTCTAGCTACTCCTTTCACCCTACCTATCACCTTTCTCCCTTTTAAACCATCTACCCATTTTGAGCATGCTATGGCCTCAAAACTCTTCTACTCAATTTTGGTTTACTATGAGATATATACCAATCCTATGGCTTTATGACATAATTATCTAGGATTTTGGGCTTATATGACTAATCAACAAGCCTGGGCATCACTAAGCCATCATGAGGAAGATAATTTCCCCACCCCCTCTAGTCTTGCCTATTTTAAACCCCTTTTAATTTGAACTTCGAAGATGTTAGAATCAAAACTAAAACTACCTTCAAATGGAAGATTTGGGATACTCACATGGGGATGATAGCCACACCCTCTCACATGCCCTAACCTTCCAAAAAATAATTTCTCTTAATTCTCCCTTCTCAGACTACATCTTCTTCTGCCTTGAAATAGCCTTTCTCTTTAATCATAATCCACAACCTAATCCCTCATTTAATTAATATTATTATTATTCGCCTCACTCTATATTCTAAAACCCCTCAATGTCTTTCTTTGAATTCCATCAAAACTCAATGCTTACTTATTTTAGGTCCCCACTAACTCAAGGGTCAAGGGTTTGAATCTTTTCCACTTCTCATTTAACCACTCTACTACTTTGCTTCCCCAAATTCTTGAATCATAACCTTTCATAGTCTATTAATGACATTTTTGTGAAGTGTGAATAATGTCAGCTTGTTTGGATGGTAATGAAAGAACCCATTGGGTCACCATGATAATTTGAGTAGTGCCATATTTTCTAAATCTTTGTAAAGCATATTTTTCCTTTTTTTTAAAATAGTGACCAAAATTTAATGCTTGAACCTGCTTATCCATGACTGTAGATTCCTTTTGCATAGTTGATGCAATCATCTAATTACATCCTAGGTAATCTCATCCACCATTTCTACAGAAACAATTAGAAAACTATTTCATACCCATATTTTCCACCCCTTTAGAGCTTTCCTTTCTCCAATGTCCTTTAACTAGACCTAACTACATGATATCAAATTGGTGTAACCAAGTTAACCAACACTCTTCACCTCAAAAGAACTACATTTGAACTGACTTATTTTTGGATTCCTATCCATGGAATTGTGAAGGTATCATCCACTAGTTGATTGCATCTGGAGTCAGCTCAACCATCCCCTTCCAATCCATACCCAATCCACCCATGTTGTCACCATGTCTACCTTGATTTTGGTTGCAACTAACCTAAAACATTGGCATGTTTTGCAAAAACATTTAACCACAATGAACAGCCTTACCATGTTGAAATTTTCAATATTTGTACCACGTCATGCATGACCTAATAAATTATGTTGTTTTATAGGATAACTTCTTACCCTAGATACTTGTGACCAACACTGAACTTGTCTAGATGACTTGATAGGCCTAACTTGATCATATATGACCAACGCTATGGATCGGTTATCCATATCACATGTCCTTCTAAGATTGACCTTATTTTTACCAACATGGTAGCTTTAGTCTCTACATAATCTTGATTATTTCTCTTAGATGTATTTTATGAACTCTTTGGCATTTCACATGCCCAACTACCTTGTGGCACCACCTAGTGCCTCCCCACCAACTGCTAATCAAACATACACTCCATTTAGCCTCCCCTCATAAAATATTAGTTTAAGTGGGAATAACTCCTCCCATACTCAAAGCACCCTGACCTTTGACAAAACAATTTTTTTTAGTTTGTAGCTTGTTAATTCAAAGCTGCATAACAAAAAGGGGTAAAATGGAAACACTAAAAACTCTGCACTTTTAGTTTTCAATGACTAAATGCCTTGAGACCCCCATAAATAACCTCTAAACCTTATTAACCCTTAACAAACCCCTCTTAACCTAAATAAATCACTATTTTCCTAGTCATATAATACTATTTGAAATTACTATTCAAAAGTATTATTCACTATCACTATTCACTATGGGACCGACTATCACTATTCATGATGACATGGCAAGTGGTATAGCATGTGACATGGAAAGTAATATGGAATGTGACATGTCAAGTGACATGGAAGGTGATTTTTGAGGTGATATGGAAAGTGACATGGTTTATAAGTGATGTGGCTTGATGTGGGACATCATACCTCACCTGGGATCCTTCCCAAAGAGCTTGATGACCTCATTTAAGTATCAAAAGCCCCCCTTAAAATATGGAAAATTGGCCCTAAAGGGACTATTATTTAACATGTATTTTAAGACAAAGGGCACCCATTTTTGACTTCTTAACCCAATGGAGCACTCACCAACCCAAATGGGAATCCCCATCCACCTCATTTTGACTAATTCAACCACCACATATAAAATGCAACCATACCTATATTATTACTCTTTTGGCATGACTCTTCACAACATATGTTATAAATCCCCCACCTTTCCTTCACCCAAGGTTAAGTTGGAAAGTGGTAACTTAGTATTTTTTGTTATTAACATTTTATTGTAGTTTTTTGGAGGAGGTTATCCACTTGAAAAAGAGGTCATCCTCATCTTGGAGGATAAAATATTCAAATCATATAATAGCTATCATAATCACTCCCTTTCATCAATAATATCATCAACAACACCATTATCAATAACCATCTCAAAGGCAACCTTGTTTATTTATTTCATTTTAACTTATTATCTCCTTTGGCCTCTTCTTTCTTGAAATAATTTCACCTCTTACTTTTCCCCTTTTTCACTTCATTTATTTTCTTTGCCATATTTTCCCACTTGACCCTTTTTACCTCTTTTCCATAATTCACCCACTTGACCCCATTTGCCTCTTGGCTATATTTACCAACTTGACCATTTATCCCTTTTATCCTTTTCCCTTCTATCTTCTTGATCATTTTGACCATCACCTTATTAATCATTTAAATCATTTATCAACCTCAATCAAATCATCTTTCCATTTCAACTATTTGCCAGACTAAAACCATAACCCTGCCTCAACTAGCCTTTTAGCATTTACTTTATTTAGTCATTTTATTAGCAAAGCATCCATATTAATTGTATTTAATTTCTGATTTTTTTCATTTAATGAAATTATATTTTAGTTTATCACTTTAATTTAATTATCCAAATAAGGTGGATTGACATCCTCCTAGAAAGCTTTCACTTCTAGTACCTAGCTAACGCTATGCAATCCACTTTACTACTTGTCTAACAAACAAGTTTTCTTAGTGTTTTATTATTACAAGTTATTCCTTCCTAGCCAAAGAGGAGTATCCACCATCATCTAGATCATGTGTACCTTTTATACCAAGTTATCATAACCATTACCCTTATTGATAGTTTCTTCTTTTCATACTTAGAAAAAAGTAGAAAATAAAGAGAAATAGTAATCTCTACATCAAAATAGAAGGTAAGCACTAGTTGATTATTGTGGTATATGTTGATAGAATAATATTTAGAGTTAAAATTTAAAAGATGATTTTTTTTTCATAATATTCAAAAATAATTCGAGATGTCCATGTTTGGAGAATTGTCATTATTCTTAGGATTGCAAATATCTCAGTCAGATTAAGGTATTTTCATATCTCAAAGCAAATATGCTAAGGAGATGTTGAAAAATTTTAGTTCTAAGGATTGTACACCATTTGGCACACCAATGGGTATAATTAACAAGGTGAGTAATGATGAAGATTCACCTGATATAAATCAGTCCTTGTATAGATCTATGATTGGTAGTCTTTTATATTTGATAGCATCAAGGCTAGACATCATGCATGTAGTAGGCATGGTCACAATATATTAGGTAGCCCATAATGAGATTCATGTTAATTTGGTGAAGATAATATTTAGATATGTTAAGGGGACATTGGATTATAGATCATGGTATCCCACAAGTAGAGATTTCACTTTGGTTGTTTATATATATTTAGATTGGGTAGGGTGTTTAGACAACAAGAAGAATATAAGTGGAGGAGATTTTTTTCCTCAATGATATCTTAGTATCTTGGTTAATAAATAATTAGAACTCAATATCAAATTTTAAAACTAAATCACAATATATTGTAGCAGTGTTGTGCTATACTCAAGTGCTTTGGATAAAGCAAAATTTAGAAAACATCAAGGTAAAATATGATAACCTATCTCTATTTACTATGACAAAACAAGTGTTATTAATATTTTTAAGAATATAGTAATGCATTTAAGAATAAAATATATTCCTATCAGATATCACTTCTTAAGAGAGCAAGTTGTAGATTAGTAAGTTAAGTTGGAATATATCAGTACTATAGAATAGATTGTAGATATATTCACAAATGTAATACCAAAGAACACATTCGAGTATTTATGAGAGAAGTTAGGAGTAATTTATTTTACTTCCTTCCATTGAAGATCAACATTAGTTAAGGAGGAGCTAAGTGTTAGCTCTAGGATTGACCCTTTTCTATTGATGTCAAAACGGGAGAAGTATAGGAATAGGTTTCAAAAATAGGATGCTATAGTAAGGGGGAATTACTATATGTTTTCAATTGGTAGTATGTGAAGTATAGGTTTTAGATTGTGGTAGTTTCATTTTGAGGTTGCCATCAATGACAAAGGGGGAGATTGTTGTAAATATTGTCATTAACGTTAAAGGTCTAGTAGAATTGGTGATAAAGTCCCCATAAAACTTAATGTCTAAAGGTGTTTTTAATGTTCATATCTTGGCTAAAGTTTATTAATATCAATAAAATATTAATGGATATATTTTTGGTTACATAAAGATAAAAGAGGGCCCATAAGGAAGTCAAAGAGTCACCAAATAAAGATAAAAGAGGGAAAGGGTGCATTTTCCCATGAAGGGTCACCTTGAGGAATTTGAAGAGTCACCAAATAAAGACAGAAGAGGGAATGGACACTTTTCCCCATGAAGGTACAAAGAATTCAAATGAAATATTTTAAAGGGTCATGCAAGTTTGGTTCCATTTTCCATGTGAATTGAAAGCTCTCAAATGGTGAATGCCAAAGGTCATTTAGAAAGCTATAAAAAGAGGCTTAGGAAGTCATTTGTAATATACAAGTGTATGGTTTGTAATTTTTTTAATATATCTTAGAAGAGAAGAGGAGAGAAAAGAAAGAGATATATTAGTGTTTTATCATTTGTTGAGAAATCAACATTGAGAGATAGTTGTGTTTTCTACACAAGAGAAGTTAGTGCTCCTATGGGTTGGTGTTCATAAATCATTATTGTGTTGGTGCTCCTACAAGATAGTGCTTGTGAACTTTGTAAACTTGAGCTGGTGCTCATTTACATACTTGAGATAGTTCTCTATTATTTTCCCCACATTGGGTTTCCACATAAAAATTTGCTCTCTCTCTCTCTCTCTCTCTCTCTCTCTCTCTCATGTGGTGCATGTTATTGTTTTAGTTTTATTTCATATCTTGAATGTATGATTAAGTGGTTAAAGAAAAGGAATTAGATTAAGTAAAATATTTAAAAGATATGTGATATACTAATTCACCCCCTTCTCAATATATCTTGTGCTTAACATGAATACCTTCTCTGATTGGAATTATCATCTTGATCACACAAACTTTCTTCTCCATTGAAAGGAGTCTCTTAAGAAGCATAAATAGAGACACCTTATATACCTTAATTCTCTAAAACAAAAAAAATCATCATCTTCCATCTCCTCCTTACTTATATGATATTTGTAGTTTTTCTTATTTTTCTTTTTTGGCTTGGGAGAAAAAACTTCCTCAAATACTACAACATTCCCCTTTTCTACTATGTTGGATTATCAATACATGGAGATAACATAGATTCATTACTGCCTTTTCATCTAAATAATCTTCCTTGCATCTTGGAACCTCATCATTAGGAACAAATAAATAATGTTATTTACATGATACATGCTCATCAATAGCAAGATGTTCACTTGGATCTATACATATCTTAGGACTAGTCTCAACCATTACCTTGGTCTTCTCCTTGAGCTTAGTATCTTCATTCTCAATATAATTAAACAATGAGACCTCTTGGGACTCCTTAACTTCAAAATCATTCTCCACCATATCAAATAGATTACTTGGACCTGCATTCTCATCATGACACACCCTTGTCAGATTTGGCTTCCATGTGTTAACTTGCCTTATTTATTGAACTCTAGGAGTCTAATTAAATATATTATATATGTATCCCTTTGATTTTAGAACCTATTAATGTGACCTCTCCATTCAAAATTGTATCACACCATACCTTTTTC
The DNA here is from genome assembly GCA_037957365.1 of Torreya grandis. NCBI lineage: Eukaryota > Viridiplantae > Streptophyta > Pinopsida > Cupressales > Taxaceae > Torreya > Torreya grandis. The sequence goes on from JARHVA010001107.1 coordinate 2,007,779, forward strand.
AAGAAACATATCTTACCTTATCTTATTTGGATAAAAATTGTAGTGTGTCCTATATCATGACAAACAAAACAACCTCTCCTTTTTGAAGAGGACTCACCTTGTCTAATTTTATGTGGATAATGGTTTACAAAATTTCCCACATCAATATGATTAAATCAATTGATTCTATTCACAAGTTTTGAGTAATGACCCCCATCATAGTCCCATGCCAATTCATTTATAATAGGTCTCTTGTAGTCTCTATCCCTATGACCAAATTGATTACATGTATAATAGTAACCATTGAATCTTGCATACCTCATGTCATTTGGATATCTAATCTAATTTTTCTTTACTCTAATAGCACCTTCATTCTTTGTCTCATGATTTGTCTTCAAACTATGATTGTCTTGGTTCACATTAGTCTTCATCTTGTCTTGAGTTATAGTCTTTTGTTCTTCTTCATATCCAAGACCAGTTCTAACACTAGCATGATTTTGACCATTAATAATGTTGTGTAGATCACATGATCTCTTTTCAAATCTGAAAAATGTCTTTACCTTACTAGTTGTCTTTTTTATCTCATATTTTAAATATTCATTTTTAGAAACATACCTTGAACATTCATCCTCTTTATCTTTTAGGCTTTGTAGACATAATTTTAAATTTAAAACTAAGATGCTTGATCATATCTTCATGATCTTTATCATATTCATTCATTCTTGCCTCATACACACTAAATTTCTCCTCATAGTCCTTGATCCTAGATTTCATCTTCATATTGATCTTCTTCTCAATCTTCAATTCTTCAAGAGCTTTCATCAAAAGAGTCTCACAATCCACCTCATCTTTATTATCCACTAAATCACTCCAAGTAGACTCCTTTTGATGTGAGAAACTCCTTCCTTAGCCATGAATAGGGATTCATCTTCAGTAGGACCATCATTTTCATGATCATACCCTGAGTCACTATCTTCACTCTCATCTGATGAGCTAAAATTTTCTTTGGTGTAAAGACTCTTCGTATTGTTATACTTTGTGAAACCTTTCTTCTTATATGTCTTATTTTCATCATCTTAAACTTCATCATGCTCTTCATCATCTTTATTTTCATTCTTATGAGGGCACTTTTGAGTAAAATGTCCTATCTCTCCATAGTTGAAACATTTAAAGGGTAGTTTACCCTTATACTTCCTTGATCCAGTGTTAAATTTCCTAATAATCAAATAAATTAGTTCATCATCATCAATATCAAATATTTAATCCTCTTTGGACTTCTTACCTTGGAACTTCTTCCTATTCTTCATCTTTATCTTAAATGTTACTTCCTTCTTTGGTGATATACCATCATTCTTCCTCATCTCATAAGTAGTAAGGGTGCCACACAATTGATCCATCTTCAACTGAGTAAGGTCATGACTCTCTTATAGAGATATACTTTTAGATAAAACTTTGGGGATAGATACATTAATACCTTTTGAACAATAGTAGTCTCTTCAAGATTCTCTCTAAGACTTCTGATGATATGCATAATCTCATCAAATTTTTGTAGAAAATATGCCATAGTATCTTCTTCATTCATCTTGAGACTTTCAAATTGCCTTTTGTGAGTCTACAACTTAGAAATATTAACCTTTTAATCTCCTTAAAAAATAGTATTCAATTTATCCCATATTTCCTTGGAATATTTTCAATGAATTACTTAGTGAACTTAATTTCTGTAAGACCGTAATTGATGGCACTTATTTCCTTAGAGTTGTTCTCAAATAACTTCTTATTATAACACTAGATGGAAGAGTAATAAGAGAAACATAACCATTTAGGATAGATTAACATACATCAAACTCAATGGAAATAATGTAGGTCTTCATCCTAGCACTCTAAAATACATAATTAGATCCATTGAACATTAGTGCTTACTTAGTAAATAAACCAACTTGCACATTTTGACTAGCCATTATACCTTGGATCACCTTCAAGTTGTCAAGCCTTTACCAAATGACCTTAGCTTTGATACCAATTATTATAGGTACAATCACTAAGATGGTGGGGGGGGGGGGGGGGTGAATCAATGAGCCTAAATAATGCAACTTCAATTCTGATCTTTATAAATACTTAACTAGTTACCATAAGCATTCATGAAGCATACATATCATTCATACAATAAGCAAGAGAGACACTACAAGATCAATCACATAACAAGTGACATACATGGGAAAACTTATTGTGGAATAAAACCTAATGGGACCTACAATTGGATTGTTATCACCTAAAACAAGATTCAATTTAGACCATTTAGAAATAATCAAGGAACTACAATCCCTATTTAGTGAGACTCCAATCCCATAAGGTGCTACCACACTTATCTAGTTGTGTTGCAATAACAAACATACCTTTTAACAAGTTTTACCTTACAAGGAAGATACAACCAATTTAGATGTTAAGTTTCCACAATAACACATATATATAAATACACCTCTGAACTAATGTTAATAACACCTGATGATGGACCTCAACTTATCTCTCTTCACCTTTGCTCACACTCAATCTATAAGAGCACTGCTCCACCAAAAAAATTATGGCCTACAAGTCATACAAATAGTCCTTAATTTATTATACTCTTTAACATATCCTTAGGGCACCCTACCCCTCCTCTCCACAAAACACACATAATAATCTCTTCTATCACTCCTTAATCTCTCACTTACAAGTCTAGAACCCATCATCTTTGATTCTACTATTTATAGAGCAATCTTGATAATAACTACCTTGGTCAGCCATTAGGCATGACTTAGCCCTTAAGGCATTTATTTCTCAAAGACACAACTTAATACAATCTTCATAAGTCATCCATATCATCTATGGGTCACCCTTAAGGAACTACACCTTTTAATAAGGCCCTTGTAGCCCTTATAGGTCTCATGTGAACCCATTCACTCCTTTAGCACTCCCTCAAGCAAAACAAGAACATAGAACAACTTTTAAATACATGGATCCACTCCTTATGTCCCCTTCAACATCTTCAAATAATCATAATCAATTTATCTCACATCTATATATCCTAAAATAACTCAAACATTGACCTGATGTACACAGTCAACATAAATGAACACATAGTCAAATTATTAAACATTGTTCATACTAAGATATATTTATCACACCTCCAAAATACAAAAAACTCTTCCTCATGGAGTCTAAAACATGTTCCAATAGCTAATTCATCATGAGACATTGAAACAATAACAATACAATCTCTAATATCCTTTTTGGGTCACTTGTAGAACAAACATGAATAAATAGCAAAATTATAGGCTCAATATCTTTGACTGTACTCACTTTCAAATATTCAAATTAGGTTCATTATATGCACCTTGGAGTCCTATACCATTTTTATTTTTACAGCACTATTAAATTTGACTTCTATCATAATATATGGTTGAAATATAGAGCTATGCTTTTTTCTATGTTAAATTCAAATATTTGAATATCAATGGTCATAATTAACCTTCAAAAACAATGCTCAAATCTCATAAAATCTCAACTCAAGATTAATCTCACACCATCAATCATGTCCAAGATTTAACACATAGACTTCTAAAGATAAACATTAAACATCTGTTACATCTACCTCATCTCATGTAATCTAGGAATTTTGACTCAATGTGCTCTATCGATCTCTATAGGTCAATTAGGACTTTAATGATCAATGCTCACCATTTGATTAGTAGTACAAATACTCACTTGTCATTGGATCATTATCTTGTACTTTTTTTTAATCATTAAACATCATGTACATATCCCCATCTCACTACCTCTTGAATCCTTAAAGTAATCATGCACCATCAATCTTGCTTGAGCTTTAAAACTTTCAAAAATGACTATGGGAACCCTATCAATATGCCTAAGTAGCCATTTTTTATCCTTAATAACTTCTTCTGTGTTTCGATGCAAGATCTCAAATTTAGACTAGATGATCTCCTTCCATAGGAAAATCCAACCCTGTGACACATTGCTCTTATAACCCTCACACATATGAGATATAATGCCATTAAAGTGCCTTCTCATAAACATCTGTCACAAATCCAACCATGTCCAAAACTGCATGAGAGGCCAACTTTGAGCACCCATAACTTTTGTCACTCTTTAGTGCATGATCTCAAATTTATCAAAAATCATCTATGATCAAAACTTAACAAACCCATTTGATCAGTTTCTATTGATAAATTCACATGTGTAGTATATAAAACCTTCAAAATGATTACTCGACTCTTTCTACCTTATTGCAAAATTGGCTAAGTATGGGAAAACATAGTCAATCTACCTGGGAGCCCAAATTTGCATAAGAATATATTTTGACACACTATATCACATGATTTATAAATTATTAAAAATAAAATAGGTCTAAAAATTAACAAACCCATATGATCATTTTTTCCTAAAACCTCCACATGTGCAAATTTTGACCTCATCAACATGCTTACTCAACTCTTTCTAGACAAATACAAATTTGGCTATGGGAAAACAATGAATTATGATTAAGAATCCAACTTTGCACCCTTGTATGTTTGACCACACTTCAATGCATGACTTGAGATCTATTGCATAACAACTAGGGACTACAATGATCATAACCATATAACCAACTCCCCTTGACTCCTTCCCATATGACAATTGTGACATCATCAAACTTCTTTCTCAAATTTTTTGCCATTGGACCCAAAGTGTCTAGATGAAAAATATGATCAACCAAATGAATTCCACTTGTGCAAATAAGCTCTCAAAACATAGATAACATATTAGTGACCTCTTGTACATTTTTTTAATCACCATAATCATCCCTAAACATCTCTAACCAATCAAAATCTAGAGAACAACCAATCCACCTTCAAGCATACAAGAATAAACACATTGCACACTTTATCATTGTCACATGGACTATCATAACACTTCATCCACTCACTAGAACATATACATGATAAAACCATGAAATCATCATGAGAAATCTCCAACACAAATAACTTAGAGTAAATATGAGACAATAAGAAACTAATCTAATATATACTAATCTACTCTAACAACTTGAGATAAACCTAAACAAAACCATTAATTGGTAGTGAAAAGTAACTACCTTTCTTCACTAAGATGATGTGACTAGCAAGCTTGTTGGTAGCCATGAGAGAATGGAATAGAGGCAATTTTATGTTGATCTTATTAACATCCTCTTCTTATTCAAAATAAACCTTAAACACCTCATCCACCTTTATTGAAGCATGAGTGATTAGGTTTATATGCTTGGATTGATCTTGGACATGTTTAGACTCATTTTCATGTTCTAAAATGAACATGATAAGCAATGGATCCTCCTTGTTGTCTTCCAACATAAATAAGTAACTAATAAGACATGTTCTTGTAGTGGTATATACTTAATCAACCCTCACCACATGATAAACCCTTTCCTCCTTAAGAGATGGTGGATCAAATTATATAGATTGACATGTTTCTTGTAGCATGCTTATAGAATTGGATTCAAGAAGTGAAGCTTCTTACTCTTTGAGAAGTTGATGATAAAAAATATTTGTATTATCTTTTGAGAGTGAACATGTGCCTAGAAATGGATCAAGAATTTTATATCATCCCTTGAAAACATCAAATAATTCAAAATCAAAATAAGTAGCCTCTTGGAGTGGTAAGCTTGGAGAGTTGCCATCTTCTTGCTTGTTGGTTTTCTTGACAAAGCTACCTTATTCAATATATATCAGACCATAACATCCCTATAGAAGATTATAACCTATTCATATGACTTAAAACAAGTCCTCCAACTGAAATTCACCTAGTTATAACTCATTTAAACCTTCTTCTAGCTTGATAGGAGCTGATATAGAAGTAGTCACAACAAAATTTGAGAAGGAATTAAAGGATGTACCTCTTTGATCATGTTTTTGAGGCTCAATTTTTTTTATCCACTTCCAATGAATATTTATGATCCATTTATTCTACTAAAATAACCTGATTAGAATCTTGTTCACATCAAGGAAGATCATCTCTTTCAAGGTCTACTATCACTTGATAAACTTGTACTCCATCAAGGTCACCTTTCTCTTCAACTTTGAAGGATGATTTTATTCTCTCTTCACCAAGAGGTGTCCTAATGATGACCTCTTCATCATATAAACTTTAAGTATCCTCCTTGTTGACCAATTTTGCCCATAGGAAAAATTTTGGTCAACCTTTCCCCTACTTTTTAAGGCCAATTCATTTTTTGGTTTCATAAGTTCAGCGGCTTAGTTCAGCAGCTTGGTTCAATAGCCTTTGGTTCATCAGTGTTCAATGGTTGAACCATTGAACCATTTTTGGTTCAACGGGCTTGGTTCAAAGGCAAAATTTCAAGCAGATGGTTCAATCCTCAATTCAAGTACCCAATTCAACACTAAGCTCATCGGCTTTGGTTCATTGGTTTGTTCGCACACTTGGTTAAACCATTGAACCGTTGAACCATTTTGGTTCAATGGCTTGGTTCAACGGGTCTGGTTCAATGCTTAGTTTAAGGGTATGCCCTTGGTTGAGGGGTAATTTAAAGGTTTAAGTGCCCTTTCAAAGGGTCGACACTTCAAAAGGGATTTGGGCTGCATAAACCAAGTGCAAGGGAAAGGCCTGGGCAAATTTTCTATAGACTTTTTGTCCACGGGAAATTGTCTGCAGATCAAAGCCTACAGGGAATACACAGAGGCAAAAGGAAGGAAGTAGACCTACAGAAAATGTACAAATCCCGAGAGGTCATCCAAAGGACCCACTGAAGTATACAAGGCAAAAGAGTGCCCGAGAAGGTGCTAAGACTAAAGCAAGCCACAAAGAAATCAGGAAGGCCCAAAGCCAGCAAAGGACCCGATGACAGTCGCGTGACCGTTAACATGAAAAAAGTGAAGTAGCCATTTGTTTTCAACTAAGAGAGTGCTAAGGAAAGCCCAAAATGTAGTGACCCACCATAATCTTTGCCCCAGGGGCCGAATGAGCCAGAAGCCCCAAAATAGGAAAAGGACAAAATCCTAGGTGATAAAACAAGAGAATGACAGGGTGCAAGAAGGGACAAGGTAGTCCAAGTGGCAAATGGAAGGTGATTTATTGCCTATTAATCCCTAGATGGTGAAAATAGTAGAAGGTATGGCATGTGCATTCAAAAGGGGAAAAATCTTAATCTATTTGCAGAAAAGAGGTGCAGTCTGTGTTGCCACATTAATGCTCAAACGCCAAAGTCAAGTTTAATGATTATACAACATAGTTCTAGCAGGCGTCTTATAGAAAGATGACATCAGCCATAGTGTTTTCCTCTTCCAAATGAGGGGATGTGATGGGCCAACTGGTCAAAGAAGCACCGCGTTCCCTTCTCCTTTCTTCTCCTATATATTTGCAAACTTGTCATTTTGTAAAGAGATCTTTTTCACATTTTGCTAAGGCATAGCCCTGGTAAAACTTTCCACCTGAATCAATAAATGCACATTTTACCTCCATTTTGGATAGACATATTTGAGTATGTATTGAGTGTTTATTTTGTGTTCAGTCATTGTTTCTTGATGCTCTCACAGGTTCAACACCAGCATACTTGTTGTCTACAAGGTGCCATCTTTGTAGCTGACAAGAGAAGAGCAGCATTTGAGAAGTTCAAAATAGAGGAAATTACTACATAAGTGTGCATCCCACAACACCTTTAATGATCCCTATTTTTTGCATTTTCCATTAAGGCCTCCCTACTAGTTTCTAGTAGCCTGATCCTTCTGCCAAGTGTGAAGTGTATGTATGAATTTTTCTTATTTTGAGAGTGGACGTGACAAGGTCACTTTATTTTGGTGCATCACCTCTTTAGAGTATTTTATTTTCCTACATCTTTCTCACTTTCCCCCCTTTTTATATATCTATATATACATATGTGTCAGCACTTATTGGAATAAACACAATGCATCAAAGGAAGCTAGCCCTTATCTAGAGACTCTCCCCTTCAACTTCGCTGATCCCACAGGTGAGAGGGGAGTTTCTATGTTACGAAGAGAAGGCAAGAGCTTGAATTCCTACCAAAGGGTGCAATATCTTGCATCAACACTCCTAATAGCCTTTTTGAGGCTCATTTATAGCTACAGCTTGATTTTATTCATTAGCCTCCCATAGAACATGTTCTTTTTCAGGGATGGACTGCTCAAACTCATAAACTAGCTTTAGACTTTTGACATCAAAGAATTTATTATTATTTTCCTTCCATTCACAAATCAATCCCTCAAACCTTGATATGCATTAGTCTTCAACCTTATCAACAAGGACTTCCTTCTTCATTTGAATGCTCTCTTAAATTTACCCCCATGATGGGAAAGTGATAGGTTCTTCAACTTTCTCAGCAATAAATTATTTCTTGATTTAGATTCCTTCTTGAATTAACCTCCATGATGGGAAGGTTTTAGGTTATTAAGGAGGGATGGGTGGGGATTGAATAGACAAAGGTTTCTCTTTGGCATCAATTTACCAATCTAATCTTTTTCCATTTTGTTTATCCCATGACTTCATCACTTGATTCCAATTTTGAATCTTAAAGGGCCTTTTTGGGGGCTCCTAAGGGAGGGGAAGAGAATTTTATGCCAATATATCCTCATTATTTTCCCTTCTAGTATCAACCAAACACTTCAATTCTAATTTATCTTGGTCTTTAACCCTCTCAACAAAAACTCATTTCCTTTTTTGGATGCTTTCTTGGATTGATCGCCATGATGGAAAGGCTTGAGAAATGTGTGAAGTACTTGAAAGGCTTTAAAACTCACTTGATTTTGTATTCTAAATAAGAATGGGTGGATAAAAAGAGGTTTTATGTGAAGTATGAGAAGGCACATGAGGCTAATGGTACTTAACTTTACGCCTCTCATGAGCCACTAACTATTCCTCTATACACTGAATTAGGTGACCTATATCTAGCATGTCATTAGTTAGTCTTGGATGATTATCTCTCTCAATAAGTTCCCACTTTCTCTTAACTAGATATAATGAGTCCCCCATATTTTGAATGAGATGAATAGGGACACTTGGACCATACTCCCTTTGTCTATCAAGCTATTTCATATGTCTTTCATATCCTACAAGAGTTTGTCTGAAGTTGGAGATAGACTAGTTGGAAATGTAACTATGTTGATTAGGGTAGCATGGTTTTGACAAGGATGATTAGAGGAGTGAATAGGCTAGAAAATATATTTATCTAGGGTAGGAGGTGTCATATAAGACTGAAGCCAAGGTTGGCAAGGTTGTTGATGAAGGGAATAATAATAGTACTTTTTATATCAAGGCTGGTATGGCTCAACTAGGGTTGATATAACTCATTATGTTGATGATAAGGATCAATATGTTCCTAGTAAGCATCAATATAGGCTTGATATGAGTCACCAACTTGAGTAAAATATAAATTCACTCCAAAATCAGCCATGAAATCTCATGAGAAAGGAAAAATATAAAGACTAATTGATTTAAAGATTGCTTGGGCTACTAAAACCAGCTAAAAGAACTCAAAGTCACTATTGATGCTTATGTTCATGCCTAAAAAGGATGGTGCATTGAAGAGTAGCACCAATAAATCTTCAATGGATGAAGTGTCTTGTCCTACTAAGCATGCCAAAATGATTATTGTTAAAAGTTGCACCCTTGAGGAGGTTATTCAATCCTCCTCACTTAAGTGATAACATGTAAAAAATCTTAGGTTATGGGTGACCTAAAAAGTGGATTTAATATCTAGATTAGGGCTATCTCATTTGATGAATCACTTAAGAACTACAAACTAAACTACTAATGACAAGGAAAAGGGAGAGAGAGAACTGAAATCAAACTAAACTAGGTAGGTGATGCAACAAATTTTGACCACTAACACACATCATTAAATGCACAATGAACATAGAAATAATCCATTCATACACTATTCCTAATTTGCTCCTCTTACATTAATATTTAAATATGAAGGTGAAAGATGATGATAATGCAAGGATGGTTCATTTTCAAGAGGTTTAAAAGACACCAATGGAACCTTTCCTGACTTAACCTTCACAAGACTACTTAAAAACTTCATATGACATGTAAGAGTTAGTTTAACCTATATTTAGGTGAGAGAATGAGACATGTCAAGAAGAACTAAATCAACACTATACAAGATCAATAATTCATGATTAAACACTAAAACATATTCATAAGTGAAGCTAAAACAAGCTTATCTATTACTTAAAAAGATTAGAAAAGGAGCAGGGCTTCACCATACTCAAGTGGAGGATACACTCAATTCTAAAATTAGGCATATATATAGAAGAGTGTGAGAATAAGAGAGAGGAGAGGCATAGGTGAGGCACATGACAAGTGTCATATCATGAGGAAACAAGTTACAAGAAATAAAAACTATAAGAAGTTATGAATCTCTTGTTAATGTGTGTAAAATTGATATGATATTCATCTTCATCAATGGTGGCATATAATGACTCTTGACCTTCTAAGATGATGCATCAACCTCATTATTAAAATAGTCCATTCTTATTTTAGAAGGAGTTACAATTCCATGTCTTGACATGTGTCACTCTTAATCATGATTCTTGGAATCTTCCCATGACCTACTATTCTAGTTCAATTTTTATCTCATCTTGGTGAGGTTGAGGATCAAGATTCAAGCTTCTTCCAACTGGTAAGAACTTTCATTTCATTGAAAAGCTTGCTTGATTCAAATAAAGACCATAATGATGTCTCCCTTTCTAGATTAACATGAGTGCTTTGCTTCAGGACTATTATCATAGCTTGAAAACCTATCAAACACCCTATATGGGATAATTTCATCCTTTTTCAATCTCAAAACCATCTCCAAGACTGATCCACAAATGCATTAGGTTTGTTAGGAGCTCTTGATGGCATATTTGTTCAAAACCAGGTGTCTTGAAACCTCAAAATGGTGTTGTAGTCATTGTATAACTTCTTATGAGTCTTTATAAGAGTATTAAACTATATCCTTTTGGTCATGGATTATTTCAATGGATTTTATTAGGTCTCACCTAGTTAAATTTCATGAAATGTCATCAAAACATTCATTTCTAGGCCTATTTCCATACCATCTCAGCTCATCCATACCCAAAAACCCCATTAAGGTTAAAATTATACATATATATGCCACTCTAATCATTTAAAATCCAAAAAAAATCATTTGAAGTTAATTGAGGATAAAACATAGTTATCAGGTTATTAACAAGGTTTTAGGAGGGTTTTAGGTGTGTAATCTTATTAAGGATAGTTCATAAATATAAAGACCCTATTATATTGAATAATACCAAAAATTTGGAGGTAATATGGTGCATCAAAACATCTTAACACCATTTTCTCCCATGCATATCCTCATGTGAGTTCGCATGTATTAAATACTAACCTTAACCATACAAACATGACTATGCATTCAAAGAGGTTTATTTGGCAAGAAAATGCATAAAATTATTTGGTTTTAGAATTATACACTTCCTTGAGTTATTTTAAACCATATATTATGTATTAAAATTCTATTTTAGTCCATATTACCCTTCAAACCCATGGTAATTTTCATAAGCTCATGTTTAGGGTTTAATAACAACCTTGTGTTAGTGACCCTAACAGTCCTTACATGGCCTTTTATTCATAAATAAAGGATTTAAATTTTTTTAAGATACTTAATCAAGGTATTACCCATATATTTTAACTAATAATTCTTAAAATTCATCCATAATAAGCAAAATTTCTTTACTTTTTGCTTACAGGCCTATATGTATGCATTAGGCCTCTTGACTGTAATTTTGAGAATGGATTTCCTTTCCACCTATTTTTGGATTTACATATGATTTTTTTGAGGATAAATAATTATTTAAAACTTAATCTAAACCATAAAAAAACCTATTATCATTTCACTTTCCAGCTAAAATGTTCTTTTCCTAATTATGCTTGTGACAAGGTTATATGTGACCATTTTAGGCTTCATTACTACAAGTATATATGTGAGTCCTTATGAGTTAAATTTTTAATTTTATTAATATTAAATATAAAATTAAATGTTTCTTCATGATCCATTTGACCTCTATAAATACCTAATATATTCATTCCACATTAGACATATGGCATTTTGATCATACTGGCGACAAACAAGTTGTAAGTGGTCATTTAGGCCTTTTTGGCTGTAGGTCTCCAAATTGTATTCCTTACACTAATTTATTATTATTATTTATATTACTATTATAGGATTAAAATTAATTATTAATTAGTTTTTTAATCCATAAAAACCTTCAACCCATAAAATAATAGTCACCAACATACTATTTTACTCATACTGCTTGTTATAGGCATGTATATAGTTATTTGGCCAAAAACCTTCTTTTCTATGTTTTGATCATCTTGAATTCAAATAACCAATCATGGAAATATTTAAAAAGGTGAAACATTATTTTTTAATCTTTTAGCTCACTCTAGTAGACTCAAATCACTCATGGCATTCACATAGAACTCTCATAGTCCTTATTTTTTAGGTTCACATAGTCCATTTGGTTTTACACAATTCATTTGAGTTTCAAGGTGAGTTGAGGTCTGAGTTTATTAGGTTTAAAGTTTTTTATATATTTTTATAAGTAATATGACTTAATATTATGCATTCAAATGTCCATGTGCACTCTTTAATGAAACCATTTGTTACCAATATGGATCTACAAGTCTGCAAACTTGTAAGTTAACAATCTTTTCCTTGCTCTAGGATTAAAGAAATCATCAAAACTCATACCTTATATGGATATTAAATTATAATTTATTATTTTTAATTATTTTTAATGCTATTTGAATATGTTATTTTACTTCATGTATCGTATATAATGGAAACACATTCACATTTGATTAGGGTTATCCCCACCATGGCTGCAAGTTCCAATAGTTTAACAATGCATGCATATTTATTAACTTTCCTTGAATTACATAAATTTAATGATGTATTAAATTATATAATGGGTAATTATAAAGTTTATTCAACTAAAAACTACCTCACAATTTTTTACAAGCATAACTATCTTGTTCAAACTAGCGATTCAAGGCTTATTTGACACTACTCTAAGCATGAACATGAGTAAAACTAAGAAAACATGATATTAAATGGGTAAAATAATGTTAAATAGACATTACATAATCATATTCATGTAGGAATTAATATTCATAATTCTATGTTTGGAGAAAACTGACTTTATTGGGCTTTTGAGTCATTTTTTTACACCCTTAACTTCTAACGATTGTTCATAAAGTTAAGGGTCATAAATAAAAAATTTACATAAAGTGGAATGGAAATAGGGTACCATACTCTATGCAAGATATCTATTTCCAAATTTCTCTCTCCTCATAATACTATCCATAACTAGTTGGCCTTCTGAGGCTAACAAGAAGCTTGATGAAGAAAAGAATGGGATTTATGCCTTGTATAAAACCTTAGCTCCAATTTTTCATGGATTTAGGTACAAAAATACCATGGGGAAATTGGAAGAGTTTTTAAAATTTCCATAAATAGAAACCTTCTGGAAAAGCCCTTCAAAAACTTATTTTTTTCAAGATTCTACCTTTTCTTCCCTTTAGAACTATTGGAGATGGTGAACCAAGTGACTACTTAGCTTCTCCTAAATTTTACAGAGGTATAAGAGTGTGTCTTTTTTCCACCTCTCTTTACCTATAAATCTTTCAATAAATCCTCATTTGGCTGTTATAAGATGATTTAAGACATTTGGAGGATGTGTATAGATAGATATAGTATGGTGTCATAACATATGTGTTAGATGACTTAAAAATACCCCTATTCCATGTTATAATTTTCAAATTTAGTATTTTATAGATATTATCATCCCAACCTTGGAATGAAAAATTAGAATAAAGTAATGAAATACCTTAATCTCTCCAAATTGCTTGAAATACAATGTGATAAATTACTAGCTTTGTTCTTTGGTCAATTTGGCTAGATTTAGGTCATGGTTGTTCCTGGAAGGGTCACCACTTTGATTTTTTGAGCATGATTATTAATTAAATTGATTCACTCCTAACCTTAACTTTGTCAAACTTACCTTAAATAATGCTAAACACATAAATAATAATATAATAAAAGACTAATTCATGACAAGACAAAATTAATTAAACTTGCTACTCACTAGACTATCTTAAATGACCTTGTAAGCTTCCAAAGAAGACACACTCCCTATCATCCTAGATCATTAATGACTAATACAAGACCTTTATAGTGTCTCTTAACAAATTTAAGATCAAGTACATCAAAGTTTTGAATGATACTCATTCTTGGTATCCAAATTTTGGCCAACACTACCCAAATAATAGATTGTGCACTCTTTTACCTACTCATCATGTTGGGCCAAAAGTGTCCCTAAGGTCTATTTAGTTGTTGAGATATTTATCATTAGAGGCTTGCCTAACATGGAAAGACTAACACAAGTAAGTTTTCCAAATATTTTTGTAATTTCTCAAATGCCTCTTTAAAATTAACATTCCATTAAAAAGTGGTGCCCTTATTCAAGAGATGAGTGAAAGGGTGGCAATGATTAGTAAGCTACAAAATAAAGTGATAAATATATTGGATTTTTCCCTAAAAATTATGGAGTTGTTTCAAATTAAAGGGGAGGAGTTTCTATGATGTCCTTCACCTTGGCTAGATCAATGTTAATTCTATAGCAAGAAATAATAAAGCATATAAATTTTCCCTATGTAACTTTTAAGACATATTTATTTAGATTTAGGTGCACATTATATTCATAAAGTCTCTCAAAGATCCACTATATAATTTATGGATGTACAAACCCATGTTCTTAAATTTCCTAAAATGTCATCAACATAGTTTTCAACAATATTGTTCCTCCTGTCATGGATAATCATGGCATATTGATACATGACACCAACATTTTTCAATCTAATTAACATGACCTTATAAGAAAAGGTTCCCCATAGAGTGGTAAATGTGAAATAGTTTAGAAAAAATCTTACTTAGGGTCAAATCTACAAACCATTACCATATTAAAATCTATTGATGCATTAATCTTAATATATTATACATAAATAAAACATACAATGATTCATCTATATCTCCAAATATTCCACACAAATATAATGAATGGGCCTTGCATATATAGGCAAGGAAGATCAAGATAAATGATCAATCATAACTAGGATATCATGTTCAAGATAAAACCTAGGACTAAAAGATAGCTATCCATAAAGGATAGCAATAGTATAAATTATCTCCATAATAACTAAGAGATAAATATATAATATCTCGTAATATCTAAAATAAGATAAATTAAATATCCACTCATAAGTGGATAAGAATAATAAAGTACCTAGATAAACATGAGCAAAGGTAAATAACCTAATTTAACACCCTCCCTCAAGGGAAGTTAGGGGACAAAAATAAAGTGGTATATCCACAATATGAGTCTCAATAATAAAGCATAATCAAGTACTCATATATAATATATCCATGAATAAATCTCTCATAAAGTGGAGAAAGGGAGAATTTTTTTAAGAAAATAAAACTCTCTACCAAAAAAAAGAGAGAAAAGAAGAAAGAAATGGGTCTTGGTAACAAGGCCTAATGAGGTACCCATGCCTAAAAAAATGTAGTTTAAAGACAAGTGTCCTTATGGATGCCAATATATCTTGACAAAATACATAGGCATTGAGTCACTATAATTGCCAAGTCAAAGCAAGAATGGTGGTGAATATGAAGATCATTGATTATGAACAATTAACTCTAGAATACTAGGTACAATTATGAATCTAAAGAATCATTGTCTAAACACACTCCTTCAATGATAAACTACAAGAAGATGGTAATGAAAGTATCTAAAGAAGTGGACTGAAAATGGTGAGAAGTGAGCACAAAGACTGATAGGAATGCCACCCTAGTGTCACTACAAAACAAGTCACCAAGAATACTTTTGAGACATAACAATACTTATATGAGTTATGAAAAACTAAGATCTTATATAAGATGCCCATGTACAAAGAAAAAATATAGAAAATGTAGATAAAATCTCTCAATAATATGATCTTGTAGTGTTGGAAGATACTGTAAACTAAACTAGTAAAGGGTACATAAACTAGTATATGCACACATGAAAGTAGACTAGGTTTTAAAAGCAAACCTCTCATGGCACTTTATAATTTAGTGCAAGTATACTATATCCCATAAGAGCGTAAATGAAAACAAGGAAGATACTATATACACTAGAATAGATCCAAATAATGAGACTATCGACTTGTCAAAGAATTCATCATAAATCATGAGAGTTACTCCAAAAAATAAGAGAGCAATGTGGGCCAAAAATATAAGTGGTATAAAAAATATACTCAAACAATGTAAGACGTCATGCTCTACCAAAAATGTGTCTGTAAGTATATAGATAAATGAGCATGAGTGCAATAAAGTTTTTTTTTTAGGGGATTTGAACAATGGAGAAACCATGCTAGTAAAATCCTCTCAAAAAATGATGATGCCACGATAAGTGATCTGAAATCTATCCCAAATCAAATAGGAATGGTGGATGAAGATGCTTGCATAGGAGTGGATGAAAAAATACACAAAAATAAAATGTGAGGTAAATTTCAAAGGGATGTCAGACTCAATCAAAAATGCATGCATGATTATAATCAAGATGGTAAAATCAATGAAGGAGAAATTTTGTTTGTTTGTGAAGGGGTTTGGCCACCTGCCAAACTGGGGCTCACCCTCTAATCTTTAACAAAGAAGATCATAAAAATGGTATGTGGCCAAGAAATAAAAAAATACAATATCTCTTTATGTCTCCTAAATAAAAAATATTGTTTTTAATAAAAAAATTAAAAAAAATCCAAAGATCTTGTTTTATTAAAAAATAATTTAAAAAATCCCTTTAAAAAAATCTTCCCACAAATATTTTTTAATGAATAGTATTTATTAGTAAAACTACAATAAAATTTTCAATTATCAATTAAATTAAAAATATCAAAATGTTCTAAAAACTTGAAAATAATGCACATAAAACCTAGAAATGGTTTTGAGTGATCATTTACATTTTTTTCATAATTAAATAAAGAAAAGTCATAAGTTTTTTAGAATAGTGATGCTTAGTAAAACTATGATAAATTTTTAAATTTCTAATGAAATTAAAATTTAAAAATATTTTGGAAAGTAGAAAATAATTCGAATGAAACCCATAAAATTCTATGAGAGATTGTCTTTTTCTAAATTTTTCTCATAATTGGTAAAAGAAGAGTCATTTTAAACCAAAAATTGGATTTGTAAAAAACTTGTAGGATCTTGCCTCTTATATCCAACTGGGATGAAATTGTAGGTGATTATGTATTTTTTAGATAATATGGATGCATTTGTGAGATTTTATTTACTAGTGCAATATCTAAAATTTAATTGTTATAAAAAACATAAAAAAGAGGAAGTCCCCCCCAAAAACTAGAATTTATTATACGTTTTTCTGATTCTCAGGACCATCCAAAGAGTATGCAAGAGAAGAGCATACTTAGTAATGAAAGATAATACTATATAATAAGTAAGAATAAGCTAAGAAGATGAGTAATAACTATTGGAGACCACTCTAATACCATGAAAGAGTTTAGAAAACTCTCACCCATGGTCAAATCTATAAACTATTAACACAATAAAAGTCATTAATTGCATTGCTCAAATAATATCTCAATATATTATACACAAATAGAACATACAATAATAAATAATCTATATTTTAAAACTTCCATACAAATACAATGAATGGGCCTTACATATATAGGTAAGTGAAATCATCCTAACTAAAATATCAAGCTAAGTGATCAATTATAACTAAGAGATCAAGATAGAGATCAATCATAACTAAGAGATCAAGCTAGAGATCAAACCTAAGACTAAGAGATAACTATCTATAAAGGATATAAATAACTAGAAATTATCCCCATAAGATCTAAGAGATAAATATGTAAT
This sequence comes from Torreya grandis, assembly GCA_037957365.1. Lineage (NCBI taxonomy): Eukaryota > Viridiplantae > Streptophyta > Pinopsida > Cupressales > Taxaceae > Torreya > Torreya grandis. The sequence goes on from JARHVA010001107.1 coordinate 2,025,765, forward strand.
ATCTCATAATATTAAAAATAAGATAAATGAAATATCCATACATAAGTGGGTAGGATTAATAAAGTACCTAGTTGAACATGAACTAAGATAAATAACATACTCTAACAAAATGTTTTTATTTATTGATCCTATGGTAAAATTTTAATTTTTTTGTATCCTAAAAATTCATCCATAAATGATAGCATCTCATAACTTGTTATTAAATTCACAATCATGTCAATGTTGGGTAATAGAATATCATCTTTTAGACATGCTTTGTTGATGTCCCTGAAGTTAGTGCATATGTGAATACCTTATGGATTATTACAAACTAGAATACTATTGGATATCTATTCAAAGTAATCAATGGGTTTAATAAATCCACCCCCAAATAAATTCTCTAGTTCTTTCTTAACTAGTATAGTCATCTATAGATGCATTTTCTATAATGTATATTTAATAGGCTTAGAATCTAGGTGTACAATAAGATGGTGTTTAACCAAAGATGTATATAACTTAGGAATATATACATAAGTCCACGTAAATACATCAATGAAATTATGATAATAATATTGATGAATTCATGTTCCTTTGCAATGAGGGATGTGACAAGCTTAACCATTTTGGGATCATCTATTGTACCAATATTAACCTCAATGATGTATTCTACTAGCAATGTAGTGTCATCTTCTAAGAAGGTGGGCCTAATATTCCTTTGATTATGAATCATATATTCCACCCATGTAATAAGAATTTTAATGGTATTTAAATGAATTTTTCTAAGAAATCTTGAACTAACTTAGCAAATATGTGTTGTTATTTTGTACATATATATGATCCAAAGGTAAGATGTGAAATTTTAGGACTTCAAGATTCCTAAGGAGGAATGTCAACTTCCCCATTCATTGGAAATTGAAATAGGTTTTAACCAATGGGCGTGTCTTTATCTTTACTTTTTCTTGATCCAAAAGTACCTCAAATAAGTTTTCACTAGAGGACCTCAATGTTCAATTTTATTTTTAATTTTGATGAAGTTCACCTGCTCTCCAAAGTAAGTGGTAGGTTCTAACATTATATTAAAACCTTACTTATGATCTCCAATCATCAGAACAACTCTAATACCCAAGAATTATTATAATGCTTATTCATTCTATAAATTTTCTAATGGTATAGTGTAATCTTGTCGAACCCATTGATTAATTCAGGGTAGTGAAGGGAAAGAGTGAATTTATGAGAGGAAGTAATAGTGAGAATGACATCGATATAATATAGTTATATGTTAGAAATATCATAATAGATACCGTAATATAAATTTACATATTTTTTAGATAATCTTCATTATACACTAAATTCATATCACTCTTGAGATTTGAGGGGTCCCTGTAAGTGGTTTGTATCCAATACCCCAAGTACCTTTGTGTTTGGTTATTGATACTGGTTCAAAAATGTATTTTTATTTTGGACCTAAGCCTTTTCCTTTGTAATATTGATGATATAATATTATATTGTGAATGGAATACTTTAAAATTTGATAACAAGGGGAAAATTTATGATTATATAACTAGGAATCCTGAGAACTGCTAGGTTGGTCTTGATTCAAAAAATTATTTTTGAAAAATAGAAGAGGGTCCTTAAGATGAGACCCAATCATTTTCAATCATACCATGTTATGCCTATAATGAGTTTTAGTAGTACTGGGTTTACCATTATACCTAGGATATTTTTGTAATTTAGCAATGTGGAAGACATTCTTGATGTTATAGGTACTAATACCCCTATTTTTGATGCAGGAGCATCAACCAAAAGTTGTCAAATTTTGTTTTTGGGTCATTAGGGGTAAATTTTGGTCAATTTTGGGTGATAAGGTATGTCAAGGTAAATTTTAAAGGTATATTATTTTGTATGAAGTCTCTATGAGTCCAAGGTTAAGTTTTGAAAATGTTTGGAGTTTTCCCTCTAACATCCACAATTTGAAAATTCAAATATTCAAAGTGAGTCTAGATGGGTAAAGTGCATGTGAGGACTAAATATATTGGTAAAGTGGGATCAAGAGTATAATGGGTTCATGAATTTTTTTTTTAAGGTGACATAAGCCTAAAAAATCATATGATTGGTCATATTCTTGTCTAGACATATAAGCCTCACGTTGAGGTGGTTATGTAAAAAAGAAGTTGATGTAACTGCCATGAAAAAAACCAACATTGAAGTTGGAAAAGAGAGTATTGTACGTTAATGTAGATAGGATGGTGTTAATATACAATAGATAACTCTCTAATAAGAGGGATAAGGGGCCTAAGAATGAAAATCTTGTATGAAATCCTTCAAGAAGTTGATACAGTCCCAAGAAGGACAAAATGTGTAATATTTTTGGTGATTCAAGGAATAAAGAAGGAATAATATTAAGTATATTGATGTTCTTGGTCTAATATTAGTTATTTTAAATAATTTGGATTGTCTTTTAAGTCCTGTTAGGCTATATGTTTATTCTTTTTGTGTGGAGTTATAGATTATTAGATTGATGGATGATGACAATTCAAATTGGTTATAGGTCTCAACCTTAAAAAGAACATGTTTGAAGTGGTTCTCCATGGGAATAGTGAGAGAAATGTATCAATATTTATATCTCTATATTTTTTGGAATAGTGAAAAGCTCTATGAGGTTGTGGAAGGCTAGATATTTGAAGATATTTAGTATCAAAACAATGATTCTATACATACTCATATCTTTGTAAGGTCAAGGAGTTAGTCTAACGGTTCTTGAGATTGAAAGTTTAATATGTTGGAAATTAATTTATGAGTTGTATTTTAATGATCGAGTAGAATGTTTAGTAAATTATTTACACCTGAGATGGTGTCATGAAAGTACTCAGATAGATAAGGAGAGTAAACTTAGTCACAAAAGAACCCTTGCTTTGAGTGAAACCCTTGTTTTGGGTTAAGAGAGAATATCACATTTTGAAATAAATTATGGTTTTTATTATAACATGATATTGTTTTGGATATAATAATTAACAATGAATATAAGGTATGGAAATAGAGACAATCATTGATTCCTAAGATACATTCAGTGTATACCTTGCTCTATATACATAGTTATTTAGTAGAGAAAGTTGAAAACCTAGCTTTGGGTCCTACTAAAGTATGCCATTAGTGTAAATGATCTAAGAGGGTGATAAATTTATGTAAGTATATTTTTAAACCCTTTTATATATGGAAAATTCTTGAATTTAGTATACATACCAAAGTTACTGCCAACATTCCTATAGGCTACTAAGTGGAATATAATCAACATTCAATAATGGGATTAGTATAAGTTGTTTGGAGTTGATAAGTATTAAAATGTGATTAAATATTGTAATTTTTAATGAGAGTATTTAATGAATAATTTAAATCATCATATTAAACCAATGTACCTTTGATCTTGCATGCTCTTACATAGGCAGACTTATGTCCAAAAACCTTATCAAATGACATTTAGAGAGGTAAGGAACATGAAACATGGTAAAACATAAGTTTTGAAGTATTAATATGATTTATAAATACCTATTAAATTTATTAAACTAGTGAATATGGATCACATACTTAATAGATAGCAAGATTGGTGACTAATTTAATGTGCACAATCATATTGTATGCATAGTCTTACTATGTTTCCTGATGGTTTATGTATTTAATGCATTGACAAGGTTGAATGAAGTGATGGGAAGGTAAAATGGGTTCATACATACCTAATTCATGTGATTTTTATTTTTGAAACCCAAGTCAACAAAATATATCTAATTTCATATGCCCACGAGCCTATGTGCAGGCATACAAACCCTCGACTAGGGTTTAGCCAAAATAAATAGTTTCCACTATTATAAAGTTATAAAAACTTTTGGTATTTTTAAAATAATAATTTTTGAGAATAATAAGTGGTTTTGGAGTGAATTATTATGGATAATTATGGATTTATTTAGTTGAGATGAAACATGGGCTAAATTGGGCCTAATAAGTAAAGGCTAGTGATGGAAAAGGGGTATATCGACAGAGTTAGACTATGAAAATTTGAAGGAAGGATTATATAGATATTGAAACAACAAATATGGTCTCACATCCTTGAATAGTTATTTAATTTTGAAAAACCAAAGGATAATCCTAAAATAGGGCTACAAGCATAAACAAGCCAATGAGAGTGGATAATGAGGGAATAACCAAATGAAGGGTGAGATATTAGTTGGAAAGGGTATAAATAAATATGTTGAGAAAATATAAGACACTATTTGATAATATATTTATTTCCTAACAAATAAATTAATATTTGGACTTAATAAACCAAAAGATTCCTATTGGAAACATGAAAGCAAGTTTCATAAAGAGAAGATATGAAAGATGTGATAGAAAGTGAGTTGTGACCATGTTGGCAGAGGGAAAATAACATCAATGAGGAGATATTAAAGTTTCAAGGAATAAGTTTGAATACATAGCAAAAAGGAAAAATATTGTGTTAAAGATGATATTATGAGATTAAACCATCAAATACATTGTGACCAGTTGGCTTGAGTAACAAATATTGATGATAGAGAGGAATTATCCCCTAATGCCTCTAAATCATTTTGGTATTAGAGTAAGGCAAGGTATGATTGGGAAAAATTGTGTTTTTATTTATTTATAAGTTGTTGATTTGGATGAATGCATAATGTCATGAGATGTGCATGAGGGATAACCTTGCAGGGTATTGGGAGAAGAGAGTGTTTTAGGTTTGATATATTGATGTCAATAAAGAGTAGAATAAATTTTAAAGAGAGAAGAGATAAAATAACCAAAGTATTTTGAGAAGGATAAGAATCTATTCAAGATAAGGCTAGAAGAGATAGAAGGAAAATAAAGCATTGAAGCTTCAAAAAAGAAGAATGAAGAAAGAATAATCTAAAAAAGAGTCAAGAAGGTGGAGAAGTGATCCCAAGTGAGGAATAAAAGAAGAGGAAAGGCCCAAAATAGGTCTACGAGGCAATATTTATAAAATTTCTAAGAGGAAGGTCTAAATAGACTAAGAAAATAAAAAAAATGATAGACGATAGATATAGAAAAGGAAATGGCAAACATAAGAAGAGAATTGGGGCAAATATTTGAGAGGATTTAGCTCATGGTGAAGCTCATGGAGAGTCAATATAGACAATGGATAGGTTGGTATATGAGGATAAAGGTGAAGTGGTCAATAGAGTCACTTGTGAGAATAAGAAGGCACAAAAAAGGTGTCTTGAAGAATGAGAGAGCAGCCCAAAGAGGCATGAGAATAGAAATTTTACCAAGTGAAAAACAAGAAAGAGAAAATGAGAAGAGAGTTATCATTGAATATAATAAGAAGGAGAAATAAGTTCTAAGGAGAGCAAAAAATAATGAATAAAAGAATAGAAGGTGGATAATGTCCATGTTAAAGTCATTCAAAGAGACTACGTGGTCTCTCAATTTATATGCTAACATTGTTTTTGATTTTATGTTTGCAGGTATGAAGAATAAACTAGTGAAGGCCAAGTATGAGGCCTCAAGGTTGATGAAGAATAGGATAAGAGCATCACCCATCAATTGAAAAGAAGATGATAAAGAGAAAGAACCTCTTGAAGAAGAGAAAAATATGGAGGTTAAAGGCATATCACATGTAGAAGATGAAGAACAAGAGGAATTATATGATGCATTACCATGCATAACAGCTAAAAACAAGGAGATGGTGTACCAGGAAGACATAGAGGTCACACATGAAGACATAAAGGAAGAGACAAGCTTGCAATAATTGCCATTTGAGGTAAATGAGTGTTTAAATGTTGAATTGTATTGCATATATGAAGAACGAAAAGATGATATGTAGGTCAAGGAAAAGAAAGATTATAGACCTCAATAAAAGAGCAAGGGAATGGATATATGTGGCCTAAGTGTCTGAAACAAATAGGTGATAAGAAGGAGAGTAACCTCAAATAGGAGGTCAAATAAATTAAAAGCATGAGTGGAAAGTAATCACAAGTGTGGAAACAAAAGGAAAATAGTAGAGTATGTCAAGTTAGTATGATAGATGATCAAGGAATGAAGCATGAGAGTGATGTAAAGAGAGGCAAGTGGCAGCCAAAAAAAGTACACAAAAAAAATGGGTAGTGAGAATCATGGTAAGATCAAAAGAAGATCATAATGCAAGAGTAATCCAAGCAAGCATAAAGGTAGATAGAGATACAAATCCTACAAAGCAAGCCAAAGAGGTTATGCAAGCAAGCCAAGCAAGTGAAGGAAAGGTAAAACCATGTGAACAAGTAAATCGATGATAAATGAAGATAAGTGTTTGATATATATGTTTTCTAATGTTTTTTATAATGATATTCTTGAATTTGACTCTAATAAGGAAGATCTTTTGTACATGGAAACTATAGCATTGTTGGATGAGGGTGTAGAAAATAAAGATGAGGATTAAGCACCTCAAAGAGTTATTGATAATAAAGGTATGAAATATGAGGAGTCTAATATGAATCTAAAAAATGATAGAGTCCTAGGAGAAGATAAACAAAAAGTTTCCCAAGACATGGAAGATCAATGTGAGCCAAAGTTTGATGAAGAAAATGAAGAAATTGATGCATTCAAGTTGCAAGAGGAGTTGAGAATGCTAGAGGACATGTTTATTACATAAAAGGAGATGAAAATAGTTGAATAATAGTGTGTAAATGTCAATCAATAACTCCAAGAAACATCAAGAGAGGAGAAACAAAGAGAAGTACAAGAAGATGTACAAATTGGCAAGTAAACAAGTAAGAAAATGGGGTAGGAAGAAGCAAACAAAGTAAGATATTCATTTTGGAAAGTTAATGATGAGTTTAAATTTTTTTAAAATTAATATGGGAGGCTAAATATTGTTTAAATAACAATGTGTTATGATGAAGAAGAAAGGAGTGAGAAGTTGATCTTGCATAGTGAGCAAAATGATAGACAAAGGCATCAAGATGTGAAGAAGCTGGAAGAAGAGGTGGTAAAAGGAAGTATAAATGGAAAAAAAAACATGTATTGACATGCATGAGAAGCCAATATATCTTAAGGAAGAATATTATATCAAGGTTAAGGACCAAAATCTACTATATAAGTAAGAAACAAGTCAAAACAAAGATGAAACACGCCATAAAGTAAGCATGAGGAAGACAAATGCATAAAATTTAGTTGTATATGAGTATTATGGAGATAACATTGACTTATAAATGATTAAATATGCATAAAATACAAAATTATAGTAGTGGGAGCACCTCATGGAAGTAGAGGATGAATGGATACAAAGAATAGATAAGGCCAAGAGGAAGAAGAGCAAAAGTTTGGAAAGAAAGAAGGAAAAAATAATGAAGCATAAAAATCATGTGAACATGGAGGACCCTCAAATAATAAATTGTAAGGCATGAAATAAATATGGAGGCACAATTTTTCTCCTTCCTAAGGAGTATGATGCAGGAGCATCAACCAAAAGTTATCAAATTTTGTGTTTGGGTTATTAGGGGTCAAAGGTTAGTTAATGTTGGGTGATAAGGTGTTTAGAGGGAAAATTTCAAGGTCCACTCTTATGTATGAAGTCTCTAGGATTCCTAGGTTGAGTTTTGAAAATGTTTGGAGTTTTCCCTCCAACACCCACAATTTGAAAATTCAAATATTCAAAGTGAGTTTAGATGGGTCAAGTGCATGTGAGGACTAAATAGATTGGTAAAGTGGGATCAATATTTTAATGGATTCATGAAAAAGGTGTTATAAGGGGACATAATCATAAAACATCATATTAGTGGTCATATTATTGTCTAGACATATAAGCCTCATGTTGAGGTGGTTATATAAAAAAGAAGTTGATGTAGCTTCCAAGAAAAAAACCAACATTGAAGTTGGAAAAAGAGAGTATTGTACATCAATGTAGATATTATGGTGTTAAGATACAATAGAGAACTCTCTAAGAAGAGGTATAAGGGGTTTGAGAATGAAAATATTATATGAAACCCTTCAAGAAGCTGATACAGTCCCAAGAAGGACAAAATTTGTAATATTTTTGGTGATTTAAGGATAAAGAAGGAATAAGATTAAATATATTGATGTACTTGGTTTGACCTTAGTTATTGTAAATAATTTGGATTTTATTTAAAGTCATTTGAGGCCATATGTTTTTTTTTTTTTTGGAGTTATAGATTATTGGATTGATGGATGATGACAATTCAAATTGGTTGTAGGTCTCAACCTTAAATAGAACGTGTTTTAAGTGGTTCTCCATGAGAATGGTGAGATAAATGTATAAATATTTATATCTCTATCTTTGTTTTAATAGTGCATACCTTTATGAGGTTGTATAAGGTTAAACATATGAAGATATTTAGTATCAAAACCTTGATTCTATGGATACTCATATCTTGGTAAGGTCAAGAAGTCAATCTAATGATTCTTGAGATTGAAAGGTTAATATATTGGAAATTAGTGGCTTATTTTTAGTATCATGATTGAGGATAATTTTTATTAAATTATTTACACCTAAGATGGTGTCATGAAAGTACTCAGACAGATAAAGAGAGTAAACTCATTCACAAAATAACCACTACTTTGAGTGAAACCCCTGTTTTGGGTTAAGAAAGAATCTCACATTTTGAAAGAGGAGATGGTTTTTAGTATAAAATTATCTTGGTTTAGATATAATAATGACCAAGTACTATAAATTATGGGAATAGAGATATTAAATTATTCCTAAGATACATTTTAGTATATATCTTGTTATATATACATGGTTATTTAGTATAGAAAGTTGAAAACCTAGATTTGGGTCCTACTAAAATATGCCATTGGTACACATGATCTAGGAGGGTGATCCATTTAGGTAAGTATATTTTGAAACCCTTTATATATTTAAAAGGATTGAAGTTAGTATATATACCCAAGTTGTTTCCAACAGGGTTGTAGGTCACTAAGTGGAATATAGTCAACATTTAGTAATGGGATTAGTGTAAGTTTTTAGGATTTGATGTCTTAAAAGGTGAGTAAAATTTTTATTGTGGAATGAGAGGATTTAATTAATTATTTCAAGCATCATATTAAACCAATGTACCTTGGATCCTGCATGCTCTTACATAGGGATACTTATGTCCAAGAACCCTATCAAATGGAATTTAGAAAGGTACGAAACATGAAACATGGTAAACAATTAGTTGGGAAGATTTAAAGGATTTATAAATACATATTAAATTTATTTAAAAATTTCAAAAGTATCAAATGCTTTTTAGATAGCAAGATTGGTGACTACTTTGTTATGCACAATCATACTGTATGCATAATCTTACTATGTTTCTTGATGTTTTACATATTTAATGATTTGAAAAGGTTAAATAAAGTTATTATAAGGTAAAATGGGCCCATTCAGACCTAATTCATGTTATTTTGGGTTTTAAACCCAAGGAAACAAAATATATCCAATTTCATATGCCCATAGGCATGTGTGCAGGCATACAAACCCTAAACTAAGGTTTACCCAAAATATATAGTTTCCACCATTATAAAGTTACAAAACTTTGTGGTACTATTAACCTAAGCATGTTTTATGAGAATAAAATTGTTTTAGAGTGAATTAGTATGGATAAGTATGTATTTATTTAGTTGAGATGAAACAGGGGCTAAATTAGGCCTAATGAGTAAAGGCTAGTAGTGGAAAAGGGGTCTACTAGTAGAGTTAGACTATGAAAACTTGAAGGAAGGAGTATATGGATAGGTGAACACTAAATATGGTCTCATATCCTCAAATATTTCTTGTATTTTGACAAACTAAAGGATAATCCTAAAACAAGGCTATAAACATAAGTAAGCCAATAAGAGTGGATTGTGAGGGAAAAACAAAATGAAGGATGAAATATTAGTTGGAAAGGGTTTAAACATATATAATGAGAAAATATAATAAATTTTTTGATAATATATTGAGTCCCTAACAAATAAATTAAGATTTGGCCTTAAGAAGCCAAAAAGTGCCTAGTGGAAACATGAAAGCAAGTTTCAAAAAGAGAAGATATGAAAGATGGCATAGAAAGTGAGTTGTGACTATGTGGGTAGAGGGAAAATAACATCAAGGATGAGATATTAAAGGTTCAAGGAATAATTTCTCAAGGAATAAGTTTTAATCCATATCACAAAGGAAAAATATTGTGTTTAAAGATGATATTCTAAGTTTAAACCATCAAACACATTATGACCAGTTGGCTTGAGTAATATATAATGATGATAGATAGGAATTCTCCCCCTAATGCCTCTGAATCAATATTCAATGGTGAATTAGGAAGAAATTTGTGGAGGTGGAGTGGAGGAAGTGAATTCAAGGTTATTTAGTTTAATGTAATTTAATTATGGAGACTCAAGAGCTTTATTATTTTCCTTTTTAGGTGCATGATCATTGTTAGGATAATAATCATATTAACCATACTCAAATTTCAAATGTTTGCAATATTGGTATGACTATAAGTTGTCAAGAATAGTGACCTCCATTCTATAATGGGGGATTTTTAGGCATTGGTTAAATATGGAGGGAGATGCATGTAATTCATGGATCCAAGGGCATATAAAAAGTAAATTTTAAGGTAGATTAATGTCGATGACATTCTTAGGTGTGGAGCCTAATTGTCTTCCATGATCGGAGGTTAAAATTTTGATGTTATTTTAGTTAGTTTTGGATCCCATTATTTTAATCCCTCATGGTGTGTGGGGTTTAATCCCATGTTATTAAAATTGCCTTGTTAAATTGTAATTTTATAGTCAATCTAAGCCATTGATTAAAGGTTTCTAGATTTGATGGTAGAGGTTATGTTTAGGTGTTTTTCACCCTAAAATGCATTGATATATGGTTGAGATGGATTATTATGAGATTAAGGAAATATTTTACACACAGAGGAGGTGGAAAAGGTAGAGGTATAATAAGGTTTGTTATAGGATTTGGTTTCTCCCTTGTATTGCAGCCCATCTTGGGTGAACCACATTAAATATGGTGTCTCCTATTATGTGCATATTTATGTCTATTTTCAGAATGTTTGATTAATTCATTTCATATTTTCTCTTGTATGTGATTTAAAGATAGATCTGGGTTTTAATTTATCTTAACAAACATGGTAGAATGTATCATGGGTGATAGGCCCAACAATGACTAGTAAATAAATAATGCCTTGTGAGTATCTCTCTGCATTATCATATGATTTTATAGTAATAATGTCTGGATACAAATATGATGAAATAAATTTTAGATGTTTTATTAATTTTAGTGAGGCTCTATTTAGTTTTGAATCATTATCTATGAGAACATATTTAATTTTATGGTGGGAAATGATGGCTTCAATATGAAGAGGATTTCTATGGAGGGGACCAAGGAAAATCATGTAGCTTTGGTCAAATATGAGTTGCTAACCTTGGGATAGATTACCCATAAGTGATTTTAAGGTGGAAAGCTCAATGTTGTGTGGTACCTTAGATTGTTGAAAAAGATCATAAAATATAGTCTTGTAAGCTTATGATGTGTGAAAGAGATCTAGGATAGAAATCTATGCAGGAGCCTTGTTCAATAGTTCACTAATATCATACTTCTTCTCAACTAAAGGTGGAGATGGCTTAGATTTAATAAGTGAAGATCCATGCACACAATTATTGTTTTAAGAAGGTGAATGACCTTGAAGTGTAAAGTTTAAATGTCTAGTTATGATAACACAAGTTTGAGGTGGTGAGGGGTTACTTAAATTAGAATAAGATGGAGTAGGACTGGGAATGGTGACATATAGTCATTGAGGTGCACTAATGTTATTTTGTGTCAAAGGACCACTAAGACACAAAGCAGGAGGTCCTAAAATAGAAGAAGCAACACTTTGAGTATGCTTAAATATTGGCATGGTTGATTTTGATGGTAGCTACATGATTATTGGTAATACAACCTAAAAAAAATTTGTAGTTATATGGGACATCATGGTAGATAATTTAGTTTTCTTGGGAATCTTGACCTTGATTATTATTTTCCTAATTGTTATTCTACCCTTGATTCTGATGTTGATTACCTAATTATTACTGCTTATTAGAATTGTGCTTCAAAAATGGTTTTTATATATACCCATTTTTTGATTGGACATAGAAGAAACATTATCCAACTTGATGTCACCATGTTATATAGAATCTTGGATGTAGTGCCTTTATTGCACACATATGAGTTTCATGTCCTTTGAAATGGTAGAAAACACAATAATCATTATCCCTATATCATTCATAATTTATTTGTTCTTTTTGAAAAGGTTTTAGAGTTGGCCATATGAACTTGTTAACTACAACTAACTTGTTAAATACAAGTTCAATAGGATCACCAAGATCACTGAAGAATATGTTCTAATATTGGTTCATTCAAAGAGATGGTCTTCGTAATCTAATGGTTGGATTAGATGGATTATTTTGGATAGATGGTGGTTGAACCATCTACACGTCTTCATTCCATTAATCCATTTCATATGACATTCTTATTTTTATAAAAGGCTTTGGGCTTCTCAAATATACTTGCCTATGCTTATGGTGGAGCTTGAGTGTGTGCATGATTCTGAGAATATATCTTAACCAGGAATTTATCTATGAGTTATTTTTCAATATGAACTCATTTATTTATAATCTCCTTGAATGTGTTAGCATAATGGATTATCATGTTATAATCCACCTTTAAATTCAAATCAAAAGTGAAGATATTCATTAGTTTTTTATTTGGAAGAGTGTGTGGAAAGTGACTAGCTAAGATTCTCTATCATTTTAGGTAAGCTAAAAAACTTTTGCCATAATGTTGTTTTGCACTACATAAGTCAACTATGGTCAAATCATGTTCTATGTTGTAAGATAAGTGCTTTCTAAATTTTTATGTCAAGTCATTGAAAGTGATGAAAGATCCTTTTATCAAGTGCAAAAATCACTCAAAAGCTTGTCCAACCAAACTACATGAAAATAAATGAAATAGATACACATTATTATATGCAACTTCATAACAAGCCACAAAGAACTCTTTTAGGTGATCTCTAGGATCATCATTTCCCTTGTATTTATCAAACTTGGGTGCCTTGAAATAAAATGGTAAAGGTACTTGGAGAATGTTCATGTCAAATGGATATGGACATATTTCATTGAATTTGTACATTTTACCTTGAGTTATTACTTGGAGCCTGAGAACAACATCCTTTATCTCCTAAATGTTTTAGAGAGTGGGTGCATTATAGGATGGGTGAATGATATTTTTATGATTGTTTAGAGGGGGATTGGATTTATTGGGATAGATAGACAGATTAAGATTAAAATAAGTTGGAATGGGTGCCCTTTAGGTTGAGTTATTAGGGTTGTTCACCCTATAACTTAGATTACACTATTGATAGGGTATATGTTAATGTTGACCAATATTAGGAGGTGAATTATTAAAATTTTGTTAGGCTAAAGGAATTAACTATCAATGTGGGGGAATTTATTTTTGAAAATTTAAAACCTATCATAAAGGGACATATTATTAAAAAGTGGGGATTTGTTATTAATTGGAAGGGAAGGGTTATCTATTGATAAGGACATGTTGATGATTAATCACATGTCATCAAGGTGGAAGATTTCTAACTGGTTGTTGTAGATTGATCTTGGTTTATTGTAATAGAATATTGTTGACAACTTATGGTTGTGGATTTGAAGTAGGATGGGAGCTAAAAGGAACTTGTTTGAGGTTCAAAATAACCTATTGTGAATTAAAAGAAAGATGTTGGGAGTCATCTACAACCAGTTATTGCAAAAAATAAAGGACTTATTTGGCAATATGAAGGGACTTAATGGGCAATAGGAAGAAGTTGTTGAGAACTATTTGTAACTTGTTGTTATAAACTAGATGAGGGGACTTGTTAGGAAATAGGAAGAGCTTGATGTAGATGTGGAAATACTTATGGTGGAGTGATAGATTTCAACAATGGATCCATGAGAAATGTTTGCTTAGGATTCATAGATGAATCCACCTTTGATAGAAGATTAGATAAAGGATCTCATTGTTGTTGCTTAATGGCTAGGCTTTACTCCATAGAGGATTTTTTAAAGAAGAAATAACTAGGGTAGTAGCTAAAGAGGCTAGAAGTTAGCTAGTCTATTGTAGTTATGTAATAATAAGTTGGCTATTTGGGATGTGATCTACAAGTTATCCCTTTAATTTGCTTGAAAATTCCATAACTTGAATAGAATTTTGCACAAGGGCTTGTCTATGAGTGAAAGTTGACTCAGGATGTATCTCTTCTATATGTACATGGCTACACATCTCTTCTATTTGGAGTGGTGATTCATTGTATATAGGCCGATATACTTCCTCTTCTTGGTTTTCATTATCTTGGAAAGACCCAAATGGATCATAAAACCATTCTCCCTCAGAATTAATGTTATACATAGCCACCCTCCTTATACATTTAAGCATTTTGAATCCAATTATAGTTGTATCGAATCAAGAAGAGAATTTAACTTGATTTGATATGAATATGTATAACACTTGGTTCAATTCACTATGAGACTTGTGAATTTGGGAAATGTTTTTTGAAGAATGTTTTAAATTCAAATGGTATTTTAAAATGTCATTGGAATATTTCATGATCAAAGTATAAGGTTCAAGTTTGAAATTACTAAAGTATAATGTAAAAGTAGAACAATAGTCAATTTGAACTATCTTGTCTTCCACATGCTGGAATGAAATGGTGAAAAGGTCAAGAATGACCTATTAAACATCCCTTAACCAAATTTGATCTTGAAATCTCAAAAATATTTGACTTTGAATTGACCTTTGAGTTTGATTCAATTTTTAATTTCAAAGTTGACTTGAGTTTAAAGTTAAATTTAATTGATTTTCAAAAGTTGACTTTAAATAGTTGACTTCTTACAATTTAACTTAGTGGAATTTCAATAGTTGAATTTGGTAGAATTTGAACAGTTAACTTTGATTGAATTCGAATTAGAATTAGACATTTGGTTTAAACCAAACCTAATTAAGTTTGAATGAGAAATAAATTTTGGCTTAAACAAATCCAATTTGAATGTTTTTTTTGAATTGGAAATTATGACATAATAATAGGAACAAAGTAATGCAAAAAATGGGTAATGTTATGATTTAGAATAGAATAAAAATGACCCAAAAATTGTGAAGATTAATTCCTTACTGCTTGAGCTAAAATGACAATATTTTGGAATTTATAAGTTTTTAAAATTATTTGACATGTAAGGTGGGTCACACAAAAAAATTATAAGACATAAAACAATCAATAACACACATAAACAATCCCTATCTTTAGTGGAATAATGGGTGTGTAATACAACTGTAGTCTACATGAATACCTCACTTTAAGTGGTGACATATTATTTTCACCTAGCCATCACTTTGATTGGTACATCATGAAATCTTGGGAGATATTGGTTTTCCTCACACTACAAGTTATTAATGGTTGAAGGTATTAATCTAAAATTTTGATGTGGCTTTTTAAAATGGTCCTAGATATACCTTATGGTATGGGGAGTTAAAAATTTGTTGAATAAGAACAAAATGCAAGAAATTCAAAAGAGGGTCTAGTCTCTACATGACCACTTCATTCATAAAGGTCTCAATGAAGTACTATTGAAAATTCAAACTTTGAGGGTGAGGTTTGATAGCATAGTGTTAGGGATAAGCCCCTTTCTATCACAAAACCCTTTATGAGAATTTTGATTTGCTCTTAACGATAACTACCCTCAACTTATATCCCTAATTGGATATATGAGGTTGGTACATACATTGGGAGATGAAATCCACCCTACATAGTTAACAAATAAGAAAATTAGGATAACAATAATCTATGTTTTTTTGTCACCTAGCTCCCTAAAGGGGGAAGGGGAGAGCATACACACAAGAGATTATTTACAAGTAAGAAAAAAAATTAAAGACGAAAATAATGAAAGAGAGAGTAAGTTTTTTAGAACACCCAATGAAGCATTTGTTATTTTTAGTTGCATTAAATATAATTGTTTAAAAGTTGCTCATTTGTGTATAAACCACATCTTTGTTAGGCAGACTTGCAGAAAACAAGTTAAGATTTTAGATTATGGTCTTTAACAAGCATAATAAGTTGAAAAGGTGACTATTTATCTCATGGGAAAAAATGAATATTTTCATCCTACTATTTTTCAAGATAATCCTACCATTCCATAGGGTGATCCCACCGTTCTATAAAGACAAAAAATAGTAAACACAAAATTGGTAATTCTATCGATTAGCAGGGTGATATCACTGATTTTAAGGTGCAATTATCATTTTACAAGACGTTCCCACTGATATTAAAAATGATAGAAAAATATAACATAGATAATGTCACCTTATCAATCCTATCATTCCATAAGATGACATCATCATTTAGAAAGTCTATCTCATCTATTTGTAGGGTTTTCCTACCATTAGGGTTTTCAATGTCAATGTTTTGAAATTTAAATGCACTACCACATTATTGTCAATTTATGGTGTGATATTAGTGATATTTAGTATATTATCATCATTTTATTAGAAACACACATAGACATAAAATAATACAATAGTGATATCATCATTATAGGTTGATGTTTTTGATTATGGGGAACATTCCCACCAATTAAAAAAGTATCATCACTAAAACACAATACATTCCTATTGATTTTAAAAGAAAATAAGTGAAAAGAAGCTAAAAATGATATATTTCAATTTTATAAGGTGATTAATGTTCTCAAGAGGATTGTGTGGTGGGGTAGTCTCATTGGGTGTTTCAAATGTCAATGACTATTTATCTCATCGAAAAAAATAAATATTTTCATCCTACTATTTTTCAAGATAATCCTACCATTCAATAGGGTGATCCCACCGTTCTATAAAGACAAAAAATAGTAAACACAAAATTGGTAATTCTATCGATTAGCAGGGTGATATCACTAATTTTAAGGTGCAATTATCATTTTACAAGACGTTCCCACTGATATTAAAAATGATAGAAAAATAGAACATAGATAATGTCACCTTATCAATCCTATCATTCCATAAGATTACATCATCATTTAGAAAGTCTATCTCATCTATTTGTAGGGTTTTCCCACCATTAGGGTTTTCAATGTCAATGTTTTGAAATTTAAATGCACTACCACATTATTGTCAATTTATGGTGTGATATTAGTGACATTTAGTATATTATCATCATTTTATTAGAAACACACATAGACATAAAATAGTACAATAGTGATATCATCATTATAGGTTGATGTTTTTGATTATGGGGAACATTCCCACCAATTAAAAAAGTATCATCACTAAAACACAATACATTCCTATTGATTTTAAAAGAAAATAAGTGAAAAGAAGCTAAAAATGATATATTTCAATTTTATAAGGTGATTAATGTTCTCAAGAGGATTGTGTGGTGGGGTAGTCTCATTGGGTGTTTCAAATGTATATCACAAGTATAATAAATGTTCATTCATTGTTAGTTATTCAAAATAAAACACATTGACAAACATGAAATCTCAAGCATGATCCCTCTAATTGGGCAAGGTCTATGAGAATATAAATAAATATAAAGACATAAAAGTAAAATCTATACCTTTGTAAGTGTGTTTGTGCCCTGATTATAGAGCTAGGAGTCTTTATCAATATCACTTGTTCATTTCAACAACATTTCCCCTTGTATATGAGTGTTTTGTTTGATCAATATGAAGAATATATAAGCTTTTTATTTGATTTATAAAAAGTAATTTTACATTAAAAATCTTGTTTGTAATGTCAAATGGGCCTTGTATTTATAGATTTGTCAGATTGATTCCAACTACTAGATCAAGATGAAGATGAGGGGTTGGAATTCAATTCATTTTAGATATTCAAGTGTCATTAATATTTAGGGTTTGAGTATACATGTATTAGGCATGGCATTTTTTTATGCATTTATGTTGATATTTTATTACACTCATGTTAATGCTGACAACTTTATGCGTATGTCACACTTGAGATATTTATTAAATATTTGAATATTACATAATTATAAATTTACCAATTTATATGGATTTTATGCTTAATCCATTTGATTTGTTTTGATAAGATAATTAATATAAATTATCTTACATGTGATTTATGCAACAATGAAATTTGAATATATGTTCTAATTAGTTACCCTAGAATGTTGCTTATAAAAAAACAATTTGATTCAAGGTGAATTAAGTGAAGATGATAGTTGGCTATAGTGCATTGCCCCAATAAGGGATTCTAATGTGTTTTATCATATTCACATTAAGTGTATAGGAAAATTTAGATATTTCAATGATTTTTCACTTGATTTATGTGTTGTCATCAAAAGTCATTTTGATTGTAAATTTGACACAAAAATGATGAAATTAGAATGTCTAAAATAATGATCTCAGTGGCCTATCATATATTATATTTTCACTATATTTTGGGTAAAATAATTTCTAATCTCCCTCTTCAATTCTTTGAAGTTTAGGTATGAACCTATCCTAGATCCAATGCTTCATAAGGAAACATTTTTAACAAGTCAAAGCATCAAAGGGAAACACTATTGCATTGACACACATGTGTACTACTTACTCGATCTATTTATTTTCAAGCATTTAGATAGTTTAAAATTTCATATTATATTAACTAATTTATACTTTAAAATTCTCTTGGTTATAGGTCTTACACTAGAAAAACACTCAAAGTGGGTTCAAGTAAAGGCAAGGTGTATTGCACATACCCAAGTACACATTTATTTCTTTTATACTAGTAATTTCATTCTTTTTCATTACTAGATTAAAGGGTGGGGGTAAATTTATATATTAAAATTGATTTTTTATATAATCTTGGTCTTTTACATGTGACAAATAACAATTAGATCTCTACCCTTTAGTTTTAGACCTCCCTACTACCAAAAGGCTTGCATTCACCATCTCAATGTGCCTAATTTATTATTTCTTAGTTTGATCCATATAATTTTGATGACCCAAGTCTATTTCACTGTATAGAAAGATTAGAACTTCATGAATATAATTCAATGCCAATTTTAGATCCATACCTATTTCCTAATCCTCTAAATAGTACTAGACATAGAGGGATAATACCATTGATGGTAGTGTCTAGATCCTTAATTAGTTTCCAATTGTCAAAATTCATTCAAATTAAAAATGCTTCAAAACTTATGGGTTAACATATTTGTCTTATTAAACCCTACCATGAGATATTTTCAAAATATATGGTATAAATACAAGTATAAGCCTTCTCATTCTTCATCTAGAAAACACCAAGAAAACACCTACCAAGGCTGATTTAATCAATTGCAAAACTAATCTATTCTACCCTAATCATCCTTATTTATTTACTAGTCATAGGAGAACCCATAAAAAAGTTTTGATGAATTCAAAAGGCATACCATGATTGATATTTTCCAAGTTACAAAATAGATCATTGTGTGCATATTCATATAATATATTGCACCCTTATGCTCACACACTCCCACACATAGGGGAGAAATACATAAGTTTAAATCTCTCCTTAGATTATTAGATATGTAGGTAGTGAACAGTGATACAAGTGTCTTTAAGGTCAGCCCGACACTATGAGTTGAATAACCCATTTTTTTGAAAACTCATTCTAAGGGTGAATAAGGGTGAAGAGTTAGGGTTAGATCAATTAGAAAAAAGTGACAACCTATATCCCATATCCATATCTAAGTATATTAATATAAAGGAAAAAAACCTAGAATAATGAAGTTGGTCACATCGAGATCTAGTCATTATTACCTACTAGATACTTGCATTAAAATTATACACTAGCATCGACAAAAGTGTCCAAATATGATGGTAATGTCCACAAATATAGAATTAAAATTTATATAAATTGATGATTGATCTTGCATTATTTCCACCTATTTTTAGTCTAAATCTAATTTCACATAGTAAAACCAAGTATAATATCTCTTTGGTATTTCAATTAATTGAACATCTTTTGAATTTGGTACTTCCTATATTTAGCATATCTTAATATTATAATTTAGAATATTCATTTATTTGAGTTTACAATTAATTAGCCTACTATAGATTAGTTTATCACCCTTTTTATTGAACTATTTGTATATTCTTAACCCCATCCCTCTATATCTAAATTTAAGGTTAAAAAACATGGTGAATTACATATCCATTTTATATGTACATGGTTTTCATGATGTACATGAGTGGGATGTAGGACATATAGTTTAAATATAATATATAGACATGAATATGTGTGGAATTATTTACACCCATGGGAAACCTTTCTACATTGGGGGTGTGCATAAACTAGGGGCATCTTCACACACTTATTAGGTTATATATTTCTATACTGATCCAATTATTATATTATACTATTACACATGAATCTATATTTCTCGTGCTATATAAAGTGTTATTTATTATGGATATTGTAATTTAATATTCTAGATGAATACATTGATTAATTATATAGACTAATATTACTTACTCTATGCATGTTTGATATTGATGATTGTGACACTGTGTGATCATTGGTGTGTGTTATATTGAATGTTATATGGGTGTAGTAACTATGTCTTGTCATGTCATGTGTTAGTTGTGTCGAAATATCCTCTAGTCTAAGTCATGGCCATGTTGGATTAAAATCATGTCATGTCTGATGAACTTGTGTGATTCTTAACCATGATATTATGTGCATGTTCATGTGTATGATTACATACATGGCTATTACTATGAACTTGGTACTGTGATTTCTATCAAACATTTATATTGTGTATGATGACATGATTTATATCATGAATTTATTGTAACTCTTATCATCACATGCTTAATTGATATATATAACACACATTGACACTTTTATGATTATTTCCTTGGATTACATGTTTTAGATGTGCTTGAATGATAAAATATTTATATAAGTACATATCTTATCATGTTTTTATACATAATTTACATGATTATATGTTTCTATACAACAGATCGTGTTTTTTTTTAGGTCAATAATTTACAGAATTCATCCCTCAAATCAAAAGGAGGCATAAAGTGGGTTTGTCTCAGATATTTAGGCCATGAAAAATATAAATTTCACATATTGGGTAATATTATGTGATTTAGATGAGATAAATCGAGTAGATTTAGGTTCAATTATGTGATTCAAATAGGACAAATTGAGACATATGCAAGGCATTCTATAGGTTTATGATGAATAATTATGACACTTTGATAGATAAATGATGGAATTATATATCACTTTGAGGTATAGGTGGATGAGATTATGGGCATGAATTATGTTCATGAAGAAAAATACTTACTATATTATGGATTGATATTAATGATGGTAAAACACAAACACTTTAGGTTGATATTCTATCTATAATAGTTGATCCTTTTACATACAAACCTAATTACAAATTTATGAAAAATAATCATGATAATATTTAAATTAGTGATGTTTAGGTTTCTATATCACACAAATTATAATAGTCTTTATCCAATGTTACTTGAGGCATTTACATTCATCCACTTGAGGTTCCAACAATTACATTTCTTTGGGGCATGATCAGCCTATGGTATTTCTAAATAATCTTAATAAGTGACATATTGGTTTGTACAACCTCATGTGTATTCAATCCTTGGATTTTAGATATCATAAAATTGAATAATCTATTTTTTTTAGATTTATTATCTTGAGAATACACTTATTTACACATGTTCTATTTTAGGGTTTTCATGGATCAAATAGGACATTTGGGGCACACCTGTCAACAACAAGTTACGTAATCAAGTTCCAAAATTCTTCTTTTATCCTTTTAATTTAGAATTTTACATGATATATTAAAAGGGGGGAATTTATAGACATCTAAATTTGGTATTAGACATTTTGGACACATCAAATTTAGCACACTTTGACATACTTGGACATTGTGCATACATTTTATTATTGTGCACACTTTCCCTCTATCTGTCTACACACCTGTTGACTTGGCCAACTCTATTTTATAACTACACCTATTTATGATCAACCTAGTCTATACAAGAACATGATATAATCCTAAATAGACCCTCTCCATATCTCATATCATTCATTTTCATTCATAATATAGTGTCATTAATGTTTATATGGTTATAGTTACCACAAGTGTTTTCATCTACCAATAGTGTCTAGGAACATCCATCATTTTTATTCAAATAGGGATGTCTTCATTAGGTTAGCCTAGTCAAATTTCTTAGGTAGATCATAATGGGAAATAATGAAGGGTCAAATATAAATACAAATCAAACCTGAGGTTATCATAGATGTGGGAGAACTACATGAGGTTTAAGTGTTGTTTATAATATTTAAATGTAGTAAATGATTGATCACTCAATGGGGAGTGGTTAGGGATATCTTACCCAAATTACTAGTCCATTTTTCAATGATCATCTTATGGTTGAAATCACAACTAGGTTTTTAATAGGAGGATAAAATAAAGGTCTATGCACATGATTGAAAGAGAATACACACATATGTAGCATATATAGGCACATGTACATTAATAGAAGGAGTTACAAACTTACACATCATACAAAGACACTACTAGGGGAGCCATAACAATACTGACTACCACAAGGGTCAAAATTTACTAGTAGTGACCAGGTAAGGTTTGGGCTATGATTATTTGATTTAAGTAGTGATAGAGCACACAAAAAGCATTTATAGAATTAGTGGTGACAATGAGATTGATATAATATCATAAAATATAAGTACATATCTTTCCTTTTTTTTTTTTGGTTAATTTCAAAACATCTTAGTGCAATATCAATCTATTCCAATTTCAATTTAGATTTATATGTTATTGATATATTTTACAGAATATGAATATCCCTAGTTTTATTCATGTAAATCACATTTATACAAAATAAGTAAAATAGTAATATCTCATGTGAAGTGATTATATGGATTTATTTTTGAGATTCTTGAGAAATCTATTGAATTTGAAATTGCATATTTTGAATAGTTTTTTGAACTAATGCATCATGAGATGTAAGATCCAAAGTAGAATTAGCATGCATAGAAATAGATACTCTTTTATTTTAACTAATACCATGGCCAAAATTTTGATATTTATAATCAAGTTAATAAGGTCTTCAAAATGTAAGAGGCAAAATAAATCACTAAGCTAATAATGAATGGTCATAGTAACCCAAGTAGAATTAGTAGGTGGAAGTAAAAAAGTAATAGGAACACTAGCCACATGTCTTGATGTACAAGGAAAACATGTAGTAGGTGGAATTGAAGGATTTAAAGGTTAATTTGTAAAATGTTCTTACTTAGTTGTAAATTACTTAGCCAAATTCAATATATTTTGTTCCTGTATATCAACATAAACCATAACATTGATTTCTATAGGAAATAGCAAAAAAAGTTTTCAAAGTAAGCTACATCATTTTTACTCATAGAAGTAAGTTTTAAAACATAATCATCATTAAAAACATTGAAATTTCAAGCATTATCATTAAAATCATTGGAATCACAAGTATTATCATTTTGAACGTATGTATTTTTATCATTCAAATTGTATTATTTATTATCAATAGGAATATCGTGAATTTTCACCATTTTATTTTTCAAGAAATAAAAAGTACTAAACAAAAGAATTTGAACTAAATCATTATGTTTACCACTTAATATATCAATTCACCTGATAGGTATATTAAATATAATATTCTTAATTAGTATAATATGGAAACATATAGAAGAATTTAGGGATAATGATATTGTAATAATAAAGCAAACTCTATAAAAATTAGATATGAAATAATCACTATAGCAAAACCTAGAGGGAAAAAAAGTATGACCCCTTAATATTGGCTATTTAATAAGGAGGGGTTAAAAAATGTAGCACAAGGAGGGCACACAAGTGTTCATAAAACCACAAATATTAATATAATAATGTCATAAATAATATATAACTAAATATATCAATATACAACATATTAGATCTTCCTAAATGTGAGATGAATAAGAGAGATTGAATAATTGGTAAATTAAAATGTCAATTGGAAATATAAAGAAATGCATACTTGATTTATATTTTAGTTAAGCTATGAAAATGACTGAGAATGTATGAAATAGGTTTTACAATATTGTATAAGAGGCTTTAGAAAGCAGATAGTGATTTGTGATGATTACTAGTTTTAGATTGTTCTAAAAAAGGTAGTCACTAAAAACATGATCCAAAGATGAAAGACTAAATTTAAAGTGGTAAATCAAGTCAAAAAATTATCTTTTTAGATCCATGGGTTTTTAAATTCATAAAATCCCTTCATTATCACTATAAATATAGAATCCTCTCTATGAGTAGATGTCAAAATATCTTCTCCTTTGATATAACCTGAATCTGCCATAAAATTTAGAAATTAATCCAATACTAATGGAAATATTTATAATTAGTGGTTCAAGCCTCTTTAGTGAGGGTTTCTCTACATATCATGCATGATTTAGAATCAAGACTTGTGTAGTTATGGGGCATGTGAGTGACCTAACCCAAATGAGATAAAACTTTACCTCCTCTCCCTATGAAAAATAGTAATGCTATTTTTTTATGAAATCATTATTTTGGTGTAAGTATGTAGCCATAATAATTCAGTAGATAAAGAATGGATAATAAAATAATGTGAAATATCCTTGATTAGTGTGAAATAAATATGATCATAGCAATGAATTACCTCATAATTGGTTAGAATTGAATCATTGTTTACTCTTTATGATCAACATAAATTTTCTAGAACTGAAGAACCCTCTAGAAGAATATTTTCTAAAACCATTCCCATAAACTTAGGTATAAAAGAGAAACCCAAATATGTTTATTTATATATCCCATGTATTTCCAAAGAAAAAATTTAGTTTGTCAAACTATTTAAAGAGTTTATTGACATTTTCACGTGGTCATATAAATATTTAAAGGGTTATGATATATCCATAATTAAACATGACATAACATAAATATTGGTATAAATCTTATTATGCAGAAACCTTATAGAATTATCCCCTCATTAGAAGACACTATCAATAAGGAGATATATAAAATTTTAGATAGTACTATCATTTTTTCAATCATATATTTTGATTTGGTAACTAATCTTATTCTAATCTATAAAAATAATGGAGACATTCATATGTGGACATTAGAGATCTAAATCATGCAAGTACTAAATATAATTTTCCTTTTAAAAGTATAAACCAAATATTATATGAGGTTACTGATTGTGAAATGATGACTTTATTAGACAATTTTTTGGGTTAGAATCAATTTTTTGTTAATCTCAAATATAGACACAAAACTACTTACTACATGTAGAAGTAATTTTACTTTAAATAGACTACCATTTGGATTAATTAATGTAGGTGCCACTTTTTAGAGGACAATGCACATTTCCTTTAATGATTTTTTGGCATTATTATTTAAGTTTACTTATATGATCTTAAAAATCATTCCAAAAAATTAAACAAACACTTAGATAATTTGTGTGAAATCTTTGTCAGGTGTATGAAAGTTGGCATATAATTAAATCTAAAAAAATAGTTTCTAGAGAGACTGAAGGTAAACTACTTGGTCATGTTATTTATAAGTATCGAATCTCAATTAATCAGATCATATTAAGGCCTTTAAAAAACTACCTACCCATAAAAATCAATTTAGTGCTATATATTTCTTTGGTAAAATAATTTTTTTATGCAAATTCATATATGATTTTTTAGATAAATCTAACCCTCTACATATTTTACTTAATAAAAATTAGAATTATCTATGAGATGTAGGGTTAGATGCATATTTTGATGAAATAAAAATGCAATCATAAATGCTCATATACTTCCAAAACTTGACATTAACAAACCTTTTATCTTATACATTAATGATTTTAATAAGGCCATAAGTGTTGTCATTACAGAATATGATCATAATCATGAAGAATGACCCATAAGATATATGAGCCAAGTTCCAAAAATGCTGAATTTAGGATTCCACTAGTTGAAAAAAATTATTTTTCATTAATTTTAGATTTAATAAAATTTAAATACCTCTTAATAGATAATAAAGTGATAGTATGATCAAACGTACCTATTTTGTCTAATTTACTAAAACAATCCATGGTTGATGGTGGATTAACTAAGTCTACTTTTAGGTTTCTAGAATTCGATCTAGAGTTTGAAAATTTTGAAATGATCAAAGAAAATTATTTAGTGAAACATCTTGCTAAAAATATAATTTCTAATATTAATGTTTAAATACTTGCTATTGATGATAATTTGAACACTAAACCTCATTTTTAGACTATGAAAATTTCTAACATTACTCAAATGTTCAAAATTGGATTTGAAATGTAAGATTGAGATTTCTTACTTCCACAATATGATTGGTATCATGATTTTGTTTATTATTATTTAGAATCAAGCCTACCCCGATTCTTTAGACAAATTTTGATGAAGATATTTTAGATTGTAGGTTTTAATTTTTTTTGTTAGGAAATTTATTATTTTATAGGAATAGAACTAGAGTATTATTGAGATGTATAACTCATGGTCAAACATAAAAGGTCCTTACAAACTACCATAAAGGTAGTTTCGATGGAAACTTCGATGAAAAAACCACAACATAAAATTTTGTGTGCTAGTTATTATTGGCTATCATTATTCAAAGATACATTTCACTTAGTTTGATCATGTATGCCTTGTCAATAATTTACAGGAAAGGATAGATTGTTTTCAATGCCATAAAATCTAATCATCCCTAAAAAACCATTTATAAAATGGATACAAATTTTATTTCTAACATTCAGCCTCCATATTTGGTTATCCATAGTACATTTTGACTACAACCAACTATATTTAAAAATGGCCTAAATTTGTAGCTCTTAAAACTTATGTTACTTAAGAACTCATTCACTTATTTGAAAATCACATATTCTCACATTTCATAGTTTATTTATAAATTATTTCATATAATGGCTCTCAATTCATTTCAAATGAATATCTTGATTTTTTAAGGATAATATTTCATCATTTAAATCCATTTATATAAGTACTATCCTCAAGGGAACAAACATGTTGAATCAAATAACAAAAACAATATTTCAATCAAGAAAAAAATTATATATGATAATAAATGAAACTGACATATTGAAAATTTTAAAACTCATAAGACTGATTATATTATGATCAAAGCCACAACTTATTTTTCATATTTTATGCTAGCTTATGGCTTCAAATACACTATGCCAATTTAATTGAAAATTACTTCAACAAGGATCACTTTACAATATGCTTATAAAAATATTGATACAATACAACAAAGATTAGATTACCTATTAACATTAGATGAGGTAAAAATAACAACATTTCAAAAACTTAAAAAGGTTAAAGAAAAACTTACAAAGTTATTTGATAATAAAGTGTCTAAGAAAACATTCAAAGTTGGTGATTTAGTTTTATATTGGGATAAATCTTATGAAGATCCTAGAAAATATTACAAGTTTAACTCTTTATGATTAGATCCATATAAAATATCTTCTATACTTGGAATAAATACTTTGTTATTTTTAGAATTTAGATGGTAATTGGATACATCGTATGGTTAATGACCTTCATTTAAAATTATTCCATGAATGACAACTTATCTTTCTAAATTTTAGTTTCATTCTATGTTTTCTTCAATTATTTCTTTGATTTTATATTGTGTTTTTATTTGTTTCTATTGTTTGTGAACATTTTCGTAAAATTTTGATAATATCTATTAAAAAATAATAATTTTATGCAGGATGAGTTAGAAAAACTACAAATATGATTGCAAATATCTCCCATTCTATCAATTGTTAATCTCTTATCCTATTTATTTAGTTGGTAGATAAATAAGTAACATTACACAATTAGTTGTTATACCATTACTTACTTTTATACTTTATTTCTAGGTTGTTATAATAATATATCTCCAGCCTAAACTCCCTCATATTTTATTTATAGTTATTCATGCCATGCCAGTAAAAAAAAACATCATTTTTTGTGAAAATCCTTAAGGTGCTAGTGTTTAGAGACTTGGGAAATAATTTATTGGATTTCACTCATAAGTTTCAAAAATTACAATTTTGTTCCAACCTTGTTTCATTTAAAAAACTGACCCACAAGTTCATTAGTGTTATTAATTTTTTGTATCCTTATGAAAAACTTGAATTGTTTATAAATATCCCACAAATCCTTTATACCATACTTAACTCATCATATGTGATGGGGGCTAACTTACTTGTGTTTATTATCATTTCACTAGTTTTATTTTTCATCAATTATCATAATTGATTGATTTATAATATGAGTGAACATGATAGAATAATCAATTTGATGATAATGACATACCATTTCTATTAATATCAAAGGAACATATAAATACTACTAGTCAGAAACAATTTGCACTTGAAGTAAAATTGACTTTGTGTGGTTGGTTGATCACTTTGACATCATATATCAGACTATTTAACAATGATAATTGATAAAAATGAAATTTCAAGTTATATTTATTTTGAGAAAATAATTAATTTAAAATATCACATTAGTTTGAAAATATATTTTTGTCTTATATCAGTAAGTCTGGATTTCAGAATGAGATTTTGTATTTTCAATTTTTTTTATAGAACAATTAACTTGTTTCATATTATCATGGATTTCAAGTTGGAGTAAAATACACCCTTTTTCCATGGTCTTTCTTAGGAACATCATTTGTAATACACCATTTTATAATTCCATGACCTGGTCTTATGTCCTTGTATTATTTCATTAAGGTTAAAACCTTAAAACTTTAGTAACTTTAATGCACTTCCAAAATATTATTTTAATGTTTTAAATAAGGATTTGGATTAGTGATTTAAAGAGTATTTATATTCCAAAACATTACATGGTCTTTATGTTGATGTTTAATATAAATATGGGATTAGACCAAAAGTTTATAATTTAAATTGTTTTGGACATTGAAGATATACTTGTAATTTGAATTCAATAACATTTAGTTGATTTGGTGAAAATTCATATATAGTTAAGTGAGAAGAAATAATAGAAACATTATAGAATCCTTAGCTAATAATTTTTCAAAAAAAAATGAAGAAGTTTAAAAAAAAGGTAATATAGCTTGGTGATCACTACCATCTTCCAGGAAAGCACATAACATGCTAGAATTGAATGAATTTCACCTTGATAAGTAATCCATACTATGCATAATCAATGCCTTTTTGAAATGGGGTATATGAAATATTTTCTTGTTTAAGTTTTTCATTTGCAATTTTACTTTTCAAAGTTATGAATGGATTTGAAGCTTTGGTAAAATTGTTACAAATTTTTTGAATGGTATTAGAATTTCATGAAGCTATTGGATCAGTTTTGGAGCACATAGATCTTAAAAGAATGTATATTTTGTTATCTAGGTATAAAAATATTATTTCAAAATATTGGTAAGTAAAATATAAAGAGATAAGTGGGTTTGAAACTCTTGTGGATTTGCATGATTGTGGTGATAAATCTTTCCTTTCTATTTGCATGCATTTATTATTTTAGTTGTGTGGGTTAATATTATTTATTTATATCATTGTTAACTATTTGATTTTTGTTTTTAATCTCAAATTTCCTTGTAAATCATTGTATGTGATGAAATTTTAAAATGTTTTATAAGGCATTATTTTTGGATATTTTTGCTTGCAAATGGATGTGGTTTCTCTCATTATTTTGAATGATGAGTATATTGAACAACAAGATGCAAGATAGGTTTTCCAAATATAGTAAAATATTTAAAAACAATTTAGAACCTTATCTTTATGTGTTATACTTGGGTTGAATATCATCACGAAGGTGGTTATGGGTTTGTTTTACTTTGAAACTTACATAATTTTTGTAAAGTTTGTCAATACCTTGCATTCTCAACTATTTTTACATGATTGGATACTATCAATTATGAGTTTTGTTTCTCAGTTTTAAAAATATGATTTCATACTATTTATACATGCTATTTTAAGCTTTGAGAGATCTAAAAATAAGTTTTGTATGCTCTTTTAGCATTCAACAGGGTTTTTATTTCATCTTTTTTCTAAACCAAAGGAATGTGAGATAGGTTTTACTATTCTTAGAGGTGCATTCTTATATGAAAGATGTAGTTTTTGAAATGGTTGGTAAATGAAAATAATATTTTTTTATGCATGTGGGATTTCATTCAGAGGTAAACACCAATCATGATATAATAAAAAATATTTGAGACAAGTGCGATAATAAGAGTTGATAATTTTAGAGAGTAGAATATAGCTGTTCAAAGGAAAATAATGTTTTTAAAATTTAAATATCTATTTCAAATATGATTCTGACCTTATGATTCCTCTTATTTTTTTGTGGATGAGGTGGAATAGGTATGGCTATATACATGATTAGCTTCAATGTCATCTCTTTGGTTTATTTATGCATATGAATATAAAGTTTCAAAATATAAATAGTCGATAAATAAATATTAAGTTTGTTCAAAATGAAGGTCAATGGAATGTTTGATTAAATAACTTAGTTTATTTTATATGTATAAATATGATATTTTAATTATTTTCTCTATTTTTTTTGCACACATCATAAAAGGGTTTTATTTGAAAATACAATCTTCAAAGACAAGTTTTCATATGAAAAGTTGAATGTAAGGTTTTAAAATTTAGAGTTATTTTCTAAAAAGGGACTTTTATGGAAAAGTGTTCATTTTAAAAAATAATCCTACATTACATTTCTTATTGAGATAAATCATTTTGAGTTGTTTTTCTTCATTGGTTAAAAAAGAAGATTTAATTTTAAATACAATAAAAGAGTGTATTGTTGCTTCAAATATGAAAAATGATTCACTATGTGATATTTATTACATTGTGAAATGATGATTCAAAAGTTGTTTGTTACATTAGGTATCACAATAATAAGCAATTTGTTCAGATAAATTTTTGTTTTGGGGCCAAAAGATATTTGAATATTCAATTTTATTTTAGTCAAGTAAAGAATAAAATCAATGCATTTCATTTTTAACATTATTAAACTTAAGATATCATCATCTCATGGTTCTATAAGGTAGATATGCATGCTTAGAGTAGAGAATTTTTTAGCTCTAAAGGGAGAAATGTTTGGTTTAGAGACAGTCAATAGTAGGATAATGTATCACCTTTATAAATTAATTACTAAGGTAGACCTTTTGGGGCCCACAAGGCAATTATTGTGTTTATTTGAAACTTTAATCATGAAACCTGAGTCTCTCTACATTTTGATGCTACTGAACCAATATTTTGGATGTTTTGAATAAAATACCTCATATTGTATTTACTCCTCATGGTAATAACTCTTGGAGGGGATTCCAAAGAGATAATTGGTGGTCTTGTCTAATCAAACGTAGTTCACCAACTATTTTTGCCATCGAATGTACACTACCAATAATGAATTTATTACACATCTTGACACCATGCCTCAAAATCTTGAAATGTATTGCTTGAAATCTTATCAAGCCATTATGGCTAGGCCAAATAGTGTTGTCTCCATGAGTTGTAAAGGTGAAAGTAACCCTTCACCCCCACTTACGGTAACATGACTTCAAAATAATCAAATTTGAGGTAGATGATGAATCTAGAGGGGTAACTAGAATTGAGATGCATGCAACACCTCTTAAGTACATAAAATATCGCATAGAGTAGGGACCCTTTGATTGATTTACTATCTAATGAGGAGTACTAAATTGATTTTGTTTTATATTTTAGTTTTTGATAATTCATTGTTTTGATTTACATATTTTAAAATTATTTTAGAGTTGCAATAGACATGGTAGTGGTAGTGATATTTTCATTCTAATTGACTTTGGTAGTAAAATTGTTAGTATGTAGTAACATTTTGATGATAGTTAATATTTTTTTAATTTCATGATATACATAATATGTTTTCATTTTATACCTTCTATTTTAAGTCTCATATTAGATTATGGGTGGAATGATGATATTAGAAAATGTTTTTGTAGCTTTCTATTTTGAATATTATTGTGTTCAATTGTTTTTATCATTTCATCATTCTTGTAGAGTAAGAATTGATAATATTGATCATTATGGATGAAATTTGAGAGGACAAAGTTGTATATAAAGTTATTTATTACTTATATTTGTAGCATTTATGATGATTTACTTGCATGATGATTTGTGTTAGTGATTAATTAAGTCATTAGTGAAGTAGGCGGGGCCCCACCCATGATAAATTAATTGTGTGTTAGTCTTAAAAATAATTATTTGAGTCATTTTAATAATTAAATTCACATTATTTAAAGTAGTTTATTTATTTTAAACCTAAATTCATAAAGTCAAGTAACTTCTAATAACGTTTAATTAACTAAAAGGTAATTATCACTTAAAGTATAATAGAACCTTAAGCGAAGTGTTAAAAGGACTTGGAGGACATTATATCAAAGGAAAGAAACTCATACAGGTATAAGAGCTATTTATTAAATATTTCATATTGTGTTTCTCTTCTATAGTAAATCTTTGAGATTGAGTATTAATTTTAGAAAGACTAGAAGAAACACATTCTTTGATGATGAAGTGTGTAGATTGGTATAATTAGGTATATCTAGGTTGATTATTTATTTATAAGCTTATTGGCTAGGATTTTTAATTCTTTGGTGACTATAATAATACAATTATATTCATTTAATAAAATCTATATTTCACTTGAAAACTAATAATACTTCATAAATTGTATGATAGATTGTTGAGTTTTCATTAATTTGTAATATCTTTTTATTAGATATTCTATAATCAATTATGAAATGTTATATAGTTTCTCGTTAAAGTACTTATAATTAGATTCTTACTTAGTTTTTAATTTTCTTCTTAGATTAATTTTATATTTTAGTGTTTTATTTTAACCTTTTAATACATATATTTTCATAGTTTGTCTTAGATTGTTTAACAAGGCTTTAGTTTCTAGTTAGTTCTTAGTTTATCTTTTGGTTTTCTTTTAGCTTGTCTTACTAACTTTTATGTTTGATTTTGTTTTCTTATTTATTTATTTTGTCTCAATTTTTTCTTATTTTTATTGTTTAACATTGCTTTGAAAGGGAACATAAAGGAATATCATTTGATAAAAAGAAGTAATTGATTGAGTTATTGGTAAAGAATTTAGAGCGTTCAATCCTCCGAGATAGTCTCTTTCATAGATTTTCCTTGGTTAGCTAGGATTTATAATATTTTTTTAAACTTTGATATATAATAAACTGAATAAAGTATTTGAAGAGATAGTGAATATGTTGACCGAATTGAAAATGATAATTATTATAGTCTAAATTTGATATTATATTTGATTTTAAAAATTAAATATACTGATTATTATCATATATACATGAATTTGAAATTGATTTTGAATATGATAATGATAATTTATATTTTTTCATTTAAATTTACTTTGAAGGAAATATTTTGATTTCTATAAATTAGTTAAGCCTTGAAGTTTCTCAAAACTTATTCACTTAACCATAAAATATCATTTACATGATTTATAAATTATTTATTTAATCATAGGTACCTATGATTAGATTGGTACGATTAGAATTTCAATTTCACAATAAGTGAAAGGTAGATTAGTCAATTTGATAATTTTAATTATCAATAAGATGAATCCTATAAATAATTTATATAATAAGAAAGAGTTATGTGCGTCACGTATTATATAGAAAAGTATAATCATGTAAGGTATATATATATATATATATATATATATATATATATATACCTTACATGATTATAAATATTTTGATGAAACATGTAAACCAAGGAAATGGTCATATAAGTGTCAATATCAAGTAAATATACCAATTAAACATTCATAAATAAAAGTCATAGTATATGCATAATTTAAATAATATAAATGCCACAAAATGATAAAAATCATGGAACCAAGCTCATAGTATTAGTCATATATGTAACCACACACATGTACTCAATATAATGATCAAGAATCACACAAACATACAAGACATGACATAAATTTGACACAATGTGGAGACAACATGGTATGACATGGAATAAAGGTTCCTTTGGCATAATAGATGCATGACATGACAAGAGATAATCAATGTACTTAGATAACATCAATCTAACACACATAAATGATCAAATAATGTCATATTCAATCAATGTCATCATTTGGTAGCAAAACACAATATCCATAAAAAATAATATCCTATAAAGTATTATCAAGATTAAGTAATGTATAGTAGTTTGTTATGATCAATGTATCAATATAAAAAGATAAAAACTAAATATATATGAAGATGCCCCTAGTATGGGCATGATATTAGGATTAAGTGAATAATTATGTAATAACATGCAACATGGAATTCATTCCTCAAAATCATAGTAGTAGAGACATAAAAGAAAATTTAGATCTAAGCAAATACACACATAACACTGATATAACATGGTTCACCCAATGTGGGCTATGTCCATCAAGAAGCTCTCTATAATATTATAAATAAGAGTAAAAGATAACTATCAATAACAAACCTCTCACATAGATAAATTTATCCAACCCAAATTCACACTAGAATTCTCGAGATGTTAAGCTACACCTAAAACCTGATCACATCGACTGAAAAGAGAATACAAACTCAAAAATGAGATGTGAAATGTAATACTTAATGTGTTTCCCCTCACCCCTATTTATAATTTCCAAAATACTTTGAAAATGTATCATACCATGCAGATAACCATATCCCCACCAAATAAGGGAGGTTACAACCACCCAAGATAAACATAATCCCCTGATTCTCTCAACACCTTACCCACTTCTCAATAAAACATGACATAGATGTGGGAAGTGGTTAACATACTCAAAAATACACCCCACCATTTGTGAAAGTAAAAAAATGCATGTTAAAATTGTCTTAGTAATTTTATTTTAACCTTAGGGGTTTTGAAATGGGCTCCACATTCAATAATCTCCCACTTAGATTTCGTTTCTCCCTGAACAAAATTTAACACTCTTCCATGATCTTCACAAAGACCAACCAAAGATAATTATAACCTCAACTTCTCTAATGTGACTACCTTGGTCATCATATCTATAGGATTCTAACTCATATGTATATTTTATGGCTTTACCATGTTTTCCTCTAAAACTATCCTGATGAAAATGATACCGTAACTATATGTGTTTCATTTTCAAATGGAAAGTGGAATTATTGGCTAAATGTATAACACTTTGACTATCACAATGTAATTCCCCAACTTACTACTTATGCACCAACTCATTAAGTAAATATTGTAACCAAATCATCTCCTTGGTAGTCTCTATATCAAAAACATACTCAGCCTCTATGGTTGATAAAGCCACAACCTTCTATATTTGAGAAATCCAACTAGCCATTGTATCCCTGATGGTAAATACATAACTTATCATACTCCTCTTGCTATCAACATCCAAATCCATATCCAAGTCCACATAACCATGAAAATTGGTGTTAAAATCCACCAAAACATAATGTTGTACCCAGGGTTCCTCTTAAATATCAAAGAATCCACTTCACTACTTGTCATTGCTCATAACTTAGATTTTTCATGTACCTATTTACTACTCCCACTACATGGGAAATATCTGGCCTAGTACACACCATAGCATGCATCAAGCTACCAACCACTAATGAGTAAGGTACCTTAGACATATTTAGCTTTTCTTCTTCTATCTTAGGACATTGCTCCTTTGATAATCTAAAATGGCCTACCAAAGGAGTCCCAGCCAGCTTAGCATCATGCATACTAAACCTCTCCAAAACTTTTTTCATTACTCTTCCTATGATAAGACTATCTCCCTCTCCTTCTTGTCCTAATTTATCCTCACTCCAAGGATTTTCTTTTTTGTACCCAAATCCTTCATAGAAAATTAATCACCAAGATGCTTCTTGATTATTTGAATTTGTTGCATGTTCTTTCCTGCAACCAACATGTCATCTACATACAAACATAGGATAATATAATTACCATCCTCAAATATTTTAACATACATGTAGTAGTTATAATGACACTTGGAGTAACCCTATTTTAATACAAAACTATCAAAATTCTTATATCATTATCATGGAGCTTGTTTTAGGCCATAAAATCTCTTCTTTAGTGTGCACACCAATTTATCCTTTCCTTCAACCTCAGAACCCTATGGCTACTCTATATATAATTCCTCATCCAAATCACCATGAAGGAATGAATTCTTCACATATAATTATTCTAAGTGTAATTCATCTACTATAATTATACCAATTATAGTTCTAATAGAAGTCATCTTAATAATAAGAGAAAACTATCTCATCAAAATCAATACCTTTCTTCTATGCAAACCCCTTGACCACCAACCAAGCCTTGTACCTTTTCCTTCCTCCATCCTATTCTTTGATTATGTATACCCACTTATTCTAAAATGTTCTCTTGCCCTTGGGTAGCTTCACAAAATCCCACATCTAGTTATCCATGAGAGAACTATGTTCCTCTTCCATGGCTTACCCCCACTTCTTCCTAGCATTGGCCAGCATTAATTCCTCAAGACATTCTAGTTCTCCACTATCAGTAAGTAACAAATAAATAAAATATGGGGAAAACATTCAAGATCTTTTCTTACCCTAGAAGACCTTATTCCCAAAGGAGTTTGGGGTTCCTATGTAGGAGGTTCCTAAACTATCTCCTTGGACACCTTACCATTCATAATATCATCCAAAACTGTGTAATATTTTTGTTCTTGTTCCTATAATTGATCCTTATACATGAATTTTTATTTAAAGATAACATCCCTAGATCAAAAAAAATTCTTATCTCTAAGACTTCAAACCCAAGACCAAAGTCATCCTCACCATAACCAATAAATGTGCATCTCTTAGACTTAGCCTTGAACTTGGTATTATATTTTTTGGAAACATAAAAAATTCTTCACATCTAAAGAACCTAAGAAAAGAATAATTATCTTTCTTACCAAGCCAAACTTCCTCAGGTATGCCTCCATCCAAAGGCACTACAGGTCCTTTGATAATCAGATATACTATTGTGATAATTAATAGCACCCAAAACATTAGGGGGATCCCTACATGAAACCTCATGCTCCTAACATGCTCCATGATTGTCTTATTCATCCTATCTAACACTTCATTCTCTTGTGGAATCCTTAGAACCATCCTTTGCCTATGAATTCCATTATGTGAACAATAATCATCAAATTCTTTGTTACAATACTCACTTCCATTATCCAACCTAAGACATTTCAACTTGAGACCTATTTCATTTTCAACCAAAGCTTTCCATCTCTTGAATGTTTGAAATACATTATATTTATTATTAATTCAATATACCCAAACTTTCATAGTTACATCATCAATAAATGTAACATAATAATTTAAACCACCAATAGAAGATACCTAAGCTATCCCCCATACATCTAAGTGAACCAACTCAAAATTATTTTCTCCTTCTTCATAGGTCCAACCCTCAATAAATTAAATCACTTCTTCTTCCCATATACACAATCATAACAAAAGACTAAATCAACTTATTCAATTTGGGTAACTTGTCTTTCAAGATCTCCATGCCCTTCTGGCTCATATAATCGATCTTATAGTGCCACAAAGTTACATCTCCATCTACAAAAATGATCAACACTGCTAGTCAAATAAAAAGTGACAACTTTCTTACCTCTCGTAACCACAAGATCACCCTTGGTAAATTTCTAAGAGTCTACTGTAAACATCACCAACCAACCCTCATTATGTAATTACCTTATTGATACTAAATTTCATCTTAACTATGGGACATGTCTAACATCATTTAGTACCCATGTGTTCCAATTATACATATTCACATAAACATAACCTCTCCCTACTATACTTCATGGTTCATCATCACCAAGATAAGCATGTCCAAAATATCCTTAAACATAATTAGTAAAATGATGCCTATGTGGGGTGGCATTAAAAGAAGCCCCTGAATTTAATGCCTAAGATTTAGAAACATTATCCAAAGAAATAATTAAAGCATCTTTACTAATAGTCCCTATTGTCATATTTACCTCCTTGGTCTCCTCATGTTTGGTCTTCTTGTCCCAAAGTTGCCAATATTCCTTCTTTGTGTGTCCACTTTCCCCATAGTTCTAACACACCATCTTAGCTCTAGATTTAGATCTTCCCTGACTCTTTGAATTTCCATGGTTTCCTTTGCATTTGTATTTTTATCTCCATCTAGTCCCTACCACCAAAACATTCCCTAGAGATGATTCTAGGGTGCTCTTTATTCATATTTCCTTGCTAAGAATCACACCTACAACATCCTCAAACTTTAAACTTCCCTTAGTAGGGACATCATTACTCAAAATCATAACCAAATTATCCAAACTATCAAGTAAGGATCAAAATATAAATAAAGCCTTAACTTCATCTTCAAATTTAATACCAATAGAAGTTAGCATAATCACAACCATATTAAAATCATTCAAATAATCAGCTATAAAACCATTTTTAGATATTTTCATATTAAATAACCTTTTCATCAAAAATATTTTATTAGAGGTAGAGGGTTTTCATATAACTCCCCTAATTTCTTCATCAGATCAAATGTGGTCATCTCCTCTAAAATATTGAAGGCAACTGAAGATGCAAGGCACAATCGTATGGCTTCCAATGCTTTCTTATTGAGAAAATTCTAATCTACCTAATCCATACCTGAAGGTTGGCCTACTTTACCCATAAAAGGGTGATGAATATCTTTATAAAATAAGTAATCCGCCATCTATATCTTCCATAATCCAAAATTCTACCCATTGAATTTTTCAACTCTAGATCTCTCATTATCTACCATAGCTCCCACTCAAGCTAATATCTTTCCCTATGATTCACCAATTTAGCAAAACTAATAAAGCTAGATTTGATATCATTTGTTAGGAATAATTTATTAATTGAGTAATAAAATGCAACATAGAATTCATTCCTCAAAATCATAGTAGCAAAGACATATGAAATAAAATACAGATCTAATCAAATACACACATAAC
This sequence comes from Torreya grandis, assembly GCA_037957365.1. NCBI lineage: Eukaryota > Viridiplantae > Streptophyta > Pinopsida > Cupressales > Taxaceae > Torreya > Torreya grandis. The sequence goes on from JARHVA010001107.1 coordinate 2,064,847, forward strand.
ACCGATATAATGTGGTTCACCCAATGTGGGATATGTCCACTAAGAAGCTCTATATAATATTATAAAACATATTACAAGACAAATATCAATAATAAACCTCTCACATAGATAAATTTATCCAACCTTAATTCACACCAAAATTCTTGAGATGCTAAGCTACACCTCAAACCCAATCACACTGATCGAAGAGAGAATACAAAGATCAAAAGTGAGATGAAAAATGTAATACTTAATGTGTTTACCCTCACCATTATTTATAATTTCCAAAATACCTTAAAATTTTGGCCATACCATGGAAATAACCATATCTCCACCAAATAAGGGAGGTTACAACCACCTAGGATAAACATAATCCCCCAATTCTCTCAACACCTTACACACTTCTCCATAAAACATGCCAAAAATGTGGGAAGTGGTTGGCATACTCAAAAATACACCCCAAAATTTGTGAAAGTAAAAAAATTAATGTTAAAATTGTCCCAGTAATTTTATTTTAACCTTAGGGGTGTTGAAATAGGCTCCACATTCAACACATGCCCCAAATGTGGAAAGGTTTCCCATGGGTGTAAGTAATATCATAATCTATATTACCATATATCATATGTAACCTATATATCCTACATCCCACTAATGTGTAATATGAAAAACATATACATATAAAATAGATATGTAAATCATCATGTATATTATGAATAAAATCAATTAACTGTGTGTACCAACAAAACATGTCATTCATTGATCCTAATTTCTATAAATTTTAAATATTTTTGTATGATTGACTATTTATTTTTGTATTTTTAAATATTTTATTTTTTTAATTTTTTAATTTTATTAACACTAACATATGAAAAATAAATTAAATGATCAAACATAGGTCCTAGATCAATCAATGCAAAAGTTACATGTTGTGGCTGAAGAGTAACAAATATATCTTTGTTTAAATTTTAAAAATGATCGTAAGATGTAGGTATCCATTATGATCATCATATTTAATATGATAATTTATGTAAAACACATATATAGTATCTATAATAACATGTATACTCCATTATATTTTAGGATAATGTATTGGTGCTCTTTGTAAAACATGACCATAAGGATTCTATGAAACTATCATAGGATATGACAACTAGGTAATGTCTAATAAACCCAAATATAATGTTGATGTAAAATATGTTTGAGAATAAATTTTTGAGGAAAACACATCACTTGTCCCTAATTTTTTTCATAGGTTGAACATGAATAGGTTATATAATAGGTTGTTATGTGCATGTAGGAGGAAATGTCTTAGGTTGAATGGGGTATTAATATATAAAACTCAGAATTGAAACCAATATATTTTTATGGATGTAATTCAATAATTGATGCATGAAATATGGGATTGTACTTATATTATATATACACATTCATCCTAATTTCATGTAAAATGTATACATTTTGGGCAAAATTAAGAACCAAGTATCAATAGTTGTAGGCCCTGCCATAAGTCGTAATAAAATCAAAATTATCCAAAGAGGGTTTTATCCCTTTTCATTAAAATATTTAACTTAATTTTTATTAACAATTAAGTATGCATGTGTGTACCCAAGACCAATAATTAATGTCATGGTGTATTTATTTTCACTTGACATATTATCCATCATAATATTATATATAATATATGAGTCAATGGAACCATGTATGAATAAATACACATTGGTAGAATCATCATTGATAATTTTATCATCACTTCATGGGATTCTAGATATTTTTACTTGTGTGTTTACAAGTGCACCAATACTATTATATATAGGTTGAGCCTCCTCAGTTATAGGAGCATAAGAAGTTAGAGGAAGATGCACATTATAAGTCAAATGTACCTCATGATTATTTTTAGTTTTTTGTGCCACATGTTTTTAAAATGGATCCAAACATATATTAAGATTCATAGTAGGTTGTGAAACTAAATTATTATTAGGCATGATAACATTGTTGATATAAATAATGTTGTTTATTAAGTCATGTATCTTATGTCTCAAACCCAAGTATCTCTTAGTTGAATGCCCTATACATCTGTGACAATCAAAATATGCACTAATATTGAAACCATTAGCTTGTGCCACTATCATATCAAACTCCATTGGTGAAGGAATATGTTGTGTAAAGCATGCCCCCTTTTCATACAAATGGGGGAGCCCTCCTTAAAAACATCAAAACTAGAGTTCTTAGATCCATCCTTTCATTCTAACTAGCTTCACCTGAACTAGTTCATTGAAATCTTATGTCACCCCGATTTCCTCGAACATGTAGTATTTATAATGACCAATTGAGATGATACATGAACCTCAAAAGTCTATGGAGAAAATAATGACAAACCTCATCTATTTTATGACTAAGATATGATTTCTTTCTTTGAGGACTTAGAAAGCTAACCTTGTAGGTTGACTTTCAAAAGAAGTTTGTAATGAACCCAAATGTTTTGATACCATTGTAATGAGCCCAAATTCTTTGAGACCACTATAATGTCCCTATATGGACAATTTATAAAAAAATTGTATTTTATGGATAATCATACAAAAATGACACAACCATCCAATTGAAATATACAAAAAAATATATATTTAACTATAATACTTATTCAAGGAAATGACTACACTATTAATATTACAAAATACATATAAATAGAGTATTAAACTCATAATAGCTTCTTACAATAATTTTGTGCACAAATGTAATTCCCAAATGGAATCACCTCAATGGATAAGAGGGTTTTCATCCTCTAAACCTCAAGTGAACAAGAATTTTTTCATCCTCTAATCCACAATAGAAACCAAGAGGGTTTTCATCATAGGAGAGAAGCATAAGTTGAACCAAGGTTCAAAATATAAATGAGGGTGTTCATATAATAAATATTCATTTTTAAAAAGTTAAGGTCATCCTTATTTATAAAATGAATAAGAAGAGACAGAGAAGAAGGAAACTTCATGAAGAAGCAATAATTGTGCCCCCTTCTAGTGGGATCACTATTGATCCACAGTGCATTGTTTGTCACTTGTGTAAATGGTAAAACAAAAAGGGAATTAAAGGTTACAAGATCAACCTCCTCTTTTGTCTTTGTCTTCCACCTTTATATTCTTCCAATCTCCACTTCCACATACTTCCAAAATGTGCCTCACTCACACATGTGAAGGGGAATTAGCTATAGTAAACCTTTGTCATCAATTTCCCATGTTCACATATGCTTCTAAACCACATTTTGTCTTCTCTTTCATGCCAAAACATGCTTCCACATAAGGGAAGAACCTCAACTATTCACCCTTATCTTCTTCCCCTAAAGAACAAAGACATTTGAATGACTAAAGATAAATAACTTGTCTCTTAGTGGAGTGAGATGCCACACTCTTTTCACATGAACTTAATCTCATGTGAGATCCCTATGGGACATGCCACATAATCCAATAGCCACATCACCTATTACATCATTGACTACATCACTTACCACATCACTATGAATAGTAACCTATGAATAATGTCTATGTGAATAGTGACTTGACACTAAAAAATTCCCTTACATCACCTAACTTAGCCTACATAAATTAAATAGGCTAATGGTCTTTATCAAATGTCTCATTTAGAGAAAGGGGACATAGAATATTCCCTTCCCAAAGATTACTTGTCCTTAAGAAACCTAGTTCACTTCTTGATTCTTAATAGCAAGGTCCTAAACCAATTATGAGAATTGGAAATTCCCAATCCTCAATATTCATTGTGATGTAATAGGCTTTTGTTATGCTACCATAATATTATTTATAATTAGAATCCCCACATAAAGGGATTATGTATCAATCATTCTCTCCATCCCAACTACAACATTCCCATTTACACCACATGCTTGGGCTGCCCCATATTTTGCTATCTTATCCATGGATGGGCCTACACATTGCACAAACACATTTGGTAAATAAAATACCCCTCTACCAACTCATATATTTTTCCATCACACACCAAGGACATATTTTGAAGTTCCTCTACACTTCTAACATGTTGCTCATGATGGCTTGCCAATGGCCTAATCTCCATAACACTCATGGTTTATTTCTACTTGTGTGCATTTACATGCACCACATCCACATCTAATTATTAAAAATATACTTGGTTAATTGTTTATTCATTAATTTAAAAAACAATATTTATGTAGTAAAGAGTCTAAAATATATTTATTTATAGGAGCAATATGATCTTTAAAATTAGCGTCTTCCTCACCATCACTTTGATAAAAAGTCATGGCAGTACCATACTCAAATAATGAGTCATCACTAAGTGATTATTTTAGTTCCATTTCATCCTTATTTGAATCACTAACCACTTTTGGATCTGAATCTTCTTGATGATACATGTAGACATTAGAGGGAAGAGTTATTTCCCCAAATCTTTGTTACACCAATTAGGTCAAAAGTTGGAACATCTGTCGCTGCCCTCTAGCAATATCCTTGAGAATAGCCTTATTGATAGGATCTTAAAGATAATTATCACCCATGTTTCTCAACTAAATATCTACAAAATAGTTATCTCCCTAACAAAATATCACCAGCTCTGATAAAACTATAATGAGCCCAAATGCTCTAAGACTACTATAATGTCCCTATATAGACAACTTAGAATAATTTTGGATTTTTTGAATAAGAATAAAAAAATTACACAACCATCTAGCTTAAATATACAAAAATTGATAACACCTAACTATAATATTATTTAAGGAAATGACTACACTGTGAACATTGCATAATACATATAAATAGAGTAGTAAACTCACAACTCCTTACAATAATTTTGTGCACAAATATAATTCTCAGATGGAATCACCTCAATGGATAGGAGATTTTTTATCCTATAAACCTCAAGTGAACAAGAAGGTTTTAATCCTCCAATCCATACTATAATTAAGAGGGTTTACATCCTCCTAATCTCTGCACTCCAAAGGGTTTTCATCCTAGGAGAGAATAAGAAGTTGAACTAAGGCTCAAACTCTAAATGGGGGGGGGAGTCGATATATTAAAGATTCATTTTTACAAAGGGAAGAACATACTTATATATAAAATGGATGAGGAGAGAGAGAAGGAAACTTCATGAAGAAGCAAGAATTGCACCTCTTTCAAGTGGGATGACTATTGATCCATAGTACCTTGTTTGTCACTTGTGAAAATGGCCAAAAAGAAAGGAATCAAAGGAGACAAAATAAACCACCTCTTTTGTCTTTGCCTTATACCTTCATATGCTTCCAATCCCCACTTTTATATGCTTCCAAAATGTGCCTCACTCACACATGTGAAGGGGAATCATCTATAGTAAACCTCTATCATCTTCATCCCATGTGCACACATGATTTAAAACCACTTTTTGTCTTCTCCTTCATGCCAAACCATGTTTTCATCTAAGTGTGGTGTCACAACTATTCACCCTTATTTTCTTCCCCTAAAGAACAAAGACATGTGAATTACTAAAGATAAATAACTTGTTTCTTAGTGGAGTGGGATGCCCCACTCTCTTCACATGCATGTATTCTCATGTGAGATCCCCTATGTGCCATGCCACATCATCCAATAACCACATCACCTACTATATCATTAAATACATCACCTACCACATCACCATGAATACTAACAATGAATAGTATGTTGAATTGTGGAGCTAAAAGCTTCACTGATGTGCTAATGTGGAGGTTTTTAGGTTACACAGTAACTAACATCAGTCAGAACCAACCAACATTAGTTAGGGGTCGACTGACATCAGTTATCTTTAACTACATAGTAACTGGCATTGGTTAGGGTCGGTCGGCATCAGTCATCTTTAGACCAACATCGGTCATCTGTGCATTTCTAGAATTATTCTAATTTTAGGAGAATAGTTAGTTTGCATGTAAAGACTAAAATTAGTCTTGAGTCTACTTTTCTAATTATTATTTGCTTTGGGTTCTATTTAAGAGACCTATGAGGTTGTATTGTAATTGAGGGAATAAAAACTTAGTTATTGAGTTGGTTGTAATTGATTGAGAGAGAGAGAGAGAGAAATCTTGAGGGAGAATTACTGTACATCTAAGAGGTATGAAGAGAAAGAGATTTATTCATTGTATTTCCTTCTAGAAGAGTTTAAAACAATTGGTTGTTTCTCATATCTCCTATTATTTGTTATTTTTGATTTCTAGTTACTTATTACTTCTAGTTTAATTATGTGTTTAGTTGCTTATACAAAAGTAATCAATTGTACTCTAAGATCCTAACAATTGGTATCAGAGCTAGGAATACTAACAAGTGGTATCAGAGCTCTAAACACTAACAAGTGGTATCAAAGCGTGTTAGTGTTTGTTGATTATATAATTCACTCACAGGGGTTTCTGATTGAGTGGGAGCAAAGCAATGGCAGAAGAAAGTAAACTAAGAATGGAGAAATTCAATGGCAAGAATTATCAATTATGGAGGATGCAGATTGAAACTTATTTGTATCAGAAAGATCTGTATTTACCATTGGGTGGGGTTTCAAGGAAGCCCACAGATATAAAAGATGAAGAATGGAATGTTCTTGATAGAAAGGCTCTTGGATCTATAAGGTTGAGCCTGGTAGCTTCTGTGATTTCCAACTTATCACAGGCAAAGACAATGGTAGAGTTAATAGATAATTTGGCAAATTTATATGAAAAACCCTCAGCTTCGAATAAGGTATATCTAATGAAGCAATTATTTAATTTGAAAATGTAGGAAGGTGGATCTATATCTAGTCATCTTAATGATTTCCATGGAATAGTAAATCAGTTAAATTCAATCAAAATAGTTTTTGATGATGAAATTAAGGCTCTCTTAATCTTATGCTATTTACTTGAAAGTTGGGATAGTTTGGTAATGGTAGTTAGTAATACTGCATCTGCTTCAAATATCTTGAAAGTTGATGATGTTGTTAGTGTAATCTTGAATGAAGAAATTCACAAGAAAATCACAGGGGAAACATCAGGTAATGCTTTAAGTGTTGAAATCAAGGGAAGAAAAAGAGAGAAGGACAAGCAAGGGAAATCAAGGTCAAAGATGGGAAGTAGATCCAAATCCAGAAATGAAAGGATAACCTAATGGAATTGTGGATAGAAAGGGCATGCAAAGAAAGATTGTTGGTTGAAGGATAATAAAGAAAATCAGCATGAAGGTAATGAAGAAGCAAAAGTTGCAGGTATTGTTGCATAGGATGCTCTTACATTTTCTTTGGATAATAAAGTAGAATCATGGGTTTTAGATTTTGGTGCCTCTTTCCATGTAACCCCAAATAGAGAATTTTTCAATGATTATGTCCATGGAGACTTTGGAAAGGTTTATTTAGGGATGATGAGCCTTGTCAAATTGTTGGCAAAGGAAAAGTGCAGCTGAAATTGTAGAATGGCAACACATGGGTGTTGAAGGATGTCATGCATGTACCCATCCTGAAGAGGAATCTAATTTCTATAGGAAAGTTGGGTGATGAGGGTTGCATAGTAACTCTCACAGGTGAATCTTGGAAAGTTTCCAAGGGTGCACTTGTATTAGCAAGAGGTAAGAGAGTAGGTACACTTTATCTATCTACTTGTATTAATAATTATTCTCCTTCTATTTTATCTACTTCAGATGTAGATGCAAAGTTGTGGCACTGTAGGCTTGGTCACATGAGTGAGAAGGGAATGAATGTTCTTAAGTCAAAAGGTAAGCTTTCAGATTTGAAAAGCATAGATCTAGATTTCTATGAGCATTGTATTTTTGGGAAACAAAAGAAAGTGAGCTTTCTCAAAATTGGGTCAACAACAAGAAGCACAAGTTAGATCTTGTTCACATAGACATGTGGGGACCAGCTCAGGTAGCTTCTATTGGAGGATCATAGTATTATGTTTCTTTCATTGATGATGCTACAAGAAAGGTATAGATTTATTGCATAAAGAAGAAATTTGATGTTTTTGACACATTTAAGAAATGGAAAGCTTTGGTTTTCAATGAGAAGGTGATCTATAGTGATCAACTCAAGAGGATAAATAATTCTAAGCAGGGCAATCTTGATTTGGAAGAGGTTATGATCCAAAATGAGCTCACAGGTAAAAATCATCACTCATAGGAAAACATAGAGACTGAAATTGGTCAAGTGGAAACTAACGTCACTTAGGTGGAAACTAACATCGATCAGGTGGAATTGACATCAGTCAGGTGTAGACCAACATTGATCAAAGATGACTAGGATTGATCACTATCAAAAAATTTGGGCAGACAATAAGTTGTCAATGAGTCTCAAATGCCCATAAGGAGGTCTGAAAGGGTAAGTAAACCTCCAATTCATTATTCCCTTTATTTATACTACTTATTGCTCATTAATGGTGGAGAACTAGAAATTTTTGATGAGGCAATGCAGGTAGAATCCAGGAAACAATGGTAGCATGGCATGAATAAGGAAATTGATTCCTTGGAAGAGAACCATACGTGGGATTTGGTTGAGTTTCTAGCCAAAAAGAAAGCACTAAAAAACAAATGGGTATACAGGTTAAAGGAAGGAGAGAATGGACAAATGAGACATAGACCAAATATTTCCCAAGCAGTGGGAGTTGTCAACAAGTTTATGGCCAATCCAAGAAAGGAACATTTGAAAGTAGTTAAGTGGATTCTCAAGTATCTGAGAGGGACTAGTAGTAGGCATTTATGCTATGGAGGGTCAAACACTTCTCTACATGGGTATGTAGATTTGGATATGGCAGGTGACTTGGATGGTAAAAGCACCACAAGATATGTGTTCACTATTGGTGGAACGGTGGTTAGATAGATTTCAAAGTTACAGAAGGTTGTTGCCTTGTCTACTATAGAAGCAGAATACATTGCAGTCATAGAGGCTAGCAAGGAAATGATTTGGATGACTCGATTCATGGAAGAGTTGGGAAAGGAGTAAGAGAGTTGCAGATTGTACAGTGATAGTCAAAGTGCAATTCATTTGGCACAGAATTCAGCCTTTCATTCAAGAACCAAACATATACAACTTAGGTACCACTTCATTAGACAGGTATTTGAGGAGGGACAGTTGAAGTTGGAAAAGATCCATATGGATAAGAAACCTACTGATATGTTAACAAAGCCAATAACAAAGGAGAAGTTGAATCTTCATTCAACTTTTGTTGGTCTTCAAGATTGAACTTGAAGAGAGAAAAACAAGCCAAAGATGATTAGAGGATGTTGTTGTATAGGTACAGGTGCAACTGTTTATCTCCCAGTGGGAGATTATTGAGTTGTGGAGTTAAAAGCTTCATTGATGTGCTAATGTAGAGGTTGCTAGGTTACACAATAACTGACATCAATCAAAACCAATTGACATCGATTAGGGGTCGATCGACATCGATTATCTTCAGCTACATAGTAACTGGCATCAATTAGGGTCAGTCAGCATCGGTCATCTTCAGACTAACATCAGTCATCTTTAGACCGACATCGATCATCTGTGCATTTCCAAAATTGTTCTAATTTTAGGAGAACAGTTAGTTTGCATGTAAAGACTAAAATTAGTCTTGAGTCTACTTTTCTAATTATTGTTTGCTTTGGGTTCTATTTATGAGACCCATGGGGCTGTATTGTAATTAAGGGAATAACAACTTAGTTATTGAGTTGGTTGTAATTGATTAAGAGAGAGAGAGAGAGAACTCTTGAGGGATAATTACTATACATCTAAGAGGTGTGAGGAGAAAGAGATTTCTTCATTGTATTTCCTTCTGGAAGAGTTTAATACAAATTGGTTGTTTCTCATATCTCCTATTATTTGTTATTTCTGATTTCTAGTTACTTATTACTTCTGGTTTAATTCCATGTTTAGTTGCTTATATAAAAGTAATCAATTGTACTCTAAGATCCTAACATAGTAATCCTTGGATAGTGCCTATGTGAATAGTGACTTGACACTAAAAAAAACCCTTACATCACTTGGATAAGCCTATGAGAATTGAATAGGATAATAATCTTTAGTAAATGTCTCATTCAAAGAAAGGGGACATTACAAAGTTCCCAAAGTCTTAGTCTTTTCCTAGAGTGACAGGCTTGACATCTTGTGTAGGAATTTGAACCTTGACTAGAAATTGGGTAAGTTATTAATTGGTTGCACTTTTTTTAAATTTCACTTAGTCCTTTTCATAGGTTTATTACGAATGAGTGAGGCACTAGAGAATAGTTGCACGGTGGTTGTTTGAGATGTCAGAGCCCAACCCAGTCATAGCACACCATGTAGCCTAATGTTAAAGCTACCAGTTTCTCAATCCTATCAAAGATGTTAGATCACAGGGGAATCTAACAAAATTAGAGCATGCCATGTATCTTGATGTTAGATTGGCTAGTCTCCTAATCCTATCAGAGATGTCAAAGCTCGAGCGAGTTTGGCCTAGTTTGAGTGCACCATGTATCTTGATGTTAGAGCAACTAGTCTTTTAGTCTTGTTAGAGATGTCAAATACTAGGGAGACTAACCTAGTAAAGTGTGCCATGTAGTTTGATGTTAAATCGATAATTATCTCATTCTTATCATAGAATTTAGAGCCTAACCTAGTTAGAATGTGCAACATAGCCCAATTTTAGAGTGGCTAGTATTATCAAAGATGTCAAAGCCCAGGGGATCCCAACCTAGTTAAAACATGCCATATATCCCAATGTTAGAGTAACCAATCTCCTAGTATTATCATAGATGTCAAAGTCTAGGGGAGCCTATCCCAGTTAGAGTATGAGATGTAGCACAACCAAGTGTATGATTAGGTGGTCCCCTAAGGCCCAAAAATGGTTAGGATGAAGTATGGCTAGAGCTTGAAGATAGATAAAAGGATGCTACATGTTTCTAAATGGCATATCACCCCTCCTATGGATATGAAAATGAAGTACAAAATTATGATTAGGTGTCTACCATTAACATGAGAACCAATAGGTGGATGATATGTAGCATAAGGCAAGAGCTACCTAGGATGCCTCGAGGAGATGTGAATTCATGCCTACCACACTATAAAAATTAAAAAAATAAGAATTAGGGATATATTAGATAATTTTAATACATTTCATCACCCTCATTAAATCTATTTGGTAGCATAAGATTATGAGCTTTGAATTTAACTCTAGATTAGGAAATATAGAAGGGAGATTAGGCCACTGACCCAAATTTGAATCCATAGTAAGTGAGATACAAAAATCATTTAATGTAGGGGAATGAGTATATGATTTTATAAATATCCCAAGGAATGCTCACTAACAGTTATCACTTTATACCCTCAAAATAAAATCAACTCCTTACTTTTCATTCTAGTGTGTACCTCTATATTTTTCCCTATGGTCAATACTTTTATGTTGGCCTCTATCTTGATATAACATATGCATCCTCCTCAAACCCCAAAATTTAACTAAAGTATAGAGAAACCATACTAAAAAAATCTTGAATTAATTTAAATATTACAATGAGGTGTTCAAATCTATTGACTAGGTACCTAGGGACTCAAGCTCTAATAATGATGATCAAGCTAAGTTTGAAGATGCCCTACAGGCTTATATGAAGTGTGGTCTTCACTAAACCACAACCAAATATAAAATATTCCCCTACATTGAATTGTTTATAAACCTAATCCTCACCTTCGGGAGAGTACAAGATGACATCCATGATTGGGTCTGCATGGGTAACTCTATACACCAAATTACTGATATCTCCATGACTACCTAAGAAGTGTATTACACTCTCCTAGATTTAACCTTTTTATATGATGCAATGAAGGTGTAAACACATACTATAAATTTTCAAGTTTATGAGGTCTTAAGGATTAGACTAATAATCTAGATGACAAGTGGGTGAGCAAGGAAGACATCAATGCATATACATTCTACACTTTCTTGGAGGAGGTATGGGTGGGTATGATTTTACTGAACTAATTATTCAGGGCCCTAATTTGCCTACATGTTAATGAATTATGGGTACCCTTAATCCATGTGATTCTCACTTGCTCATATGTCCAAAACATGGGAGGGATGATCAAATTCAAGTTGGTCAACACCATAGCAAATGACCAAGTAAGTGGGAACTACTATATGATGAGCTATCTCTTAGACAATATATAAAACACTCACCTTCAAGCTATTTTCCTTTCCTATATTGGTTATAGGGGGATCAATGACCCATGAAGTCTTTTAAAATTTATATTGACAATAGTATAGGAATCATATTTAGTATATTCATGAGTCCTTCTACCCAGTGGTGTATAATGCGATCAACAAGGCACCAATGCCACATTGATCATAAGAAATTAGAGACTCTCTTACTACCATTAGTGACTACTAGTACTTTTAGTAGGACATAGTGATTCAAATCACTAGTGTTCTCAATAATCCCCTCCACCTACAACACTTCATCTTGGATTTATTGGTAGAATAAGAGATCATGTATTAATTAGTAGAGGGTGATTTTGGATTTTGCATCATTCATTGCCACATATCAATTTAGTGGTCTCTTGAGGATATTTTTTGGGATGGCTTGGGGGATTTCATCTTATTTTTTTTAATTATACGGTTGTAACCACTATGGATGTCCATCATGGCCTAGGATGGGAATCTCACACTATTTGGAGGTGAATCCCATCCTTATCTATAAAAATCATATCCATATTGTAAATAAAGGGTTGACAAATTTTTACTCAAAAGTGTTGTTAAATTTAAGCCAAGATTTCACCTCCTTTATCTGTCACCCCTTCAGACTGTGAAAGTTATCAATGATCAATATTTTTGTAACAACACTTACATTTTAATGAATCCAATTTTAACTTTCTAAAAAATTCTTGTTCTATGTTTCAAATTATCTTTCATCTCCATTCTGAATGATTATTAATGTTAGATTAATTAGACTAACACCTTTCCATTAAATGTATGCTAAGGTTATAATGTGTTTGTCTATTATAATCCCTTTACAAAATCCTTCATTTGCTTTCTCACAATATTGATAATTTGTGTATTAGTTTGTAAGTGATTTTCGAGGTTTATGTGTGATCTACTATAAAATTTTAGTACTAATATGTAGTGAGGGTTCATAGTTGAGGCATTCTTCCCTATTTACTTAGACTTTTCCCATTGTGTATTCATAGAGTTATAACTTTTGGTAAAATTCAGTACACATTGGTTTAACTATAACAAGGGAACTTTGTTCGATGGTCGAGACATTGATTTTATTTTAAATCTAGAAGCACTCTTTCTTGGCTTATTTTCCCCTCTCTTTCTTGAGTTTATTTTTAAGGATTGAACTACCCTTCCCATTATGTTTAGAAATTAGAGGACCATAATGTACTAGCATCAATAACAACTCTAGATAATTAGACCTTTATAAAATAATTATATATTGAAATTCTAGTGGTGGCACTACATTTATTAGAGATTATTTCATGCAGACTCCATAGTGAAGTCAATACCTAAAACTGTGCCCTAGGTTGATCTCAAATCAATAATAAAATAGAGGATGAAATTTCATCATTTTTCCCATTTCTCTTTGGGAATACCCAATCTCATGGGTATTTTAGAACTAGATCTTTGACTAAACAATAATTCATGCTAGAAAGAGGGCCTTTTTATTTTAAAGATAATTGCCATAATGCCTAAAATAATAGTTTATTAATTGAAGAGAAACCAAAAATATTTTACATATTGAGTGCTAGCTTATTTTAAATTATGCTTTTTGATAATAATGTATTAACTACTATTTAATTGTGAAGCATCTTGGAAACTAGTTCACTTGTCACTAGGGCTAGGTCCTAACATGGTCAAAAAGAAAAATAAATATAGGAATACTTACCTTTGAAGATGAACCCCATCAAGCCTCAATCTCTCCCTTGGCCAAAGTGATTCATAAGAGATCATTGTGGTATGTAAAGATAAAAAATACAAATCAGATCTAGGCTACACAACCTATCTATACATCTAAAACACTTCTCCACAAGACAAGATTCGTATCTCCAAAGAAAGTATGGAACCCTAATATTTATTCAATCAGAATGGTCAATAAGTAGATGTTCATCCATAATAATTCTTCTTTACTTATCTATTCTCAAATGGTTGTAAATTAACTTGTATATATAGGAAAATATTACCCTAAATTCTTTCAAATATGTCGATTCTATAGGGTCGACCTAGTCGACCTTGTATGTTTTTGATAAATATTTCACTAAATCTTGAGCTATGTCGACCAAAGGAATAAAAAGATCTAAAGTGAGAAATACCCCAAATAGTACAACATCAACCCATTCAACCTAGTATAGTAATTAGAGGCTAAAAATTGTATAAGGTTGACCTAGTCAACCTAGTACAACCAACTATCAAAAAAGGGATGACGCAAGGAATAGGAGGATAATGATGTGACAAATGATTAGAATGGGTAAAACTAAAAATAATAAGCTTAGGGTATATGTTTTTAGGAGACAAGTGTGTAAATGGCAAGTGGAAAAAGGGAAAATAATCTTATGAAGCACCAATGGTCTACCCACCCCTTTCCCAGTGTACCCCTTAAGGTGTGAACTCATAGAGATTGAGACTTGATGGGTTCTTGCAAGATACAAAGTGTTAGTAAGTGATAAAATTTTGAAAATATTATATGTATACATAGATTTTCTCAATTATTTAATGTCATATTTGTGGATTTTTTTACCACTTGGAGGTTTTCTCACTTTAAATTCTTCTGTATTATGTCAATTCTATGTACTCTTTACCATCATTTATTCATATAAATTTTATATATATATATATATTGCATATATATTTTATATCATATCAATTTTATCACATACATGTTTGTCTGTGGAAAATAAGCTAAAATACCCATCTCTCTTGAATTACTAACTCTAAAACTTACACATTAACTTGAGATGATGGAGAATGTTGCCATAGAGATTAGACTAGCCGAGTTGATGGAGATAAAAGAAACAAGAGATCATGCCATACATACCATGGAGTCACATCAAGATCAAATAAAGAGGTACTTTGACAAGAAATTTATTCCAAGATCATCCTAACAAGGTGACCTTGTGCTCAAATGAGATGAAGATAGGGCCAAGCCTAGAAGACATAACTTTTTTGACACTTTATGGAGTGGGACCTATGTTATCACTCATTTCAAGCAACATAATGCTTTTCATCTCTCAAATCCGAATGGATAATAAGTACATATCCCAATCAATGGGATACACCTCAAGCTTTGCTATTGAGGTCATTGTTCACCTCTTATAAATAATAGATTAGTATTTATTTTCGCAAGCAATTCCAGCACATGTTAGTTTTGGTTATGTGTGTTCTTTGTCTTGTTGTGTGTGTTATTTGTCTTATGTTTTTTATTTATCTTGTCATGTCTTGTTTTTTTTTTTTTTAAGGTATTCTTAGTTTTTATTTTGTTTTAAAATCTAATGTCTGCTCATGTTCAGATTTGATCTCATAGAGAATTAATGTTTAGTGACTCCATGCCCAATGGGTTGTCTAAAGATATTAGTATAAATGTTTAGTAGGTAAACTACCCTTGGAGGTCACCAAAAATGTTATCTAATTAGTTTCCCATAACCAAGGGTTTTTCAAAACTAGGTACTTGAGTCATATAACCTTGAAATAATCTTATTGAGAATCATGTCTTGATATTATGATTATAGTGTTGTATGTCATCTCAAGGTCTAAATAGGGTCATATTAGGATGTTAGATTATATGTTTGGGTCTTGTCTAATTATTTTCATACCATGATCATTGAAAATTTCTTTTGTAATACAATTTAGCAAAGTCTATGGTAACTTTATAAAGATTAAGGTTGTTTGTGAAAGTCAAGATAGCCTTGATCCATGGTGAAGACCAAAAGGTGGTGATCATCCAAAAAATAAAGATGCTCTAAGATGGATAGGTGGACCTAAAATCAAAGATAATAAAGATGGAAAAAAAAATCCATTTTAAGCCTTTGGAGAAGTTAATGTACTTTTGGATAAATTAAGGTTTCATTATTTTCTCTTTTATTGTTTGTTTCAATTTTGTAATGTAAATCCTTGATAATGCATCAAATATGAAGGTCTTATATCATTTATAGAGGTAAAAAAGGGTCTTTTGGGTTATATGACACTTTTTGAATAGCATATCATATCTTTTTTTAACATAAATCTTTGTCAAAATGTTACAATACTCCTTTCCCAGTGTTAAATCATATTTGAAACTGCTTCACTCATCATTCTAATGTCCAAACAAGTTAAGCAATGAAGATATGGCAGGGAAAATAATAATTAAATAAAATATTATGTTACATCACCACTTTATAATCCAAGAGGGACCCCATGGCCACCTGGTTCATAGCTCTAACAAAGTATTTTGGTAGGATAAGTAAGTTTTCTTGATGAAGAAGGGACTATGAAGGTCTTATGGAAAGGGTTTCAAACAAAATATAAAATTATAAGCCTCTCCAAGGCATTCTCCATCACCCTCAATCTCAAAACAATGAAAATATAGAAGTTACAGGTCCAAAAAAGGCAAAAATTGCTTCAGTTTCTCCATCGAGTCATTGGCAAGCCTAGAAATGTCATTTTGATATGGTTGGTTCATAAAGGAGGAGATTTTTCAGACCAAATTATCTTAATTTATGTTGACCATCATATTAACCTCAAATCCATGGCAATAATTTTGGGATTAGTGGGAAAATATTTATGAATCATTGTTAAGAACTTTAGTGCCTCTAAAGCCCTCCTAAATTCCATTCTCATGGTTTTATCCTAGAAATGGAAAGCATAAGATTAATGAATGCATGGAAATTATTGTAAAGTGCCTTTTCGAGGTCTAAAATTCATTAAAACATAAAAATTAACCCAAATTTCAATGATTATGTTGGTTTTATCAATAAAATCTCTTTATTTTATTGTTTGGGACATGATAATCAGGGTTTATGGGGACTTTGAAGTGTTTTCAAATTAAATATGATTGAAATAAAATATAAATTATTCTTCAAACCTCAAAAAATACAAAAATATTTCCTAAATCATTTCCAAGTGACGTTAACATGCAAAAAAGAGTAGAATGTGCAGGTACATGTCTGTGGGATTGGGATAATACAAGATTTGGGCCTATTTGAAAATTTTAAAGAGTTTGGGATTAGAAAGTAAGATAAATCATATGATACATATTTTTATCATTCACTTACCCATCATAATAAGTTCCACCAGTTGTATTCACTCTAAAAGTGGCTTTCTTGTACTAATCCAAACACATAGTCCTCAAATGAGAAAAGTACAATCTTGTAGGTAAGAGAATTTGAGGTTTGGGGAGTAGTACCTTTTGAATCAAAGGTTGAGACATTAAGGGTAGTTGTATAGGACACTCATAAATTATTTCGTAAATTTACAAATCCTAAAATATCATCTTTGATATAAGTTACAAGTGGTGGGCTTCAAACCAATACAAGTGGTGGGCTTCAGGCCATTGGTCTAAACATTCTTAAATAATGGGCTTCAAGTGTTGAAGAAGTAAATCGAAAACCTATGACTAAAGGCTAAGTTTCCAATGCATTATTAGGTGTATACATTTATAATAAACCTTAATCAAATTATCAAATGCCTTCATGATCATGCATGGTAAAGATGGTAAAAGATGAAACAATTGTAGTATACATGTACAGGTGGATTTTTCTAAGACTGTAGTCTAGGATGATAGGTTCTTGACAAGTGAATATATATTTTATCACATGAAAGAGTTATCAATCAAGCTAAAATAACTTCATATTATCCATAAGGCCATTTAATATCATCAAAGTAAGGAGATAAATCATATGGTAAGTTTGAAGTAAGTGTTGAAGTTCATAAAGAACTCATAACCAGTAGGATCACTCCTACACACCATTACCAGAATACTCATAACAGAAACATTGTACACAAAGAATAAATATGCATAATAAAGTCTCTAAAAGTGTATTCACATCTTTGTATGGGTCTCCACAACTGAGCAATTCAAAATTACATGGGTGTGCCTATTAAATAGGCAAAGTAGGTTGTTTCATGTAGCAAAATATTGTTATATGAATAACCTATAAAATAAGAGTGTCTATTTATTATTGTGCACTCAATAAATATGTGCACAAAATATAATAACATATCCAATAATAAAACAACTCCCAAATCAAGCTTATACTCTTTACTCCAACACCCTCCATTAAGAGAAGAATAAGGTGTAAAAAATAAAAAGCAAAGAAACTAAATGGGTCCTAGCAACTAGGCGTAATCAGGTACCCATGTACAAATCATAGTGAAAAACAAAGTGTCCCTATGGTAACCAATCCATATTACCAAATTACATGGATGATGAATCATTTTAATCACCAAGTTAAATAGGAATTATTACTCTATACAAGGCTAACTCTATAAAAAACACTGATCTCAAAAACAATAGGAAAAAGAGTCACTAAGGATGAAATGTATCACCAAAAGGTGCCCAAAAACTATTAACAACAACTAAGGTCGAGAGAGCAAAAAAACATATACTACAAAGTGTCCCAAGAAATCAAATGGATCAATATTTGGACTTAATGTTGAAGAGGTGCACTAGATGGAATGAAGGCCATCAAATACAAATTCACTTGGTGGACTTGAAAGTCTTAATTGAAATAAAAAATGCATAAATAGTCTAGATCAATTGCTCGATCATAAAAATAACTGACACTGGAATTAACTAGAATATTTCTTATGAAAAGAGACTGTCATAGTTTTCGATAGTGAAAAATTTCACTAAATAAATTTGATATGTTGCTAGAAGATGTGGTGTAGCAAGGGTTACAAAGGACCATGACAACTAAAGAAGTAGGATCTACACCATACCCCTCATACTACTGACTAGGTAGAGTGATGTAAAAAAGGTCTATATGAGTGGATTGAATCCAGTACTTGAACAATGACATGTTGATATTGTATTCACCATAATAGATACTCTTTAGAAGGAGATCAAATTCCACAACAAATCTAAAGGAGACTATAAACTATAAAATAAAGTGTCAAAGATATAGAATAAATATCTCTCAATAAAATGGCCTTAGTGGTGATGTGATAGTAAACAAATACAGATTTATGTCCTCAATATGGAGCATACAAACATGAAGAACAAGATCCATGACTCTTAGTGTGAATACAAATAAAGGTCTCATATAACAAAAAAACACTAGATGATGCATAAAACCTAGAAGGATATCAATCTATAGAAGATGCCATCAAGAACAAGAGACTTATTCCTAAAATAAGGGAGCAATGTGTGACACAAAACTATACTCAATAATGTAAGAAATTGGGATCTACTAAAAATGCATCTATGAGTATAAAAGTGGCACAAAAATATAATGCACAATAAAAAAATAGGATGTCAGACTCTGCCTAAAATGCGTCCATGAGTGAAAAGTGTGATGATAAGGACAATAATGTGGTACAAGCACAATAAAAATAACCTCAAAAAAATTAAGGTAAGGAGGAGTGAGAATAATTTTTTTTATCTATGAGGGGGTATGACCTGCTGCTAGACTAGACCTCACCCTTTGTCTTCGATAAGCAAGAGTAAAAAAAAAGTGCTCAAAGGTGTAGATATCAAAAAATAATAAATATACCATTTATATTTTTAGGCACCTTTACAATGTTTTCCTCCACTTTACAATTTTGCCAATTTTGAAAAAAAATCCCCACATTATAATAAAATAGCCCTTTTTACAAATGTTTCCCATAATTTAAAATAGACCCTCTACTTTAAAAATTGTCTTTGTTTTAACAAAAGTTTCACCACTTTAAAAATGGTATAAATCCATCCCCTCCTCCCTTCACCCCCCTCCCCCCCCACCCCCCATACTTTATAAAGTAACATGTAGTGTTAAATAGTTTTCAAGCTTCAATTGGAGGAGCTCGACTAGGAGGACGTCTAGTGGTAAGAAGATAGGACTTTGGAGAGATGGTCAAATGTCGTTAGTTGGGTGGAAATGAACCCAAAAAGCAAATAAACTCATCCAATCATGGAACATCAACAAAACCACTAAAAATTAAATAATAGACATGCTACTATTAGTACAAAATTCCATCAAAATGTCATCAAAATAAGGTCAAACTTTATTATTATGTAGCCCTTATCAAACTTTTATAGTTTGAGGTTGGCATTGAGTAAAGGATATTACTTGGTGATGTTATCAAGAGGAATAGTCAAGGTGGGAAGGCCCACATTAGATAATATCATAGCTGGTCACCATCATTAGTGGAAGGTAAGTTGGTCGATGGTCAACATCATTAGTAGTAGTACAATCTTTAGGCTAGATCCCCTATAAATTTCAACTATGAATAATAGTGCGAATTTATAAAATACTTAAATGATGGGTGGCTAGGATTGTGATTGGAGTTGAATAATTATATATTTCATACCATATAGATACTCTAAATTGATCAGATAAAAGAATATATCAAATCAATATAATTTCATGAATGAACGAGACTGGCCATGGAAGGTAAGCATTCATTGATCCAATGTCATTATTAGTGAAGAGATATTTGGAGATTTAAGAAGAAATTATGTGGCATGAATGGCATAGGATTTGATAGGGTAACAACATATACTATGGATAAGAAAAGGTAGATGTACACATCATAAACAACTAGTTTGTGGTAATTCAAGTAGAGTTTAGTGCTCCACCAAACACAGTCAAAGTAACAAGTTGCTTCAACAATGTAATGTATAGATTTAATAACCAATTGTAGTAGCTAATGTAATCAGATTACAATTCCAAATAGATTAAAAAAATGATGTCAAATCCATGGATATGTATGGCCTAGTGCAACCAACACAAAGTTTGAACAAACAATGCATAAGACCATCAAAATTGAAAGGTATTGTCTATAAAATCAAATGTGTAGTTCCAATAGGTAATGACCGCATGGAGATGCTTTTCTACCATGAATAAGTGTATAAATAATTCATTATTAGCAAGATCACTCTTGCACACCATTACCATAATAATAATAACACAAACATTTTACACAAAGAGAAAATATGCATAATAAAGTCTTTGAAAGTGTATTCACATCTCCATATGGTTCTCCACAATTGACCATATCAAAAGTACATGGGAGTGCTTATTAAATAGGGAAGGTAGGTTGTTTCATGCAAAAAAATATTGTTTTATGAATAACCTATAAAATAGGAGTGTCTATTTATTATTGTGAACTCAAAAAATATGTACAAAAAATAGCTTATCATCTCCAAAAATAAAACAACTCCCAAATCAAGCTTATACACATTACTCCACTAAGTGTTATGTCTATAATGGGCACTTACAAGCATGTGAACAAAGAATGAGAAGAAAGAGGTAGGTTTTGTATTGAATATGAGATAGGAAAGAGTAATCAGAGTCTAGAAGGCACTCAAAAATTTACAATAATGTTTAGACATCTTTAAATTAGGGGAAACCATCAATTTGAGAAAAAATATTTTGAAGGTGTATGAGGTCTGTAGAAACCTAGAGAGAACAATTGTGTCTTGAGATATCATATTCAATAAACCAATAAGAGATTTGTTTATTATTTTTGAATATGATCTACTAAATCTCAATAAATTTATCAAACAAGTTGAAAATATTCCATGACCATCCATGCTGGAAAATGCACATAATTGTGTACAGGCAATTCAAAAAGCATGAGGTCTAGAATACTTTGGTATGTAGAAAGTGGAAACATAAAATTAAGCCTCTAAAAATACCTCACCTCATACTTTATAATTTTGGTAAACCCTATAACTAATAACAAACCATATACAAATCAAATGACTAAGAGAACAATGTGAACATACGTGTTCAGCGTGATTGTGTCAAGTTTGTGAGTAAATTTATGAAGGGAAAGTGCAAGTTTGGAGTGAATATTGAGTTTTTAAAATTCATGAAATATGTATGAAATTTTTTTAAAGGTTTATATATTACTTATATTCCTTGATATGAATATAAAACACCAAAAAGAGGTCATTAGGGTCAAGGTTGCTACACTGCCCACAAACCCTAGGCATAGGTTGATCAAGTGTCAAGAATGCTTGAAGGGTGAAATGAATTTTAAATATATATTAAAACCTCATAAGACATGAAATAATATTATAATAATCATCTCAATTAAAATACAATCATAAATTAGGTTTCTTTCTTGAAACAATCAACTCAAGTAGACACCTACAGACTCACAAGGCTCGAGAAGGTCATCTTACTTGGAAATTTTTCTGAGTAAGTGCATGGATAAAAATACAATTAGGTTAGGTTGAATGGATTTTTATACTCCATGTTATTTTTATTTTTTATCCAATTATAGACCTAAACTTTATCAACCATTGTTAAGTAGATAAACCCCTTTAAAACCCTTATAAAACCCTCAAAGAAGCCCGATGAAGATAAACACTTACAAAGTGATCCTAATGCACATGAATGGAATTAAAAACATTTTAATGAAATTTTTAGGCCTCATAAGTACCTATTGAATCAATAATTTTTCATATGTGAGGAGAAAGACACATTAAAATGGCCTAAAACTACATTTTTAAGACTATTTAAAGATGTTTGAGTGGATAAAGACCTCCTAACAATTAGAAGAGACTTTATAATCCTAGGAAAAGGTCCCATGATATTTAATAATACTTTTAAGAAACATTAATGGTGATATGATAAGTTTAAAAAATAAAAACTAGGTCATGATGAAGGTTGCCTTCATGGTTGCATAAAAAATAATGTTACAAACCTTCTTATGGTCATCAATGGTATCAAAAACCTCATGACACCCTTACAAGAAACTAATGACATCATTAAGAGGTTTTATATTCCATATAAAATCCCATTTCAATGGTTAAAATTAGAATTAAAGGGCTCACTCATAGGTAGTCCATTGATTTCATGGTGTTCAGAACCTTCAAAGATAACTATAGGTCTCTATCAACTTGTCAAGCTTGTCTTAAGTTGAACACACTCTTGAATACTCTTAATAAGCCCTAAAACACCTACCAATTTAATTTTTAAATCATGAAACATGGATAAGGCCCAAATTTATTCCTTAATTCTATATGGGACTTTTATAGTATGAATGCTTATAGTGTCTCCAAATATCTTGCTAATAAGTTGTAAAGACTCTCTTGGAATGGTTTAAAAGATGAATAGAGATTATATGATTTACTAGAAGAAATATATGTAGTTATTAATATTTTATGATAATATTCATGCATAAGACTAGAATTTATATAGGAGATAGATTTACCTTCATTACCTTTCATGAGAGGAGTTGTTGTTGTAAGTTATGATGATAAAGATCAAAGTGTGAAGGTGTCTAGACTTAAGTCTAATCATCACCAAGATGAAAATGCATTGTAAGAGCCAAATATGGTGTAGATAGATACCAAGGATATCAAGTATGCCATGCATTAATCCAACAAATTGTAACTCTTCCATCTAATAAAGGATAGTTTCAAGTGAAGAAGGATGAGTCATAGGAGTTGAAGAGCCACCTCTACACCACTTCTCATGAGGTCATCGTTAGCCCAAGCCAACAAATGTTGAAGACAAATGATAGGACTATTCTTACACCTTATTTTTGCATTACAATTGTTAGGATCTAGAACACAAAGCTTTGATACCACTTGTTAGGAACTTACAGAGAACAATTGATTACTTTTGTATAAGCAACTAAACATAGAATTAAACCAGAAGTAATAAGTAACTAGAATTTAGAATCATCACAGAATATGAGATACGAGAAACAATATAATCTATATTAACACTCTTCTAGAAGGAAATACAATGAATAAATCACACTCTTCCTCACACCTCTCAGATGTACAGATCTCTTTCCCTCAAGAGTTCTCTCTCTCAATCAATTACAACCAACTCAAACACAGAGTTGTTCTCTCCACTAGTCAATGACAATCAACCTAATGGTTGTTTTTTCCTACTTCCAATCCACCAAAAGATCTCCTTGATTTTGCTCCTTGTTGTGTTACAGATCTCCTTGATCTTGCTACCCTACAAATCTAACTGACCTTACACACACACACACCCATAGATCTACTCGATCTTGCACACCCTGCAGATCAACTGACCTTGCTTACCATGTAGATCTCCCTGATCTTGCTACCTACAGATCAACTAATCTTACACCCCTTGAGACAACCAACCCAATTTTTTTTCTTGCCTTCAAGTTGAGGATCTAATCCTTTAGTCCTTCTTCTTGTGTTCTTGATTACAATACATCCCCATGGGTCTCTTAAATAGAATCTGAAACAAACAATAATTAGAAAAGTAGACTCAAGACTAAAATTAGTCTTTACATGCAAACTAACTGTTCATCTAACTAACAGTTTTGGAAACACACAGGTGACCAATGTCAGTTCCTATCTATCTGGAGATGATCGACATCAGCCAATGCCTAACTAATGTTGGCATCTTTAGTCAACCCTAATTAATTTCGATTGGTCTTGACTGATGTCGGTGATTGTCTAACTCCAGTAACCTCCACATTTGCATAATAGTGAAGCTTTTAGCTCCACAACCTAACAATCTCCCACTTGGAGATAAATAGCTGCACCTATACCTGTACAACAATGTCCTCTAATCTATTTCTAGCTTGTATCACCATCTTCAAGTTCAGTCTTAAAGACCAACAAAAGTTGAATGAAGATTCAACTTCTCCTTTGTTCCCAACTTTGTTAACATATCTGCAGGGTTCTTATCCTTGATAGCCTCTGTGACTGCAACAACCTTCTGCATCTTTGAAATCCAGCTAACCACCATTCCACCAATAGTGAATGCATATCCTATGGTGCTTCTCTTATCATCCATGTCACTTGCCATATCTGAATCTACATACCCATGTAGAGAAGTGCTTGACCCTGCATAGCATAAATAGCTACTGTTGATCCTTCTCAGATACTTAAGAATCCACTAAACTGCTTTCCAGTGCTCCTTTCCTGAATTGGCCATAAACTTGCTGACAACTCCCACTGCTTGGGCAATATCAAGTCTAGTGAATACCATGTACTCAACGTCATCATATGATTTAGGACACTATTCGTAGCTCAACTTGAACTGTCTAACCATAGGTGTGCTTATTGATTTTGCATCCTACAAATTGAACCTCTCCACTACCTTATTCACATAATCCTCTAGAGACAAAATCAACCTGTGACTTTCCCTGTCTCTAGAAATACTCATGCCAAGGATTTTATTTGCTCCTCCTGAATCCTTCCTGGCACATGTCTGAGCTACTTTTACCTTTAGCTCAGCAAATCCCTACATGTGTGACCCTGCAACAAGCATATACACTACATACAGTAACAGGATAATGTAGCAACCATTATCCAACTTGGTAAAATAAACACAATGGTCACATTGACATTGACTAAAGCTATGCTTTGTCATAAACCTGTCAAACCTATACCACTATCCTGGAGCTTGCTCAAGACCATATAACCTGGCCTTCTATCTCACCTATCCATTCTCTCCTTTCTTTAACCTATGAATCCATTCATCTTTTAGTGCTTTCTTTTTGGCTGGCAACTCTACCAAATCCCACGTTTGGTTCTCTTCCAAGGAATCAATTTCCTCATTCATGCCATGCTCCCACTGTTTCCTAGATTCTACCTGCATTGCCTATTCAAAACTCCCTAGTTTTCCACCATCAGTGAGTAACAAGTAGTACAAAGAAGGGGAATAATGAATTTGAGGCTTACTTACCCTTTCAATCCTCCTCATGGGCATTTGAGACTCCTTGATAGCTTGCCATCTGCCCAAGTTTTATTCTAATAGTGACCGATCTCAGTCATCTTTGGCTGACCTCGATCTGCACCTGACCGATGTCATTTCCACCTCATCACCAACGTCAATTTCTTGACCAACATCAGTGTCCACCTACCTGACATCACTGACTTTGGTCTGCACATGACTGACATTGATTCTTGCCTGATCGACATCAGTTCTCACCTGACTGACATTAATAACTATGTTTTCTTGTGAGTGATGATTTTTACCTATGAGCTCATTTTGGATCATAACCTTGTCAAAATCAACACTACCCTACTCAAAATTATTTAGCCTCTTGAGCTGATCTCTATCCATCATCTTCTCCTTGAAAACTGAGGCTTTCAAGTTCTTAACTTTGTCAAAAACATCAAATTTCCTCTTTATGTAATAATGTGATCCTCCAATAGAAGCTACCTTCTTCTTTGTTGACCCAGTTTCAAGAAACCTCACTTTCTTCTATTACTTACAGAAATCTCGATCTATGATTTTCAAATATGAAAGCTTACCATTTGAATTAAGAACATCTATTCCCTTCTCACTCATGTGACCAAGCCTACATAGCCACATCTTTGCATCTACATCTGAAGTAGATAAAATAAAAGGAGAATCAGTAATACAAGTAGATAGATAAAGTGTACCTACTTTCTTACCTCTTTCTAATACAAGTGCACCCTTGGAAACTTTCCAAGATTCCACTGTGAGAGTTACTGTACAACCCTCATCACCCAACTTTCTTGAAAAAATTAGACTCCTCTTCAGGATGGGAACATGCATGACATCCTTCAACACCCATATGTTGCCAGTCTACAATTTCAGCTACACTTCCCCTTTGCCAACAATTTGACAAGGCTCACCAACCCATAAATAAATCTTTCCAAAGTCTCCATGGACATAATCATGGAAAAATACTCTATTTGGGGTTGCATGGAAAGAGGCATCAGAATCTAAAACCCAAGATTCTACTTTATCCAAGGAACATATAAGAGCATCCCATGCAACAATACCTACATCATTTTTTTCTTTATTTCCTTCATGCTAATCTTCTACCAACCAACAATCTTTCTTTACATTCCCTTTCTTTCCACAATACAGATAATCTTCTATCTGCATCCTCCATAATTGATAATTCTTGCCATTGAATTTATCCATTCTTAGTGTACTTTCTTTTGCCATTGCTTTACTTCCACTCAATCAAAAACCCCTGAGAGTGACCTGTAATCAACAAACACTAACCTGCTCTGAACCAAGCTCTAAGAACCTTCACCTTGGCTCTGATAAACCTACACCCTAGCTCTGATACCACTTGTCAGGATCTAGAACACAAAGCTCTGATACCACTTGTCATGATCTTATAGAGTATAATTGATTACTTTTGTATAAGCAACTAAACACAGAATTAAACTAGAAGTAATAAGTAACTAGAATTTAAAATCAGCATAGAATATGAGATATGAGAAACAATACAATCTATATTAACACTCTTCCAGAAGGAAATACAATGAAGAAATCACACTCTTCCTCACACCTCTCAGATGTATAGATCTCTTTCCCCTAAGATTTCTCTCTCTCAATCAATTACAACTAACTCAAACACAGAGTTGTTCTCTCCACTAGTCAGTGATAATCAACCCAATGGTTGTTGCTGCCTACTTCCAATCCACCAATAGATCTCCTTGATCTTGCTCCTTGTTGTGTTGCAAATCTCATTGATCTTACCACCCCATAGATCTAACTGACCTTGCACACACACACCCATAGATTTACTTGATCTTTCACACCTTGCAGATCGATTGACCTTGCTTACCATGTAGATATCCCTAATCCTGCTACCTGTAGATCAACTGATCTTACACCCCTTGAGAAAACCAACCCAATTATTGTTCTTGCCTTCAAGTTGAGGATCTAATCCTTTAGTCCTTCTTGTGTTCTTGATTACAATACAGCCCCATGGGTCTCTTAAATAGAACCCCAAACAAACAATAATTAGAAAAGTGGACTCAAGACTAAAATTAGTCTTTACATGCAAATTGATTGTGCATCAAACTAACTATTCATCTAACTAACAATTTTGGAAATGCATAGGCGATCGACATCGGTTCCTATCTGTCTGGAGATGACTGACGTCAGCCAATGCCTAACCGATGTCAGCAACTTTTGGTTGACCCTAACTGATGTCGGTTGGTCTTAACTGATGTCAGCGACTGTCTAACTCCAGTAACCTCCACATTTGTATAATAGTGAAGCTTTTAGCTCCATAACCTAACACTAACTAGTTTTCTAACATATATTAGTCATGATGGGCTTCATTTATGTCCTCCCTCTATCTTATCCTCTCTTCTATATATTTGGCTTGGAATGGCTTGTAAAAGGATCCTCTAAGTTAGTATGGTGAATCCCTACTAAAATTGATACTTTTTATTTCTTTTAAAGTTAATGCAAACTTATTTTGACTTCTTCATCTCATACTTAATGTAATCATGGTGAATTTTTTATGAATAAAAGTGTTGATGTTTAATTTCCTTAAATTTTTCCTCTTCATTTTTTCTTATTTGTGAGTAAGATATATCTTTGCAATTAATATGGTGTGTATTAAGTGGTCATGAAAATGTTAATTGTGGTAAAATTTCATTAGTTATTCATTTTAAGCCTCTTGACTACCCCTCTTAGTTTATGTATCAGTTGCAACCTCCATATTTAAATACTTATGCTAGATAATTGTTTTAAGTTGTGTGATTTGATTCAACCTTTTTTAGCTTGGTTATCAGCTTATATACCATAGGAGTAGACCTACATTTTGGTGCATCACCCCTTTTCTATTTTCTTTCAGGTTTGTCCTTTTCTTTTCATTGTAATTTGAGTAGGTTTAGTGATAATATAGGTGTAGTATGAAGGGAACTAACCCTATTTGGAGGTTCTCTTTATTACAGGCCACCATAGTATTAATTGAGTGAGAAGATATAAAAAAACTCCTCAGAGGGTGCAACTCAAAGTGAAAACATAAACCATGTTCTGATCCACTCAATAACTTACCATATGATCTATTCATACGTATAGGATCTAGTACCTATCAATTGAATACATCAATAAAAAATGAGAAACCAAATATAAATAAATTCAAACAAAATATACCAAGTACAAATTTACCAAAATACCATGATGTAATTCCTACTTATACTATGCACCCATATAACACATATTGTTCCAAAAAGGTTACACTTACACTAGCACTTAACAATTCTCATCAATTGGATGGAGTCATGGGGTAGTCTCTTCAAATATTATAAAAATATCAAAAAAATTAAAAACATTCAAAAATCCAAAAATATTTTCAACACCTACATGTTTTATTGGCTCCTTGGAATCTATGTTAGTTCCATGTTGATGGATGACATACTTAGTTACCTATGTATATACACATGTGTGTCACACTTCTACTGGAATGTGATACATGCATACACAAATATATGATCTATTCCTATTTAATGTGTTGGGCCTTCCCTCTACTCATGTCATGAAGACATTTGGGGCATCCATTTTTTTGATATATATATATATATATATATATATATATATATATATATATATATATATATATATATATATATATATATATTATATGGTTCGATGATCACATTTCATTATCATTTTTGAGCTTACATATATACTTACACATTACTTTATCCATGATTATATATTACACAGGTTACTTGATATGCTATATACTTTAAATTTTTCCTAACACATTTTATCCATGGGCTACTATGACATGTTTATGATAGTCACTTATTCTTTACTTTATGCACATCCTTGAGTGTCTTGCCTTGCTATTATATTTCTTGTTTGAGCATTTGAATGTGTTCATTTACTTATGGAACCCATGCCTTTGTATGATTTATTTCACATTTTCATATATCATTATTTTTCATATGGACATTTAAATATGTCATCCTTTATTTTGTGGACATTCAACTAAGTCATGTCCCTTTGATTGTGCGACATTTGAACATGCCCCTTATTTGTAGTCTCCTTAGACCATTGCCTTTTGACTTGATTTTGAGTGATTTTGTTTGTGTTATTTTTTATATTATAATATTAATATATAGGCATTTCCATTATCCTTATTATGCATCTTAGAGCTTCATGTGATTACATTGGTTCTATGCACTTAAATTATATGTCTACCTATACAATTCCTTCTATATGCTACATGGTTACATTCATAGATTATACAATTATATTATTCTTTTGAGGTGAGGTAACTACCAATTCATATATTTCCCCAACCTAAAAATGGGGGGTTTATTAATGGGGTCATGTTATAGAGGCATGTTCTCAACACTTGGCATAGTTTTTAGATACAGTGGGCTCATGCTTTGGAAGCATGTTTTCCACATCTATTTAGTATTCAACATCTCCATATTACAATGAGGGCATGTTTTTGGAAACATGTTCTCTAAATTAGTACTTATATAAGTTTTTAAATTTCTTCATATATAATGGGGGCATGATTTGGAAGCATGTTCTCTACACTTACATAGTTTTATGAATTAGACAAAATATGCAGTTATATGATTCAAATTCATAGTTGTGGTAGAATTATATACATTAGTACCATTATTATTTATAGTTTTAGCATTAAAAATATCTAAGGTGCATGTGCTATGTAATTTGTTCCTAATATTTAATAATATAAATAACTTTTAGATCCCAAAAGTATTTTATGAACTATTACCACATTATAAAATTTTACGTACTGATACCCCAATCATAATTTTATAAACTTTATTGAGATAATCTATTGCAATATTTAGTTTAATTTTTGGTATGTTTGAGGTGATTAAATATATCAATCTTGCCATTTTTTTAGGTTGGACTTGATTTTATCATCTAACCTCACCAGGTTATAAGTATAATTGGATTTCATGGTTGAGCTAATGTCAACTGCCAGGGGGAAACTCACCTTTGTTCCAAGTTTAGGCGAATTAAACTTTGAATATATCTATTTATCTCTATATCTCCTTAGATATATTCACTTTTAAGATATATATATATATATATATATATATATATATATATATATATATATATATATATATATATATATATATATATATATATATATATGGCACACCTTATCTTTGTTTGAGTCCAACGTGAGTGATTTGGTGGTGATTGACCTAAAACCAAGAGCATGTTACAATATATATTCAATGCATATAATTTGTAATTGAAATTACTTGAAAATATTGAAATTGAAAGAGCAAGGTTTAGGAGTACACATGTGTGTTGATGTAACCACCTTGCCTATTGGTAAGTTGATTTGAAAAATATGTATCATTTCTAGTTATCCCTTTAATAGTAATCTAAGGCGAACTCCAAATACTTTAGATCTCCATTTTTTTTTTAAGAGTTTGTTTGTTTTTATTTCCTCATTTCTTAGACATTATTTTGTTTTTATAGATAAATAAACATGTATCCCATAATGATATTTTTGGGTGTCATGGGAATGAGGTGGAAGAGAACAAAAGATTAGTGTTCTTCTAAGGTATTCAGTGCCCTTGCATATCCATATATCTCATTTTCCTCCTCCAAGTGTTTCTCACCATCAAACGTGCTACCCTAGTGGCATTGCTTGGTTCTCTATTATTTTTCTTATTGAATATTTATATGGTTTGATGTGCTTATATTTTTGGTGATGAGTTTTTTGTATTGAAAACACTAGTTTTTTAATTTTCCCTCAAAACATCATTGAGTGGATTGGATTTTTATTTTGATTAATTCCCTATATGGATACAAAAACTTTTTGGCATATATCTCAGTGATGGATGTCACTAATGGTGGGTAGAAATATTAGACCACTGTGACTCAATATGTTAT
The DNA here is from genome assembly GCA_037957365.1 of Torreya grandis. Taxonomy (NCBI): domain Eukaryota; kingdom Viridiplantae; phylum Streptophyta; class Pinopsida; order Cupressales; family Taxaceae; genus Torreya; species Torreya grandis. Next base: position 2,096,518 of record JARHVA010001107.1, read on the forward strand.
TTTATTTTTATATACCTCTATTGCTTAACATTTAAATCCATAATATGTGTAATGCTTAGTGTAAATATACCTCTCCCTCTTTCCCTCTCTCTTACACACATGTTAATTGAATACACTAGTATAATGGTGTCTTTCTTGGGGGGATGTTACATTACCAAAAGTGATGGTTTGGGATAATAAGGTCCACTAACAAAGGGATAATTTTAAACATTCCCCTTTAATTCAGTGATAATGTATCTATTTTACCCTAATTTGGTTTTAGAAACCCTAATAATTTAAAAAATAATATATGAATTTAGATAGATATATATCACATTCAATCATAGATATAAATCTAAATTACTAAAATTGATTGAAATGATTTAAAAAGTCTCGGGTGTTAAATATAGTAGGTACAACAAAGGGATGAGTACTTATATTTTATAACTAAATGTCTAACTATGACTCACTTATGATAGTGGAAAATAAACTTAAGTAGGAATGTTGTTTTTTAGGATTTGTAATTGTGTTTTTATCCCCTAGGGTTAATTCCATTAGATTTAGGTTATTATCGACTAAAAATATTGACTTACAATGTTTAATACTAAGCTATGCATAAAATAGGGTATATAACCATACAATCACCTTTGCATGTCTTTGAAATATTTTATGTGATATGTTTTAACCTTGATTATGCACACAACTCTATAAATTAGCCTCCACCTTGACACCCTATGTGTGCTTATGAGGGATATAAACCTAAAAATTTGGAAAATGTAATGGGATGAGATGACCCCAATCACCCCCATTGATGATTGACTATTACCAATGTATTTGATACTATAAGGAGGGAAACTAAGCCACATATAATTCTCCCACCTAATGTGATTGTGTAATTTTTTTTCTTCACTATATGAATGTAACTAATGATATGGATTTAAATATTAAAATTTCTTTCTTTGAATTAGATTTAGTATGATTCATACATGTCTTGTGACTACTCCTAGTAACTAATTCAAAATTTGTAAATAATTGGGTATATTTTCTCAATGTGAAGTAGTGTATAGATGTGTCCCAAATAAATGTTAAGTCCCATATCAAGTGAGGATATATATATATATATATATATATATATATATATATATATATATATATATATATATATATATATATATATCCAATTGGGTAATATCTCACACCATTTACACACTAGGAAGATGGCTTGAACATAAGGTAAAGTTTGATTTCATAAATTAATCATTGGGATAGGTTTGGTAATATTAGGCTCAAGTAAATATTGACTAGAGATATAGACTAGTATTATAGTAGTGACCTAAGCATATAAGCATTGAACTAAAGGTGGGGATAATTATATGAGATAATAAGTTAGCTTGGCATAAACTATAAGGCTCACATATTTATTTGAAATCAAATAGATAGGGTCAACTCATAAGGTAGTATGTAAGTGTGAGATAATGGTAGGTTAGGAACATATTTGTGAATTCAATAATGCATGGTAAATGTATGTAAAACTTGACATTTTCAAGTAATTAATATTATATTTTAGTATCTATAGTTGTCCCCCTTTTATTATTATAATTGAATTATTAAAGTAAAAGGATAAGGTACACATAATTATGTCCAACATAATTTGTCTTTTGAATAGATCTCCAATTATGCAATTTACTCAATATCAAATCTTACAACAAACATAGAGTAGTAAATGTCCATGGATTTATATTTGAAATATAAACTTGAAATTTTAAAATAAAAATTTAAGGATACACTTGTGTGTTGGTGAAAACATTATTTCCCTTGCAACTTGTTGGAGATGATGTCTCATTGTGGAATCATTGGATAATTGTGATTACTTATTGAAACACATGGAGGTTTGGAGTGATTATTCTTAAAAAAATTGTAAATATGCAAGCCCTTGGGTTGGGAATAAAACATTCATCAACCCTCATAAATTTGGGGATAAGTACACAATGTAATAACCCAAATAACTACTCATAAAAGAAGGGGAACCACATGATGTGTTTACTAGTATAATTAAATCAACCACTAAATATGAATTTTAGATTCATTTGTATATTTTCACTCAAGTTCACTCTATATAAAATAAATGCATGATCAAAATAGAATGAATAATATTCATGCCCCCATCATGACCTCAAATTTAATTATATAGTTTTACTCAATTTCACTCAATATAGAATAAATGCATGATCAAAAGATAATGAACAATGTTCATGCTCCCATCATGACCTCAATGTTAACAAGTATGAAGTGGAATTAAGTCCATGTGTTATTCATATTGTAAACCATAATATTGTGTGTACATGAACTAGTATCATGTTCATCAATTTGAAAGTGTGCATATATGATTGAACTAGTATCAAGCCCCCTAATCTATACCAAATGATATATAATGTTATTCAATTATATATGAAACCTAAAAACCTATATCTCAAATATGTGTGTTTATGAGGAGGGGTGGAATTTGGAATTTATGTTCCTATAAATTGTGTGCATATGCACTCAAGTGTATATGAATCTTTACTCAAGTCTCTATAAAGTGAGTGCATATGCATGGAATATACCTCCATGATTTGTATTGATGTGCCAATATATTTCATGTAACTAAACTCATATGATATTTGAATCATTCTCAATCTATGAAATATATACTTTGATATATTTTTATATTCATGAAGGCTTATGTATCTATTAAAATCCCACTATAATGTTCCCTTTTTGAGATGAGGGATGTGTTTTATAAGCTATCCATCTCAAAATAAGAGTTAATTGTATTATATCATGTATAAATATAGCATCATGTATAATCATGTGAATATGTGGGGAACATGTCATCATAGTAATTAATATGAAAATCAATGCATGTATATAGCATATGTAATGCAAGGAATATAAATTTCATGTCTAAATAGATGTATCAATGAAAAATACATTAGTAATAATCACTTAAAATAACTAAATAAGGCTACATAGTGAAGGTACATGATATAGATCACAGTACCACTCAATCTTAGCAAGCTCAACAAGATCAAGAGTTAGTGTCAAACATAAGGCCAAAGTCCTCATACAAGGGAAATGAAGATGTCACAACAAACAAGGATAAGGGACACATGTAAGGGACATAAATATGTTGCATCAAATAAGGCCAAGGGTCACATGTAATTTTCAAATAAGGGACATAAATAGGTCACATAAAAAAAGGCCAATGGTTGCACATAATAGAAAATTAATGACTAGCCTATCATGCAAGAGTAATAGCATCAATGATTCAAAGAACAAGTAAATATTATTCTCCACCATCCATATGTATCAATAGCACATCATAATAGAATAACATATCCAAGTAACAATGTGTATTTTATAACAATGTGTAAGATATGAGTAACGAGAAATACATGTGTAAGTAATATATGTAGCAAAACATGGTAGAATGTTATAGAAATATATATCTTGCAATACTGAAATATATGTAATAAGATGCCCCTAATATTGGCATGGCCACTGAGTAGAGGAAATTAAAACATCTATAGGTTCGTATTTATATTGTATATCCTCCATCACACTCATATCATGAAATGAATGTGAGTAAAAAAATAATATGCCATGTACAAAACATATGATAAAGAACGTATTAAAGTAGTGTAATCTAGTAAACATATCATCCTTAGGTTCTAATTTTATTTTGAATATTTTTTCATTTTTTGAGTTATTTGTTTTTTTCTGCTTTTGGATATTTTAAATTTTAAAATTGATAATGAATGGTCCCATAATTGGGAGGACCATTGGAAGTACCTCTATAAAATAGTGTAAGGGTCACCTGTCATGAGTGAAAGGTTATAGAAGTAAGTGTATCATAATCTAATAAAAAATCCCATGTTTTATGGTACTTTCATGATCACTGATCATAGAATATAATGTATCATGGGTAACTCTATATGGCTTAGGATTATATGGGGTTTATTGTATAGTGTGAGAATGTCTCATTGTCTATTTTCACTATGAAACACATTGAACTATCCATGGTAGTAACTAAGTATGTGTTATAGGAGATGATGGCCTTTATGAGACTTGAATAACTCTTTGTTGTGATGGATGTTGAATAACTAGCTATCTAGTAGACGTAACTAATTTCCTTTGTACTAGGTGTTTATAAATATCCTACATATGTGTAGTTATTGGATCTATATATTGATCTTGTATGGGTGTATCAACCATTGGTAGTGGTGGGGGTAGAGGAATAGATGCCAATCACTATCAAGGGTACTCATATAGTATGATTGTAACATTTACTACCTTATTATAATGTATGAATTTGAGATATTGATGCATTTTAAATGGTATTGCATGAAGTTTTTACACCCAAGGGCATCATAATAAAATGTCAAATGCCCTATTACTTCATATAATTAAGAAATGAATGGCTATTATGGTAGATCCCACTTGAATAGGTATCACTATGGTTCTGAGGGTATTTTTTTTTTATCTGTAGAAACCCTTAACTATTATTGAAGTATCTTGTATATCTTGTTATGTGTATCCAAGGGAGTGAAGAAGTGTCATTGTACACATGTTCTCACTTGACCCATTTTTGATCATGATACTCTATATAGCTTGGTCATTTATATAATCTCATATAAATAGTGTACAAAAATCGACCATCATCAACAATATAATAATCATTAAATGTTATCATAGGATGTTGTGCTGAGGTTTTGTAAGTATATCAATAATAGTGTCTATTGGGTGATCATAATTCATAGGTGAAGGATGCATAATGTATGCATACTGTACTTCTACAATATCCTTAGTATTTGTCATATCATGCTTGGGAAATGGATCACTGAATATTTTTAGCATATCATTTCCATTGTTCTATGGTCTAAATTCTCTGGATGAGTGCTCAATTTAATAGTGTTTTAATCAATAAGATCTTATAGCTGATGTATTAATTTGAAGCATTTGCTCATATAATATTCTATTTGATGATAATCATAATATGCATTATTGTCATAATCATTTAGTGTAGGATTATTTGGAAAAAAAAACTCTTGTGGAGGAGGAAGAGTGATAAGGTTTCACTCAAGTAGCTTTACTTATAGTATATAGAGGTGATGATAATCCATAAAATTTACTATGCAATAGAGTTGTCAATTATGGTGGATTTTTAGGTTATGATACTACATTAACTATAATATTTTCTTTATTGTTTTTGTCATTTGGTTTGACCTTGTGGTTTGGTTTTATTTTAATGTTGTTAAATTATTTTTAGGAGTAGATGTATACTTGAGTTTTAAAAAAGTTACGAGCTTATATTTTTTGTCACTTATTATGTGGCATAACTGATTGAAAGATTTGAATCTCTTAAATATGATTGACTCATGGAGTAGTGAAAGTAAGATTTTCTTGATTACGTAATGTAACTCATTTTCAACCATAACATTAGTCATCTTAGCTAGTATAATCTTGTACCAAAATACATAATCGATAGTTATCTCATTGGATCCTTGTTTAAGTTTAATTTTTTTTGCATAAGCTAGTTTCTCATCAGTGTTTATATCAAAATGTGTTATAAATTGATCTTTTGAAGGATTGAATGATCTTAATAATTGAATGGGAAGGTAAAATAACCATGACTAAGCATATTAATTGATACTTTTAGGAATAACTTGGTTAATAATTTGTCATTATATGTATAATCTAAGCATGATACATGGAATGGTCAAAGGTGTTATTATGGATCACCTTTACCTTCATATTATGGAAGCTTAAGAGCTAAAAAAAATTGTAAGCCTTGTGTTTCCTCTACACGTCGAATGGATGTCACATATGTCATTTGAGGTGTATATGTAAGGATAATACCAAACCTAGAGGTTTAAATACTTGAAGTGAAAGTAATAGCTCAAAAATGTTAAGTCTAACACACCCCATTTTTTGAAATCTCACATTAGGATCCTCTTTATTTAAACACACTTATTTCTTTCTTTTATTTTTTCTTTATTACATGGTCACATTTATGAATGATATATGAATTTATTAATATAGATTCCCATCTTCATGTTTCAAACTTATGAATGTGTTTGATGAAATTGAACAACCTTTAATTGACCATTTATTCAAAATGATTAGGAAATCCTTGTCTAGATTTCAAATAACAACAGACTATCCGTTTGAAGTTTTATTGAGTGATTCAGACTTTTTATACACCATTGGGTTATATAATTTACATCATATAAATAATCCTAGTTAAAGTGGTGCTTCATGTGTTCATTTTATTATTATTTTGCTTTAGTGAAGACTTCTAAATTTAATCTTAAAGTATTAGTACCCTTTTTCCTTAAAAGGTCTTATTTTGAAACATTTGTGATTCAAATCCTAAATCATCAATTTATTAATGATTAATTTCAAAGGGGCCAATTTCAATAGTTTATTTCATTAAACATTAGACTTCATTATTGATTTATTAGAAGTTGAATTGTGATTTTTTTTAATTCATATCCAGTTCAATGTTCAATTTACAATGGTTAAATTATTCTAAGAAAACTCATTTAAATTTTTATAGCAGTCTTTTTAAAATCAAAATGTCTTTACTTAGACAAATTTGTCTATTCATTGAGATTTATTTATGATTTTTCAAGTTTTTTCTTATACATATTTTCACATTTTCTAACGCTTTATTTGGAATTGTTTCATCAACTAACTTATTAATTATTTCTCAAGTGGTTTTTGCCTTGTCTTTTATTTATAGAGATATTCTAAAGACCTTGAGCCATCGATCTCTATTTTCTAGTCAAAATCTTAGGAGTTTGGAGTCTAGGGGGATCATTCTAAAATTCATAAGTATTCTAAGCCTTGACCTTATAAGATTATGGCATGTGGCTACATCTTAAGAACCTAAAGCTTAGAAGGAGGTAGTCAATAGTTCAATGTCTCAAAAGATCTGAGCTTATTGAGCCATCCACTTGTCAATAGATTGGGTGATCTAAGAAAAATAGTATTCCATAAAATATCTGAGGCTTGAAGGCCTAATATGGTGCCATGTGGCACAATCTAAGAGATTAAGGGAGTGGACAGTCAATGACATCATAGAATCCATAAGGCTCAAAGACTCATAATGATTCCACATGACATCATTATGGGAACTAAGGACTTAGAGGGTTAATTTAAATAGTGAAGGCCTATAATGGAATATTTAATTCAAAAGCACCATGTGGCAATGTCAATGCATTAGAGCTCACTCAAAAATGAAAAGTAGAAAAATCATAAAATCATCTAAGTGTCAAAGGCAAAGAAGTCTTGATATCATGTCATATGGCATGATCTCGTTCAATTAGATCATATCAATTCTTTTAAAAATGGTTGTACGATAGAATTTTGAGTTCCAAGATCATTTCACATGGCACGATCTTAGGCATTTTAGGTTTTAGAATAAATTAGACCAGATAGACATGATCCATCTATGTGGTAAAATTACATAAATATAGGGTTGAGGAAAGTGTATAAATGTTATAAGTATTGAAGATAATCTGACTTCTAACTCTTTGAGTTCATGACACATTGTCTCATCTCAAGGATTTGGAGATTGGGAAGGTGATACATAGTGAAGAGTTTCCTGAATACCCTAAGCTCTAAAATGACACCATGTGGCACTATTGTATGAGTTAGAATGTAGAAGACTTTTCAAAGTAGAAATGGATCACAAAGTTCCAGAGTATAGTCAAATAAAAAGGAGCCAAGAATTCCTCAAAATCTTTAGATCATGCTAAGTTGTACGACCTTAAGGATAGTTAGGTATAATAAAGTATACAAAACCAATGTAAGGCCAAAGCTCTTAGAAAATGAGATTGTGATAAGTGTCGTAATCTTGATGACACATAACCATGAAATGCATGTAAAATTTGATGGTCAAGAAGAGACTAGAGGGAAGGGGAAATGATAGTTTCAACTTAATTATAATTACAAGTTGTTATGCAAAGAGTGAAAATGGAGTAAGGCTAAAATAAACTTGACCAGTCTCATGGGCTAGTCACTAAAAGAAAAAGAAGATGGATAGTTATATTTATATCCTATAATATATTAAAAAGGTTCTTAATGAAGATCTAAATAAGTTCATCAAAAGGAGGAAATTTAATGCCAAAATAGATTGGAATAATTTATTATTCCAAGACTGCTTTCTTATCAACATTTAATAAAGAAAGGATATATTTAATAGAATTTTTATTATACAAAGATAAGCATGTGGAATTAGGAATGAAAAAAAAAGAACATGAATAGGTCGATCCATCATTGGGATAATTTCATAATAATGTGGCTTTTCTTGTTTTGATCAATGATCACTTTGTAGAAAAATAATTAAATGTCAATAAGTGTTGGATCATTGAATATTGAAATATATTGCACATTACATCTCCTTTCATCCTAAAAGATATTATAATTTGGGAATTGTGTCATGAACAAATCATTATCCTTTCTTTTATTCATGTGATATCTCAAGAAACTAGGTTATGATCAATTACCATATTTAATTTTGGGTAAGAGGACCATTAAATTTTAGTTGTGAATTAAGGCAATGGGTTTGATTGTCTTGCCTATTTAAGAAGTAGTGCTTGCCATTGAAAGGGTTGATTAATTTTACATTAAAAATCTATTAGAATTGTGTCAAAATTTTCACTTGAAATTCTCTTTTGTTTTAGCATGATTGTCTTAGTAACCATTTTCTGCATGACCAATTTGTGTTTTCCCTTTATCTCTTTTCATTTCTCCCTCATTCATTTTCTATGTTTGGTCTCTTGCCTTGTTACTTGTATTTTCCCTCTGACTTCTCCTAGTATGGGATCTTCTCCCTTACTCTTTGTTCTTTCCCTTAGCCTATTGGGCTTTATTTTACCCCAAAAGTGCCCTTTGAAAGGTTTTCGAAGGACCTTTCTTGCCTCACCTTATTCCCAAGTGTCCCTTCATACTTTTCCTAGTTCTTCTAAGTGACCCTTTGAAAAAAATTTGAAGGGCACTTTTTAGCCCATGTGTCCCTTTAGAAAAGTTTTGAAGGGCACTTTTCTTCCCAAGTGTCCCTTCGATCTTTTCTGAAGGGCACTTTGTCTTTATAAATGCCCTTAATTTTTTTAAAGGGACCTTATGACTTCCCCAAGTGCCCTTTGGGAAAATTTCCTGAAGGAACTAGTCATTTCCTTTTAGGTAAAATCCCTGAAAGAATTCCTTCAAAAAAAATTTTTGAAGGAATTATTTCAATAAAATTGCCTAAAATAATAAACTTGACCCAAAGGATCCCCATGACATGCCATAGGATGTCAAGTTTAATACAACCCACTAGCCATTAAAGTGAAAAGATGACATGCCACATGATGTCAAACTCAAGGTGGCTAACTAGCCATTGGGATTCAAAGACATGACGTGCCATAGGACATCAAATTCAGGGTGGCCAACTATCTATTAAGGAGTAAGTAAGAAGTAAAGTCACTTGGAAAACTTGAATGACTCTACAGTGAAAATTAGTTTTCCAAACAAGTTTTGCTTATGAATTTTATAAATAAAAGCAATTGAAGAACCCAAATGAGCAAGTAAGAAGTAAAGTCACTTGGAAAACTTGAATGAATATACAATGCAAATCAGGTTTCCAAATAAGATTTTCTTATGACTTTTATAATTAGAAGCAATCAAAGAACCCAAAAGGGGTAAAGATAGTGCAAATCAAGTTTCCCAACATGCTTAACTTATAGGTTTATAAGTAAAGCCATTTAGAAGGCCTGAATGGGTCTACAGTGCAAAATGTGAGAGATTTCAAGAGAAATCTAAGGTTTACAAAAATATTCTAAGCCATTTTTTATGAGGGTCATCTCACCATTGATTTTGTAGTGATCCTGATCATTTCAATAGGGTGATCAAAGAGAAGGACAAAATCCAAATGAATAAGAGAATAACTAGAATCAATTTCACCAGAATGGTAACTATAAACTATTTTGGAGGCTTCTATTTTGGTACCTAAGATCTCCCTCTTATCTCCCTCTTTTTTTATAAATATGACCCTTGGGCTCTTTTTTAATCATCCATAGATAGTATGGTGAATCCCTACTAGAATGTTTTGCCATTTTCTTGCCTTTGAGTAAAGAAGCATAAGTCTATTTTATTTCTAAGTTATAGACATTTACCTAGGCATGAAAGAGACACAGAGTGAGAAAAAGTGATGTTTTATCCTTATGTTCTCTGTACTTCATGCTTTTGAGCAAATATTTGATCCAATAGGTCATGTAGAATGCATTTTAGTTGTGTAAGATTTTGCACATATGTAAGCCTTTTTTGGACTATATAGGTTGTCTTTTTTAGTTATTTACATTTTATGATCTCATTCATTTTATCTCTACATTAAAATACTTATGTTGGGATCTTCTATAGATTGATTTATATACTATATTCTATTGTATTATGTATAATTATAGGGCATACATGTGGATACTAATTCTCAGTGTATCACCATTTTAGACTAGGTTTTTTTATTTATGCAAACTTCTGACTCTTTCCACTCATACAAAATGGTTAAATAATTTTATTAAATAGGAATATAATATAAGGAGCTATCCCTTTCAACCTATAGGTTCATGTACACTTATAGGCACACCCACAATCTTGGAAATGTCCCAACATTGCCCAAATCTAGAGGAGGCCTGAACAACCATCTTCTAGGGTGTAAGATTTGGAGACAATAGTTATGGTATGCATAGTGGGACACAAATTATTGCTAATTCAAGGTGAATTCTGGTCTTAATGTCCCTAAGTAGTATAAATACCCCTAACCCAACATTTGGTGACTTGAAAATAGGGTGAATCCCTAGTTTTAGACCAAGTTTTATAAATTATCCTACATGGTCCTTACAAAGTCCTTAAGATTTTTTGACCAATCCCCTTTAGATAAATCTTTTCTTGAAGAATAATGCTCTAAACCACTCCTTATAATATTAAATCCTTGGCAAGGAGGTTTTGGGGAAGAAGCAAAAGAGGTTGACTAAGTTTAAGGAGAGGAGGAAGTTGAAGAAGAAAAAGAAGAAATAGAGGATCATAGAGGAAGAAGACAAATGGTTGAAAGGGGAGAGATAGATAGACATCAACCCTTCCCTACTTTTAATACCCAAAACCCAATAGATATATCCTACATATGACCCCATCCCTCTAAATAATACCAAGAATCTTCCTAGTTTCAATGAAGAGGGTCCTATTACCCCATCTGAACATATTAGAGACATCTCTAATTTTTATAATTTCCATAATATTATTAGGGCCAACATAGCCATTACGGCTAGTTACTGTGTCTTTAAAAGGAAAAGCACTTGACTGGTATATAACATTAGAGAGGGGATGCATTACAAGTTGGGATGATTTTGGAGACCTATTGGTGACAAGATTTGAAAATAAAAGTGATCATGCTTCCCTAATACATTAGTGGAATGTAATAAGAAGAGGTCCAAATTAATCCATAGGATATTTCAATGAGAGATTTCAAAGAACATGTTATAGGTTGCCACCAATCATGATCCCTCCTCCTAGCATTGTGCTCCCAACATACCTCAAAGGGATTAGTACTGATGTTTCTATTATGTTACAATCAATGGGAGGATTCACTCTTCCAGGTGCATATGAGCTAGTAATTGAGGCTAAGAATAACTTGATTCAGGCTAGAAGACTCCCTCCAAGAGTTTTCATGCCTTTATTATCCCATAATTTGGTTAGATCTCCAAGCATGTCTTAGGTTCCCAATGCCAATGTGAATCCAAGAGCCTTTCCCAAGAAGGTGGATCACATTGTGGACAAGGATGAAGAAATCAAATCATTGAGAGCTCAGCTTAAGCAAGCTCAATATCAGGCAAGTGCTCCTCATAATGCACAAAACTATCCTCAACAAGGATATAGAGATCAATAACAATAAAATTATCAAGGAAGAGGATAAAATCAATAAGGTTACAATAGGTAGCCCAATGCATATAACCCAAATTCTACTCCTCCCGTAAAGGCTATTGTTCTAGTTCATACAAATCTAGTGCAAGGAGAAGATCATGTAGACCAATGGGGGAAGCATCAAATTCAATTTACACGTGATGATGGAGGAACCAATTATGCTTTAACTACATAAAAGGAAGCTAATCCTTACACACTATCAGAAGAAACAAGTCCCAACCAAAGGGATAGTCATGGAGAAGGCAGTAGCCCAAGTGTGGGAATGATGAATTTTCATGAAAAGGATGATTTTGTGTTGACTCAAGGCATGTCAATTATAACCAGCACAAAGACCAAAAAGAGAGCATTTGGAGAGGTCCAAGAGCCATGAATAGTTATAAATGATGTGTCCTCAAGGCCATAAAATGCCAATCAAAGTGTTGCACCTTTTACAAGCCATGTTCCTTAACAAAATCAAAATACAAATGTAGTTACCAAGATTGCAACACAACAAGATACAACTCCTTTATTACCATCAAAAATGCAAGATAAAGTGAATACTCCATCTCTAAATACTTAAGATTCATTAAAGATCACTAAGACAAGCTTATCCCTTTGGAAGGTTCTACATATGCATGGTCAAAAGGAGCTTTTGCAAGAGTAGTTAACAAGCATGTAGGTGGATCCTCAATATTCAAGGCATCATAGTGTAGCTCTCATAAATTATCCAAATCATATTTTGGAACCTTCCACTAAAGTTAAAAATCCTCCGCCCTTCTACCTCAAACTCATTATGGGAGATAAGTTGGTCCATAATTGTATTATGGATAGTGGGGCAAGCACTACTGTTATGACTAAACTAGTGGATGATAAGTTGGATTTGAACAATGAGCCACATAGTAAAGGCATGTTGTAGCTAGATGTAACTCCAACCAATATGGTAGGATTTTCAAAGGTCTAAAAGTGTTTTTACATGGCTTCCCAAGCTTCCTTATCATGCAAGATATTGTGGTGGTGGACCTTCCAACACACTTTGATATATGCTTGTCTAGGGAATTTATGTCCAAGATAGGAGGATACCTTTATATTGATTGGTCCTTTATAAATTTCAAGACAAAACCAAGGTAACCATAGGGACTCAACCCTTATAAAATTTCAACATTGAGCCATACTTGGAGATAATGACAAATCAAAATTATCTAATTAGTAAAGAGGAGGAAACAGTCCTGAATAGTGAACCATTCTATCTTGACAAGTAAAACACTAAAACACATGGACTTGATCCTTACACTTTCATTGAGGAAACTAATTTGGGAGTTTACTGCATATATGAGGAGAATATCCCAATTCCTTCACTCACCAATGAAGATCATGAGCTTGATGGTGTGTGGGAAATGTTCTTTGATGGTTCAAGAAGAAATGTAGGTGTAGGATATGGAATCATGTTATTTTCCCCATAAAATAATCATTACTACTCTTCTTATAGGTTTCACTTTAGTTTCACTTGAAATGTGGTAAAATATGAAGGCTTAGTTCATGGTCTCCAATGAGCAAAGAAGAGAGGAATCAAGCTTTTGAAATTCTATGTAGATAGTGAGCTGGTCATTCATCAAGTGAGAATTCAAGATACAACCAAGAACCCCTTGCTCAATTCATAAAATCATAGGGTATGATATCTAATTGAGTATTTTTATGCCTTCAACATCTAGCCCATACTAAGAGACTTGAACACGCATGTTGATGGATTGGTTATAATAGGAGCACATTTTGACTCAGCCACTGACATTGAACAAGAGAAATATCAATCCCATATCAATATCATTGTGATACCTTCCATTATAGATAATTAAGTTTCATTCCAAGTGTTTTAAATTGATGAACACATTGCACACTTCTTACAAAATGAGGCAAGCTTCTCTTCAAAAAATCAAAAGAAGTTGCATGATCATTATGAAGAGTAGATTATACAGCTGAAGACAAATAAAATACCCAAAGGTCTTATTAATTTAGAGAGTGTCTTCAATTAGGATGATCAAAATAAAAACCAAAGAATGAGCATGTCAACAAAAGAAGAGAACTATGAGAGAGTTCTAATTTTCAAGGACAAACTTTTGAAGATTTGCAAGGCTTGTTCTTAGCCAGAAAGGCAAGCTTTTATTACATTATGCAAAGAGTTTCATGACATCTTTGCCTAGGAATACAAGGAATTTAAGGGATTTGACCCAATTATATCTCATCACACCACTGAGTTGGAGCATGGATCTAAACTAGTAAGATAAAAGTAAAGGCCTGTCAACCCCAAGGTAGAATAACTCATGAAGAAAGAGCTGACCAAATTGACTGAGTCTAGGATTATCTTTCCTATCAATAACTCAACTTGGGTAGCCAAAATTGTGCTAGTTCAAAATAAGAATGGAAAAAATAGACTTTTTGTGGATTTTCATGATCTAAACAAAGTGTCTCTCAAGGAATATTATCCACTCCCTTCCATTGAACAAATTATGCAAGTTGTTTTAGGTTCTCAATGTTTCTCACTTCTTGATGGTTATTCAAGTTATAATCAAATATTGGTAAATGAGGGGGATAAATTCAAGATAGCTTTCACCACCAAGTGGGGGACCTTTGCCTATAAAAAGATGCCATTTGGTTTATCCAATGTTGGAGCTATGTTTCAAAGGGTAATGGACATGGCTTTCAAAGGTTTGATCAATGAATTTTTGATTATTTACCTTGATGATATAATTATTATTTAAAAGGATGTTGTTGATCATATGGGACATCTAAGGCAAGTGTTTTAGAAGTGTAGAGAGTATGACATAACCCTCAATCCAAAGAAGTGCATCTTCACTGTCTATGAAGGCAAGCTTTTGGGTCATGTTGTTTCAAAATAAGGCTTATCTATTGACCCCAAAATGATTGAAGCTATTCTAGGCTTGTCTTTACCTCAACACAAGAAAGGGATGCAATGTTTATTGGTAAAAATAAACTTTGTAAGGAGGTTTATCAAAAAATTTGCAACTGTGGTAAAGCCTATCATAGCCATGCTAAAAAAGAACCAAGTTTTTACTTGGACAAAGGAAGGTAAAGGCACCTTTAACGAAATAAAGCAAGAAATTGTAGCATCTCCTACTCTCTTCAATATTAATTTTTCTAAGGATTTCATTATTTATACTTTTTCTAACCTTGACACAATCTCATCCATGCTTATGCAAAAGAATGATAAGGATATTGAGCAACCAATTTATTTCTTCAGCCAAGGCTTAGAAGACTGTGAAGTGAGATTTTTTTTTTTGAGAATCAAGTTTTAACCATCATTAGAGGCTTTAAAATGTCTATGCATATGGTTTCCAATAACAAGATCCATGTCATGGTCTCCCATCCTAGCACCAAGGAGTTTCTCCTAAGTAGGGATCTCAATGAGAAGAGAGATGGATGGATCACGAAGGTGATGGAATATGACATTGACATCAAGGTAACCAACCTAGTAAGAGGAAGAGGTTTATGTGAGCACTTAGCATCTAAATTTCAAGAGCCAAAAGATCAAGCCTTAGTGAATCAAATTCAAAACTAGCCGCTGATCAAATGCAGAATCAAATTTAGACGTAGGACATCATTGATTTTTTTAAAAATGGTGAGTGTCCCAATGGCTTGAAAAAATATCAATGAAGGTATTTTAGGTTGAAGGCAATTCCTTATTATCTTTTGGATGACATTATATTTAAGAAGTATATGGCCAATGTGTTGCTATGCTGCATTAACAATGACAAATTTGATATGCTACTATAAAAGTTCTATAATGGTGTAGATGGTGGTCATTTCTCTCTTAGAACATCAAATACAAAAATAATGAGAGCTAGTTACTATTGGCCTAGATTTTTAAGGATTGTTATCATTGGTATAAGGTTTTTCCTCAAAGTGCTTTCTTTGTTGAAAAACAAAAGCTTATTGCCCTTTCCATTTAATCATATCCAAGTAGACCAACCTTTCATATAATGGGGCCTTAACTTCATTGGCATGATCAACCCTCCATCAAGTGATAAACAAAAATAGATATTGACTACTATAGGCTACTTCAAAATATGGGTGGAGGTTGTTGCTTTGAAGGAAGAAAATGAAAATGCCATCTTGGAATTCTATGACAACATCATAACATGGTTTGGAGCTCCTCATGTCATCATCTTAGATAATGCACTTGCTTTCATAAGTGGTAAAACTTTTGATTGGGCAGAAAAGGGTAGAGTTCATTTGAGTACCTCATCCAAATACTACCCTCAAGGTAATGGATTGGCTGAGTCTACCAATAAGAACCTCATCAAGATCATCAAGAGGATGTTGGAAACCAATCAAAGAGCATGGCGAAGCAAGCTAAAAATAGCCTTATGGGAAAACATAATCAATCTAAAGAATTAATTTGGTATTTCTCCCTTTATACTTGTCTATGGGAGAGAAGTAGGATATCCATATCATAAGAGATCCCTACCTTAAAACTTACACAATAGTTGGAATTACTTGAAAACACTCCCATGGAGGTCAGATTGATAAAATTAATGAAACTACAAGATGCAAGAGATAATACACACAAATATTTAGAACACCATCAAATTGTCATGAAAAAATCCTTTGACAAAAGGGCAAGGGAAAGAGTGTTAAAATAAGGTGACTTGGTCTTGATTTGGAATGAAGATAGAGAAAAACTAGGAAAACATATAAATTTTGATACTTTGTGCAGTGGTCCTTACATCATCAACAAGTGTAAGCAAAGAAATTCCTTGCAGCAATAAAAAATGGATGGAAAGAAGATACCTATTCTAGTGAATGGATTCCATTTAAATCCTTGATTTTGACCGTTCTTGGCCATGTCTTGTATATACCTTGTTTTAGTGAGTTTCCTTTTTTTGTGTTTGTTCTCCATAAGTACTTTGGAGCACAATGTTTCCCTTTTTGGTGTTTTTTTTCTTTTGTTGGTTGTGCATGTGTCTCTCCAGCTTGTGTGTTTAGCTATGGCTTGCTCTTCCAACTCTTTTTTGCCTTACATGAATCCATGCCTAATGGAAGGATTTAGGAGACTAATCTTGTGACATAACAAGCATGTCTCCCCTATAAATCACCATAATGATGACCATTTTCTACATGACCAGTTTGTGTTTTCCCTTTAGATCTTTTCATTTCTCCCTTTCTTATTTTCTATGTTTGGTCTCTTTCCTTGTTACTTATCTTTTCCCTTCAGCCTCTCCTAGTTTGGGCTCTTCTCCTTTGTTCTTTTTTATTTCCCTTTACCTTCTTTGCCTTAGCTTTTTGAGCTTTGTTTTTCCCCAAAAGTGCCCTTCAAAAGGTTTCCAAAGGGCCTTTCTTGCCTCACCTTCTTCCCAAGTGTCCCTTTGAACTTTTTTGAAGGGAACATATCTTCCACGTGTCCCTTAGAACTTTTTTTAAGGGCATTTTTCTTCTAAGTGACCCTTTGGAAAAGTTTTGAAGGGCACTTTTTAGCCCAAGTGTCCCTTTGAAAAAGTTTCAAAGGGCACTTTTCTTCCCAAGTGCCCCTTCAAAATTTTCTAAATGTAATTTTGTATTTGGAAATGCCCTTCAATTTTTTTTGAAGGGACCTTGTGCCTTCCCCAAGTGTCCTTTGAAACTTTTATAAATGACACTTTCCCAAGTGTCTTTTGGGAAAAGTTCTTGAAGGAACTAGTTGTTGCCTTTCAGGTAAAATCCTTGACAGAATTCCTTCAAATAAATTTTTCAAAGGAATTAATTCAAGAAAATTGCCTAAAATAATAAACTTGACCCAAAGGATCCCCATGACATGCTATAGGATGTCAAGTTTAATATAGTGCACTACCTATTGGAGTGAAAAGATGATGTGCCACAGGACATCTAATGCAGGATGGCCAACTAGCCATTGGGATTCAAAGACATGACATGCCATAGGAAATCAAATTTAGAGTGTCCAACTAGCTGTTAAGGATCAAGTAAGAAGTAAAGTCACTTGGAAAACATAAATGACTCTGTAGTGCAAATTAGGTTTCCCAACAAGCTTTGCTTATGACTTTTATAAGTAGAATCAATTGAAGAACCTAAAGGAGCAAGTAAGAATTAAAGTTACTTAGAAAAATTGAATGACTCTTTAGTGTAAATTAGGTTTCCCAACAATATTTTCATATGAATTTTATAAGTAGAAGCAATTGAAGAACCCAAAAGGGCAAAGATAGTGCAAATCAGGTTTCCCAACATGTTTGACTTATAGGTTTATAAGTAAAGCCATTCAGAAGGCCCAAATAGGTATATAGTAAAAAATGTGAGAGATTTCAAGAGGAATATAAGGTTAATAGTAATGATTTAAGCCATTTCTTATGGTGAGTCATCTCACCATTGATTTTGCAGTGATCTTGATCATTTTAAGAGGGCAAATCAAAGAGAAGGACAAACTCCAACTGAATAAGAGAACAGTTGGAATCAATTTCACCAGGATGGTGACTACAAACCATTTTAGAGGATTCTATTTTGGTTCCCAAGAGATCTTTCTTTTCTCCCTCTTTTTCTATCAATATGACCCTTGGGATCTTGTTTTATCATCCATAGATAGTATGGTGAAGCCCTACTGGAATGTTTTGCCATTTTATTGCCTTTGAGAAAAGAAGCAAAAGTCTATTTTCTTTCTAAGTTCTAGACAATTTCCTTGGCATGCAAGAGACACATAGTGATATCATGTGATGTTTTATCCTTATTTTCTTTGTCCTTCATGATTTTGAGCAAAGAGTTGATCCAACAGGTCATGTAGAGTACATTCTAGCTTGTGATATTTTACACGTGTAAACCTTTTTTGGACTATATAGTTTATCTTTTCTAGTTATTTACCTTGTGTGATCTCATTCATTTTGTCTATACATTTAAATACTTATGTTGGGATCTTCTAGAGCTTGATTTATAGACTATATTATATTATATTGTGCATAAGTATAGGGCATACATGTGGATACTTATTCTTAGTGTATCACCATTTTAGACTAGGCTTTTCATTTATGCAAACTTCTAACTCTTTTCACTCATAAAAACTAGTTTAGTAGTTTTATTAAACAAGAAGATAATACAAGGATCTAGCCCTTTCAAACTATAGGTTCATTTACACTTATAGACACACCCATAAGCTTGGAAATGTCCCAACTTTTCCCAAATCTGGAGGAGGCCTGAAAAGCCATCTTCTAGGGTGTAAGATTTCTAGACAACATGTCTACTAGAGGATATTGATTTAAGAGAAGTAATATGTACCAAGAATTTATTTGAATGTTGGTTTTGAAAGTGAATATGCAATCAAATTGTGCAACAAGTAGTTTGATTGATTTTGAATTCACATTCTATTATTATTAAAGCTTTCACTAAGTCATTATGTGAAATATCTACAGACTTGTGTATTTTATTTCTTTTAATAGATATTTTGAATTATAAGTTCACATTTTAATTTGAGTCTTGTTCATTGATTTATTTAATTTGTTAAATATCTAAAATTGATGGCTAGTGATATAATTATAACCAACCAAGATTTCCATTTCTCAACACTAAAATATATTATCTTAGTCAAATAATCATCCATTTTCTTCCTTAATCTTTCCCTTTATTTTATATTTTTTATGATAATATATTTGACTTATTATATTATAATTGGCTTATATTATGAAATAAGATAGTAAACCTATGGTTTAAAAAAACTCACAACATTGGACAACTTTAATTCAACTAAGGAGACTAGTTGAACCTTTGGTGGTAATAGTTACTACTCACCTAGCTACTAGATTTATGAAAATTTATCGACCTTTGGATCCCCAACATAATCCTAAAAATTATGTGGCATTAATACCATGTGTTTTAGACTCCCTTTATCCTCTTAAAGTAGTTAATCCAGTAGTTTTATTTGAGTGGGTCATAAATTGAGCCTAATATAAAAGATGAGTTGATATCATAGAAGGGGTCATATTGATCCCTAGATATAGTAGCTTGAGCCAAATTTTTATATTAATATCTTATGATATATAATATTTCATAAATATAATGTGGATTCAAGTTAAGATATTTATTTAAATACTAGTCATCTATGACATCAAGTTGATTTGTAATAATTGTTTCATGAGTATTATCAATCTTAAAATTCATGATAATTTCATCAATAGGGTGTGTAATATGTACTATATAATCGATAAAGAGTGGGAGGAATAATGGAGTTCATGCATTCTTATTTTAGTCTAGTGGAAAAAATAAGTATCTCGGATTAGATATTTCAACAAGATGATTTAAAGACTACTTGAGATTGTTCATTGGTAATTTTAACCTTATTAGTGTTCTTAGATTTGATCCATTGGATTATATGATTGATAAAAATGTAACATATCCAAGTGGAAGAATATTAAAATATTACCTTCATGAATTTCATTAACAAATATTTTCATTTATTATATCCATGGGTGATGTGTATTATTAAGGAATAATAAGAAATCGGGTCTCAAAGTAAAACCTTAAGGCTTTAATATAAAACCCAAAGGGAAACCTAGGGTTTGATACAACTTCATCAATGTATGGATTCACCAATATGTTTTACCATAATTTTGTTTTAGAAAAATTAATAAAATAGAAAATAGTATATGAATTTAGATAGATAGATATGACATTCAAGCATACATCTAATTGTAAAATGTTAAAACTAACTACAATGATTTTACAAGTGACATATACTAAATATAGTAATTATAATAAAAGGATGAGTACTTGAATTTTATAACTAATTTTTGACTATTAATAAATTTTGATAGTGAAAAATAGACTAAATTAGGCTTATCATTTGTTAGTATTGATAACTATGTTTCTTTTTATGTAGGGTCAATTTTTTTAGACGTTGGTCAATATTGAATGTAGCTACTGACTTGTGGTGGTTGGTACTAACTAGTGCATAAAATATGATTTGTGACTATACGATCACCTTTACCTATCTTTAAACTCTTTGTATGTGTGATGTTTAATATTGATATTGCATATAAATATACAAATTAACCTCCTTCACATTGAAACCCTAGGTATGCTTGTGAGGTCTAAAAACTTGTAAAAACTAGGAAAATGAACCTCATTTATGATTGACCATTGCCTACATATATAATACTTCAAGGAGGGAAATCAAGACACATGCATTTTTCTCACATACTATAATTTTGAATGTGTGTTCCTTTTCTACATGAATGTAACTAAATATTTAGTTTTGATACTTGGAAATGCTTTCTTTGACTTGGATTTTTTATTATCCTATAGAATTCATTTGTGACTAATCCAAGGGTTTGATTTATAATGTGGGAATAATATCTTAGATTTAATCAATGTGTAGTAGTGTATAGATGTGTCCTACATAAGTGATAAATCCCTTATAAAATAAGGGCTTGATTTGTTTGTTTGTTTGTGTGTGTGTGTGTGTGTGTGTGTGTGTGTGTGTGTGTGTGTGTGTGTGTGTGACTCTAAGTGGATAATATCTCACACCATTAACATGTTAGGAAGATGGGATGACCCTAAGGAAAGGTTTTATTTTGGAAATTAGTCTTTGCTAGGAGAGGATCAGTAAATTAAATTTGAAGTTAATATCAAATAGTGATATTAACCCAATCCAATAGTAGTGAACTATCCACAGGAAGACTGCATTGAAGATATGCATATGTATATATGAGATAATATGTTGGTTTGGCATATAATATAAAGTTCATGTAGGTATTTGATAGCAAATGAGGAGGGTCAACTCATAATTTCACATATAGGTGTGATATAATATTATATTAGTACCATATTTGTACGTATAATTCATGCATGTTAATTTTATGTCAAGCTTGTCATTTTCAAGTACTTAATACCATATTTTAGTATCTATAGCAGTAGAAGAAATAAGGCATGATAACATTCCTTAGTTTGTGTTGAGATATTTCTTGGATGATTCTTTCATCTCTATTTGATTAAAATGCTTGATTTGTTTTATTATATTATTTAATAATAATATACATATTCTATTGACCCATTAGCTCTAGGAGTACACATTTGAAGGTGGTGGTATTACTAGTTGATTGCTTGTATCCTGATTTTAATATTAACATATTGAATATGACCTTATTATTATATGAATCTTGTTTTGGTCATGGCTATCAAGAAGTCTATAGTTGTACTAATGTACTTTTTAGATTCTATGAAAGAAAGTAATGTTTAAATTAAAACACTTATATAGTGAAAATTCATAGCTAATGATTGAGTACATGTATTTTTAAATATTGTACCATGTTATACTTGATATTCATATGGTCATGGTACTTGACCACTTTTTAATCTTGTGAGGAGAATATTATCCCTACTTTATCCACACTCTATGTGTCAATTTGGATATATGATTGTACTTTTACACTATTCAACTGTGAGTATTTATTCAAAGGCATAGCTTAGTGTATTTTTATTAAGGTGAATGTTTAATTTCCATTAGTTGCATTTGATCAGTTAATCTAGGACCATATTTTTAGTACTTAGACTATTGTATGTTTTGATTTGTAACTATAAAGAACTTTAGATGTATTTTTTAGCAAGGAGTATGTATATTGACTCTATATAGTTTACATTTAAGTTTCATGATATGAATGCATATTGAGTACTCGAAAATGTTAATGAGATATCTTGACCCTTATTTTTCCCTTGAATGTGCACATTCAATTGTATGACTATGATTATGTTGTGTTGGCCATAAGTAATTATAAACATTAATAGTTAATGGAATAAGCACTTCAATTATTTTTATGTTTTGTTATACTTGTAATAACATATCTTAGAGACTAATATGGTAGATATGACTATGTTTTAGTTATGTAGGCTCTCTGAGAACTCATACTTATGAAACTAGATTGAATATTATTGACGTACATTTTGGAATGCCCCAATGTTCTAGGCTCATCTCAAAACTCGCTTCTCTTAAAAGGAGATTTCAAAGGATCTCCCCAAGGTTTATATCTACCTAGTCTTGGCACACTAATATTCACTATGTGGCTCATTGTGACCATTCCATTTTAAGAGGCTTTTCCTAGTTCACCTATTCCAAACTTATAACATGTGTTTTAGTGGGTTTTGAGTACTTGAACAATGTAAAACATGGTGCATTCTTTTTTTTTCCATATAGACTTCATGTCATGTTAGAAATGATAATTTATGCAATAATTCATTAAATTATTTTATTCCAGGAAGCGAAATAGACAAACTTTCATTTAAAACTTACCAAATCACAAATCAACATTTAGGGTTTCATTCAGGTGTTTATGGTTGGTTTTCTCATTCTTTCATTCCATTAGATTAAGATTCAAAATTGAAATAATAGCTAATGGAAAATACATATAACTAATCAATATATATATATATATATAATCCTAGCTTAATAATTGATAAATCAAAATGAAAAGCAAAGGGGAGAGACAAACAAAATAAAATCCTGTAATGATGAAGATAAATTTTGAATCACAATCATATGAACTCCATAGTCTAACTTTTAATCTAACTATCATATGAAAAATCAAATCCAAAACCAATGCAAGCTTCTAATGGGAGCAAACAAGGAAGGAATAGCAACAACCATTCTATACACATGAAAATTAAATAGAAAACACTTCCAAGCTTTTTGTTAATCAATATTCCATCATTTTGATAATCAATCATAGTTTATTGAAATCATTTTCCTAAAATTTGGCCAACATAAAACCAAGAGAGGAGTTGAAGGAGATAAAAGAAAATAAAAATACCATAAATTGAAATGGGAAAGCTTCAAATCTCTTGTGTGGAGATGAAAATCCAACCCTTGGAGAGTAAAAATGCAACCATATATAGTAATTGGTCCTACAAAGGGGAGCAAATTTCCCTCCAAAATTTCTAACTACCACCATGAATGCTCCATCTACCTCTTTTTCCCTCCAAATTCACCACTTTAGTTATTCACAAGCATGCACATGATCAAAAATAGGTTAATAATTGTAATTAAAAGAAATGAATATTAAATTACAGATAAAAATGTGAACAGGGTTTTATATAGGAAAAATTATACAAATTAGAAAGAACCATTGTGTTTGTGATGGAAATAACTTTTTGAAAATGTGAATGGTTTGAATTTTTTACACCTAGATCAAAATTTATGCTAAAATTTTGGAAGGCATGTCAAAAGTGGCCCAAGTAGACATATTCAAGATTTTAAGCAAACAACTAGTCTATTTTAATGTTATTATTCTCTTTTGATCCCCATAGTTCTAATCAAGATTTAAAAGCTAAAATACAACTAAAGGGGACCTATAAAATTCAACCAGGCATATTCATGACTCATTTCTCTAAATATAACATTATTTTAAATTTAAAAAAAGGTGGGAAAAGTGGTTGGAAATGGCCTAGACCTAATCAGGCTCTAAATCCTTGATTAATAGTATGAGCTACTTGACTATGGATTCATCATTCTAATCATGGTTTTTAGTGGTGGTTTGGGGTTAAAAATATTGATTATATGCTTATCAATGAATTGGGTAGGAAAAATATTAAATATAACTCATTATGGTGTTAGGGGTAATACCCTGATTACAAAGGTATTAATGGGGGTTGGGATCCTCAATGACCTAGTCGAGGTCTAGTCCTCAATTAATGAATTAAAGACAAGGGGGTTCAGAGTCCTAAACTAACTGGGACTTCCACCCTAATTATAACTAGAGAAATAGTTAGGGATGGCCTCAACCTAATTGGGGATCCATCCCCAACTAGAACAAAACTCTAATCAAAGCCTTCCCTCTTGACCTAATTAGTAATCTAATCCTAAAATGTACTAAATTTAACCTTAGCTAACTCTAATAGACCTAATCAAATTTTTCACTCTAATTAAAAAAGGGACTTGACTTTAACTAGGACATAAACTTATCAAAATAAAATATTTGATTAGTAAATGAACTTAGTAAACCACACTCTGTACGACCTATTCAGGATTTCAAAGTCTGATTAGGTATAGGGACCTAAAAATTTTAACACTTCAAAAAAATCCCCCATAAAAAGATTTATTACCATTAGGAAAGTAAATTTGAACTTAATAGGCCTAAATGGATATTTTTTTTTTAATTTTTTACTTTAGAAGAATGATTTTACAATTACGATATAGGAGATCGAGAAGTTATTTTAGGAGGAAGGTCAAAAAGGAAACTTACTCAGATGAGCCTAGAGGATGAGATGGAATAGGTTATAGAATTTGAAATGGAATTGAAACCAAAATGAAACCCTAGGGTAAACTAAGAAAATCTAAACTAGTTAGAGAACAATAGGTCAAGAGACCTAACAAGTGGGATAAGTGTCCCAAAAACACATTTTTGCTCAATGAGTAAAACATGAAAATTATCCACATGAGTGTAGTGGATAGGTTGGGGTAGGTCTCATAGGTATAATAGGAATGAAAACAAAATTATCCCCCAAATTAACTACAAGGAGATAAGAGAGTATGTAGGAAATAATGCCACATGAGGATAAGTGCAATAAAACTCTGCCTTGGGGCCAAGTGTTATATATGAAACTTTATCATTCAGACTTGGTCATCAAAATGGGATAGGTATCAAGATCCTACATGGCATGTAAATATAAATGACTTGAAAGAGTAGGATAAGAGAGTTAGTATAGCTAAGATACATAGGGTTCAAATGCAAATTGGGATGTCAAAACTCTACTTTCATGCTAAGTGAAAAATACAAATTTGAATCACATAGACATGGTATTTTTAATGGTGATGGTTTTGAGTCTTGGTTCAACATAAAAAATAAGATAGACCACCAATTAAAAATTTCATACTGAGGCTAACAAACCATGATCACAAGTGGGAGTAGAGTAAAAGGCAAAAATGGAGTTTTTTTATTCTTATAATAATTGAGGGATGTTGTGCAAATAAAAATAAATGGCGACTTTGATGGAAAATACTCCTACATATTTTATAATGATATAAATGTGTCTTTGAAAATAAAATGTCTAGTTGAGACACCCATGGAATGTGAATTGATTCAAGATATGAGAAAACATGATTGATTAAAATACCAAATTAGATATTATCATTAATTTAGTGTGTGTAAATGAGTTCAATTATCGCTTCTTAGAACCTACAAGGACTTGATACTATAGATCCAATCATTAGGTTAGTGAATCCTACCTTGAGAATACTTACCTAGACATTACTTCAATGCCAAATAGGTATCCATATCCTTGATGGATTTGCCTTTGATATCACTCAAGGCCTTGTTCCATTTTCAACCAAGCTACAAAGCATATGGTGGAGTTGATCGAATTACCTATAAGTGATTTTTTAGATACAGAATTTTCTTTTTCTTTTTTTGTCTTGATTTATCTTTTTTATTTATTATTTAGCATCTAAAATTTGGATTGGGGACCACTATAACAAGTGAAAGGTAAGACTATAGATTTTAACCCTGGATCTTCACCATAGTAGGTTTATCCAAGTAAACCCACGAACCATTATTATGTGAATTTTGTGTTTAGTTTTGAGAGTGTATTCATTAACTAGATAGTTTTACTTGATATTAAAATAACTTAAATAAATTTATAATACACATGATAACCAAGCATTTGAAACTGATTCAAAAATAGAATCTAAAGTTTCAAACTACTCAGAGTACTTATGCACCAGAATGTCATCCCAGCTACCTATATGCATGATTTTAGTTCTTTAATTATTTTCAACATAAGGGAACCTATAGGGTAAAATAGGTGGACAAAAACAAAAAGAGACAAACAATGAGTCTAAACCAACAATAACAAGTATAAAAAACAAACTATACTAACCACAAAGAAAAAACAAAAACAAAAAAAAGTAGGAAAGGGAAAGATAAAGTATTTACAGGAACTTGCCATGCTAATTCAATCTTACAAGTAGTATTTGAGGAACTGACCATTCATAGAAAATGGGACATCATCACCAGTTAAACACCTTAGGCAAAATGCATTTTCACCCAAAATTTTAGTTTTGCCATGTTTCCTTATTTTCTTATGATCTTTATCCCATATAAGGATCAAATCAAAGATCTAGAAGGCTTAACTTTTGCTTGCTTTTCAAACCAATGTTTAACAACCTCTTAGTGTTTGTTGAAATGTAGCAAGGTTGCATCATGCTTGTATTCCAATTGTATCATGTTAAGTAGGTAGGATTCTATCTTATTGTTTATTTTAGGTGATCTCTCATGAAATTTAATGTAGGGATTCTTAGATTGATTGAAAATATGGGGTCTTGGTTGTAAACAAGATGATATGGTGACATCCCTAAGGATGACTTAATTGTAGTCCTATCAAACCACAGTGTAAAATTCAAAACATTATGCCAGTCCCTAGGCTTCTTTGCCAAGATTTTCTTAATTACATCCAATAAATTCTTATTAGTTGATTATGATACTCCATTACCCTACACATAATAATTGGAAGAGAATTTTAGGATTACTTAGTTATCGTAGGCCCATTTAATAAATTAGAGAGATGAGAAAGCAGGACCATTTTCACATACCAACATAATATTCATCCCAAACCTAGTGATGATGTGTTCTAGAAAGTTTATTAGAATATTAGTTTTACTATTCTCACATGCTTTGACTTCCATATAATGGGTGTAGTAATCACTTACCATAAGGATGAACTTGTGTCCTATAAAATAATTAACATTGATGGATCTGACAAAGTCTAATCTCCATTTTGTAAATGGTTGAACCCCAGTGATTGATTGTAATGGCATGATAGGGTTACATTCTCTATTCATGGTAATTTATCAGGTATGATAGCTCTAAACATGAACATTAATGTCTTTTCAAACATGTAGCTAGTAATAACCTATCATAAGTATCTAATGAACTGGAGCACTTTATGATCCATGACTAGCTCTATATTTTCCATGGAAATCACTAAGTACTCCATCCGAATCCTACTTGTTTAGGTATCTAAGATATATGCCTTCATGACTTCTTATATATAATGTGCCTAATTTGATCATGAAGTTATTAATTCTTAGTTGTAAGGATATTTTTTGAGTTTAATTTAAATGATTTAGACACTCATTATTGAGTAAATAATAGATTATATCTTGATACCAGTCATCATTATTCATGTCTTGCATTATGTACTATTGGCAAACTATCTACAGGTCTACTTTAGCCATAGTCTTATTGAGTCCTTGACCTCTTATGATTTTCATTGGATATAGTTCTAGGTCAAACTCTTAGATAATAGTCATCCATTTTCCCCTTCACTCATCCAACTCATTTTGCATCAACATAGCATTTTCCCCTTCGCTCATTCTCCACTACAAGCACTTTGTTGTGGAGAATGTAGTACCTGAAATTATTGATGGCTTTGATCAAGGTAAAATCTTGTTTTTATATATTTGAATACCTCAATTTAGCATTGTGGGTGAGAAATCATGAATGAGATGGATCTCTCATCTCTCACTTATTTATTTTGTGTTAGGATAACACTTGAGTGTTTTGAGGTGAATGAGTAAATATAAAAGGGTTGTATTTTGTTAGGACCAATTTTTACTAGTGTATTTAAAATTTATTTCTTGATCTAAGAAATTTTTTCTTGTGATTAAGATATCCATTCAATATTGGCATCCTTCATTAACATATTATTTATTGGTCAGACTATCTTTACAAAGCCTAAAATAAATTTCTTCACAAAGTTGATCTTGTTGAAGAATGTCTTTAGCTCTTTTCTATTTTCAGGTAATGGATTTTTCATAATTTCCTCCACTCTCTCTGAGTCCATAGAGATACATCATTAGAAGATGATGTGGCCCAATAACTTAACCTTTGTCACCCCAAAGATGCACTTCTTTGAGTTTAGGGATATTTCATGGTCTTTACACCTCTACAAGACTATTCTTAAGTCCTTGTTGTGGTCTTCTCTATTCTTGGAAAACATGGTTAGATTGTCCATGTATATGTCTATACATTTATCAATGATATCTTTGAATTTAATATCCATGGAATGTTGAAATGTGGCTTCTACATTGATCAAACTGAATGACATCCTCTTGTATATAAATGTTCCTCACCTTGTTGTAAATGTTGTCTTAATTTGATCCTCATAATTTATCACTACTTTATTGTACCCAAAGTACCAATCTAGGAATGACATCATTTGAGAACCATTTATTCTTTATAATACTTTATCTAGTGAAGGAAATGGGTAATTGTCATTTTCTAAGGCTTTGTTCAAGTTGAAAAAGTTAACACATAGCCTTATCTCTTTGATTTTATTTTTAGCCAAAACCAAATTGGCCACCCATGTGGAGTGTGTTACAAGGAAGATTATCCTTGCTTGGAGTAATTTCTACACTTCTTTGAATATCAATGGTTATATAGCAATAGATTGATTGATCTTTTCCTTTGGTGGAATGGTTTAAATTATAGATTAAGAGGGATGGTATGAAGGAGAGTAGAAGTGTTTAACACATTTAAGTCCTCATAGCTCCACAGAATGACATCTTTGAGGTCTTTTAAGGCTTGAACATAATCTTTTTTTCCTTTGGAGTACATGTTGTGCCTAGAAACATGTTATTTGATTCATTTGCATTGACTAGATTATAATGTTGGTGAAACATACCTTTTATAGGGGTTGATTTATCTTTCTCACCTTGGTAATCCATATCAAATAACCATTATAATGAGACCACACCCTTAGGTATACTATTTGTTTTCAGATTTATCACCCCTTCTTTGTCAGGTTCAAACTTTTCCCTATCATCTTCATCTATAATTTGACTCTCAAAAACATCCATGTCTATGATGAATTTGATGTATTTTGATCATTATTGAATACTTAGAAGTTCATAATATTATAAATAATGGAAGGAGTAGAGACCAACTCCATGGAGAACCTTCTCAACTTGGAGTTAGTTATAGGTTTTAGAGCAATTGTAGTGGTATCCAATGCATCCATTGTATAATTTCATATATGAGGTAAATTTTTAATATTAAATGAATTTAAATCCTCTATTAAATTCTATACATAGATATGATATCTAGATAAATGCTTGTCATTACAAGCATACTAGCCTCTTACCTCTTTAACCACTAGTTCAAAGTTACCAAGTCACTTGAGATTCTTAATTTTCTTCTTCAATATAGATAAGAGACCATGAACTAGTGTCTCATATTTATCCATGTTGTTCATGAAACCAAATTATAGGTGAAATTTATCTAGATATGACTTTATTATAGGGCTAATGAGCTCTACACTAGTACCACACCCGCTCCTAGATTTAAAACTATCAAATTTTAGAATCCACAAATGGTTTTCAGTTATATGCATAGGATTTTGATGATTTTATACTAATAAAAAATTGATTTATTCATTAGTTTTATTAATGCCAAGTGGGCACACATCTTGTTTCTCAGTTGATAGAGACCTTCTAGTTAAGTCTTCAATGGCAAAAGTGAGTATAAGGTTTTTTAATATATCTATTCTCTCATCATGGAAGCCCAAAAAATCCCTAATTTCACTTGGATATATCTTATTAATATTTATGATTTTTTAGTCATCCAAACTTATTATTGACAATAAGTATTGGCATCCTTATTTTCCACTTAGACTAACTAGTTTTGCATCCTTATGTACTGTGGTAACACTATGAAACAAAATTATTTAAGGTGCATAGAGTAAATCATCCTCATCAATCTAATTAATCTCTTTAATTTTTAAACTTTATTGTATGGATAACATTTTTATATATAATTTATTGTAATCTTATTCCTATTTCTCAAGGGCATACACCCCAAGCTCTAATTCTTTAAACAAGATTTCATTTGTTTATTTATATTATGTTATTATTGAGTCATCTTATGCTCATGTTCAATTGTGATTTGATGAGGCATGCTTCTCCATGGGAACCACATATGAGATAAATCCATTAACATATAACCATTTAGTGTTTTGGACTAATCCCTATTCAGAACCATGTCATAAGCATTGAGTATATCCACTACCTAAATTTCAATAAATTGTTGCAACCTCAAATTAGAGGCCAAGCATATGGATGTGATTTAGCTCACTGACTACCTTAACCTATAAATTTTTAAATTGAAAAACCTTTTTTGTTTGAATTTATATGTGTCAAACGCAATTTCTAAAAAATCACATAAGGCATCATATTACTATAAACACTTAAATACACTAAATAATTATGAAAGTTTTTAGCAAAAATATAGATTTTTAGGAGGAAAAGAGTTTCATGTTTTTCATTTTAAATTGAAAATTGATCATTAGATATTTTATAATTCTCCTTCCCTTTAGGGGTGGATAATTCTTTTATAAAAATGTCCTTTTGGTTTGATATTAAAAAAAAAGTCAAACATTATGATATTGGCCTTATTTTTATCTAGGTCATACGATATTGTATCCATGTTTACTTGGCTCTACTAGTTTTTTGCTTTGTGGAGGTATATTATTATTCTTGGTTTGGTAAGAATTTATAGGTCCTATAGGTGGAAACAAGTTGTTGATCAAGTTATTAACAGGCAAAACTTGAGTGTTGTTCAGAGGAGTAGATGTAGTTAATAAAGTTTGAAATTTACTCCTCAACTAGTAGTTATTTCCCATTTGGAATTTTTTGAAATCATGCACCTCTTTTAGGTTGCCTAAAATATCATTATAAATTTCAAATGGAAACTCGTAAGTCTCCAAGACTAGTTTTGTATTAGGGTTTCTCTCTACATCGATTAGAGTTATTATCAGGTACATAAACTAATTATAGGTTGTTCATTTCATTATAGAATATGTTTGAGGCATAGATGAATTTTGCATAATCAATCTCAATGTATTCAGCCATATTGTGTATTCAAAACTAGGTGGTCAGTGTTAAATTAGCCAAGTTTAGTACATTATAAGCATCCTTATTGTTATTCTTGTTTTTATTATCTAGTGGGCTAGGTACACCTCCATTATTTGACCTCATGTTCTATTATTTATTGGTTCTATGGAAGTTGAAATTTATGGTTAGTAGTGGGTTGTTTTCATTTCAATTAGTGTTTTGTGGCACTTATCTACACAAATTTACCATATAATTTGTCAACTTCTAAACCATTTGCTATAGCTTGGCTACTTCCAAATTTAAACTTGCATTTTCTAGATTTCCCACTTGTGGTTGTGGGTTAGCCACAGATGTATTATCATTCAAAAATTTATGGATAACAAGGTGTTATTGATTATGAGAATTGTTATCAAGATTTTGGATATTTATAAATGATAGGATAGCCTATGGATTACTAGTGTAAGAAACATAACTTTTAGTGTTATGCATGGTAGAAATATTGTTGTATGCAATGGGAATAAAATGTTAATTATTTTCTTGAGGAAAAACATGATTTGGAGGTATATAAGAAAAGCTTCTAGGCATGTAATTCATGGGCATTGGATTGTAGACAAGATTTGGGATTGTATATAGAGCACCTATGATTGGATTCATCAAAGGTGAATTATGTTTTAGGGCATAGTTGATCATTAGGATCTGATTATAAGCACTAGGTTGGACTAATAAAGGTAAGAAACCAATTTTTAAACCTTTTGGAACCATTTATAATCCAATGTTTAAATCCTTATTATATTCTAAGGACAAGGATAAGAGGGTTGTTAGGGTTCTTCTAAAGAACATAGAGGTCATTGAATTTAAAACCCTAATTCACATTTGTATGCCAACCACTTTTGTTTAAGTATATAGGTTTTTCAACATTTGGAAAACATTATGGAAGCATTAATTGAAGACACTCATTGGTTCATTTTTCTCCCTACATGTAGCATAAAAGTGATGATATATGACAATTGTATCAATGGGTAGCCTAAAATTATTCATGAAAATAGTTTCTAAATAATTCTAGGAAGTGATAGATCCATTGGGCAACCTGAGATACTAGACATATGTAATATTTCTCAAGGTGTAAGGGAAAAGGTGGAAAGCCACATCTTCATTTTAAACTTTTATTTAGGTCAAAATATCTTTAAATTCTTGAATATGCTCCTCAATGATTTGAATCCCATTGGATGTATATTTTGGGTAGAATTTATCTAGATTCTTGGGTAAATCATGGGAAGACCCTAGAAAATTCACATGGCATCTGCCTATACCAATCCAAACAATATTATTGGATAAATGGATTTATAGCTATATGCAAGCTACTAGCTAAGTGAATTTGTCACTTTTTTAATTTATTTTTATTTACCCTCAATTTTTATGTTTAGTGAGTTATAAAAACTCAAAATAATCCCCTAAAAACTTTGATATCATGTGTATCTATTTTATTTCCAATTTATCTTTCAGACTATCTAAGCATGGCAAATGCTCCTAAGTTTTCAAGTTTAAATTTTTTTACTAAATTTTCACTTTTAAGGTTCATGACCCTCCTTCTAGCACCATTGATATTAACATGAATTTTAGCATGTGCCAATGTTTTAGGAGTATCTAAAAACTTACCTATCTTAAAAGGATATTTCAAATAATCTTCTCAAGGTTTATATACACCTGGTCTAGGCACACTAATTTTCACTCATTGTGACCATTCTATTTCAACGGGCCTTTGTTGGTTTGCCCATTCCAAAATAATAAAAAGCATTTCAATGGGTTTTGGGTACTTGAAAAATGTAAAATGTGATGTATTTTTTATTTTTTATAAATGGATTTTGTGTCATGTTGTCAATGATAAGGTATGCATTCATTCATTCATTCATTAAACTGTTTGATTGCAGGAAGAAAAACCAATAAACTTGCATTTAAAACTTTCCCAATCATAAATCAACATTTAGGCTTTCATTTAGTGTGTTTATAATGGATTTTAACATTCATTTATTCCATCAGATTAAGATTAAAAAATGCAATAACATATAATGGAAAATACCTCTAACTAATCAAGATATACATGAGCAAAAGATTGCATTCAAAACCTAACTTAACAACTGATTAATAAAAATAAAAAGCAAAGGGAAGAGAGACAAAATAAAAGCCTGAAATGATGAATATAAATTCAAAATAATTATCATAAAAAATGCATAAACTAGTTTTCAATCTAACCAACATATGCATAACTAAATACAGATCTAATTCAAGATTTTGTGGGGAGTAAATAAGGAAGGATCATCAACAACCACTGTGTACAAGCATAAATTGAAGAGCAAAAATTTCCAAGTTTTTAATTAATTAATAATCTATCATTTTGATAATCAAACATAGATCATTAAAATCATTCTCTCAAAATAATCCAACATAATGGTAGGAGAGGAATTGAGGGAGAGAAAATAAAATAAAAATGCAAGAAATTGAAATGGACAAGTTTTAAATCTCTTGTGTGGAGAAGAAAATTCAACTCTTAGAGAGTAAAAATACAATCATATATATAAATTGGTATTCCAGAGGGGATAAATTTTCCCTTTAAAATGATCAACCACCAACATGGTTGCTCCAGTTACCTCTTTTTCCCTCCAAATTTGCCACTTTCACTATTCACAAGCCTGCATAGACCAAAAAATAAGTTAAGAATTGTAATTAAAATAAATGAAGCATAAATTTCAAACAAAATGTGAACATGTTTTTCCAAATTTTTTTTTGCATAGATTAGAAGTCACCATTGCATCCATACTAGAAGCAACTTTTTGGCAATGTGAACGGTTTGAATTTTTAACACCTGGATCAAAAATTATGCTAAAAAAATGGAAGGCATGTCAAAAAAGGCCCAAGTAGACCTATTCATGATTTTAGGTAGGTTATTGGTCTATTTTAATGTTAATGTTCACTTTTGAGCCCCATAGTTCTAATCAAGCTTTGAAACCATGAATAGAACTGAGGGGGACCTTTGCAATTCAACTAGACCTATTCAATAGTCACATATTTGATTCTAATAGTATTTTAAATTTGAAAAAATGTAGGAAAAGTGGTTGGAGGGGGCCTAGACCTAATCGGGATCTAGACTCTCTATTAACATTATGAATTACTTGTGTTAGAATTACCTTTTATTTAGGATAATTTTGTTTATCCTAAGTTTCTTTTAGTTTGTGAGGAATTTGTATTTATGAGAATTATAAATTCCCATAAATATGGATTCCATGAGGTGGTACTCACCTCTTTGATCAACCTATGATTTATGAGGAGTTACTTGCATGTAACCTCCCTTCCTACACTTGGCACACACCTCCCTATTTTGTAAGGGATTAAATGGCCACAAGTAGTACACATATTTAGGAGACTTGTATGGTCATTAATGGAGTATTTTGTAACTCCCATTATTCCACTAGATCTATAAAAGAGCTGCTTCTCTCTTATTTTTCTTCATCTAAAAAACTTATGCTCTCTTTAATTCTTCTATTTTGTGCTCTTATCTCCTTGTACATGTGAAGAAGTTTTTGGCAAGTCTCTTAATATATCACATGGGGTTTTTCACCGATTCATTTAGTTTTCCCACTTCAAATATCTATCTCAATCTTGGCTTGTATTGGAGAGGTAATTTATTCTTATTATTTATTTTAATTTTTGCACTTCTTTGTCAAATTGATGAATATTTTTTAGATAAATATTTCATGGTATCAAAGCCAAGTTTATTTTTTATTGATATTTTTTAAGTGTGGAGGTTGTAAAAAAGATTTTAGAATTTTTTTACAAGGGCTCCACCCTTGCATTTTTATGTAAATCCATTTTCATTTTCATTTTTTAAAAATTATGGCTCCTGACTCCTTTTTATAGGTTTTTTTAGCTACTTAAATAGACTCTAAAACTACCTATACTAAAATTTAAGTGAAATAATAAGGAAAAAATGATGAGACCTTAAGATTGATTGGCATGGCCATGACCCCTGAATTACATAGCCATATTGATGGTTGTTCTCTTATCTCTATTATTTGGTCTAAACTTAAATTTATTTGTGATGTTGTAAATGAATCGCATAAAATTCAAATTTAAGATCAATTGTCTAATTTAAAATATAATAATTTTAAATCTATAGATGATTTCTTGATTGAAGTTTATTCTTTACATTCTCAACTTATTGTTTTAGGCATTAAAATTTCTGATTTGAATGATTCATTATTATGAATAAATGTTTGCCTTGACCTTTTCAATAATTTATCATTAATATTCATTCTCAACTATTTTTTTCTACTCAATCTACTATGTTGAATTTTAAATTATTTTGTACTTTGTTGTATCAAGAAGAACAAAAGTTAATTCAATTCGGTAGTATTAAGACTAATGAACATGTTTTTGTTTCTAAAAACCTACATAAGAATGACAAAAAACATGCTAAGTCTAATAATACACATGATAAGAAAGATAAAAAAATTTAACTCTAAACTTAAGAAAACATTAGAGTGTAATTATTGTGACTAAAAAACTCATGATGAAGATCACTACTTCAAAAAGAAATGTGATATCAAAAATGGAAAGCTTAAAGTCAAAGACAATGCTAACACTAGTAACAATAAGACTCAAACAAAACAAAAGTCTAATACTAGAGTTGATTTTACTTGTACTTTGAATGCTTCTCCTATTGAATGGATTGTTGTTTCCGATGCTCAACATATGACATCTAATTCTCAATTATTTACTTTTTTAGAACCAAATCTTTCTAACAATCATTTAAGTCTTGTAAATCATGTTTTTTTCAATGTTGAAGCCATATAAAATATTAAAATATTTAATGGTGATTTTCATGATGTCTCACTTATTTTTTATTTGAAATTGAATTTACTTTCTATACATTAATGATGTAAATAGGACTATAAGATAGATGTAACAAGCCGCTACACCAAAACTTTGAGGCATTAGTGAAATCTTCCCATCAGGATCATAACATCCCACCATGCTTCTAAAGCCTAGACTCTGGGCTAGATTTTCACTCATACCACCAGGATCCCTTGTGTGTATGAGCCCCAAACAAACACTGCCATGCTGGCGTAGCCATCCGCTCTGTGACTTGAACTCGAGTGGAGGCTTTGATACCACATGTAACAAATTGCTACACCAAAACCTCGAGGCATTAGTGAAATTTGCCCATCAAGATCATAACAATAGAATTTATTAATGATACTTGTTATGTTAAATCTAATAAACAATATTTTCAAGTAGTTTTTACTACTTTTCTAAATAATGATAATTTGTTCATATTTACTGGATTCTCTTTTCCCTCATCTTCTTATGCTTTTCTTGTTTTTAATGATTTTAACTTGTGGCATGAAAAATTAAGGCATATCAACTACCAAAGTATTTCTCTCATGAACAAACTCAATATGGTGCAAGGTTTGCCTAACACTTCTCCCACTACTTCTACTTGTAATGGTTGTATGGTTGGTAAAATTCATAGATAATCTTTTCTTAAAAAATCACTCACTATTGAAAAACTTCATTTAGTTCATAGTGATATTTTAGGCCCTATACAAACTTATTCTATTGATGGTGATAAGTATGCCTTAACATTTATTGATGATTGCACTAGGTGAGTTTGGATTTATTTCTTAAAAACTAAAGATCAAGTTTTAAATATTTTTATTGACTTTCATACATATATTGAAAAATAATCTCATTGTTCTTTACACATATTATGCATTAATAATGGTACATAATATGTTAACAATGATTTTATTACATATTGTAAGTAACATGAAATTAAGTATGAAAAAACTATTTCCTACACACCTAAGTAAAATAATGTGGTTGAATGTAAACATATGATTATCACTAAATTGGTTAGGTGTATATTGCATGCTCAAAATATGCATTATAAATTTTGGGTTGAAGCCATGCATTATGTTGTTTATCTCATTAATAGACTCCCACTAAATTTATTTTAGATATTACACCTGAAAAATCTTGGATTGGTAGAAAACTTAATTTATAACATTTACATGTTTTTGGTTGTGATGCATTTGTTCATATTCTAATTGAAAAATATCAGAAGTTAGATTATAAAGTAGATTTTTTTTAATTTTCTGGTTATGATGAATCATCTAAAACCTATCAGGTTTATGATCTTCAAACTAACAAAATCAAGATTAAAACAGATGTTAATATTGTTAAAAAGGTGTGCTTGATTGTGCTTCCAATTCATATTCTCTTGATATTGTTTCTGCTTCTTTTCTTTTTGAATCTAGTAATAATCATAATGGTGTGTTGCATAATGATGTTCCTTCTTCTAGTCTTGCTCCACCTAAATCTATGCCTAAATGGGCCAAGACTACTATAGAATATTTAGGAATTAATGTTGATCTTAATGATACTTATAGAACAAGACAATAATTTTGAAATTATGCTTTGTTGTCTAAACTTATGAAAAATAATGATCCTCAAACTTTAAAACAAGCTCAAGGTCACCCTCACTGGGAAAAAGCTATGCATGATGATTAAAATTCTTTGATTTCTAATAAAAATTGGGACTTAGTTCATTTACTTAAAGGGCATAATTTGGTAAGTTGTAAATGGTTGTTTAGAACTACGTTCAATTATAATAATCAAATTAAAAAATATAAATCTAGACTTGTTGCTAGAGATTTTTTTTCAAATTGAATAAATTTATTATAATGAAACCTTTGATCTTGTTGCTAAAATTCCCACTATCAAATTTGTTTTAGCTTTAGCTGCTCATATGCATTGACATATTTATCAAAAGTATGTTAAAGGTGCTTTCTTATTGTATGAAAAAATTTACATGTCTCAACCTCTTGGTTTTATAAAGAAAGGTCATGAACATATTGTATGCAAGTTAAAAATATATATTTATGATTTGAAACAAACTCCTAGAGAATGGTACTCTAAAATTTATCAATTTTTTATAGCTCAAGGCTTTACTCGTAGTTCTAATGATCCTATTCTCTTTGTCAAAAATACTTCAAATGGCATAGTTATCATTGTTTTGTATGTTTATGACTTAATCATAACTGGTAGTAATAGTTCAATGGTTTTTTTCACTAAAAATGCTTAGAACAATACCTTTGAAATGACATATTTGGGTCTCTTACATTATTTATTAGGCATTCAAATATGGAAAGAAAAGGATAACATCTCTATTTATAAATCTAAATATACATATGATTTATTATCTAGATTTAACATGTTATATTGAAAACCTATTGCTACTCCTTGTGAACTTGGTTTCAAACTTCTTAATGACATGAAAATAAAAATGTTATTCTAACTTTTTATAGACAATTAGTTGGAAGATTAAATTATCTTACTCATACTCATCCTAATATTGCCGTTTTTATTGGATTAGTTTCTTGTTTCATGTCTAAACCTCAAGCTACTCATTTTAAAGATTCTAATATAATTCTTAGTTATATTATAGGTAATCTAACCTGTGGCATCAAGTATACCTCAAACAAAAAGATTCTTTGATAGGTTATTCAGATTTTGATCAAGTTGGTGATCCAAATGATCATAGATCCACTAGTGGTTATTGTTTCTCATTGGGTTCCAACACCATTTCATTTAATATTAAAAAACAATAAATTATATCTCTTTCTTCCATAGAGGATGAATGCAAATCTCGTAATCATGTTACAAAGGAAGCTATTCGCCTCGAAGAATTTTTGTATATTTGGTCCACCCTCAACATTTGATTACTCCATTTTTTGGTGAAAATTAAAATGGCATTGCCTTATCGAAAAATCTAAGTTTTCATGCAAGGTCCAAACACATTGACATTCAACATCAATTTTAGTACGAAATTCTTGAAAACAATCAAATTTTTCTCTCTTTCTATCTTACTGAAGAACAAATGACTGATATTTTTAATAAGTCTCTATGTAAAGACAAGTTTGTCTTCTTTTGTAATAAGTTAGGATTGAAGGAAGTTCTCATCAAGAGGAAGAGTTAGTAATTTTTCCTCGCTTCTTGTCTTTTTGTAAACCCCTAAATAAATTTTAAGGGGGAGTTTTAGAAT
The DNA here is from genome assembly GCA_037957365.1 of Torreya grandis. Lineage (NCBI taxonomy): Eukaryota > Viridiplantae > Streptophyta > Pinopsida > Cupressales > Taxaceae > Torreya > Torreya grandis. The sequence continues at coordinate 2,136,435 of JARHVA010001107.1, forward strand.
TACCCTTTATTTAGGATAATTTTGTTTCTCCTAAGTTACTTTTAGTTTGTGAGGAATTTGTATTTATTGAATTTATAAATTTTCATTAATCTAGATTCCATGAGGTGGCACTCACCTCTTTGATCAACTTAGGATTTAGGAGGAGTTACTTGCATGTAACCTCCCTATTTTATAAGGGATTAGGCTACAATTGACAAACATATTTAGGAGACTTGTAAGTTCATTAATGAGGTCTTTTGTAACTCTCATTATTGCTCTAACTCTATAAAAGAGCTTATCCTCTCTTCTTTTTCTTCATCCAGGAAACTTATGCTCTCTCTAATTATTTTAATTTATGTTTTTATCTCCTTGTACATGTGAAGAAGTTTTTAAAAAGTCTCTTAATATATCATGTGGGTTTTTTTATTGATTTGTTTGGCTTTCCACTTCAAAAATCTTTATCTCAATCTTGGCTTGTATTAGAGAGGTAATTTATTCTTATTATTTATTTTAATTTTTACACTTCTTTGTCAAATTGATGAACATTTCTTGGATAAAATCCTTCAACTTGACTATGGCTTCACCATTATAATTATGATTTTTAATAGTGATTTGGGGGCTCAAAAGCCTGATTGTATGCCTATCAAGGAATTGGGTGGGTAAAATCCTGAGTAGAACTCAATAGGGGTTTAGGGGGTAATACCCTAATTACAAAGGCATTAGGGGGGATAGGATCCCTAATGACCTAATTGGGGCCCAACCACTGATTAATGAAATAAATCTAAGGGGTTGGATAGTCTTAACCTAATCAGGACTTCCACCTCAATTATAATTAGAGAAATAATTAGGGATGGCCTTGATCTAGTTGGGGATCCATCCTCCACTAGAACTAAAATCTAATCAAATCTTGCCCTCCCAACCTTAATGATATTCTAATCCCAAAATGTACTAAACTTTCCCCCAACCAACTTTGCTAGACCTAATTAAAGTTTTCACTCTGATTAACAAAGGGACTTGACTTCGACCAAGATGTATACCTATTCGGAAGAAATTTTTTGATTATCAATGGAACTTAGAAAATAACACTCCCTAAAGACCTATTCGAGCTTTCAAAATTTGATTAGGTCTGAGGACCTAAAACAATTAAAACTTATAAAAATCCCCAAAAAAAATCTTGATTACCATTGGGTAAGGAAATTTGAACTTGATAGACCTAAATGGATAATTTTTCAAGTTTTTTGCTTAAGAAGCATGATTTTACAAGTACAATACAAGGGATCAAAAAGTCATTTCAAGAGGAAGGTCAAAATAGTAAATGTATTCAAAAGGTCCCAAAGTACAAGATGGAGTAGGTTATGGAAGATAAAATGACATGGAAACCAAAATGACATTTCAAAGTAAACTAAAAAACCTAAGTCATAGAACAAAAGGTCTAAACACCCGACAAGTAGGATAAGTGTCCTAAAAACATGTTTTCAATCAAAGAGTAAAATATGAAACTTATCCACTTGAATGATATGGATAGGATGGGGTAGGTTTAATAGGTATAATAGGTATGTAAATCAAAATTAACCCTTAAATAACTTATAGGGAGCTAAGAGAGCAAGTAGGAAAGAATACCATGTGAGGATAAGTGCATAAAAAATATACCTTGGGGTCAAGTGTTATATATGAAAATTTATAATTTAGACTTGGTCATCATAATGGGACAAGCATCAAGAGAATATAGGGCATGAAAATTTAAGTGGCCTCTAAGAGCAGGATAAGAGAGCTAAGAGAGCTAATAGAGATAGGTTTCAAATACAAATTGGGAGGTCAAAACTCCACTTTTATGCCAATTGTAAAATACAAAGTTAACTCACACGGACATGTTATTTCTAATGGTGATAGTTCCAAGTACTATTTTATCATTTAAACTAAGATATACCACCAAATAAACTTATGATATTAATATCAATGAATCATGAGCACAAGATGGAGCATAAAAAAAGGCAAAAAGGGAGGTTTCTTAATTCTTGAAATAATTAGGGCATGCTATTCAAGCAACAAAAAATATATTACTTATTTTATTTGATATCAATGTTACTTTTTAATTATAACTTATTCTTTTGATCTTGATAATATAAAGTGTTATGTTGTGACTTATGTGGTTTTTTAAATATTAGACTATGTACAAGGTAGAATGAACGCTCTAATTTATAAATATGATTATACCATGAAGGTAAATCAAAATAATTTGGATCATGTCTTAATTTTTAATAATAACATGGTATGGCATGAATTAATAATTTTATTGATATGTGGAAGCTCTCTTTGAGTTCACTATGACCACTATGTTGATACATGCAATGTTTTATGAAGAAGTTTATCTATAATTTATTATTTACTAAATACTTATAAGCACTTTGATATGCTCATTTATATTACTAACTAAGTCATGTTAATGATGTAAGGGTTATGGAAAATCATTCTTCATCATCATTATGTTGATATGTTGCATAAAATTTTATGGCATTATTTTTATGGAAAAGACTTATTGCCTAACTTTGTACCTTAATCAGTCCTACATATAATTTAGCTATATTAACTTATTAATGACTCAATCCAATCATGATAAGAATGGTTATAAAATTTCATTAAAGTGTGTATTGTGATTTTATGGTTATAAGACTCATTTTCATGTTGTTAAATTTATACATTTATAGATGGTGGATATCTTATTATCCTTCTCTTTGGTATGATACTTTTGAGTACTATAATTCTTTATATTAGCAAGATTATGAATGGAATGAATATAAAATATAATTCAAGGTTATTTATATCACATTGAAATCCATCCTTAATGTATGGTTGTAAATTACATTGCTCTACCTCTTAGTTAACTTATTGTGTTATTGACTTCTTGAGCATTAATACTTGGAAGGAGTTAAGATCTGAGCATCCATAAAACATTGAGTATTTGGTATTCAAAAATAAATTTTATATTCTATGAGAATAATTTTTTTTAAGTGAGACTTAATTTTTAATGCCAAGAAAGACTAATTTTTTATTTGAGATGAATCAGAATAAGTGTATTGGCAACATTTGATTATCTTAATTATGTAAATGTAAACACTCATATTTAGTATTAGACACTTGAAAATGTCATTTTTGGAAAATCCTTAGCATACATGACTTTCATAAACAATTTACTCTTACTCACACTCTCTCCTAGCCATTCACTTACTTGTGGACCTGATATTCTTAATTTTCTACCATACACATATAATATTTCCGTAGTCTCTACCTAAATAGATAATTATCTTAAGAAGACTATCATTGTTCTCCAAAACACTATTTATTTTTATATGGATGGATTTATCCATAGTCAAATGAATTCAGTAATCAAAATAATTTGACTTATCTTGAACCATCTATGTGCTCTCCAACAACAATTTTCACATATTCAAAGTCATTTTTGGGTTGACCAAATTTTTTTCCATATGATTTTAGAGGGTAATTTCCAAAAGAGACATCTATATAAATATATCATGTTATGTTGTGGAGACTATTTATAAATTACAATATATTTCAAATATTGTAAATTTAAAATGTACTATACACTCTTTATGTATTCTTGTCGAGGTTCAGGGCTGGGCCTCAAGTAGGGGTTCAGGGGCAGTAGCCTCCAAAAAACTTTCTAAACCTCCTTTAATGGGGAAAAATTTTGGGTTGAGTTTGCCCATGGTTTTGGTACCCATTATTTTTTAAAACCTCTATGTTGATGTATTATGCATAGATGGATATTTAGTAGGTAAATACATCATGAGAACAAGTGTTTGAAAAGGAAGAATAAAGTGTGAATTCAAGAGGGTTTGTTGAGCACAACTCCAAATAATATTTGTGCATTGTAATTGTGAGAAGACAAATCAGAGAGTGAATTGTACTCTTGTGGCTTGTAATAAAATCTGAGTAAATATTTTTTGTTGGATGTATCCCACATTGGGTGAACCATGCTAAATCTAGTCTTCTTATTATGCATTTTTATTTTTTGTTCTTTATGCATCTCTATTTATATATATTAGTATTACATTTCTATGAAATTTTTCTATGTAAATTTATGATTTATTCCTAATAACTAGTATCATAGCTTCAGGTTGTATTTATTGAAGTGTTGAATCACAAGAAGGGTTATTAGTTCAAGTGGTAGTTATGGATGATGATCATAGATTAAATATTGAAAATTTTAATGGATAGAAATTTGGTCTATGGATTATGAAAATGAAGGATTACCTCTATCAAAAGGACCTCCATGCTCTGTTGGGAGTAAAAGTAAAGCAATCAATGACTATGATAGATGAGGCTTGGGAACTTCTTGATAGGAAAGCACTTGGAGCCATAGGTTATGCCTTGCATCTTCAGTCACATTTAATATATCATAGGAGAAGATTATGGAAGGTCTCATGAATGCATTAGGGAATTTATATGAGAAACCCTCTTCTTCTAATAGAATATTTTTAATAAAAAATTAGTTAATATGAAGATGTCTAAAAATGGTTAAGTTGTTGATCATCTAAATGAATTTAATATGATTTTGAGTAAGTTTAACTTTGTAAAAAATGATTTTGATGATGAATTTAGGGATTTAATTATTTTTTGTTCCTTACCAAAGAGTTGGAATATCTTGGTAATGGTTGTGAGCAACTTCGTCTCTAATAATTCCAAGTTGAAGTTTGAGGATGTCATAGGAGTAATCCTTAGTGAGGAAATGTGATGAAAAAGCTTTTGGGAGACTTCTAATTCAGGTGATGATTTAGAAGTGGAGAGTAGATGGATACAAATGTTTAGAGGAAAAGGAAAGCATGAAAAGTCAAATGGTCCTAGAAGGTCAAAATCAAGTAGCAGGATGGTATGTTAGCACTATGAAAACACTGGGCATGTGAAGGATTGTTGTTATCTTTAGAACAAGAATAAAAATTAGGAAGACACCAAGGAGGTGAATGTGGCAACATCTAATGTTTTTTAGGATGCATTAATTCTTGGGTTTTAAATTTAGGGACTTATTTTCATGCTATACCATATAGGCATTATTTTATTGATTATGTTCAAGGGGATTTGGGGCATGTTTATCTTGGTGATGATGAGCCTTAAAGCATAATAAGAAAAGGAAGTGTTCAGATTAAGATGAAAAATGGGAACACTTTTCTACTGAAGGAAGTCAGGTATGTGCCAAAATTGAGATATAATTTGGTATTTGTAGGATAGCTAGGCAGTGAAGGTTATATAGTGACATTTACTATAGATTATTGGAAGGTGAATAAAGATGATCTTATGGTAACAAGAGGTATGAATGTTGGTACCCTATATTTATCAAGTAGTGGTTATTATGTAATTTAGTTGTTGTAGATGTAGATATAGCTTTGTGTCATAATAGGCTCAATCACATAAGCCAAAAGGGCATGAAAATTTTAAAGGATCGATTTCTTGAATTGAAAGGGTCTAATTTAGATTTATGTGAAGATTGTGTGTTTGGAAATAAAAAAAGGTAAAGTTTCTCAAGGTTGGACCTACAAGGAAGGATAATAAGTTAGAGCTGGTTCATTCAGGTGTATGGGGATCAGCTTAGGTATCTTCTATTAGTGGGTGATATTATTATGTCACTTTTATTGATGGTGCAACTAGGAAAGTTTGGGGGTATGAAATTACGATAAAATATGATATGTTTGATACATTTAAAAGATGGAAATCTTTGGTTGATAATGAAATAGGTCTCAAGTTAAAATGTCTCTAGTCAAATAATGGTGGGGAATATTGCAATAATGAATTTTTTGATAATTATTCAAAGAATGGAATTTGTAGATAGAGGTTGGTTCCAAGAAATCCATAGTAGAATGGAGTGTGAAAAAGGATTAATAGGACTATCATGGATCATGATAGGAGTATGAGGTTGCATGTAGGATTGCCTCTTCATTTTTGGGTAGAAGTAGTAAACACGATTGTATATCTGATAAATAGAGGACCTTTATCTTCTTTGGATGAAGGGATACCTGAGGAATCTTGGTTTGGCAAGAAGGTTAATTATTCATTTCTTAAAATATTTGGCTATGAAGCCTTCATTCATATTGATAAGGATACTAGGACCAAGTTAGAGGCTAAGTTTAAAAAATGCAAATTTATTGATTATGGTGAAGATGACTTTAGTTTCCATATTTGGAGTCTTAAGGGCAAGAAAATATTTTGGTTTAGGGATGTTATTTTTAATGAAAAGGTCATGTATAAATAATAGTTGTAGGATCATAAAGAGGATTATAGAAAATAGTACACAGTGTTGGAGGACATTGTAGATGATAAAGTGTCCAAGCAACTAGTTCAGGTACCTACTCCATAAGAACCCCAAACTCCTATGGTGATAATATCTTCTAGGGTAAGAAGGGAACTTGAAATTTTTTATCCATCTCTTAATTATTTATTAGTCACTAATAATGGAGAGATAGAGTGATTTGAATAATAAATCTAGGTAGATGTCAGGAAGAAGTGGGAATAAGCAATGGATGAGGAGCATCAGTCTCTCATGGAAAATTAGAGTTGGGATTTAGTAAATCCACTTGAAGGTAAGAGAGTATTGCAGAATAAGTGGGTGTATATAATTAAAGAATATTATGGAGGAAAGAAAAGGTATAAGGCCTGGTTGGTGGTAAAGGAGTTTACACAGAAGAAGAGAAATGATTTTGATGAGATTTTTTCCCCACTGGTAAAAATGACTTATATTAGGATTGTTCTCGGGATAATGGCAGTGAAAGACTCGTACTTAGAAAAATTAGATGTGAAGACTATGTTTCTTCACGGTGATTTAGAGGAGGACTTATATATGGAGTAGCCACAGGGATATGAGTTCAAAGGGAAGAAGAACATGGTGTGCAAACTAAAGAAGAGATTGTATGGCCTAAAATAAGCTCCATAATAGTGGTACAAAAAATTTGACAATTTTATGATGGAGAAAGGATACTCCAAGTTTCATTCAAACCATTGCATATATATGAAGTCTAGACAACTAAATCTATCCACCAATAACCTCCAATCAGGCTTTTGACCAATTTCAACCTAAAATGCACAATTTGGCCTAAAAACACTAAAATGCATTAAATGATGTGAAACTGACATATTCAAGTGCCAATTTTGGCTAGAGTATCATTAAATGGGGAAATGCAATATCTGGGATAGTTAACTTTGATCAGATCATTTTGAGTTAAAATGCTAATTTTACACCTGGGTGCTCTGAATTGCTCTTTTCTATCAAATCTCTTACATAAGACACATGCCTTTGTTATTTATTATTGGTAACATCTTAAATAGGAATATGGTTCCAATGCATCTAATATTGACTTCTAATTCCAATCTAGTCAAATTTAGGACCGATAAAAAGGTATTCTGATCAATCTAAGTAATTTCTGCACAAAATGCTTAAGAGCTAATTAAACCAAATTAGAGCCTAATCAAGAATTCTATGAAATTTTTTGAATACTTACATTTTGAAATGAATATTAAATATTTGCTTCATCAGGTGACCTCATTTCTTGAGAAGACATCCTTAGGCCATAAATGCCACAAATATCAAGATTCATACCTCTCATGCCTCATCAAAGCCCTCCAGGCCTCTTAATTTCTCCTCTATCCCAAATATTGATGAGATTATTTATCAATTTTAATTGCATAATTGGAGAATCCTTAGCCACACATCTGAATATTGAGATGGATAGTTTAGGTTGATTTTGATCAATCTCAAAAATATATAAATAGAGAGGCCATGAACATAATTTCTAAGCTATTTTGGTGCAAAGTTGTTATGCTCAAATATCTTCAAAAAGACATAATTATGAAAAGTTATAATGCAAAATTGATTACAAATTTTCAATCAATTAGTGTTACCATGCCAAATTGATTCCAAGCCAAGCCAAGCCAAGCCATAAGCCAAAGGTGCCAAGGAGAGATGGAGGTAGCCAAGATTCCATTGCAAAAGACTTCATGAGCACAAATTGAGAAAACCATTATAACAAGCATTTTAGAGCATCCAAGGAAGGTAAAAGAGAGTTTCTTTTGCATTTTAGTTGTGTTTTATTCATGCTTGTTAATTAAGCTCTCCCTAGTGTCTAGGCCTAGAGATGTTATGATACTTAGTGTGTTTCTTTCATTTTGTTTTCATTTTGAAACTAACACCATACTAATCATCCTCTCTTGAGTTAAATTCCTAGGTTCACATATGGCACACTCAATGGGACTAGACACATCCCACACATGAAGAAGATCATTTTATAGCTTTAAAATATTCATTTGGACCATTAAAACTCTTGAAAATTGATTTTATAACTTTATTTTGCCATTTTTGTTTGCCATAGGTTTACACAATAACTTACATTAGCTAGTAAAACTGACATTAGTTGGATAGATCAATCAACATCAGTTAGTAAAATTGACAATAGTTGGATACCTATCATTGGTCACATTAGTATAACTGATGTCATTTAGATAACCATCATCGATTATAAAATGTAACCATCGTCAGTTATATAATTGATGTTGGTCACTATATTTTTCTTAAAACATATACCTAAGAACTCTTTTTTTAAAGTTCATTATTTCAAACCTAAAAGAGCTTCAAGGCTAGAGGACATGCTAACATTTTTGTTGCAGGACCAAGCTTGACATTTGCTAAAAACATGTTTAGATCACCTTTTGCATGTTTAAAATGAATTAAGAACATTATTTTGGGTGCTTAAAGTAATATTTAGGTGCTTAAGTGAGTTTTTAGCATTACTTTTAAAATTTAAAACTAAGACTAAGGGGTCAAATGAATACCACCTCATTTTAATTTGGGCTTAAAAATGAACTCATCTTTCCAAGCTTTTTGTCTTCAATAGTTACTTGATCTAATTTTCATTTGGCAAAAAGAGGGGTGTTGTGTGTATGATCTTCCATTTGTCCCCTTTAGGTAACCTTTGGAATCAAAAGGGTCATTCCTATTGAAAAAATCCTAGTCCAAGGCTTAGAAATAAAGTTGTCTAAAGCACTCCCCAAAAACTCATCAAAATTTGGGTGACCTTGAAAACAACTCTAAAGTCTTTCTACTTTCATTCTTTCTTTGTTTTTATGCAAACATAGCTTGCGTGAGGGACTTAATTATCTCCCATGAGTTCTTTAAGGAAGATTTGACTTGGGGTTTCATCTCCTAGCATTGACTTCACTTACTCCTTCTGAGTTACACATGGGACGTATTTGCATTTGGATATCACACTATACTGAGCAAACAACATGATGTAGTGGTTGTAAAAAGGACTAGACCTTTTTATAACTAGCCAATGTCATAGTCACCCAATTTTTATGCTTGCATTTTGCATCATTTGATGTGAAAGTCATTATGTAATTGATTCCCCTAGAAATGTTTGAAAGCTTTCTAGTTTAGTTAACCCCACATTGGCATACCCTTGCTAGGATTTGGATGATTATACTTAGTTTATTTTGGTCATTTTTGCTTGGTGTTTTTGAGACTAAAACTTATTCATTTGTTCATAAATCCATGTCAAAAAAAATTTATTTATACATCACTCTTTTGTCTAAAAAGGCATTATGCTAGCCATTTTACACCACACTTGTGCCTTGAAAAAATTTAAACTTGTTTGTGTGTGTGTCATTTGAGTTATAGAGGGTAGTGTTATGATGCCCAAATCATGTCAAAAAAATTGTGCATTTGAGTCTTTTGAAACACAGTAGTGATCACATCATTCAAAGCATGCTTATGTCATTAGGTTACTCAATTTTTTTCAAGACTTGTTTCACTCTGTATCAAAAACTATTTATTTCAAACCATTTTGTGTATACCATTTGGACCTTTGTCTTATGCCATCATGTTGTCCAATATTGTCTAGCTTGTTTGGTCAAATCCTAGTTTTCAACATTGAGTTTTCAATTAGCCTTGTCAAGTTTGGATTCAAACATTGATTGATTTCTATTTAGGCCTTAATTCATGGGGCTAATACATAGATTTTTATATTTTGAGTTGCATAACTTTGGTTAATCAATTACACAAATTTGAAAACTATTGATGGTTTGTCTATTTAGTACCTATCCTCATCATTATTTGTGCCTTTATTTGGAAAAACATAGTCTTTCTTCAAAGATCCTTTTGTCTTATGCCTTATGACAATTGATCATGTTTATGTTTGATTTTGTGTGCCAAGTCTATGTCAAATTTGTTAGATTAAATCAAATAACATCAACCTTTGTTTCAAGTCTATATTTTGATGTTGTTTGGCCAAAAGTCCTAGCATATGCCTATTTATTTGAGCCTAGATTTTTAATCCATATTTGGACAAAAGACCTAGTCACTCAAATTTTTCCTTTCTTAGTTTAGACCTTGTTTGGAACACTTTGACCTAGAACTTTGATATGCTCATTTTTATTCAAATGCTTGACCAGTTGTGTGTATGACATTTGACATTATACATTTGATGTTAGGGTTTTTTGTTCCAAGTCTTAGAAAAAATCATTTTGGAGATATAGCTCCACTTTTAGACCACATTGGAGATACAACTCCACCTTTTGACCAAGTTAGACCAAGTTTGAACCATTTATCCTTTAGATTTTTTTTCAGAGTTTGTATAACTCTAAGAATTTTTTTATAGAGATTTCATCATTTATGCAGATATGTCTAGCTAAAATTATAGTGGAGTCACATACAATCTAACTTATGATAGAATGGCTACACAAAATCCCACTAAGAACCCCTATAGAGAAATATTTTTTAAGGAGTTTTATTATTCTCCCTACAATACTCCATATGGGGAACATAGTCAAATTCCACAAAATTCAAATTGAGACCTTGATTGGCATGAAGAGCATTGTGAGGAAGACTTTAAAGACCCAACTACATATAATATTGTTTGGGATACGAATCCATACCCTCCTTTCAATAATCAATACATGGAACATAGTCAAGAACCAGCTTATGAGCCAACTCACAACTGGGATGATATGGTTTATGAGGAAGAATTGGATGCTTTGGCTTATGCAAGTAATCAAGCTCCACCACATTGTACCATTTCTACTCTAAGACCTCAATGTCACACCATTCCCATACCAAGATCTTATGTTTTACTTTGTGTGAGAAACTAAGCTCCACAATGCCTAACTATTTCTATACCAAGACCTCATCCTTTGGTTTGTGAAATCAACCAAGCTCCACAACACCCTTTCATCATTACAAGACATAGTCCTTTGGCTTGTGAAAGCAATCATGCTCCACACCACCCTATTGTTACCATCTCAATACTTTATCCTTTAGCTTGTGTGAGCAATTATGCTCCCTAATACCCTACCATTATCTAACCACAAGTCATTCCTCATGTAGTACCAATCCCATCCAAACCTCAACCCATCCAATCATTTGAAGACCAAGCTATGTTCAAAACTGGTATTTTTAAACTCAATGGAAACCAAAGCCAAGAAAACCAACCAATCTAAAATGTTTCTATTGAATCAACCATTTATGATAAGTCAACCTATGATGAATCACCTATTGATCCTATACCATTTGTCGATAAATTTCACACTCATGAGTCAGTCTTTGTCGAGTCACTTCTTAATGATTATAACCACCTTTGGGAAAATCATTACCTCAAACATGTGCCTATTTTTCAAGAGCCTCCTATTAACAAGCCAATATTTGAGGAGTTATATCTTGACCTTTTTCCCATCCTATAAGAGTCCCACTCTAAAAAACTAATCTTAGTGGATCCCATCATGCTATTACAGGTTGTTACTTATCCAATAATAAACATTTAATAAGACATCATTATAGCAAAGTACCCATCAGATGAAGAATAAGAGTTAGAGTTAGGGTCTATTCTTGAACTGACATTAGATTTAGCATCAAAATCTAAATCAACCTCAATCTCAACATCAGATTCAGAGTTTATTAAGTCAAAATTATATTTAAAAGAATAATATATTCATGGATGTTACAACATTGGTTACGCATGCCTTGCAGATTAATTTGAATACATTTGTGATCCTTCCATATTTTTTGAGGATGAGTACTTTCGCTTTGACATAGGCTATCCTAGTATCTTCTATGAGGATTGTGTAGCTTCTCCCCCATTCCATTACCATTATATAGGCCATTACCATCAACCAAAATAGCCATATCATTAACATTTCATCTCTCACAAGTGTCAATTGGGATCGATAGAATTACACTTTGTTGAACTGCATCCATGGAAACATAGCGATTGAAGAAGAGAAAGAAGGCCAAGACCACATTCATATAGTAGAACACTCTCCTAGTGAAACATTTTTAGAAGTTCTAGGGGATAATCAAAGTTATATCTCAGTATCTTCTAGTGAAAGTTTTTCAAAAGTGATAAAAGATAGTCAAAGTCAAAATTCAACATTCCTTAGTGAAACCTTCTCGGAGGTGCTATGGGATAATCAAGACAAATTCATTGATAAAAACATCTTTGAGGCGCCAATAGCTGAGCACAAAATTTTTTCACTACTTGATGAAGACAAAATTGAAGATCAAATCAAAATAACTTCTAATCTATAGCTTAATCAGATGGTAGCTACTCTCAAGATCAAATAATAGAAAAATATGGTGGTCCTATTGAGAGAACAAGTCTTCAGCCCTACTATAACCAAAATTATGTCAAATCTGGCATCAACAACATTACGTATGATTGAAAGTCTTGATCTTCATTTATTTTCCGAACATTATACATTCTATTATCATCAACCATTCCATTTTACAATCAAACCTACCATCCATTATTTGTCAATGTTTACCATCCATGGTTGCACTTTATTTTGTAGAGGCTATAAAGATACCTTGTCTTGATGTTTTAAGGAATCAATATCAATGACCAATGAAGATCACAAAAACATTCTTGGCATCCAAATATATAGGCAGTTCTTGATAGAACAACTATTCAGATGAGGTGTGGGATAACAATTAACATGATTGATTATTTTTTTTGTATCATTTTTTTATTAGGATGTGCATCTCCCTATCAGTAGGAACAACAAAATCAAAAACTACACCCAAGATAAAAACATGTACCATACCATTTCATGTACCATACCCTTTCACATTGCAATGCTATTGCCATTATTACATATCTAGTTGCTATTTTTGAATATTCCCGCTATTCACCCTATCACTTGGGGATAAACACTCTTAACATTTTATCCATCTTATCATTCCATTCTTATCTAGACCAAAGCCTATTTTTAATCATCCTACCTAATCCTATTTTGTATTCTTGGTTCATTTAGGTCTTCCCATGATTTTTGTTAAGAGGATTCCAATCAAGTTTTAATAGTCAATCCAATTCATGTTTACAATGACAGTCTATAAAAGTAGTGTGACAATTGATCTATAAAGATATCTTTCATCCTATCAATTTTGTTTATGTGAGATTGATTATAAACACCTATGGGCAAATTAGTGTTTCACTAGTCTTGCTACTAATTATAACCACCTATAGGAAAATTAATATCATTAACTTATGCCATTGTATCCTAGTTATAAATACCTATGGGAAAACTAGGGGAAATACTTGTTTATAATGCATTGCCACATCACCTTGCCATTATTGTTTTTATTTGACTAGCCATTTGCTAGATTTGAGAACTTGTTGGGACCTAGTTAGTTTTTCCATACCTTTTGTATGGATGGAATTACTATGACTTGAGGTCATTCTAGGACTAAGTGGGTCATGCTCAATTCATGATGAGGTCACCTCAATCCCTATTTTCCATATTCTCTCATCATTTTGTGAGTAACCTAAGCCAAATGCTCTCATTATTTTTTGAGTAGGTATCTTGTCATTCTTGATCGAGTTAAGATACTTCCAAAATTCCAAAAACATTGACCACTTCTTTTCCTTAAGGATTCTAGGAACCTTTACTAAGTTACAATAAAATCATTTTTCATTTAGTTTCCCTATCATTTTTTGCCTTTTTCTCTCATGTACTTGCCATTTTGCAAGACCATTCCTCTTATTCTATCACATCCATTCTATTTTTTCATCAGTTATCACATTCTTCCCATTCCTTGGGAGAACTACATTTGGCCTAAAGTTTTTAATTGGATATTGCATATATGGAACTATGTAGATAGTGTCCACTTTCCTAGTGCATATAGAGACACATTAGCCACCCCCTTCCTTTTCTTCTATTCCCCCATTTTGTTCATTTGTTTAGTTGTCACCTATTTTCTAGGGGCAATATTTGTAGGGTTTCTATTGCATTATTTGTTTGTTTGTCTACCTATTTTTTTGCTTTCAACACTGTTACCTTAATTTAATTTATGTATGTTCATTAGGTGATTCCTTGTCCACACTTACACTTGAATCCATCCCTGTACATATGTTTACATTATCACCATGGTTTCTATCATTGGTGCATTATTTTCTATTGAGTATTGGATTATGAGAGTCAGTCCTCATGAATATTTCAACTAAGTCCTCATGATGTTATACCATGATGCCTATAGACATGTGCTACAACAAACCTCAAATTTAATAATTTTATTCAACAATGGTGGCATCTCTTCATCACTAACATCCCAATTCAATCCTAATAATATCCAAAATAGAGTAATTAAAAATGAAATAATTTTAATCTTTATTAGTTTAGACAAGCATCTCCCTATTAGTAGGTTGTTTCAATTCATCATTACCCTCTATGTCAAGTTATCAACTTCCTCAAGTCAGTTTATCATGTTTTCCATAATTGGGGTCTAATGATTATAACCACCTATAGGAAAATCATTGCACACTATCCCACTTGTATTTCTCAATGATTATAACCATCTTTAGGCAAATCATTGTGTTATCACCACTTTATGTTTTTTTCCCATATAGGGGCATGTTATTATCTTATTTGTCTATCTTAATAGGGGTAGCTCCATCTTCTCAATGATTATAACTACCTTTGGGTAAATCATTATGTTATCATACCATGTTTCCACTATCAGGGTATAATGCTTATAACTGCCTTTGAGAAAACCATTGTACACCATCCCACTTGCATTCTCAATAATTTTGACTACTTTTTCAATATCATTGTGTTTTCACCCCATAATCTTTCCTTTCTTTGGTTTCCTCATTTTTCTTCTTTCTTTTTGAGGGATCATTTGTCGACCTGATTATACCAACCATTCCCTCAAGGGGGAATCATACAGTTAGTTTGCCATTATTGTAGTTGTAGGCATATATGACCTTTTCATTCTTTGAGAAGACATTACTATGATTATATCTTGTAATGCCTTCCTAAACAAGGGCAAACTTTAGACACCTAAATCTAGCCACCAATAACCTCTAATCAGGGTTTTGACTAATTTCTACCTAAAATACACAATTTGGCCTAAAAACACTAAAAAGTATTAAATGATGTGAAAATGACATATTCAAGTGTTGATTTTGTTTAGATTATCATTAAATGGGGCAATGCAATTTATGGGCTAGCTAACTTTGATCAAATCATTTTGAGTCAAAATGCCAATTTTGCACTTGGGTACTCTAGATTGCTCGTTTCTATCAAATCTCTTGCAAAAGACATGTGCCTTTGTTATTTGTTGTTGGTAACATCCTAAATGGGGATATGGTTCCAATGCATCTGACATTGAATTTTAAATTTTAATCTAATTGAATTTAGGACCAATAATAATTTATTTTGATCAATCTAAGTAATTTATGCACAAAGTGCTTAAACATGCTTAAGATCTAATTTAAAAAAAATAGAGCCTAATCAATAATTCCATGGAAACTTGTTGAATACTTATTTTTGGAAATGAATATTGAATATCTACATCATCAGGAGACCTCATTTCTTGAGAAGACATTCCTAGGCCATAAATGCCATAAATATCAAGATTCATGCCTCTCATGCCTCATCAAATCCCTCCATGCCTCTTAATCACTCCTATATCCCAAATATTGATGAGATTATTTATCAATTTTAATTTCATAATTGGATTAATCCTTAGCCATACATCTCAATCATGAGATGGATGGTCCAAATTGATTCTGATCAATCTCAAAAATTTATAAATAGAGAGGCCATAAACATCATTTCTAAGCTATTTTGGTGTAAAGTTATTATGCTCAAATATATTCAAAAAGACATAATTATGAAAATTTATAATGTGTAATTTATTACAAATCTTCAATCAATTAGTGTTACCATGCCAAATTAATTCCAAGTCAAACCAAGCTAAGCCACAAGCCAAAGGTGCCAAAGAGAGATGGAGGTAGCTAAGCTTCCATTGCCAAAGACTTCATGAGCACAAACTGAGAAAGACACTACAACAAGAATTTTGGATCATCCAAAGAAGGTAAAAGATAATTTATTTTGCATTTTAGTTGTGTGTTTTATTCATGCTTGTTAACTAAGTTCTCCCTAGTGTCTAGGCCTAGAGATGTTATGCTAGTTAGTGGGTTTCTTTCATTTTGTTTTCATTTTGAAACTAACACCATACTAACCATCATATCTTGAGTCAAATTCTTAGATCACATCAAGAAGTTTGATGATGGTAATTACATTATCTTATGTCTATATGTGGATGACATGTTGGTTGTAGGTAGGAACATGTAGGAAATAAAGGTACTCAAGGAACAAGTTAGTAATTCCTTTGCTATGAAATATTTTGGAGCAATAAAATAAATACTTGATATGAGAATAACTTGAGATAGGAAGGAATGAAATCTGAATTTATCCCAAGAAGAGTACATTAAAAAGATCTTGGAGAGGTTTAGTATGTATGATGATAAATTGGTTGAGACTCTTTTGGCAATCCATTTCAAGTTATCAAAGGAGTAATGTCCCAAGGCAGAGGAAGAGAGAATCTATATGTCACATTTAATTACTCATCATCACTTGACAACTTAATGCATTCCATGGTGTGCACTAGGCCAAATATTGCCCATGCAGTGGGAGTAGTAAGTAGGTACATGAGTGATCCAGGTAGAGAACACTGGAAGGCAATGAGGTGGATCTGTCAATATTTAAGAGGGACCATGGGGATAATTTTAAGATATGGTGGATTAGACACCACTTTTCATGGTTATGTAGATTTGGAGATGGCTAAAGATTTAAAAATTATGAGGAGTTAAAAAAGATATGTATTTACTATACGTTACACAATGATGAGTTAGATTTCATGACTATAGAAAAACATGGCTTTATCAACCACAAAGGTTGAGTATGTTGTTGTTATAGAGGCAAGCAAAGAAATTATTTGGTTACTATAGTTGCTTGAATATTTAGAGCATAAGTAGGAGGAAGGGAAGCTATATAGTGATAGTTAGAGTGTTATACATCTAAAAAAAACTCTGCTTTCCACTCTAGGATGATGCATATATAGTTGAGGTACCATTTCATCAGGATAGCTTTGGAGGAAGAGAATTTGAAGCTAGAGAAGATTCATGTTAGAATCCTATAGACATTATGACCAAGGTGGTCATAAGGGAGAAACTAAAGATATGTTTAGTTTTTATTGGCTTTCATAGTTGATAGTAAAGGGTTGAGAAACTTATTTAGAGGAAATTAGTCTCCAAGTGGGAGATTGTTATATTGTGGAGCCTATTTATAAATTACAATGTATTTCAAATAATATATATTTAAAATATACTATACACTCTTTATGTATTCTGGTTGGGGTTCAGGGTTAGGTTAGGCCTTGAGTAAGTGTTTAGGGTGGAAACCCTTGATAAAGGGGTTTTGGGGGTGGTAGCCCCCAAAACATTTTTTGGAACCCTTTTAATGGGAAACCATTTTGGGTTAACTTTGCCCATGGTTCTAGTAGCCATTGTTTTTTAAAACCACTATGTTGATGTATTATTCATAGATGGATATTTAGTAAGTATTACATCATGAAAACAAGTGTTTGAGAAGGAAGAATAGAGTGTGTGAATTCAGAAGGTTTTATTGAGCACAGCTCTAAATAATATCTGTGCATTGTAATTGTGATAAGATAGATCTGAGAGTGAATTTTACTCTTGTGGCTTGTAATTAAATTTTAACAAGTATTTTTTTGGTGGATGTAGCCCACATTGGGTGAACCACATTAAATATGGTCTTCTTATTGTGCATGCCTATTTTTGTTCTTTATGCATCTCTATTCATATCTATTATTATTATGATTATGTGAAATGTTTCTTCATCAATTTATGATTTATTCCTAACATATCAAGCCTAATATTATTCCTATTTCAAAACTATTTAGAGATGCATTTACAAACTAAAGAAAACATAAACACATCCTTGAGGCAATATTGTAAAGCATCTAAATATTCAAATCCTCAAAGGAGTAGCTATCAAGTCAAGTCTTAATACTATTGTAAAATCAAAATCATAATTTTTCAAATGTCAAAGTCCACACAAATTATGTTGCATACTAGTATATTATTGATTAATCATACACGTAGTTAGGTGGGAGAACTACATGTGGTTTGAGCCTTCTTTAGAATATTAGAATGTAGGCAAAACCTATCCACTCTATGGGGGGTCATTTATATATGATAAACCCATCATTTCTAACCCCTTTTAACAAACAAAACATGTGTCAAACATAGAATTAGGATTTGAAGATGAAAGAAGACTAATATGAACCTTTACATAGGACTAGACATCTGATATTGTATAAAATACCTATTTATAGGCAAGATCATCGATCTAGGAATGAATATCCCAATAATTCTCACAGGGACATTCTTTATATATATTATATGACTCTAGTTACCATAGGTGTATGTACATTATTGGATCCATTCCAGTAGGTTTTAATAGTAAATTCCTAATTTGAGTGACCATGTGCCCATATCAGAACACTTTTGATGACTTTACACTATTACAAACCAAAACATAACTTAAACAAGATAAGTACCCTATCTTCTTGGTCATTTATATAAGTATTAAGTGTAATAAATCAATCATACTATGTTAGTTACATTCAAATTTGCTTAATTTAGACAAAGACTATACAATCTAAATTAGTCTCAAGTTATATCTTGTCTAGAACACTAAATGAAAAACAAGATAAAACAATTATATATCACTTCATGGTGTGATAACATACATCTTATTACTCATGTCCATTTTAAATATGTATGTTAAACTTTAAATAAATTTGACCCTACTAGAATGTAATAAATGAGATCTCATATCCAATTGCCACTATATAATTGGGCTAAGTTCATTATTAACAACATTAAGAGCCATTTTCTTAGTAAATGAAGATTAACATGACTTAAATTATACTCTATTTCACTGATGGCATCCATTACTTATCTTTGTAAAATAAAAGTCTTGGTAACCCTATCTAGATAAATAATTATCAAGAAATCTAATCTAAGGTTATGCAATTAATCTCTTAACTTAGTGAATGAAACCATAGTGGATGATTCAAGGATGATGTAGATATTTACTTGGTAATGATCATGTTCTTAAACCCATTAGGTCATTTTTATAAATTATACCACCACTAATCTACTTATAATAGGGTATGATAATGTCTTATGACTCTGTTACAAACCAAGAAGAACCTGGTAGGGTTAGGTAACTCTAAATTTTGATAAGTGGTTGAATCTAGGGATTATCTAAATTTCCATGTTGAATTTTATCTATTATGTATACTTCTCTACAATAAGGGTGCATGTTCAGTAACATTGGTATGATGAAACCAAATTGAGTTAAGTGCATAAGTGTTGTAAAATTTTACTTGACAATCACACTTTTGACTATTGAAACAATGAGTGAAAAAACTAAATATTTACTTGTGTAATTTTTGTGCTTTTATTTTTATAGTATATGAAAACATATCCTTAGGGCATGATCACCCCATGATATTCTCTAAACAAATTCAACAATTATAATCTTTTTTCACGTGTCATGAAGTGTATGCCTTCCTTAGATTTTCAATTTTAAGTGATTCAATGATCTATATTATTTTATATTTCTTATCATAAGAATACATTGGTCTATACATTTTTTATTGAAATTTTGAAATGGAGACATTTGGTTCATACAATTCAACACCAACTGTGGTTATCACATGTTCCATATTTATTATATTATGATTTTAATTTAGTATTTTGAAAACTAGATTAAAATGGGGCCTTTTTAAACACCTAAATTTGGTATTAGATACTTTAGAAACATAAAATTTGACATAATTTATCATACTTGGACATTTTACATACATTTTCCTTTTGAGGGCACTTTTCCACTTACTATCTACCCATTTACTATCTTTTCAAACTCTATTCATTAGATGCACTTATTTAAGATAAACATTGTATATATAAGAATATCTCAGAATACTAGACAAACCTTCTCCATATCTTAGATCATTGATTTACACCTCCAAGATACTAATGGTAATGCCTAGATAGCGATGGCTGCTACAAGGGTCTACCTCTATCGGTAGTTTCTAGATAGACTCAATGACTATTTTTCCAAATTATAAAGTATCCATTAGATTTACCTAGACATGTTTCATGGGTTAATTATAGTGGGAAATAGTGAAGAGTGGTATATAAATAAAACTCATTCATAAGGTTATATTCACTTGAAAATTTCTTCGTCACACCAATGATAATCACTTGAAAACTTGAGGAATCAATTTACACTCTATTAAGACAATATCAAAAAGGCATAAACATCTAAAACCCACTTAAAGGATCAACCCTAGAGCCAAAATTGAATAAATAAAAGTTAAATTTGTATGTTTCCAAGTGTTAAAAATGAAAACATTGAATTGCATTGTAGATTGTTCAATTTTTTCACACACACACACACACACACACACACACACACACACACACACACACACACACACACACACACACACACACACACACACACACACACACACACACACACACACACACACACACACACACACACACACACACACATATCAATTCAATCCATGATCTTTGAACATCATATATTACATGAAACCCTAGGATTAGGTGAGAAAAATATGCAAATCATAAGTGAGCTTTATTAGTGTTCATTAGCCAAATAGTATAGAGGAGGCACATTATATAGTGAGATATTAGGTCACCATAAAGGTAGCAACTCAACTCACAATTATAAAACACATAAAGTGTATTTGTCCTAATGAACTTAACAACCCTAAGCAATATGACTAAAAATTGTGTAGGTAAAATCAAAAGTGGGAAAAATCCTACACTAACAACACATAGTGATATAATAAGGTGTGGTTTGAATCCTTTTAAAATTATTAAAATGTAAGCAATGCTCAACCATCAAGAGAGGAATTTTTGGGAGTATCTAACCCAAAATACTAACCCATTTTTCAAGGGCATATTTTTTTAAAAATCATAATTAAGGTTTGGATGGAAGGAAGAAGATAATAAACATCATGTCATGATACCAAATCAATGTGCATACACATGAATCATTTACAAGCACATGCATAATGATCTCAAGAGTTTAAGATAAAAATAGTGCACAAAGACATTATTGGAAACCCCTAGATGGTGTTGGATATTGTATGGGTCAAAATATATTAACAACATATAGAGATGTATTCAACCTTTGTATTAGGTCTAATTAGCTAATGAAGGAGTTATAAATCATTTCTAGGTACAAGGACACCTTCTGTGATTCCCTGAAAACCAAAATTAGCCAAGTGTATTTTTCTCTTTTTTCTTTATCAAATTTAAACCAAAAAAATGAAATATATATAATACTAATTTAAATTAGAATTAGTAAATTATTTCCATATTTTATATAATATGATTATCTCTAATTTACACTATTTTATATCACTTAAACCTAATATATATAGAACACTTTGGTGAACCTGATCATTGAGTTGAGTATGAAAAACTAAGGGTTTTTTCCTACATTATGGTTTCAATTTTTATTAGGGATTCAAATTCACCTCTATTATGGTTTGATATTCATATCTAATTTTTTATTTCCCATTATTTACTTAGAAAAACCTAACATTTTTATAATTCAATATATCAATGATATGAATGATCATCCTTTTGATGTATATAAGGAATATAATAATAATGTTTTTTATGATCAATTTGATGACATAAATTGATATGAACATAAAAAAATATCTTGAGATTAATTCACATACAATTGACTCATAGGTGCATGTAATTATAGATGAAAATAAAAATATTGCTAAGGAGGCCACATCTAAAGAACAACATGATGAAATTTTGAATGATATTACTTCAAATTTTAGAGGTATAAATCCTACAATAAGAATTTATACTATTATTCCTACTACTTAAATTCATGTGTCTACACCTATGGAATTCATGTGTTTACACATATGGATAATAAGTGATTCCTACACCTTCTATACCTAATATGGTGGCAATGCAATTTATTCCTTAGATATTTTTGGCCATCCCTAGGTAACATAATTTTTTGCCTCTAAGATTACAACTCATTTGACACCATCTATTTATAATCAATATAATATACCTTTACTAGGTCATCAAGACAATGTTTCTTAAATGGAACAAGGTTTTTATAAAGTAGGTCATTCAAAAAAAATTATATAAATATTACACAACCCTTTAGCTCCAAATATTTATAATAATCCCATGTTTACATGAATCGTTACACCTAAACATACAACATTTTATGGTAAAGGTGATCTATAAAAACATCTTATATCCTTCCATCTATCATGTTTATATTATGTGTCTAACAATAATTTAATAACAAGTTTATTTCCTATGAGTCTTAAGGACTATTCCTCATGATGGTTTTATAACATTATTTCTAGATGGGGCTTGCTTTCAATCTTTTAACTGACTATTTTGAACTCATTTTATTATCAACATTAGTGAGAATGTATTTAGTGCTCAAATTAAAAAAAGATGTAATGAGCCAATTTTTGAGTATGTACTTTGTTATATGATTATTTTGAAAAAAATAATGATAAATCATATGGTCAATAAATAATTTCAACATATATTCATGAAAAGCATACTTACAACCATCCATGAGTATATTATGCTTAAATGTTTTCAATATTTTTATAACACCTGCCATATATTTATAGACTATGAGGTTAAGCTAATCACCATGAATAATTTAAATTATAGGGCCGACCCTCACACAAATTCTAGTGCCAAGTTTCAAATAAAAACACCTTTCAAATCTAAGGCTAGCAATACTAAGAATGAGGCTATAATAATATCCAATGTAGTTCCACAACCTACTAATATGTTTGTTCTTTCAGTTCCTTAGAAAATTCAATTTATAGGATTATCATAACCTCTTCATAAATTATTATAGAAGTTATTTGATTGAAATCACATATCCCTTTTACTGTTTAGTCCAAATTCTGGTTTCGAAATACCCATGATATTGGGTATTCCCAAATAGGAAAATGATAATAATGATGGAATTTTTTCCTCTATTTTATGATTGATTTGGGATCACCATAGGGCATGGATGTGGTTATTTGAATTCATTATAGAGTCTATGAAAAATAATTTCTAAGAGATGTAGTGTCACCATCATAAGCTCAATACTAAATTCTTAGATAAAGGTCTAGTTATATAGTGTTTTTATTGATGCTCAAATATTATGCTCCTCTGATTTCTAAACTTAAAGGGATGGTAGTTAAATCTCTAAAAACAAACACAAAAAAGAGAGGGGAGAGTAATGTAGGAAAGAGTGACTCCAGATTTAAAATGAAATCAACATCTTGACCATCGAACCAAGTGTCTTTACCATAGTTATACCACTGTGTACTAAGTTTCACCAAAAGTTATAACTCTAAGAATGAATAGTGGGAAGAGCCTAAATAAATAGGGGAGAATGCTTCAGCTATGAACCCTCATTAAATATTAGTACTATAATCTTATATTAGATCATAGATAAACCTCCAAGATCACTTACAGACTAGCACACAAATTATTAGTGCTATGAGAAAAGAAATGAAAGAGTTCACAAAGGTATTATAATAGATAAGCACATTATAAAATTAGCATACATTTAATGGAAAGGTGTTAGTCTGATTAATCTACCCTTAATAAGCATTCAGAATGGAGATAAAAGATAATTTGAAAAATAGAACCAATCATTTTGTAGAAAGCCAAAATTGGATTCATTAAAAGACAAGTGTTATTAAAATAATATAAATAATGGCCAACTTTCACAATCTAAAGGGGTGAAGGAGAAGGCAAGTGAAATGTTGGATTAAATCCAATGGTAATTTCAAGAAAAAAATTATCAACCCTTTATTTAAAATATGACTATGCTTTTTATAGATAAGGATGGGATTCGCCTCCAAATAGTGTGAGATTTCCATCTTGGGTCATGATGGCCATCCCTAGTGGTTACAACTATATATTTCAAAAAAATAAGATGAAATCCCCCAAACCATTCCTAAAAATATTTGCATTTGACCACTCAACTGATATGTGGTAGTGGCTAATGTAAAAAATGAAAACACACTCCACTAATTGGTACATGATCTCTTATTCTATCAAGTGATTTGGGATGAAGTATGGAAGTAAGAGGGGTTACTTGAGAATTCCCTTGACTCAAATCATTATGTCCTCCTATAAGAACCAATAGTTTCCAATGTCAGTAAGAGAGTCTATAATTTTATATAATAAACATGGCATTGGGGCCTCATTGATCATGTTATACACCACTAGGTAGAATGACTCAGATGTACCAAATATTATTCTTGCATTGGTGTCCATATAGGTTGTAAAATACTATATGGACCATCAATCCATTTGGAACCCACGTAGGAAAGATATATGGATTGAAGGTGAGTGTCTTGCAAACTACATCTATAAGATAACTCATCATATAGAAGTTCCCACTTGTTTGGGCATCTACTATGGCATTGACCAACTTGATTTTGATTAGCCCTCCCATGTCTAAGACCTCAGAGTGAGTGAGAATAATGTGGAGTAAGGGTAACCATAATAAATTGACATGTAAGTAGTACTGGGCCCCAAAAAATTAGTTTAGTAAAATCATAGCCACTGATACCTCCTCCTTGAAAGCATAGACTATTTATTCATTAATGTTTTCCTTTCTTACCCATTTGGCATTTAGATTCTTAGTCCAGTCTTTCAAGACCTCATAAATTTGAAAAGTGTTAGTCTATGTCTGCACTACCATTACATCATATGAAAAGGTGATATATAGGAGAGTGTAATATGATTTCTAGGCACTCCCATAGATGTAAAAAATCTGGCGATAGGAGTTGGATAAGTAGACATAATTATGGATTTTGTCCTATACTCTCCTAGCAATGAGGAATAGGTTGTCAAACAAGTCATCATAGGGGAACATTTTAAGTTTAGACATGACCCTATGAAGATTGAAAATATTATAATCCATTAGATACTAGAATCAAAATGACTAAGAGGGGGGGAACCGGTCTTCAAAAACTTTATTATCAATTTCACTTAATCAATCAAGAACCATTCAAACAGGCATATAGATCTAGCAAGCATAAACACCTATACACATAAGAATGAAAAAAAAGAACACATAAAATATGTTGTAAACCCTCAAGGGGAAGTAAACATAATAATATTTTTAAATGGACTACAATCCTATAATATAAACACCAAATTTAGTGAAGCACCCCCTTCACATGGAACACCAACCCCAACTATCTAAGCACCAACTTATCTAGGCTTTAGAAAGAACCAAATTGAAAGGAGAAACCAACCCCATAGATGACTTAGAACAAATCATACACATGATTATTTTTATAAAATTTTATACACCTTGTTTCTTAACCAATTTATGATGACCACCTCTTCAGTTCTTCACTCTCTTAGCCCTCTCAAACTACCTTCTAGGTCTCTTTGCTTAATTATGTCTCTTCAAGATTGATTAGGTCATATGAATTTGATCCTCATACATATAAAATATGTAAAATATTAATCAATAATCCTCTAAACTCCTTTTATGGTCTCTAATACCTCCTTCTACTATGTAATATGTTATTTTATTCATTTGCTTTCTACACACTCCAATAGGCCTAAAACTGCCTTATATTTATACAGGTCTCTTGTTCATATCCTTCTTGGTTAGATAAAAAACATTAACCTCTTAGTTAAGCCATATAATATATAATATTACATCTCATAAACATGAATCAAGCATAATTTTATTCCTTTTAGGTCTAACATACCTCACTTAGGCCTTATTTCATCTTTAGGTCTCATGGAGACCTAATCCCATTAGGTCTACTCTAGGACACATTACACTTTGCCTTCCTTGGAACACATTAAAACACATAAAATGGAAATAAGATATCATATTACACTAAAATTAACCTCTTATAAGCTCATATAGTCTCCATAACACATTTTAGCTCCAATCACTATTTGAAGCACACCATTTCTACTATTCACAATCAGGCCTTCTCATACACATAAAGTCTATCTTGAATAACAGAAGCATAAAAACAATATTTAAAAAAAATGGAAAAAATCACACATAAAAAATCCACATGACCTTAGGTTCATCACCATATGATTTAAACTTCACAATTCAGGGTATACAGGCTCAAACTCTTCTCTGCAAAATGTTCACTCTAAACTACTAAGTATCCTCAAAACACAGTCATGGAAACTTGAAATTATGACACATAAAATAACATAATAAAGGACTTATAATTCATGAATATTATCCTAAAACATCCTTATAATAACCTCCACCAAAAATATCATAAGCTCTAATGGCAAGTATTGGTCTTGTAGACCAATTTATTGTCTTTAGTACATAGTCAAACCTGAACTAGTCAACCCATTTTGGATTCAATATTTAAATATTTTTTAATAAATATCAAACCTTATAAAAGGAATTTATAGGAAATATAAGTCCAAATATAAACACCATGTATATTATATGCTTCAACTTAGGGCATAGAGTCTCAAACTCATCATAATAACTTGCTTACCCAGAACCGCTAGTTTACCTTAAAGTAAAGTCATGGTGACAATGACCTTATATCACCTATATTACCATTTAAATAGGATCTAAATGCATTTTTATGTTATTATGAGATTATTATACCATTATAATAAATAAATATAATATGGTCATATGTTAATATTGGTCTTGCAAATAAATCTCATAATCTTGTACTTCATTAGCTCATCTGAACTAGATAGGTCAACTTATGAGAAACATTTTCATCATATCCACTAACCTCAAAAAAATATATCTAACATTAAAATTAATTAAAATTCATGAAAAAATTCTCCATGCACTTGGATTCATACCTATTCCATGATAAAACATCCCTAAACATCTTTTCACTATTGTCTGGGTTTTTCATTATTTTCACCATTAGGCTTGTTAGCAACATGATATATTGGATGACCAAATTAGCATACCTAAGGGATATAACATTCCCATAAAACATCATGGACATAAAATACAAGTCTCATCCTTATCAACCAATTATTTTCATACTTAGACATGGTCAAATCTAATTATTATAACATTTTTTTGAGAAATAAGGCCTTTCTTGGAGCGTCCACTCACTCACCTAAAGACTCAATCAGACCTATATATTCTTGGGATATTTTAATATATCCTAAAATAAATTAAAAATCCATATCAATCCATTCTAATCACTTTAGAACAACGTATTTCATATTAAGTCACTATTTAAGTTATGTTAAGGTTTAAACCATCTTCCACTATTAGCAATCATTCATAAAGATTAGCCCCTCATTATAGAAACTAATGCCTAAAAATTTGAGTTATGACCATTACCCATCTTCAATGAATATCTTATGTTCCCATGTATAGGTTACACATGCCAATGAACACTTAAAATTCCTCCTTGAGTTGAGAACCCTTTATTATGTGTACTGGAGAGACCTCAAAATCACTTTTCATGCCTTTTATTACAAATTTTTACCTAAAACTTGGTAAACACACCTAATAAAATATATCACACCACTAAAAATTCTTACATACTCATTATTATCTTTAAATCTGAAACTCATACTTCATTTGACCACCATATCTCTCTTTGCTTGCATAGACTTTAACCTGTAAACTACATTAGGCCTTGAAAATAACCTTCATGACTCTTTCCATGTGATTTCCACCTTAATAACATACTAAATCAACATTTATTATGATCAAAAACTATTTTACATCCTTCATATGCTTTGAAAACACATCATGACACCTTATTAGTTTAGGGAGGGTTTAGAACTAGTCTAGTTACAAACTTGGACTTAAGGTCTTGCCCTTGTAGGTTCACCTTGAAATTATCTTGAGTGATCCAATGACTCATATGAATGATCAAGAAACATTATAACCTCTTATTAATTTGTGCATCCATCTCACCAAGACACCCTACTCAAACCTTCTCACTAGGACTTTACAAGCTATGACTAGGGTTCTCAAGCACTTAAAGCTTGAAAACTAATATTTAAACACTCATTTATGATTATACACCCTAATCATATGAATTTTATGCTCCTAAAACAATGTCATACCTATGTACATACCTCTTCATCCTTACCATGTACATGCTCGTGATATGACTATGTTTGTTATCACTAGGCTTATCAAGAAACTTTGTACCCAAGGACTAATACTCAAAAATTCTTACCTCAATGATCATATCAAAAAAAAAACATGATAAAAACTAATAGAATAATCATTAAGTTACCTCTAAATTCTCTCTCAATAGAAACACATTAGGTTGCCTTTTGTCATATGGCTTCCTTGTTACATCAAGCATATAAGATCATGTCTAATAGACCATTCACCAGATGAACCTTGACATCAATGACATCAACCTTGACATAAAATGAAATCAGCCTTTACATCAATGAAAACACTTCTCAACAAACTCCCCCTTTGTCTTTGATGTCAAAACATACTTCAATCGGATCACTCTCATCTCCCCCAATCTAGTCAATCTCCCTTTTTGAAAATTTCCCTCTTTAACATTAATGACAAAAGTTTTCCATAAACTACCATCTAGAATCACTCATTGTAATAGAGGCTCTACACATAGAATGTGAAGTATTATAGGAACATGATCCCCCTTACTCCATAAATACCTCCTTTAAATAAACTTAGATATCTAGACCACTTACCTTGTCCTCAACTTCACTTGGAGCTTATGAACAACCTGAATACCTTCCCCTCAAACCAAGCATCCATCATGCTTATGTTGACTAAATAGTGTCTACATGAAGCCTAATGGAGTCACCTATTTCCATAAAGCACTATAACAACCCAAACTCAGGAGATTCCTATATCTCCATGCTTTCACAAGATTGAATATCTTTCAGGATTATGTTAGGCTTGATTTATACCCTAGGCTTGACCTTTTCATCATCTATGAGATTAACAATCTGAGTGATAATAAACATTATTGAATTGATTTCTCATCTAAAGTATGTTTTACCATAACAAACAATCCACTTGAGATTATAGACTGATCATGTCTCATATTTTCTATCTTTGGTTACCACACTTTCATTTGCCTTCTTTCTTTCACTTTAGGGGCTTCAAACCTTTTGTTTTGACTTGATCACCTTCTAATTCTATTAGACAATAATATTTAAATGTGTCCCCCATTATGAAAACTATAGAAAACAACCTCATGCATATCTCTTGATTGATGTGAACTATGACTCCTTCCATAGTTCCATGAGTTCTCATTCTTTGAGGGTCTTCTAAACTCTCTTTCTCTATGACCAAACTGATTGCATACAAAATAGTAACCATTTAATGAATTAGCATACATCATAGCATTAGGTTATCTAATTAATATCTTTATGTTGAATTTTTTGTCTTCAATAACCTTCTTCTTGACTTGAGCTGCCTCCTTTTGGTTTTATTTGAAACTAAGACCTATCTTATCACTTCTATACTTTTGACTACTTAAGATAATATCTAAATAAAGCATCAGTACTCTTTTCAAACTTCACAAAGGTCTTCAACTTGATATATGTTTGATATAGCTAAAATATTAAGGATTCTACTTTATTTTCATTCTTGGTGCATTCTTCCTCTTTGGCCTTTAGGTTTACATTGACTATGACCATCTGTGATTCAATTTAATTGATGATCTCATCATAATCCTTAGAAATTATTGACCAAGTTTTGGCCTTTCAAGCCAAAATTGGGTGCCCGTATTTGAAAACTTAGCCACCTATCTATATCTTTGGTTAGAACTAATAATGAAGTTTTCATTCAGGAGAAGTATCATGTACAAAAACCATAGCAAATGCATGAGTTTAATTTTGGAATTTTGTTAAGCCTTTAGGTCTTTTATTTTTAACTAAGTGTTCATTCTTTTAGAGGTTTCATATTTTGGTTTTAATTATTTTGAGTTTATTTTTTAAGCCTTTAAAGAATTTTTTTGGACTTTTTATCTGAGGATTTTTTCCCTAAGTACTTTTCTTTTAGACAAATTTTCCACACAATTTTTTTGTAGGGACATTTATAATTTCTCCAAAGGACACTTGCCTTTCCAAAGGACCCTTGTAACTTTTTTGAATGGTAGGTGACAACTTTTCTGAAGGACTTTTTTCAAGAAAAGACACTTTGAAATCTTTTAAGTGATCACTTGCATTTATTTTGAAGGGTACCTTACATTTTTCCTTAAGGACCATTTCAATCTTCCT
Source organism: Torreya grandis (assembly GCA_037957365.1). NCBI lineage: Eukaryota > Viridiplantae > Streptophyta > Pinopsida > Cupressales > Taxaceae > Torreya > Torreya grandis. The sequence continues at coordinate 2,167,106 of JARHVA010001107.1, forward strand.
GAAGGACCATTTCAAATTTTTCAAAGGGTCATTTCAAAGGCCTGTGCAAAGGTAGACCATTGAAAAAGTACTAAAGGGTTATTTTTCAAAGGGGAAGAACATTTCAAGAATTCTAAAGGATTATTTCATGAGAAAGTGGACCATTTCAAGGGACATTTACAACTTTCTCGAAGGGTTACAAGCAAAAAGTTTAAAGGTATGTTTCACTTTCATGAAGGGTCATTTTAAAAAACCAAAGGGATTCAAGCAAAATTTCTAAAGAATTCTTTCAAAAAAAATTGAAAAGGTGCCAAAGTCCATTTATTTTAGACATTTTGTTCATGGGAATTCCAAAGGGCATAAAAGATGAAGTAGGAAAGCCAAAAGAAAAGAAAGAAATAGAAGGCCCAAAATAAATGACTTCATTCAAAAAAATTATTTGAATTAATAAATCCAAATAAAATACCAAAGGTGATGGCCTATAGAATGTCAATTTCAAGCTACAAGGAATAGTTGTTGGAGTTTAAAGCAAAATATAGGAACCTGAAGATAAATATGGAATGACACATGGTAGAATTCTAAACATCTAGTATATAATAATCATAAGTAAAGGGTTAATATTTTAGGTTGTTACACCATTTCATAGCTTGATGAGCCATCAAAGAGAAACTAACGTAAAAATAAATTTCCAATAGCTGGATCCATTTATGGCAAAACATAGTTTGGAATATCTTTATTTTGTTGGCATAACCATAAAGAGAACATCTTATAGAATGTAACATATCTATTCTAATCTCAAATTGACATATGTTTGAATCATTTTTAGACTTTCCTTTGCTCAATCTCTTTCTCAAGGCTATATATATATATATATATATATGTATGTATGTATGTATTTTTTAGATTCATTGAGGGCCTCTACTAGTCATAGTGAAACTCTAGCCAAATTTATACTGGTAACTCTTGAAGAAATAATACAAGTCATTTTCCACTCGCTACATTATTTTATATTGGTCTAAATTGTGTTGTTCTTATTTAGTGAAGGTTATCTTTTCTAACCTGTTATCCTCAATTGCCTACCAATGTGCAGAAAGAGTAATATTACAGGTCCTTATTAGTATTCTTTCATAAGTATAAAGACATTTTAGAAGTTGTTTAAGACTATATTCTTTCTTGGAATTGTCTATTACTCTCCTAAATGTCAAATACCTTCTCAAATCTAACATGTGAAACACTGATGTGACAATGCACAGAGAGTTGTGAGTTTGTGTGAAGAAACTTCGTTAGTATTTAAGTAGTGATTTTAGTCAAGTGAGAGGATATCAAATATTGGTGCATCACCACTTGTTTTCTCAGTTATTTTCCTTCCTTTTTATTCAAAATTTCTAGTTTAGAAAGAGCTTAAAGGTGCATCAAGGGGATCTAGCCCCTAATCTAGATATTCATCTCAATAAAATTATTACCCATAATAAGAGAGATTATTCCATATTGCTTCTTGGATGAGGAGATCTGAACATATCCTCAAGAGTAAAAATTCAAGTGTCAACAATTTTTGGCACACTTAGTGGGACCTAAACATCTAAGTCTTAGAAGATTACTCAAGATTAGTTACAGAAAAAGAAACATCTACATTCAGTACCTAGTGACTCCATTAAAGAATTAAAAGTCTTTGGTTGATGATCAGTCCTTCTTTCCATGCCAAAGGTGACCACTAGGTCTATTGCTAAAGGTGTGCCCTTTGAGTTTGTGGAATTAGTTCCATATTCCACCAAAAGGTCCAAGTTTGTCAACACTCATCCCTACAAAAGATAATTTGTATTTAAACCTTCCAAATTTGTGTTGCATACTATTCCTAATGTCTATAGTAATATTCCCAATATGGCTATAAGACAACCTTTTGTGCCTTTTTTGGGGGCATCTCCCTTTCATCTTGCCCAATATGATCAAATCCCAAGAGCTACTCTAAAAATATCCCATATTTTAGTGGGGATGGTCCTATTAATACAATTGAGCATATTCAAAATACAACAAACTTTTGTAATATCCACAATATCACCCATGAAATGTAGCTATTATATTATTGGCCTTGTCTTTCAAAGGAAAAGTTTTATATTGGTATGGGACCCTACCTATACATTCTATTGGCTCATGGGATGAGTTGGGGACCCTATTGATTGATAGGTTTGGGGAAAAAAGTGATCACCTATCTCTTGTTGAGAAATTGACCATAATAAAGAGGTTACCACATGAATTCATGCAAGATTTCAATACCAAGTTTTAAAAAACCTAGGATAGAGTCCCAATTCTTATGAGGCCAACTATAAATTATGCATTTTTATACTACTTGAAAGTATTGAATAGTGGAATTACTATGATGATTTAGTCTATGGGTGGAAATACACTTCTTTATACCTATGAAATATCCATAAATGATGATAATCATCTTTTCCAAGTAATAAAGATATCTTCTAGACCTCTAATGCCACTATTCCCTGATTTACATTCTCTTAGTCAAAGTGTGTTGCCCACTTTAGCTCCTTTTCCTGGTAAAGAAATTTTTTCCATTTTCTCTACCAATGAATTGCATAAAGTCAAAAAATTTCTCCAAAGTGTTACAAATGAACTGGTTTCTCTCAAAAGTCAACAAGCCCAAAGCTATAGGCCTTATCAATCCTTCAACTAGTTTGGACAAACAAACATACCTCCTTTTCAAAGAAATAATTAGAGACAAGGCCAAATCACCCATGTCAAGCCTTATCAAAGATATATTAATAATTTTATATCATATTCTAAATCCCTTATTCCCACTCAAAACAATTTGGTCTAGGAACAACCCAAACCCTTCTTTTGAGCAAGGTCAAGAACAAGTTGCTTATGCCAATGCGATGCAAAATCAAGGCATGACTACACAAGGTGATCAAACATCTAAATTTTAAAATTTTGAGATGACAAAATAATTTAGTATGGAGATCAGATAGGTTCATTCTAATTCCACTCTCATGAATCATTTAGAGGGTGAGTTTTGCGCCATTAATTATGTAGGGAATACAAGCAATCAGAATGCTAGTGTGGCTGCCAATACTAGATCAAAGAAAAGGGTTGTTAAATAAGTTAAAGTCATTAATAAGGGACTTGTTTTTAATCATACATCAGATGAGATGGGAGGAGGGCCTAATTCATATCCTAAATCACAATAAAATTAGAGGATTTTAAATTTTAGGATAGCTGCTATAACCCTACCTCTACAAGCTACATTACAAGGTACAAATGTTCATAAAGAGAACCCCAACGTAAGTAATCCTTCCATTAATGTTATGGACCATATGAATAAGATTAATATAATAATATAATTATGGGATTATATATAATTATTAGGGCATAAAGATATACTCCAAAATGAATTACATGGACTGGGTACACAATCTGGCCCATCTAGAAGTGACAATGTGGTTTTGGTAAATGAAACTCAATCTATAGATAGTCAGGCAAATAAATATGAGAATACTCCTCCTTTATACCTATCATTAATTATTGGTGATTTATTTATTCATAATTTCATCATAGATAGTGGAGTAAGCACATTAGTTATGCCCAAATGTATAGTAGATAATCTAGGCATCAAATACGAGCCAATAACTAAAGGAGTTTTGTAATTACATGTATCACTAACCAAGATTTTGGGGGTTTTGAAAGGTTTGAACTTGATCCTTAATGCTTGTCCTAAATTTTTAATTCCTCATGATATGTTCGTAGTAGATTTACCTCCCTATTTTTCTCTTTGTTTGTCAAGAGACTTTACATCCAAGATAGGTGGATACTCGGTAGCTAAGTGGTCTTACATGGTGTTTAGAATAAAATATGGAACTAAGGTGAAGATTGAGTTAGAACCTATTCATAGAGATCACCTAGAACCATATTCACCCAAGGTAGTAAATGTTAACTATGCCATCATTGATGAAGAGGAGTTTCACATTGATCAATCCCCATCATCTTCCCTTGAAGGAGTTTTTGATTTATTCTTAGATGAGTGGGGAGATGACAACTATGTAAATGATCCTTACAAGTTTATTAATTAATCTAGTTTTTGAGTATATTATATGCATGATAAGGATTATTTCATGCCCAATTTGATGAGTTCAAATAAAGATGTGAATGGCTTGTGGTAGCTTTTCTTTGATGGGTTTAAAAGCAAGATTGGGGTTGGTGGTGGAGAAATGTTGGTTTCACCTTTAAAAAAAAGGTATTTTTAAACTTTCATATTTCAATTATAATGTATCAGAATATTAGGCCCTCATTCATGGCCTTTAGTGGTCAAATAAAATAGGTGTCATAGAATTACAAGTGTTTGGTGATAATGAGCTCATTGTCAATCAAGTTAGAGGGCATAATTTGACCAAGAAATCCTTGCTCAAGTCTTATAAGCATAGAGTTTGGGACCTTGTATAAGAATTCATGACATTTAATATAACTTATATTACAAGTGAATTTAATAATCATGTTGATAGATTGGCATCTATTGGTGCTCAATTTGATGTTCCAAAAGGCATAAGAGAAGACAAGAATCAATCTCATCTAAAGGTAATTGTGAGACATTCTATACCATATAATGTCACCAATTGGCATTTTTTTGAGATTTATGAACAAATATACCTCTTCCTACAAGAAGAGTTTGAGTTCTCTACAAAGAATTAGTCTAAGCTTCAATAGCAATATGAAGGGCAAATTGTCTAGCTGAAGTCTAACAAGTTCCCCAAAGGCCTAGTAATTCTTGAATTCATATCAGTAAGGATGATTAGATTAAGAAGGAGAAGGTAAGAATGTATACTAAGAAAGAGAACTATGAAAGGTTATATATTTTCAAATATAAATTACTTTTACTTGGAAAGGTATGCACTAGTCAAGAGAAGAATGATTTTATTGAACTATGCAAGGAGTTTAGTTATATTTTTGCATCAGAGTATAGTGATTTGAAGGGTTTTTATCCAATCTTGGATAAACATACTATAGAGATAGATGAAAATTCCAAAAACATAAATAAAATACAAAGGCCAATCAATCCCAGGCTTAATCCTCTCATGAGGAAAGAGCTCACTAAACTGATTGAGTCTAAAATCATTTTTCCCATCAAGCATTCTTCTTGGCTGGCCAACTTAGTCCCTATTAGAAAGGAAAATGGGGATATCAGGTTGTGTGTGGACTTTAGTAACTTAAATATAGTGTATTTGAGATATCATTACCCCCTCCCTTCTATGGATAAAATTTTGCAAGTGGTGGTAGGTAGTGAGAGGTTTTCTCTCTTAAATGGTTATTTTGGGTACAATCAAATTTTGGTGAAAGAAAGTGACCAATAAAAAATAGCCTTTACCACCAAATGGGGCAAATATGCCTATAGGAATATTTCATTTGGATTTTAAAATTATGGAGCTAATTTCCAATGTGTAATGGATATGGCTTTCCAAGGACTAATCAATGACATTGTATTGGTTTATCTTGATGATATGATAGTTTTCTCCTAGGATACAAACAATCATTTGAAGCACTTGAGGTAGATTTTTGAGAGGTTTATAGAGTTTGGTATCTATTTAAACCTAAATAAGTTTGTGTTTTCTATTCATGAAGGAAAACTCTTAGGCCACATTGTTTCCAAGAAAGGTCTATCCATTGATCCTGAAAGGGTAAGTGCCATCTTGGCATTGTCTTTACCTAAACATAAGAAGAATCTACAAAGCTTCTTTGGTAAGATAAATTTAATTAGGAGGTTCATTCCTAATTTTTATAACATGGTAAATCCCTTAAACTCTATGCTAAGGAAGGATGAGATATTCACTTGGACAGGAAGGAGAAAAGAAAGTTTTGAAGAGATCAAGCAACCCACTACCTAGGCCCTTACTCTTGCAAGTCCTAACTTCTCCAAAGACTTCAAAATGTATGCTTTTGGGAATGAAGAGGTAATGTATACCATGATTACTCAATATAATGATGAAAATTTGGAATAATATATTGCCTTCTTTAGTCAAGGTTTGGAAGGTTATGAGACAAGATACACATATGTTGAGAAACAAGTGCTTTCAGTCATAAAGAGTTTGAAGAAGTTTAGGCATATGTTGTATAGAAATAAGATTCAAATTTTTGTGCCTCATAATAGTGTAAAATACTTTATATTGAGTAGATATTTCAATGAGAAAATGGTAGGTTGGATCACCAAAGTGATGGAGTATGATGTGGAGATCAAAATAACCAAACTAGTTGAAGGAAAAGGACTGTGTGAGCATCTTGCTTTAGAATTGAAAGAAAAAAAGGAAATTGTTTTGGCACTCCATGATGACCCTATATTATTTGTACCTTAAATCATGAGGATTTTGACATAATACATTATTCATTTCCTGCAAACTGGTGAGTGTCCACAAGGTCTTGATAGGGACAAAAGAAGGTATTATAGATTGTAATCTATTCCCTATGTACTTATTGATGGAGTAATATTTAGGAAGGATTTTTCAGGTGTGTTATTGAGATGCATTGATTTGGATTATATTGACAAAGTGTTTCATGAGTTTCATGATGGACTACCTGGTGGTCATTTTTCTCTAAGAACCACAGCTGCTAAGATTATGAGGGCTGGTTACTTTTGGCCTAGCCTATTCAAAGGCACTCATGCTTGGGAAAGGAAATTCCAAAAGTGTGATATTTTTGATGGAAAGAAAAGGCTATCTACCTTGACCCTTCATATAATCCAAGTTGAGCAACCTTTCATGTAATTGGATTTGGATTTCATAGGTCTGATCAATCCTCCTTCTGGTGTTGGTCACAAGTGGGTGTTGACTACCACTAATTATTTTATAAGATGGGTGGACACTATAACTCTTAAGGAGGCAAATTAAAACTTAGTCTTGGACTTATATGAAGGTATAGTAACTATATTTGGAGCTCCTTAAACAATCATTTTAGATAATGCACTAGCCTTCTTAGGAATAAGGACAAGTGAATGGGCTTTGAAGCATGGTATCTATCTTAGCACCTCCTCTAAATACTATCCTAAAGGAAATAGACTAGCTGAGTCTAAAAACAAGAACTTGATTAGGATCATCAAGAGAACAATGGAAGAGAATCAAAGGACTTGAAACACCAAGTTAAAGGCAACCCTTTAGGTTGATCGGATCACCCCAATGAGAGAAATTAGGAGCTCACCATATACACTTGTGTATTGAAGGGAAAATAGACTTCCTATCTCACTTGATTTTATTTTTCCATTTTTGGTTGCCACAATTTTACATAATAACTGATGTCAGAAAGTAAGATTAACATTGGTTACATAGCTTAACTGACATCAGTTAGATTTTGGTTAGCTAAGTTAACCATCATTGGTTGTATATAACTGACGTCGGTCATTGTGTTTTTCAAAAAACATGGACTTGAGAGCTATTTTTCCAAAGTTCATTAATAAGACCAAAAAGAGCTTCAAAGCTAAAGGACATGCTAACATTTTTGCTATAGGACCAAGCTTGATATTTGCTCAAAACATGTTTAGAACACATTTTTCATGCTTAAAAATTAATTAGGAACCTTGTTTTGGGTGTTTAACAAAAAACTTAGATGTTTTTGGTGAATGCTTTTAAATTTTGTAACTAAGACCAAGGGGTCAAATAAACACCACCAAATCTGTCATTTTGGGCTTAAAATTGAACACACTTGTCAATTCTTGTTTGCAATAATTATTTAATCAAATTTTTGTTTGGAAAAAAGAGGGATATTGTGTGTATTCTCTTCCATTTGTCCCCTATAGGGAACCCTTGGAATCAAAAGCACCTTTCCTATTACAAGTAGCCTGGTCCAAGACTTAGAAAGAAAGTCATCTAAAGCATTCCCAAAAAACTCATCAAAGTTTGGGTGACCTTGAAAATGACTCTAAAGTCTTTTTTATTTCATGCTTTCTTTATTTTTATGCAAAACTTGTCTTGCGAGGGGGACTTCATAACCTCCTTCAAGTTCTTTAGGGAATATTTGACTTGGGGTTTCATCTCTTGGAATTGACTTCATTTGTCACTTTTAGAGTTGCACATAGGATGTAGTGGCACTTTGGACATCACACTACACTGAGTGAATAATAATATGTAGTGGTTGTTAAAAGGACTAGACCTTTTTGTAATAAGCCAAGTGATATGGACCCAAAATCTTTGCTTTTCTTTTGCATTGTTTGGCATGAAAGTCATTGTGCAATTGTTTCCCATAGATCATTTATAAATTTGTTAGATCTTAGACAATTCCCCACTTGCCATAGAAGTATTTTTGGTGTAAGGTGTACCTTAAGGTCCATGTCATAGTACTATCATTTGAAAGAAGGGGGTGTAAAAAATCCTATTTTATAATGTACATTTTCTTTTAGATGAACACTTAAAATCCTCTAAAATGATGGATTATAACAATACCAAGAAACCTTGTCAGTTTAGGATCTAATAAAAATTAATTATCTGGTCTTGTCTTAGATTAAAATCTTGTTTGAAGTCAAAACTTGGTGTAAACAAAAAATCCAAACCAAACACATAGTCTAAATTTTCCTTTGAACAAAGAGGCATTATGTTGCCCACGTGAGATCATCAATTTGCCTTGTTCAAAGTTCATCAAAATACTGAGATTCATATCATCCACTTTGGCATAGTTATTCTACCCAATTGAGTCTAGACCTTTACCAAAGTTGTTTAAGTCTTTCACTTATAATCTAAATTCATAATTCCACCTTTGCAACTTCATAGGGTTGATGTTTTAAGTGGGTTTGCACTAAACTCTAGGGAACTTAGGTTCAATTTCCAATTTGGTTTGAAGGTTGTTTAAGAATCATAATCATTATCATCCTTGATAGACTTAATCCATTTTATGCTAAACACTTGCACTTTGAGTCTATGCACCATAATATTTTGAGTCAAGAAAAGTAGTGTTATGATGTCAAAATTGTAGGAAAATGTCTTTGCCTTAGATAATTTTTGAAACAAACCTTTTTTTTACACCTTTTGGGTAGTATAACATCATTATGCTACCCAAATAATTTAAAATATTGTTTCATATAACCTCTTGCATATATTTTCAAATTTATTCCTACATTTTCAGACCAATCCAAGTGTACCTTTGTGATCTTTTGTCTAAAACAGTTATACTATTAACTTTTGTTTAGCTTGTTTGTCAAAGGAACCAAGTTTTATACAATTTTTTTGAGAAAATAAACTATCTTTAGAAGTGCCTTTTGTTCCATACCTTATACCTATTTGATCAAATTCATGTCTAAGAATCAAATGCTTAGTGTTTTTTAGAAGTGTTTCAAATTTGTTAGATTGAAACTTTCATCTATTTTCAAAGTCTAGCTTTTGAAATCATTTGGCCAAGAGTCCTAGCACATGCCTTGTTTGAGCCTATATTTTGATGTTGCATTTGGCCATAAAACCTAACAACTTTTAAATTTCTAGATTAAACTGATTTGAAACACTTCAACCTTAGAGTTTGGCAATTTGATTTTAGGTCCATTTACTTGCTTATCTTTGTGTAAATAATGAAACATTAAATACTTCACACTAGCTTGTTTCCTCACAAAACTTTGCATAAACCTTTTGATCCTTTTGACAAATCTAGACCAAGTTGGGACATAATCTATTTTAGGCATTATCTTTTTTAGAGTTTGTAAAATGCTTTGACCTTTTATCGTAAAAGCATTGACTATGGATCCCAACATGTATTCCTACACTTGTAGTGGACTCATTTACAATCTGGCTATTAGTAATTTGGCACCATAGGAAGAAATGGTGCAAGACCCCTATGTAGATAATATTGCTTATGATATGGATTCTTATCCCTCTTATATACTCAATTAGGGGAACAAAGCCAACATCCATTGGCTAACTATCTAGTTAACACACCACCCTATTAAAAATAAGATCAAGAGCAAACCATGCAATACCTAGCTACAATACCTATAGTGGATGAGCCAGTACTTCAATAGTCATAGTATAATAATATAGATTCCATGTATGATCCATTTTTGTTTGAGCAACATTTTTTAGAGAATAAAGATAATATTTTGGTTAGAGCCATAGAGGTAGGGGCTAATTTTCTAGTAGACTTTCCCTATGAAAATTTACTAAGTCTAGTAAAAGTGCCCCATAATATCATTTTCAATCAATAGGCTTCTTCTAACAATCCTATGGCTCTAATACAAATAACGTATCAAGACCCTAATGTATCTAAATGAGGCAAAAACATCATGGAAGATCACTTTAACCAAATGTAGATAGCATATCAAACCTACCTAAATCTAGCACATGATTTTAATTAGATGAACATGGTAAGTAAGCCTCTTATTGACCTAGTTCCTTCAATAGGAGTTTTGATAGAGCTAACTAGAGAAGAGAATACAAGTTTTGACCTATTCATAGAAACTACTTTGATAGATAATTTGATGCATATGCCCATTATTGAAGAAGTGTCTTCAGCCTATACATAGAATAGTGAGCCAAACATAGTAGACAATGTGAAAATAACATCCAATCCTAATCAAAGTAGTACTAATGTGAAAAAAATTAACCAACAACATGTGCCTTTAGTTAATCCTATGAATAGGTCATCATACTAGGGAGTAGGAGTATTTACACCTAAACCAGTTGCTTCTTCAAGTGTAAAACTTATAGGATTAAGTAATCAAATAATGGCCAATGTCACGGCTCAATAATAGAATGTGATGAACCCTAATCCTCAAAAATTAATGAGTAGTATTCCATAACAATAGGAATAATCTAATTTATCGATGTAACAAAGGACAAATACATTACCACCTCAATCAGGGGCAATTAATATTCCACCTCACCAGGTAATGATGAACATACATCTTCAATCATAGACTAATATGCCAATCTAAAACCAAGTAATAAATAGTCAACAACATGTAAATATTGGTCAATGATAGATGCTAAATCTACAACCTACTTTCACTTCCTCATAGGGATTCATGTAACAAAGAGGTCCCCATATTTCTCAAGTACCTATCAGACAACCATTGGTTTAAAATGTGCCACAAATCTAGAGATAGGGTCTTGGTCCATAATTTCTCACTCAACAGTAAGGTTTGATTAGTCGACAACATGTCTATTTTCAACCATAGTAGGCATAGTATAGTTATATCCCTCTAACCCAACCACAAAATCCTTTAATTCAAACCTTTATCACCAACTTGAACCACAATATCACACAACTAAATGTGTAATTTTAAGTACATCCTAATCCATGTATACATATTCTTGGTCCATTCTCCAACCAAACTAATGTACCCCAATAGGTATCTCCATCATACCCTGATTTAAGTGTCCCACTTGTGACCTCCCAACTATCTATCCAAACCAATTTTCTCCCTCAAACCAATGTTTCTTCTAGTTTCCTATCCCAAGAATTGTAACAGATGAAGGATGCAATTACTACTATTTAGGTGGGGAAATAAAATAAAAATTTCAAATTGGATGATGTATGTTCCTATCTATTTAGATACCATTTCCTCTAGGATATGAACCACCAAAATTTGATAAATACAAAGGGAAAGGTGACCTTAAGGCTCATTTGGCCAAATTCTTCATCGCATGTCAACCAATGGCATATAGCAACATATTCCCTTTACTATTATTTCCAAGAAGCTTCACTGGAAAAGCTTTGGAGTGGTATTTTAAGTTACCCAAAAATTCAATAATAGATTTTGATGATCTTTCTAATAAGTTTACTCAACACTTTTCCTATAATCTCGAGCATGATATTTCATTAGTGGACTTAACACAAGCAAAGCAAAAAGCTAGTGAGAGTTTTAAAAGTTATTTATAGTGATGGAGTGCCCTTGTAAGCCATTTCATCCATAGTTTACTAGATAAACAATTAGCCACTATGTTTACCAAAAAATTGCATAGTGAGATAACTTATCATTTAGAACTACAATGTGTACATACTTTCAATGAAATAATTAACAAAGGCTTGTTAATTGAACAAGAACTCATCAATAAAGGATTTATCAAGATTAATTCAAATAATTAAAATCAAGGTACCAATTAGGGAAATGACCAACATCCCATTCAATCACTAGCATCACAATTGACATAGGCTAGTAACCACGAAAGACCAAAGTAATTCAACTATAATAAGAATATTATGGGAAATGGAGTAACTAAGTCCCATCATGTCTAAATGGTGAAAACATTATTTTCACCACCTTTTTAGCTTACTCCTACTTAACCAATGTGACAAGCACAATAACCAAAACCTATGTAATAAATATATCAACATTTACCATTACAAACCCCTCTTCCTAGAAGAACCATGCCTACACATCATGTCTTTAATGACCTAAGAGAACCTATTGATTTTTTATTTTGCAATATTACTACCACTAATATGATTAGTTGGCCCATACCCAAGAATTATCCGTAAGGCATTCCTTATCCAGATTGGTACTGTGAAAATGAATTTTGTGACTATCATTAGGTCAATGGACATAATCTATGAAGATGTGTCCAAATCAAGCATTTAATTGAGAATATGTTGGGGAATGGGGAGATAAAATTAGATAATGGTGATTTTACTTACAATAAAACTCTTGGGATCTATCAAATCCATTTCCTTGACATAATAATCAATAACAATAGAATAATCAACAACAACGATAATGGCTAGTGCAGTAGCAAAATCAACATCAAAGGCTGAACTAGCAAAATCAACAAAATCAGAAACATAACCCACAATGATAGAACAACAAAAAAAACCAAGGTTATAATGGTAAAAACCAAAAAACCTACCATGCATTTTCACATGACTATAATAGAGTTGTAGGTCATATTGTAGGGGGTAGCATTAATACCATCTCAATTAATCCTAAACCAAACACTAATTAGCCTAAACCATTGCTAAACAATAATATTAAACCAAATTACATGGATAATCATTTTTTGACATGGGAGTACATAAAATCAAACCAAAAAACTAGGAATTCCCCTTTTGGACCTTATATCGACAACTCATCTTTGCCACGTGACCACATGTGAGTGCACTAGCAATTGAGACTTGTCCTGTCTAGTCCCACACCATTTCTAGTATTTGTTAACAATAATTGTCTAGTATTTAATCTCAATTGTGAAATCACAACTCAATGGCCAAAGATTACTATCCTAGGCCCAAAACCATCTTCCACTTTACCTATCATTCAACCAATTGTTCAACCTCAGAATAAACCATTCAATATTGACCAAGACTATAAATTTGATATTGTGAAACAATTATAGAAGATACCATCACAAATTTATATTTTAGATTTGATATGAATGTCAATAATCTATAAGAACATACTAAATTAGTTTTTAACCCAATCCAATATTGATAGTGACATATCCCTTGATAAATTTCAAGCTTTTGTTGGACACCTAGCTCTAACCCAACAAGTCACATTCAACTAAAGTGATATGTCTTCCCTTGGCCCACTCCATAATAATCCATTATACATATAAGTTTATATAAGATGACATAAAGTGAAACTTGTCCTTATAGACATGGGATATGGTCTCAACATAGTATTTGTAAAGCTCATCAAGCTTCTTGGGTATACAATGATAGATCTCTAGCCATAAATAATAACTATCAAAGCCTATGATAATCAGGAAAGAGAATCACAAGGCACCATTATTTTGCTAATTATCATTGGGAATTTAACCCATGATACACTTTTCCATATGCTTGATCTTGAGTTATCATACAATATTCTTCTAGGAAGGCCTTGGTTACATGAGATTCATGTACTCTTGTCAATGCTGCACTAATGTATCAATTTTTCCCACTCAGGGATGGAAGTGAATATCCAAGAGATTTACACCCATATGAACACTGCAAGCATCTTGAGGCTAAATTTCAAAGCTATAATTATTAGTATGGTATGAATCCAAGTTCCAAGTAGGATGCAAGAAAGGATATACTTATCTATTCTTCACCAAATAATTGCATAGATACTAATACCTTGGATTCCCTTTCCCACATGTCACCTCCTAAAGATTATAATCATTTCACCATTTCAGTTAATGGATAATGAGAGTATGTGACCCATGATACATTTCATATTGTCAATCTTCTTCATAATTTGAAATCCTTTGGGCAACCTAAAGTTATCCCACATATGTATTGGAAACAAAAAAACAAAGATAAGGGACCTATCACATTTGTACCAGCATCTAGCCTAAGACTTGACCCTCTTGAAGGGGATAAATCATGGTTATATAATGACAACCAAGCTGATTGTCATAAAAATGCAAAGTATCATATTCCTAATAGGATCATGGAGCGTCACAATTATGAAAGAAGAATCCTTGAACCAAATCAACAAGGAACCATTGAGCCAATTTACATGACTAATTATGAAAAACCTTATGGACTTGGATTTAAACCACCTGGGGGTGACCCCACATATCTTATTCAAACTCCATCACCAGTGACTAGTGATGATGATACTGATAGTGAAGTAGAGTCTGATCATAGCCTCACCTTTGATAACCTATTTGAAACCAACTTCTTTGATAATAATGCCATTTGTACCCTTACCCTAGCTATTTATCATAACCCTTTGTCATTATATTATTCCCAACTAATAGATTGGGACCAATAAGAATCTAGTCTATTGATTGATGAGTTCTAAAATGATGAGGCATTCTATGACTTTTTAGGTCTTAGAGATAACGTTCTATTGGGATATCACAAATTAGGATTCTCAATCACATTAGATCTTGATTTTGGAGAGTGAGTGAACACCCTTAGCCAAAATAAATAAATAAATAAAACATTGAGGTCCCAAAGTGAAAACCTCTTTGAGGCACTTTTTGACTAGGAAAAAGTAAAGATAAAGGCTAGTCTAGTGGTGAAAACCTGTTTCAGGTGCCATTAGATGGGGGTGTTCATTCTTCAAATTTAGACCAAGAGACCACCAATGATGAACTTTCCTGTGGATCCAAGTTCATCTTTGAGAAAAAATAAGTATTTGATCAAATTCTCTGATAATTTAAACCACTTGGGGGTGACCCCGCATAGCTTATTCAAACTCCATCACCAGTGACTAGTGATGATGATACCGATAGTGAAGTAGAGTTTGATCATAGGCTCACCTTTGATAACCTATTTGAAACCAACTTGTTTGATAATAATGCCATTTTTACCCTTACGCTAGCCATTTATCATAACCCTTTGTCATTATATTATCCTAAACTGATAGATTGGGACCAATAAGAATCCAGTCTGTTGATTGATGAGTTCTAAAATGATGAGGCATTCTATGACTTTTTAGGCCTTAGAGATAATGTTCTATTGGGAGATCAAAAATCAAGATTCTTAATCACATTAGATCTTGTATCCTATTTTAGAGAGTGAGTGAACACCCTTAGCTAACATAAATAAATAAAACATTGAGGTCCCAAAGTGAAAACCTCTTTGAGGCACTTTTTGACTAGGAAATAAGTAAAGATAAAGGCTAGTCTAGTGGTGAAAAACTATTTCAGGTGCCATTAGATGGGGGTGTTCATTCTTCTTCAAATTTAAACCAAGAGACCACCAATGATGAACTTTCCTATGGATCTGAGTTCATCTTTGAGCAAAAATAAGTATTTGATCAAACTCTTTGATAATTTAAACCACTTGGGGGTGACCCCACATATCTTATTCAAACTCCATCACCAGTGACTAGTGATGATGATACCGATAGTGAAGTAGAATCTGATCATAGCCTCACTTTTGATAACCTATTTAAAACCAAATTGTTTGATAATAATGTCATTTGTACCCTTACCCTAGCCATTTATCATAACCCTTTGTCATTATATTATCCCCAATTGATAGATTAGGACCAATAAGAATCCAGTCTGTTGATTGATGAGTTCTAAAATTATGAGGCATTTTATGACTTTTTAGGCCTTAGAGATAATGTTCTATTGGGAGATCACAAATCAGGATTCTCAATCACATTGGATCTTGTATCCTATTTTGGAGAGTGAGTGAACACCCTTAGCCAAAATAAATAAATAAAACATTGAGGTCCCAAAGTGAAAACCTCTTTGAGGCACTTTCTAACTAGGAAAAAAGTGAAGATAAAGGCTAGTCTAGTGGTGAAAACTTGTTTCACGTGCCATTAGATGGGGGTGTTCATTCTTATTCAAAATTAGACCAAGAGACCACCAATGATGAACTTTCTTGTGGATCCAAGTTCATCTTTGAGAAAAAATAAGTATTTGATCAAATTCTTTGATAATTTCCAACTATTTTTATCACATGGCTAGATCTCCCATTAGGGGACTTAGATTCATCATGCCTAGTAGAAGTTGAAGAGCAAGTACTAATGGAGGACCTTGACATAATTCAATAGTTTAAGTCATTGCCTACTATCCTAGAAGATGTTTCTACCCTTCTCATCAAAGATACAACATAGGTAAATAGTAGGACTCCATCATACCTGAATCGGATAAAATTAGGGACATCCCTGACAAAGGAGGAACATGACATCTTTAGAGCTATGTTGAGAGAATTCATATATATCTTTGCATGGGCCTATTCTGACATGCCAAGTATAGACCCTACCTTGGTTCTGAACCATGTTGTGGTTAATCTTGATGATAAATTAGTAAAACATAATTTACGTAAGATGCATCCTCATATTGCTATATTGGTAAAGAAAGAGTTGGAAAAACTCTTAGAAGCAGGATGTATCTAATCCATTGACTGCTCAGAATGGATCTCTAATATGGTATCTATTAGCAAAAATCTTGAAAAGATCAAAATTTGTACTAATTTTTGAGACATCAACAAAGCTTATCATAAAGATGATTTTCCCTTACTTAATATCAACATGATCATCGACTTCACAACTGGTTATGAAATTTTTTCACTCATAGATGGCTTTTTAGGATACAATCAGATTAGAATAACACCAGAAGATCAACATAAAACAACATTCACCACTCCATGGGGAACATTTTGTTATTAGGTAATTACATTTGGCCTTAAGAATGTTAGAGCTACATATTAAAGGGCCATGACTATGATATTTCATAATATGATTCATGATATTATTAAAGACTATGTCGATGAAATATTAGGAAAATCTAAAACCAGAGATGACCATTTAGTAGTGATACATAAGATATTTAAAAGATTATGGGAGTAAAAAGTTAGACTCAATCCAAAGAAATGTGTGTTTAGTGTAACTTCAGGAAAACTACTTGGCTTCATCATGTGTAGTGGAGGTATTGAAGTCGATCTGACTAAAGTCCATGCTATAACTAAGATGCTATCACCAACAAATTTAAAGAAACTTCATAGTTTATAGGGTAAGATCCAGTCAATCTGATGCTTCATCTCTCAGTTAGAAAAAAAGGTGCCATCTATTTACACACCTTTTGAAGAAGGGAGTTGCATTTCACTAGGATGATCACTGCCAAACAAATTTTCAATAACTCAAAGACTATCTTATTAATCTACCTATTTTATTACCTCATATGCCAGGAAAGCCATTCTTGTTCTACCTATCAACTACCAACCATGATCTGGGGGCACTCTTGGCTCAACATGATGACAATGTAAAAGAGTATGTCACATACTACCTAAGTTGTTCTTTGGTTACATATAAACATAATAATGCACCTATTTACAAAGATTGTCTGGCCATGGTCTTCACAACTTAGAAACTGTAGCATTACATATTGAATAATAAGACCATGGTCATTTCAAAAGTAGATCCGATCAAGTATCTACTATCTAAAACAATTTTTTAAGGTAGAATGGCTAAATGGATCATGCTTCTCAGTGAGTTTGACATAGAGTATGTCAATTAGAAGGCAATCAAGGGATAAGTTATTGTAGATCAACTTGTTGAGGCACCTCTCATAGACACACAACCACTCACATTTCAATTCTCTGATGAATCCATAATTACCATCATTGACACATCCCTTGAGGATCAGCCCTAGAATATATATTTTTATGGTTCATTTATTGCACATGGATCAGGGGTAGGCTTATTTTTTCTTACACCATAGGGGGATCTAATCCCTAAATCATTCAAAATCAGCTTTCCTTATATAAACAACATGGCCAAGTATGAAACATGTATTGTAGGACTTTGACAAGTAGTGAATTGGAATATATCTCATCTCCAAGTTTATGGTGATTCTCAGTTAATCATCAATCAGGTCATAGATCATTTTTAGACCAAAGATGACAAGCTGGTTCCATATAAAGCCATGATTGACACTCTTAAGAAACAAATTGCCAATATTCAATTTGAGCACATACCAAGGGCTAGTAATAGAACTAAATATGCCATGGATACTATTGTATCTCTAATTTGAAAAATATATAAAGCTAGAGAGTATTAGTTCCTCATCAAGAATTTGTCAGTACAAGGTTATGAACCTTCAATTATTGCCATGATTTGTGATATTGTTGGTCTTAATTCTATCTGGTACTTATACCTTTACAATTACCTTCATGACCAAGTTCTACCACCTAACCTATCTTAAAAACAAACCAAATCCTTTATTCATTATTCCACTTATTATACTTTACTTGGATCCACCCTTTTATCATTGTAGTTTTGATGGAACTCTACTTCATTATTTAGCTTCGGTAGAGTCTATGCTAGAATTAAGAGAAGTTCATGAAGGAGTATGTGGATCTCATTATAGTGGGGTATTCCTATCCAAAAATATCTTGTGTACTAGTTATTATTGGTCCACAATGGATGTAGATGCCACTACATATGTAAAAAAGTGGGACAAATGTCAATGGCATGCTAATCTAATTCATGCCTTAGCAAAAACTTTGAAACTGATGTTGACACCATGGCCATTTTCTACATGGGGAATTGACCTCATTGGGAAGATTAACCCCACTTCATTTGATATCCATAAACATATCTTTACCACCACTTAATATTTCACTAAGTGGGTTGAAGCTATACCCCTCACGTGATTGGAAAAAAAATTTCCAAATTCATTTTCAACCATCTCATTTGCCACTATGGTATCCCCTCTAACATTATATCTGATAATGGAGGATCATTCAAGAACAAGGATGTAAACTAGATATGTACTGAATATAACATCACATAATATTTTTAGACAACATATTACCCTCAAGGTAATGTTCAAGTCAAGACATCCAATAAAACCATTATCAATATTTTCAAAAAAAATATCAATGATGCCAGTCACGATTAACACTTATAGATATTCCCTACCCTTTGGGTATATTGTACCAATCATCATACCCCCACCAAAGCCACTCTATACTCACTTATTTATGGTACTAAAGCCATCCTTCCCATTGAGGTCGAATTACCTTCACTATGTATCTCTTTCAAGAATGTCCTGGATGATCATGAATATCGAATAGCTTGCCTACAAGATCTAGACCTACTTGATGAGAAATGCATAGTTGCGCTCAACAATCTTCAAGCATATCAAAACTAACTCAAAGGCCACTATAATCAACGTGTTAAATATAGAACATTTAAACTTGGTGATCTTGTTCTTAAAGGAAACCAAAAGAATACCATGAATGAGAAGAAGCATAAAAGTAAATTCAAACCAGACTAGATAGGGCCTTTCATCATTAATATAAATTATGGATCAAGAGCATATAGGCTTACCACACCAAACAGTGATGAAATTCTAGAGCTAATGAATATTATTCATCTCAAGTAGTACTATGTGTAAGTGCTAAGGTGTATTATCTATAATGACCATTTTAGTTATGAAATTTTATCACTATTATTCTTTATATAAATACCATCCTATTCACTGTATCCACCTTTTTTTTCTATCCTATCAACCCAATGTGTTCTAAATCCTAACCCATTTGACCTTGGTTGTTGCCATTCATTATGTAGTTTTAGCATCAAGGTATCTAACTAGTTTCATTAGTTTATCCAAGTACTTTAGATAGAGATTGTATTTTTGGATAGTGTGATAGAAGTTTTGATAGTTGCATCCTTCATTTGTTATTCCTTTCTTATCACTGGTATTACTACTAATTATAACTACCTTTAGGAAAATTAGTAAAATTGATCTATGCTATTATAACCTGGTTATAACCACCTATGGGAAAACTAGGGGCAACATTAATCCTTGACATACCAACTCACCACTTCCTAGGGCATACTATGCCTTTTTACTAACTATGCCTATTTTTGTTTGAATTGACTACTATAGTCATCAAGTTTGTCCACTGTAAAGGTGAAACCATAGTGACTTGAGGTCATACTCTAGAAGTATGTAGGCAGTTCTTGAAACTTGTTGAGGTCAGCTCAGTCACCCTAAGCCACACTTTCACTATTGTCTAAGTAACTTAAGTGATGCTCTCACCATTTTGTGAGCAACTTAAGCCACGCTCTTATCATTTTGTGAGCAACCTAAGCCATGATCTTTCCATTTTAAAAGCAACCTAAGCCATGTTCTCACCATTTTGGGATCAATTTAAGCCATGTTATTTCCATTTTGTGAGCAACCTAAACCACACTCTCACCATTTTGTGATCACCCTAAGCCATGCTCTTGCCATTTTGTGAGCAACCTAATTTTGAATTCTCTTACCATTTTATGATCTTGAATCATTTAGTGTCTCATCATTCTTGATTAAGTTGAGATAATATAAAACAATTCTAAAAGCTTTTAAAAATGTTTTAGGAAAGAACAAAAACATTGACCACTTCTTTACCTTAAGGATTCTAGGAACCCTTACTAAGTTACAATAAAATCACTTGTCATTTAGTTTCCCCCTCCTTTTTGGCATTTTCTCTCACACACTTGCCATTTTTCAATACCATTCCTCTCCTTCTCTCACATCCATTATATTTGTTTTACTCAATTATCACATTCATCCCATTCCCTAGGAGAACTACATTTAGCCAAACATTTTTTATTGGATATTACATCCATGGAACTATGTAGGTAGCATCCACTTTCCTAGTGCATATGCATATATCTCAACCACCCCTTTCCTTTTATTCTATTCCCCCATTTTATTTTTTTGTTAGGTTGTTGCCTATTTTCTAGGGGCAATGTTCATAGGGTTTCTATTATGTTGTTTGTTTGTTTGTTTCTACTTATTTTTGTTTATTTATCTCCCTATTTGTTTAATTTCAGCACTATTGCCTTGATTCAATTTATGTGTGCTCATTGGGTGATTTATTGCCCACACTTACACTTGAATCCATCCATATTCATATGTTTACATTGTCATCATGGTTTCTATTATTGGTGCATTATTTTCTATTGAGTATTAGATTATGAGAGTAAGTCCTCATGCATATTTTGGCCAAGTCCTAATGATGTTATACCATGATGCCTATTGACATGTGTTACAACAAACCTCAGCTTCAAGAAGTCTATTTAGCAATGGTGGCATCTCTTTAGCATCAACATCCCAACTCAATCCCAATCATATCCAAAATAGATTAATTAACCATGAAAGAATTTCAACCTTTATTAGTTTGGGTGATCATCTCCCTACTAGTAGGTTGTTCCAATTCATCATTACCCTCTATGTTAAGTTATCATCATCCTCATCCAAGTTTATCATTTTTGCCATAATCAAGGTCCAATGATTATAACTACCTTTGGGCAAATCATTGTGTTGTCACCAATTTAATTTTTTTGCCTATATAGGGGCATGTTATCTTGTTTGTTTATCTTAATTAGGGCAGCTCCATCTTCTCAATGATTATATCCACCTTTAGACAAATCATTGTGTTATCATACCACATTGTCACTATCAAGGTCCAATGTTTATAACTACCTTTTGGCAAACCATTGTGAACCATACCACTTGCATTCTTAATGATTTTGATTACTTTTTCAATTTCATTGTGTTTTTCACCCCATCATCTTTCCTTTCTTTGGTCCCCTCATTTTGCTTCTTTCTTTTTGAGGGACCATTTTCTAACCTACTTGTGCCAATCATTCGCTTGAGGGGGCATCATAAAACTAGTTTATCATCATTGTAGTTGTAGGCATACAAGACCTTTTCATTCTTTGAGAAGACGTTACTATGCTTATAGTTTGTAATACCTTCCCAAATAAGGATAAACTATAGACACCTAATTTTGGCCACCAATAATCTCCAATCAGGGTTTTGACCAATTTCTACCTAAAATGCATAATTTGGCCTAAAAATACTAAAACACGCTAAATTATGTGAAATTTACATATTGAAGTGCCAATTTTGGCTAGGGTATCATTAAATAGGGCAATGCAATTTATGGGCTAGCTAAATTTGGTTAGATCATTTCAAATCAAAATGCCAATTTTGCACCTAGGTGCTCTAGATTGCTCTTTTCTATCAAATCTCTTACATGAGACACGTGTCTTTGTTATTTTCTATTGGTAACATCCTAAATGGGAATATGGTTCTAATTCATTTAACATTTCCTTCCAATTCCAATCCAATCAAATTTTGGACCAATAACAAGACACGTTGATCAATTTGAGTAATTTGTGCACAAAGTGCTTAAACATGCTTAAGAGCTAATTAACCCAAATCAAGGACTAATCAAAAATTCCATGGAAACTTGTTGAATAATTTTTTTTGAAAATGAATATGGAATATTTGCATCATCAGGGGACCTCATTTCTTGGGAAGACATTCCTAGGCCATAAATGCCACAAATATCAGGATTAATTCCCTCTTTGCCTAATCAATGCCTTCCATGATGCCCTCTATGCCTCTTAATTTCCCCTTCTTCCAATGTCATGATGAGGATAATTATAAACTTAATTCCAAAAATTGAATTAATCCTTAGCCACACATCTCAATCTTGAGATGGATTGTTCAGGTTGATTCTGATAAATCTCAAAAATATATAAATGGGAGGCCTTACCACATAATTTCTAAGACTTGAGTATGTAAAGTTATAATGCAGGATTGGTTCTAAAATCTTCAATAAACTAGTGTTACCATGTCTAATTGACTTTAATCCAAGCCAAGCCACAATCCAAAGGTGCTAAGGAGAGATAAAGGTAGCCAAGCTTTCATTTCTAAGTACTTCATGAACACAAGTCAAGTAAGCCACTACAAGCATTTTAGAGCATCGAAGGAAGGTAAAAGAGATTTTCTTTTGCATTTTAGTTGCATGTTTTATTCATATTTTTTAACTAAGCTCTCCCTAGTGTATAGTCCTATAGATCTTATGCTAGTTAGTGTGTTTATTTCATTTTGTTTTCATTTTAGAACTAACACCATACTAACCATCCTCCCTTGAGTCAAATTCCTAGATCACAAATACCTTCATCTATCTAATGCTCATTCACTCGATGAGGCTGAGGCCTTGGACTAGAGCCTCATATTTAGCCTCATTATTTGTATAGGCAAACTAGAATATCTCTTTATTCTAGGCAAACTTGGAGGATCTCCTTTTTGGAAGGAAACATTAGTCAAATGATATCTCTTTATTTAGTCTTGTATTTTACACCATCTAAATGTAGAGTTTAGAGTTTGAACTCATCCCTAATCCTTTTGTTTTGATTTCCTATATTCTTTAAGACTTGTAGAATGACCTAGTCCTCATCATGAATCATGTATGTTCTAAGGCCTTTGGAATCAAATTTGCAAATTGATTATTCTAAATGAACTCATTGACAAGGGCCTCTTCTTCAAGGCTCCTATTACCTACCACCTTATCTCCTTCAAGAATTTCTACATAGTGTGTCTCCATTCTTGAGAATGATGTATGTGTTACTTTGAAGTTTATCATCACTTCATCCACTATGTGCTCTAGGTGAAGTGGTTCAAATAGCACCTTTAACTTTGAACATACTTGGTTCTTAGGATCAGATGAGACTAGTCCAATGACAAGTATCTACCAATTTTGGTAGTGAAATCCCTTGACAAACATAGCCCAAAAATAGGTGGGATGTCTATCATTACAATGTCTTATATTATAATTATGTTAAGACAAGATTATAATGTGAGGGGGAGGGTCCAGATGATCCCTAGGGTTTGAACCTTTCTCCCATAAAGCTACATCACCCCTTTATTTAAGGGTTCAAACTTAAATTATAGTGCATCTGTTAAGCACGAGATATACTGAGAGGGGGGGTGAATCAGTATATCATATATCTTATAAAACTTTACCTTAACCAAATTCCAATTAATTAAAAATTCAAGATATGTAATAAAACTCAAATAATAAACACCACACAAGATAAAGAGAGACACTAGATATAACATGGAAACCTAATGTGGGAAAAACCATGGATAATAATCTCAAGTATATGAATGAGCACCAACCTAAACAATATTCACAAGCACCAAATTACAAGATTATCAACCCCTTTGTTGAGCACCAACCCAGTAACTATTCATGAGCACCAACCCATAAGAGCACCAACCCCTTTGCCAAGCACTAACCTAGCAAAAATTCATGAGCACCAACCCAAAGGAGCACCAACCCCTTTGCCAAGCACCAATCCAACAACAATTCGTGAGCACCAACCCATAGGAGCACCAACCCCTTTGTGTATACCACACACCTAACTCTCAATGTTGCTATCTCAACAAATGATAGTTCACTACAACATCTCTTTCCTCTCTCTCACCTTTGCTCTTCTAAGCTAGATATAACAAATACAAATCATATTCATCTCTCATAATTGATCTTCTAAGCTAGATATTACAATATCAAATCAACCTTTATCTCTCATATTACAAATGGCTTCTCAAGCCTTTATTTATAGCTTTCCAAATGACCTTTGACCTTCCCCCTTTGTGACCCTTCAATCCTCATGGCAAATGGTGCCAAACTTGTATGACCCTTCATATTCTTGCCTTTGAAAAGTCATGTGGTGACCCTTCATGACCAAAAATGTCCTTCCCTCTTTTGTCCTCATCTTGGTGACTTTTCGTATTCCTCAAAGTGTCCCTTCATGAGAAATTATGCCCTTCCTCTTTTGTCTTCACTTGGTGACTCTTAGAATTCCCCAAGATGACTCTTCATGAGAAAATGCATCCCATCCTTCTTTTGTCTTTACCCAATGGCTCTTTGACTTCTCCATGGGCCCTTCTTTTGTCTCATATGCAACTAAAAATATATTCATTAATATTAAATAAATATTAACTCACATTAGCCAAGATATATTTATTACAAACAAGATTAAATGCAATGGGGCCTTTATGATCAATAATGCTAGACCTTTTACATCAATGACAATATTTCCAACAATCTCCCCCTTTGTCATTGATGGCAACCTCAATCTTGAAATTGCCACATCCTATCACCTGTACATACTATCATCTAAAAACATAGAGTAACTCCCCTTTACTATAGCAACTTGTACCTCTTCCCTATACCTGGTTCTACACCTGTAACCTATTATTCCCCCCTTTGACATTAATGGCAAAGGGCCTGCCTAGAGCTAACACTTAGCTCCCCCTCAAATAATGTTGAACATCAATGGTAGGAAGTAATAAAAATTACTCCCAACTCCTCTCATAGATCTTTAAATGTGTCCTTTGATCGTGCCTTTGAGAAGATATCTGACAATACATATACATTGTTCCCTGTCCTTTGAGCATTTGCAATCAACTCATTTGAATCTTTTTTTCCAATCTCAAAACCTTTAGCATGAAACTTTAATGTGTATCCTTGATCACATATTTGACTAACACTCAATAGATTATGCTTAAGACCTTTTACATACAAAACATTTTGTCTTAGTTCTACCATAATCCAAACTCAAAGTACCTTTTTCGGCTATCCTGGTAGTGGTTTTATCTTTGAATCTCATTATACCACCATTGATATTCTTTAGAGTAATGAACTTACTTTTATTTCCTATCATATGCCTTGAACATCTGCTATTAATTAATCATGGCTGATCTTTACTTCTTACATGCAAATTTGTCTGAACCATCATAGAATCTTTAGGTTGTTTCTTCTACCATGAACATGTTTGAACCTTCTTCTTGATGAATAGATCTTTGAAACTTTGATCCTTCTTGACTGACTTGAACATGCTTCTACAATACCAATCTATGTGTCTAAATTTATTGCACTTGTAGCATACTATGGTCTCTTCATCAAAGCTTGATAGAGGAGCAAAAGAGTTGTGGCTTTTGCTTGACTCTAGTTGACTTTCCTTCTCCTTATTTCTGAAATTGTTAGCTCTTTTTCTACATTATAGTTTTTTGTGACCATATCCATTATAATAAAAATAAGACCTATCTATATATCTTTGACTTAATTGCCTTTTGTAGCTTTATTCCTTCCAGCCTTCTCTATTTGAAATGTCCTCTGTATTCTTCACTTCTCCCCTTTTTGTTTCCTCTTTTGTAAGAGCTTCAGCATAGCTCTTTTTCTTTTCAAAACTGATCCTTGTCTTATTTTCTTTTTCTTTTTTTGACTTTCCAATATCTTATTCAGCATGTTAATGCTATCCTTAAATTTTGAATCACTAACTACTTTATCATTGACTGTTTTCTCAATATCTTCTTTTAAAGAGGCAATTTCAACAACATACCTTTGACATTCTTTTCTTGTTATTTCCAACTGTGATGTGATATATTCTTCATTCTTCTTGGCTTCTTCCAAGTGTGTTGTTATATCATCAATAATTTCCTTTGACTCCTTTTCATTTTTCTCGATCTAGTACTTTAATCTTTGATTCTTCTTCTAAACAGCTTCTAACTCTTCTAGGGCACAAATGAGTTCTCTTTCCATATTCACTTCATCTTCCTCCTCTTCTTTTTCTTGATCATCTTCATGTATGGCCATGAATAGAATCTCTTCTTCTTCTAAATCACTGACTCCACTATCTTTGACTGAGCTAGGATCCTTAGAATATAGGCTCTTCTTCTCAAATCCCTTCTTGGATTTGCCTTTGAAATTCTTCTTGTATGTAGGATTTTCTTCTTCATCATCATTACCCTTATTTGGGCATCTAGATGAAAAATGTCCAATCTTTCCACAATTAAAACATTTGGAAGGTAATTTTGCTTGATATTTACCTATTCCTCTTTTTGACTTGCGAATGAAAAGTGCTCTGTTGTCATCTTCATCATCACTAGAACTATCACTTGATTCTTGAATCTTAGCTTTCTCTTTCTTTGATGTCATGAAAGCCGCTTCTCTCTTTGAGGGTTTTTTTTCTATCTACATCTCATATGTCATGAGTATACCATGAAGCTCATCCATCTTTAACTTGGCTAAATTCTTCATCTCCTTGATTGCCAAAACCTTTGCATCATATCTCATTGGTAGAGATATCAAAACCTTTTGCATGATCGTTGAATCATCCAACATTTCTCCAAGACTTTGAATCTAATTTATGATCGCATCAACTCACAAGAGATAACTTCCTATATCTTCTTCTTCTTCCATCTTCAAACTTTCAAACTACCTTCTAAAAGTCTGAAGCTTAGCTTGCTGAACCTTTCCATCACCTTTGTAAATATTATCAAGTTTTACCCAAGTTTCATGAGAAGATTTACGTTGCATAACTTTAACAAATTTAGATTCACATAAACCACATACAATAACATTTAAAGATTTAGCATTACATTCACTTGCCTTCTTTTCTACTAGAGTAATTGCAGATGTATGTGGCTCTTCATATTACTCCACCACTACTTTCCATATGTCAAATCCAAGGGCCATCAAATAAACCTTCATTCTCATGCTCCAAAAAGCATAATTCATCCCATCAAACAAAGGTGCCTTATTTGTAGAAAATCCTTCATGTGTTCCAACCATCGTGCTTTCTCGATCTAACTTCAAGCTGTAAAACTTTCTAAAAAATGAACCTACTCTGATACAAATTGTTAAGCATGGGATATACCAAGAGGGGTTGAATCAGTATATCATACATCTTATAAAAATTTCCCTTAACCAAATTACACTTAATCAAACATTCAAGATATGCAATAAAACTCAAACAATAAACACCACACAAGATAGAGACAGACACCAGATATAACATGGAAACCCAATGTGGGAAAAAACACAGAGAACAATCTCAAGTATATGAATGAGCACCAACCCAAACAATATTCTTAAGCACCAACTTGTAGGAGCACCAACCCCTTTGCTGAGCACCAACCTAGAAACTATTTGTGAGCACCAACCCCTTTACCGAGCACTAGCCTAGTAACAATTTGTGAGCACCAACCCATAAGAGCACCAACCCCTTTGCCAAGCA
This sequence comes from Torreya grandis, assembly GCA_037957365.1. NCBI lineage: Eukaryota > Viridiplantae > Streptophyta > Pinopsida > Cupressales > Taxaceae > Torreya > Torreya grandis. The sequence goes on from JARHVA010001107.1 coordinate 2,195,307, forward strand.
CCAACCCAATAATAATTAGTGAGCACCAGCCCACAGGAGCACCAACCCAACAATAATTCATGAGCACCAACCCCTTTGTGTATGCCACACACCTATCTCTCAATGTTTCTATCCCAACAAATGATAGTTCATTACAACATCTCTTTCTTCTCTCTCACCTTTGCTCTTCTAAGCTAGATATAACAAATACAAATCATATTCATATCTCACAATTACTCTTCTAAGCTAGATATTACAATATAAAATCAACCTCTATCTCTCATATTACAAATGGCTTCTCAAACTTTTATTTATAGTTTTCCAAATGACCTTTGGCCTTCCCCCTTTGTGACCCTTCAATCCTCATGGAAAATGGTGCCAAAATTGTATGACCCTTCATATTCTTGCCTTTGAAAAGTAATGTGGTGACCCTTCATGACCAAAAATGCCCTTCCCTCTTTTGTCCTCATCTTGGTAACTTTTCGTATTCCTCAAAGTGTCCCTTCATGAAAAATTGTGCCCTTCCTCTTTTGTCTTCACTTGGTGACTCTTGGAATTCCCCAAGATGACTCTTCATGGGAAAATGTGTCCCATCCTTCTTTTGTCTTTGCCCCATGGCTCTTTGACTTTTCCATGGGCCCTTCTTTTGTCTCATATGCAACCAAAAATATATTTGTTAATATTAAATAAATATTAACTCACATTAGCCAAGATATATTTATTACAAACAACATTAAATGCAATGGGGCCTTTATTACTAATAATGTTAGACCTTTGACATTAATGACAATATTTCCAATAGCATCAACTATTTGTCTGGGAATTATTGTTATGTTCATGCCCTAATAAATCATGGAATTATGCCATAACTTCTTCCCTATAATTAATGTCAAATATAATGGGGTAGGTTTTGTTATGCTTACCCCTTCTTTGTTATTGATGAATGTGGAGGGTATCTAGGGTTGTGCATTTGTGCTAGCTTATTTACCCTTTATTTTTGTAGGTTCTATAGTTGGATTCCCTTACATGAGCCTCGTTCCTCTAAGGCTTCCTTCAAAAACATATTTATGTTTTGGGATGGATAGGATGTCCCATAGAGAAACATTGGCTTGAACCTTCTTTAGCTACTCTACCACATTGAATGACCTCAGAGGTGGGACCTCGAGGTCTTTCATCTTGTTCTATATTACCTCACTCCATCTATGATAGGTCAAGGGTGGAGGCTGAGATGTTAGGCCTTTCTCAAAAGTCACTTTGGTCCTTGTGAAAGCCTTGGGGATTTCATCTAGTATATTATTTGAGTGAGTGTAGTAGTCTAATTATACTTTTAGGGTTCTATGTATAGGGATCTCATTCATGTATACCACATCTTCACCCTCTACCTAGGAGAATAGCACATGTTCTGGGCCTACTTTTTTCACTTTTTCTAGGGAAATCCCTTGCATTTTTTCCATCAAGATTGCATCTTTAATCCCTAAGGATTGGTATGTGTAGGCCAAGTCAGGTGTATTCCCTTATCACTATTGCTCGATAACATTTTATTATAAGTTACCCCTTAAATGATTTTTAGGTCCATGGGAATAATTATAAGGAAAGAACCATGAGTTAGAATCATTTTCCAAGTTATTATAACTATCCACTAGCTCTCTACTTGTATTTGATAACACTATGTTTTTTAAGGATCTAGAATCAAAACCATTTGATTTACAAGTTATGTCTGATGACTTGGTGCATGATGATTTAGTGCTTAGTAGTTTGGCCTTTACCTCTCTTATTATTGATTCTACTAGTAATGTGGTCTCTTTTCTTGGTAGTTATTGAAATAAGGCTTCTAAGGTATGGCATATTGCCTTTTGAGATTGATTATCTCATTGGAGAAGTTCTATAGAATAATTTTCATATCATTCATCTTTACCACTAGCAAAGATGCAATAGATGTGCTTGCCTAAGTAGGTGGGTACACATACATAGAGAGAGGTAGGGATCCTAAATTTCTTTGGATCTCTTCTTATAGAGGCATAGACATATTAGGGAATATCGACATCGATGGTTGAGGAAGAGGCCTCCCCACATCAATTAGATTGTTCTTGGCCCTTACCATGATGTCATATGCATTTGGTATCATCAAGCCTCCAAGTGATTTGATCATGACCATAATGTACAAATTGAGGGTTTTAAGGTAAAAAACCATATCCATTCTCATGGGTGGTCAAGCCATCAACAAGATCCTTTGCCATGTTTTTTCAAATCTAGTGTTAAAATCAACCATGGCTTCTTGAGGGGGACTTTTTATGTTTATTAGTTGTTGTAAGAGGGATGATCAATCCACCTTCTCATTGAATCATTTTAAAGAATTTATTTCCTAGGTCATCCCAAGTTATGATTGAATTGGCTATCAAAGATTGATACCAGTCAAGAGTCTAGCCTTTGAAATAAGCTGTTAGTAGCCTTAAGGCTATGTTTTATGTGTTGACATAGTGAACAATGTGCACATTGACCACATCTTAGGTATGTTTGGATGTTATCTTGAAATTTTATCCCAAAAAATTGGGGAAAACCTTTAAATCATTTATAGGGATGGGGTCTCATATAGCCAAGGGTGTTAGAGGGATAATCAAGTTGTCGCTATCCCATGATACAAAGTTCCTTAGTAGGCCTAGATGTGTCAATTGTTGTTGTTTTTATTTTTATGTAGTGTTGGACCTTGAGGTTATTTTCTGAGTGGGATCCCCCAAAGGTGGTGTTAGAAAACTTAGATTATTCATAGTCTATGATATTTTTATGGTCTTATAGCTCATAAACTCATGTTACTAGTCAATCAGACTAGTAAATTGATCCTACTTGGTGTGCCAAAAAAGAAAGAATTGTTGATGCCTAAAACTCTCACCTTAGGTTTAACAACCTCATATGGGAATATTTATAGATTTGGAACAAAATGTGATCTATAAAGTGACCTCTAGGATTTTAGAAGCCAACTCTTTATTTAATTTGGGGATGAAAAGGGATATAGAGAAATGAAAGCAAATAATAGTAAAATAATACCAACTAGGATGATGTGTCAAAATATTTGAAGCATTAACCTATATTTTCATAAAATAACATAAATAATTAAATGATATATACCATAAAATAGCATGAATCATGAATCAATATATACAATTCAAGAAAAAAATCACACTATAGAAGAAAAAGAAAAAAATAGTGAATAGGGACAATTTCCCACTCAAAATAACATAGAACACCACATCCTCTTCATTATAAGTGGAGAAAATAATATAAAAGGACATAAAGGTACATATAAAACATCTAATAACACCTATGAGGTGCACCTATTAAGATTACAGAATAGGAAAATCCTAACTATTATTATCCCTAGTCTATTACAATATTACTAAGTACAAAAAAATAAAAAATAAAATCTTAGATCCAAGATGATCATCCTTTATAAAAGGACTGAGCCTAAAATATAAAGGTGAGAAATCATCTCATGAGGATGACACCTAGAGATTCCATCAATCATGCTCATGATGATGTCATTTCAACTGAGAGAGGGTTTTGAGTTCATGAGTGAAGTTATCTTTTGGATCCTAGATATGGTAGGACTGCACTATTCTGTTATGACCACTATACTTAGGAGGAGTGAAGTGGCACCATGTGAAATGGATAATCTCTTCTCTATCATAATATCATGGTGGATCCCCTTTTATTTCCATTTACCAATGACATGGTTATAATTTTTGATAGATCAAAAATGATCTTGGATAAGTGTTGGGGTACCACATGTCAAGCTCCTGCTTCTCTAGAGAAAGCTAGGCATTCCTTTGTAAAATTGAAGATGAGTGTGCCATGTGTTGAGGATGCATCTATCCTTTTAAAAAATTCTCTATGGCTCACCCATTGGCCTATTGACTAATGTTTCTATTTAGAGGTTTGACCCAAAAATAAAAGCCTTTAAAGAGTGTAGGGTTATTGTGTGTCAAGCTAGAGATCCACTAGAGTGAAACAAGAGCTTCATCAATCCAGATAATCATAATTATACCATGTTGAATAAGTATATAGAGTATGTTACTTAGGAAAAATTTCAAGGAGGGGCCTTGAGAAAATAATAAGCTAAAAAGGGAAACCACTGGAGGGTACCAAGAAACTACCAACTATTAGTAAAACTCAAAGCTAAAGATGAACTGCTCCAAAATTAAAAAAATGTGGATTTTGATCCATAATTACTACTCCCACTTCATAGGTAATATCTATCCTAGTACACACCATGACATACATCAAGATACTAACTATTGATAGGTAGGGTACACAAGACATTTGGATTATCTCTTTCTCTATCTTGGGACACTACTCCTTTGATAACTTGAAATGGCTTGCCAAAGGAGTCCTAACTAGTTTAGCATCCTGCATACTAAACCTCTCTATGACCTTTTTAATGTAATCTTATTGAGATAAATTAGGCTATCATTCCTTCATATCCCAAGTTATTCTCATATAAAGGATTTGTTTTACTACCCACAAATCCTTCATAGTAAAGGAATTACTAAGTTGTTCATTGAGTACCCTTATTTATTGCATGTTCTTACTTAAAACCAATATGTCATCCACATATATACATAGGATAATGTAACTACCATCATCAAACTTCTTGATATATACATAATGGTCTAAATGATACTTGGAGTATTCCTACTCCATCTTAAAATTGTCAAATTTCTTGTACCACTAGCATGGATCTTATTTCAAGCCATACAAGCTCTTATTTAGTTTACACACCATGGTCTTCTTAAATATGACCTCATATCCCTATGGCTACTCCATGTATAAGTCCACCTCCGAATAACTATGAAGGAATGCAATCTTCACATCTAGTTTCTCTAAGTGTAAGTCTTCCATTGTCACTATCCCAAGAATTGTCCTAATATAAGTCATCTTCACCACTATAGAAAAAATCTAATTGAAATCAATTTCCTTCTACTATTAAAAACCCTTTACTATAAATTAGGTCTTATATCTTTTATTTCCTCCATCATCCTCTTTAATTCTATATACCCACTTGTTTTGCAATGCTCTCTTACCTTCAAGTGGGTTTACTAGATCCAAAGTCTAATTTTTAATGAGAGACTGATGTTCTTCATCCATTACTTTTTCCCACTTCTTCATGACATCTACTTATATTGATTCTTTAAATCATTCTAGATCTCCATTATCAGTGAGTAATAAATAATTAAGAGATGGATAAAAATGTCTAGGTTCCCTTCTTACCCTAGAAGACTTTCTCACCTCAATAATTTGGGATTCCTGTGGAGTAGGTGCTTAAACTAATTACTTGGACACTTTACCATCTGTAATGTCCTCCAATACTATGTAATCTTTTATACAATCCTCTCTTTGATCCTATAAATATTGTTTATACATGACTTTTTCATTAAAGACCACATCCCTAGATTCAAATATTTTCTTATCCTTAAAACTCCAAATCTAGAAACCAAAGTCATTCTAACCATAACCAATAAAGGTGCATTTTTTAGACTTAGCCTCTAACTTAGTCCTATCATCTTTATCAATATGAACAAAATATTCATATCCAAATAATATAAGAAAGGAATAATCAACCTTATTACCAGACCAAGATTCCTTAGGTATGCCTCCATTCAAGGAAGATGAAGGTCCTTTATTAATCAAATATGCAACCATGTTTACTATTTCTACCCAAAATTGAAGGGGTAGTCTTGTATGTAACCTCATACTCCTAAAAAACTCCATGATAGTCCTATTCATCCTTTTTTACACACCATTCTACTGTGGAGTTCCTAGAACTATCCTCTTTCTATAAATTCCATTCCTAGAATAGTAATCAAAAAATTCATTATTGCAATATTCCCCATCATTATCTAACCTGAGACATTTTAACTTGAGACCTATCTCATTCTCAACCAAGGATTTTCATCTTTTAAATGTATCAAACACATTATATTTTATCCTAATACCATACACCTAAATTTTCCTAGTTGCATCATCAAGAAAAGTGACATAATAAAATGAGCCACCAATAGAAGATACCTAAGTTGACCCCCATATATCTGAATGAACCAAATCTAGCTTATTTTCCTTCCTTGTAGGTCTAACCTTGAGAAAATTTACCCTTTTCTATTTTATATACATAGTATTCATATAAATCTAAATCAAACCCTTTCAATATCAGCAACCTATCCTTCAAAATTTACATTCACTTTTGGATCATGTGACTGAGCCTATTATGACACAAAGTTTCATCCACATCTACAACAACTAAATTACAATAATCAACATTACTTGATAAATAAAATGTATCAACCTTCGTACCTATTGCTACCATAAAAACACCCTTTGGTTACCTTCTAAGAATCTACTCTAAAATTCACCATATAACCTTCACTGCCTAGTTGCCCTAAGGATACCAAATTCCATCTCAACTTGGGCACATGCTTGACATCCTTAAGTAAATAAGTGTTCCAATTTTGCATTTTTTCTTGAACACATCATTTTCCTACTATGTTTTGAGGCTCATCATCATGAAGATAAACATGTCCAAAATCCCCTTAAACATAATCAATAAAATAATGCTTATGTGGTATAATATGAAAAGAATCCTCCAAATCTAAAACCCAAGACTTAGTAATATTATCTTTGGAGAGAATTAATGCATCCTGACAAACATTACCTATTTCCATATTCACCTCTTTAGAATCTTCATAATTTTTATTCTTATTCTGAAGATCCCAACAATCCTTGTTCACATGCCCAATCTTTTTACAATACCATCATGTCATCTTGTTCTCTGATTTTGACCTTCCTTGACCATTTGACTTTCCATGCTTTCCTTTTCCTCTATACTTTTTTCTCCCTTGACTCTCCATTTCCAAATAATCACCTAAATTAGATGTTTCCCTAGAGCTTTCCCATTGCATTTCCTCAGTAAGGATTACTATTATGACATCCTCAAACTTTAACTTGGCATTGTTAGAGATCAAGTTGATCACAACCATTACCAGGCTATTCCAACTCTCTAGTAAGGAACACAAAATATTTATAGCCCTGAATTCACCATCAAATTCAATTTTTATAGATTTAAACATACTCAAAACCATATTAAATTTATTTATATGATCAGCAACTGAACCATTTTTAGACATCTTCATATTAAATAACTTTTTCATGATTTTTTTTTAATACCTTAAAGAATTCATGATACCTTATATGGTCTTCTCCTATGATATATTAAACATGATCAAAGATGTAAGGCATAATCAGATGTCCCTAAGTGCTTTCCTATCAAGTATCTCCCAAGCCTCATCTAATTTACCCATTGGTTACTTTACTTTTCCTTCTAAAAGAATCTTGGAGGTCCTTCTAACAGAGGTAATATTCCATCTACATCTTCCATAAACCAAAGTTTCTCCCTTTAAACTTTTCAAACTTTTATCTACCATCATCAAACATAGCTCCCACTTAAACTAATAACCCTTCTTGTGATTCAAAACTTTAGTAAATACAAATTAAAGATTTGATACTAGTTGTTAGTAATAAAAATAAAAATTAATGCAAAAAAAAATCATAGAATCATAATAATAAAATATATGAATAGAGATACATAAAGAAAAGAAATCAAAATGCATAAAAATAAGATAGGATTTAATGTGGTTCACCCAATGTGAGATACATCCACCAAGAAACACTTGCTTAGATATTATTACAAGCCAAAAAGAGTATAATCCACTCTCAGACTAGTCTTCTCACACTTATAATGCACAAATATTATTTGGAGATGCATTCAACAAACTCTCCTGAATTCACACTTAAATTCACACACTCTATTCACCTTCTCAAACTTAGTTCATCTCAATGTATTACCTATGTCCATATATAATACATCAATAGGTAGTCAATATAGTAGTTTTACAAAACAATGGATACCAAAACCATGGGCGAAGTCAACCCATAATGGCTCCCCATTAATCATGGGTGATGTCACCACACATATACAACTCTAGATAAACCACATATCTATACTCTTCGAAAAAGGGGGTCCACAAATTTTTTTAGGGCTATCATCCCTAAACCTCAGCATTAAAAGTGTACAATATATTTTAATATAAAATATTTGAAATTAATTATAATTTGGAAATAGGCTCCATAACATAACACTCCAAAATTTCTATCCAACATGAAATTTTCTTAAAATTCTTGAACAACATCTCCATGCACTTGGATTCATCCCTATTCCATGATAACACATCCCTAAATATCTTATCACTATTGCCTGGGTTTCTCACCATCTTTACCATTAGGTTTGGTAGTGATAGGTTATCTTGGATGACTAGTTTAACATACCTAAGGGATATAACCTACCCATAAACCATCATGGACATCAAATACAAGTCTCAACCCTATTTAACCAATGATTTTCATACTTTGACTTGGTCAACTCTAATTGCTACAACAAATCTCTAAGAAACAAGGCATTTCTTATAGCATCCACTCACTCAACTAGAGACTCAATCACATCTAGAGATGCCTAATAGAGTTTAATACATCCTAAAATCACTTAACTAGCCATACCAATCCATTCTAAGCATTTTAGGACAACTTCTTTCATATCAGGGCACTATTAGGGTTCTTTGAGGGTTTAAACCATCTTTCACTATTAGTAATCCTTCATAAATCTTAGCCCCCCATTCTAGAAACTAATGCTTATAACTTTTAGATAGGACCCTTCCCCATCTACCATGAATATATTATGTTGCCATGCAAAGATTGTACGTGCCAATGAACACTTTAAAGTCCTTTTTGGGTTGAGAAACTTTCATTATGTGCACTCAAAAGACCTCAAAATCATTTTTCATCCTTTTATTATAAACTTTGACCTCAAACTTGGTCAACACACCTGGGACAATCTATCACACTAATGACAATGCTCACATGCTCATTATTATCTTGAAATATGAAATCCATACCTTATTTGGCTACCATATCTCTCTTTGATTACATAGACATTGACCTACAAACTACATTAGGCCTTGAAATTGAACTTCATACTTCTTTCCATGTGTTCTACACAAGCAACCTCTTTAATTCTCAAACCTACTTTACATCCTTCATAGGCCTTGACAACACCTCATTAGGTTAGGTAGGGTCTAGAATTAGTCTAGTTGCAAACTTGGACTTAAGGTCTTACCCCTATAGGCTCACATTAAAACTCTACTGAGTTCTCCAATTCTTCATATGCATTCTCAAACAACCTTATACAACCTCTTATGTCTTTTTACATCCATCTCACTAGGACTTTACAAGCTATGACTAGGCTTCTCAAACACTTCAAGATTGGCAAATGATCTTGAAACACTCTTTGATGCTTATGCATGCTAATCATATGCCTTACATGTTCCTCAAACATTGCCATGCCTCTGTACATACCTCTTCATTCTCACCATGCACATTTTAATGATATGGTTATACTTTTTATGACTGGGTTTTTTAAGAAACTTTGTACTTAAGGACTAGTACTCAAACATTCTTACCAAAATGATGCTATTAAATAAGAACCTTAACAACAACAAATAGAAGAATCATTAGGTTGCCTTTATATTATCTCCCAATAAAAAGACATTAGGTTAAATTATTGTCACATCAAGCACATAGGCTCATGTCTCACAAACCATTCACCATGTATCTTCACCAAATGCACCTTGACATCAATTATATCAACCTTGACATCAATGAAAATACTTCTCAATAATAGGGCATCTTCAAACTTGTCCTAGTCATCATTATTAGAGCTTGAGTCCTTAGATACCTAGTCAATATCTAGGACACCTCATTTTAATGTTTTAATTGAGTCAGCCATTAAAACTAGATGGAATCCAAAACAAAAATATTAAGTGCAGGGGAATACATAAGGGTATGTGACTAAAATAGAAATCAAATAATTCAGTTTATTCTATGGGTATAAAGTGATAATCTGTAACAACCCTTCCTTAGGATATTTATAAAAGTATACACCCATTCCCCTACATTAATTACATTTTTAATATTGCTTATTGTGCATTCAAATTTGGGTTAATAGCTTGATCTCCTCTCTTTATTTACCAATCCAGAGTTAAAATTTGAGCTCATGATCTTGCACTATGAATAATATTTAGTGAGGGTGATGTAACATTTTAAAACTATCTAATCGATCCCGACTTATTATTTTTTTAATGCCTAAAGTGTGTTCAATACATGGTCACATCTCATTTAATCCTCCCGAGCATCTCTTACCTTATGCCACATGTCATATACCTATTGGTTCTCATGTAAACTATCAACACATAATAAGATCTTTGTAATTCATTGTCATATCCCTAGGAAGGGTGAGATGCCATTTAGGGACATGTATAATCCTCTAATTATTCCTTAGGCTCCACCTATACTTCATCATAACCATTTGAAATCCTTAGTGGGGCACCTAATCATATGCCTAGTTGTGTTACATGGTGTGCTTTGACTAGGCCAATCTCTCCTAAGATCTAAAATCTTTGACAAGATTGAGAGATTGGCTACTCTATCATCGATCTACATGGTGCATTCTAACTAGGTCAGGATGTCACAAGCTATAACATATCTAATAAGATCAGGAGACATCAAGGTATGTGGAATATTTTAATTGGGTTGGACTCCCTCAAGCTCTAACATCTTTGGTAGGATTGTGAGACTAGTCACTCTAACATCAAGCTACATGGTATTCTCTGACTGGGCTAGGTTCCCCTAGGCTCTAACATATCTAACATGATAAAGATACTAGCCACTCTGACATCAGGCTATATGGCATGCTCTAATTAGTCAAGATCCCCTGGGATTTCATATCTTTGACTAGACTAGGAGATTAGTCAATTTGACATCATGTTATTTGACATGCTTTGATTGGGTTGGGCTACCCTAATATATGACATCTTTGAAAACCACCATACATATCTTCTCTAGTGTCCCATTCATTCTTCTAAAACCTATGAAACTTACTAAGTGAAATAAAAATAAGTGAAACCAATTAATAACTCACCTAATCACCATTTTAGCTTCAAAGTGCTATGCAGGATGTCAGGCATGTCACTCTGGGAAAGGATTGAGACTCTGACAACTTCTTCTGAAAGATGACCTATAAGGCTAGAATTCTAAGTAATCAAATAAAAAATCCTATCTTAGTCATAAAATATATGAGTTTTACCATTATTTTATCAACACACTTTTAGGGATTGTGTATCATCTCAATTGGTCATTATAAATACTACATGTTTGGGGAAATCAGGGTGACACAAGATTTCAAGGACTTGGTTCGAGAAAATATAGTAAAAATAAAAGGATGGATATAGTAGATCTAGTTTTGATGTTTTTAATTAGGGGCCCCCCATTTCTATGAAAAGGGGTCATGTTGGCCAAAACAAATGGTGACTTCCATGAGGCAAATGATGTTAAGCACTAAAAACCCAACCCATTAATTTTTTGCTCCTATGAAAAATACAAAATATAAGAGATATATTCAGACATAGAATAAAATAATGCACTAAATTCAAGTAATAGAAAGTTTCATACTGAGTTTTTATCTTATAGATGGCCACCAATGTGTGTAAGAAATGATTCTTAATTTTCCTCTCTAATTTTGGATTCCACTCACTCAATTAAAGGTCAGATGGGGTATCATGCTATTTTGAGGGTGATAATGGTTTGATGGATCACTAGAGATACCTCTATTCATATTCAAGGCCTTGATATACTACTAGATAGGCATAAATCCTATAATGGAGGTTTCCTAAATAGCCCTTTCAAGGAAGACTCAAAATTTAGATTATGTATATTTTTCTTACCTTTTTTCAAGATTTCTTTTGAAAAGATTTTTTTCTTTTTTAGTCTCTTCCATGGAGGGTTTTGGACCAAGATAAGCATGAAATCATGATAAGTAAGCTCTCATTATCAAATTAGTCCTTGATAGTCTCAAATGGTCTTATCTTTTCCTAATATGTTACATTAACTACAACTTGGTGGCTCTATTTAGATGTGGGTTGTTTTAAAATCCACTTATTTCTCTTAAAATCATTGGCCTCCTAGATATAAAATTTAAAAAGGTTCATTTAACATCCCTAACTTTTTTGGATTGAATATTCAACTTAGGTGCCCTCATACTCAATAATTCCTCTTGGGCTTAGACCATCACATGGAATGGATACAGTAGGTATGGGTGCCAAAGGAACATCATAAAAACAAGATGCAAATAAAAGGAACAAAACACACACAAAAAAAAAAAAAAAACACACACACACACACACACACACATAATAAAATCAAACTAGTCTAATATATACATTACCAACCCTTTCCCAAGAGTCAAAAATTACATTAGATGAAAATTTTGAGAAATGGTGTTTCAAGTTCTATCCATTTACTGGTCCTTGAGGTGGAAGGCATTCTGACCTAGGATTTAGGCTATTTGATATGGGCTAATCTAGAGGGGATCAAATTTCAAATAATATCCCTTCTTTTTGTGATCCTTATCCCACATTATTACTAGGTCAAATATTCTAAATATCTTGCTCTTGGCTCTTTTATTAAACCATCTTTTGATTATAACTTGATGTTTGCTAAAGATTAATAGAGCTTCATCTTGGGCTTCCTCTAACTAGATTATGTTTAGGAGTTTAGAATTTATCTTATCATCTAATTCCATGAATTGTTGCATGAATTTATAATTTGGCATCTTGAGTATGACTGGCATGATTGGATCCAATCAATAAATCAAAAGGAAATGAGAGATTTGGAGGGCTTGTTTATACCTAGTGCGGTCAACCTATAAAGCAAACTTTAGTAATGAGTGTCATTTATGGGTCTTCTCTCTAGCTAATTTATTAATGGTGTCTATTAAATTATTATTGGTGGAATTTTCCAATACATTCCCTTGTGATTAGTGATTAGATGATAATTTTAGCATGATTCCATTATCAGAGACCCATTCTGTGAATTATAAAGATTGGAAGTTAGAAATGTTATCACATAAAAAGCATATGGTGACCCCAAAATGGGTGGTTATGGTGTTTTCTAGGAACTTGATGACTTCAACAAAATATATTATTTTAGTTAAATTACATGAAACTACCTCATGCAATATTTTGTGCCCATTAAGACAAACTTATGGTCTACTGATGAATTGGGGTCAATGAATCCAAAAAAATCTAATCCCCATTGGGAAAATGGTGCTAACTCCACAATGGGATGTAATGGAATTACTACATGGGTTTCCTTTTTATTAAAGGGTTGGCATTGATGGAAAATGCAAACATGGGAATAAACATCTTTAAATAGTGTGGTCCAGTAGTAACTTTCCCAAAAACCTTTGTATGCCATGGAATTTTTTGCAAGAGACTAGCTCCTAGTTTTTCATGGAAATTTACCATTATTTCTTTGGCTTCCTCTCATGGCACCCATCAAAGGTAGATTCGTTCATGGTTACTTCTAAAGATAACTCCCTTTTTTAGCATATATTGTTTATCTTTCAATTGGAGGTCCCTCTTCTATGTATGGTTGAGTCTTAGAGGTGTGTTTCCATAGAGTAGAAATTACATGACCAAGGCATACCATTTTGATTGTAGAATTATCCTTTGGTATACTTGGTGTACAACTATTCTCATATTTATCTTAGTTATTAGCTATGTGAGTCCTTATCCTCTAACCAATTTGGCCATTTTGATTTTTAAGTCGTACTCTTACAATTTTATCATCCATTAGCCTCTATGTTTTCCTAACTCATTTTACCTTATCATCTACTTTATTATTGGATCTAGTATAATTATGTACACCTTATTCTTGAGGATGTAGTGTCTAAATTTATTCATATCCTTCCTAAGGCATAAGCATGTTTATCTAGGGTAGAATATCTTAGCTTGACATCCTTGATATTGGTGTTTATGAAAGCAATGAGGTGTTATTCTCCCCCTAATCTCTAGGTGAGGCAAACAATAAAGGTATGCTCAAAAGAAAAGGGGTAGATATATAAATCTTACATTTAGTCTAGACTGATGAGAACTAGGGATTGCATAATGGCATTTTTGATATCCTAAAAAGATTTCTTTGATTCAAAATGCCATTGTACTTTCACATCTTGTTTCAACCTAACATTTAATGGTTTTAAATTTTCAATAAATCTAAAAATAAACTTATGAACAAAGTTAATTTTCCCAAGTAAGGATTTTAATTCTTTCTTATTGTTAGGTAAATTTTAGTTTAGAAATTAAATATACCCTTTCAAGATCGATAGTAATACTGTATTATGTGATAATATGACCGAATATGATCTTATTTAGGTTTAGGGAAATGCCATACCTTCTACATCTTTTGAATACTTTATCCAAGTGGCATACATGATCTGACCTAAATTTTGAAAATAGAGTTAAGTAATCCATATAAATTATTATGCTTTTACCAATTAGTCCTTAAAAATTAAAGTCCATCACTCTTTATAAAGTTACACCAAAATTGGTCAACCCAAAGGGAATTCATTTATAAGTAAATGTTCCCCACTTAGTGGTGAAGGTAGTCTTGGCCCTACTTTAGAATTAACTAAGATCTAGTTGTATCCTGAGAAGCCATCTAAAAAAGACATCATATGAGAACCACTCACCATCTAGATTACTTCTTCAAGGGAAGGTAAAAATTAATTGTCTTTGTTTAAGGCTCAGTTTAAGTTCCAAAATACTACACATTGGTGAATTTCATCATTTTTATTTCATACAGGCACCAGGTTGGCCACACAAGTCGAGTGACAAATCAAGAAAATTATCCTTGTAGAAAGTAACTTATGGACTTATCTGTGTATTAAGGGTTCCATGATTAGGTTTACTAGTCTCTATCTTTACCTAAATGGTTTTTTACTAGATTAAGGGGAATAGTGTGAGTGATTACTCTCGGGTCAAAAAATTTGAGGTATCCATAAGCATATGTAATTACATATTTATATCTCAGTAGTAATCTTTTTAACTACTCTAATTCATAATACATCTAGTCAGGACATACATTGACCATTTGGGGATTTTTTATAGAGCTAATATTGATGAGTTGGTAATTCTAGTTCTTGAACTTGGGTTTTTTCATTTGGAATGTGGTGTCTAAAGTATTGAATTATCTTCTTTACTAAATCACCCCACTTGGGATTTTATTCCCATGATTTATTAAGGATCCCATATTTATCCATCTCATTCCTTAGGTTGTCTCTATCTTTCTCATCTATAATTTGGATCTCAAATATTCCCTTATTACTAAAAAATTAGGTGATCTGTTGGTAATCCTCAAAGACCTAAAAGTTTGGCACATTGTTAGGTACAAAGGGACATGGGATGATTTCCATAGAAAACTCTTGTAACTTGGTTTCATCTAGGGGAGTTAATTTTTCTGCCATATATGCTAGTGATTCAATGACTTGGTTTTCTTTATGAGGGATAGGGATGCTATTAAATGTATTAAAATTTTTGATTAGGTCCTAAGCCTTATGCTTATACCTTCTAAGGTATGATAGCTTGTATTTAAATTTAGTTTTGATCTGGTTGACTACCATCTCAGAATCACTAAATGCTCTTAGTTCATTTTTGTGTATTTCAATGTAAATTATAACCCTAGGATTAGTGTTTCATACTCTAACAAATTTTTTGTGTAGGTAAACTAAAACCTATATGATGCTAAATGTTTCCTCCATAAGGGGTCTATAATCAAAACACTATATCCACTACCTTTTTTGGAATAAGATCCATCTATATAGATAGACCATGGGGTGGATAGGTTTGTGTGATGGCTAGCTTGGTCTTTGGGTGGTTTTTTATCAGCATGTAGACTCCTAGATCTGAGGATACTAGGTTTAATTTCTAACTAATGGTATTGTACTCAATTATTATGTGTTTCATGTAAGGATCTCTATTTACCTAGATTTGGTTGGCTACTCCTCTCTATGGTAACCACATATGGGATAAATAAGTGGCCATATACCCATTTAGGGCCTTAGACCAATCTCTACTGAGGAGCATGTCATAGGCTTCAAGAATCTCCAACAATTGGATGTATATTAAGTGTTTAATCCGAGGATCAAACTTCAATTATATGTGGACATATCAAAGTTACCCTATCAATTTCACTTTGGACTTTCAAGTTGGAACAATACCTTATCTAACTTGATAGAGACCAATGCCAACTTCTCACATATGCCTTTTGACATTACATTAGCTAAGGATTTTAAATATACTAGGCAATTATGTAGGTTCTTTCTAAGCAACCAAATTTTTAAGAGTAAGGGTGGCACCTTCATATTATTTTAGTGAATGAGCACATTGGTGTGGGATAATCTTGGTATCATTTGGGTTGAGTGGGTCAGCTTCTAAGTTAAGGATTTTAGTAGGAGATCATGGTATTTAGTGATCTGAGTAAAATCATAAAGTGTCATGTTGCCTTTGATCTTATTCATGTCTTCTACTATGCTATAATCTCCTTTAATTTGGACTGATGGGGTCTCTATGGGATTATTAGGTTCTTGAGGTCTCAGAGGTGGGGAGTCATTCCTAGCATTTTGGTCAAGTGGAGTTATGACATTATTTAGGGGATTAGAGATAGTGAGGCGCTGTTGTAGTTTGATTTCTTGAGGGCATAGTTTCTCCTTTGGAATTTTTAAAATGGTTACACCTCACTAATACCCTTCTTCAACTCATTTTCTTCTTGGCTAGGGAAATAAATGGTCTCAAATACCATAGTAGTGCTAGGGGCTTTACCCAAGTTGTATTATTTGGGGTGATTGGGGACCACCTCTTGTTCCTCCATTTATTTTTGGAAGATCTCAAAACCACTACCAAATTCTATGTAGTCTAGTTCTATATGGCTTGTTATGTTATGTACTTGACATTAGTTAGGTAAGGCTATCTTAAAGATATTAGTTTTAGGCAACCTATTAAGTGAGGGTTTTGGGGGATTATGAGGATGGTAGTTCCTAATCAATCTTTGATATGTGAAGTTTTTCATGGAACTCTCTATATTAGAGTTACTCACCTATGCTTGTATCCTAAAGAAATTATTGTTGAGTTTTATACTATTTTTTGAATGGCATACAACTCATTCTTTGTGGACTCATGGGGTATAGTTTGGGTATTGTTAGTTGCTACTAATGTTACCTAATGTGGTATTTGAGGAATATGTTCATAGAACCTTGGGTTAAGAAAACCTAGCTGTTGACTTAAACTAGGATGACCTATTTAAGATTTGATGTATTATAAGTAGTGGATAAACCATTAGGACATTCTTATTAGCATTGGGAAATAATATCAATGTGGGCATCTATGGTAGCACATTAGGAGTAAGGACCATCATCTAGCCTTGGGGTTTAGTTGCCTATCTACCTTGATGGTCCCTGCATAAGATAGGGATAGATTAATTATTACTAGGTCTCTTCTTAGAAACATGGTTGTCTAAGGGTCCAAAACATTCTTATACATTTCAAGTGCTAGTTGGGCATTGGGTTGATAAAGCACGATAACCCAATTATACATTTATTGTAACCTAGTGTTGAATTTCCTGTTAGGTTCATTGGGATCCCATTTAATACAAGTAACATTGGGGTCTATCACTTGCCTAATTTTTTTGAATAAGGTAGTACTAAAATGGTCCCAACTAGGGATTGAATCCTCAAGGAGATTGAGGAACCAATCATATGTTGAGTCCATCAATGTAAAGGGGAAAATCATGCATGTCATGTCCTCATGTTCTACATTCAAGAGACTTAGGGTAGTTTTATAGTAAGTTATGTGTTATTCAAGAGTTCATCCCACACTAGGATTGAAATGGAGAAGATATCTCTTAGGATTTCTAGGAAAATCATGGACAACTCCCAGGATGTTAATGAAAGAGCCAACCAACTAGGCCATCATGGGATATAAATTTGGAAGAGGTTGTGAGGAAAAGCTAGTTAGAATCATGATAGGTCTAGGTATGTTGAGCTTATGTTTTTTGTGGAAAATTAGGGGAAACTAATAATTATAAAAGTAGATAGATAATGAATTTGTGCTTCTATTCCATGCATTAGGATACTATATACATTAATGTATATGTCTTCTATACATGTTTAGTTTAGTTTGTTTTATTTCTAACCCCCACTTTATGCCACAAGCTTTGGTGAGCACTAGATTAGATTTACTTTATTATTTATTAGACATAAGTGAAATATAAAACCTAGGACCCCCTTAGGTTTATTGCATGATTGTGTTATTCTAGAGGCTTTAGAACCCTCCTTAGCATAGTATATTTTGATAAGTGATACCCTAATTAGGTCTATTAGATCCACATCTTATTCATGGTACCACCTAACAAATGTATTCCCAATCGAAAGTGTAGGTATGTTCTATATTTTATGAGCTAGGATTGATTTATAAATATGATACATTTCTAATTGCATAAATTTTGTTGAACTCGATATGAACTAACTCTTACAATATTTTTCCACTTATTTCATTCTTTTCATCATTATTTTTATCATATGTTTTCCATGCTGGGTCGATTATATTAGTGTAGCTTTAATTTTTGTGTGTAGGTTTTTAGGTTTAGGCTACTGGATCGATTGAGTCAACCCAATATAGGTTTTCATCTTTATATAATTTTAGTCCAGACTACTGGATCAACCCAATCAACCTAGTATAGTTTCTAGACTTTCAAATATCATATTCAGCATACTAGGTCAACCCAGTTGACCCTGTATAGTATAAACACTCAATAATAAGTTCATATAGAGCTTAGTTAACCTATTCAACCCATTTAATAGGTTTTTTAAGCATTCCACAAGGTTATCTAACAATAATTTTCCTTTTCTTCTTCTCTAATCAACCAAGGTTCCTTTTTATCATTTTATCTCTTTCTTTACAGTCTTTCCTTTCACAATTTGTAGTCTTCAAAACTACCCTTATACAGTCAACTAGATTGAACCTATCAACCTAGTTATGTATTCTATATTCTATATAGATAACTAGGTCGACTCTACTAAACCTATTCATTTTAAGACCTTGCTTCCATAGTAAAGGATTGAACTTGTTGACCCTGTTCTATATTATATGTAAACACTATTGATTGCATAGACATTATACTTTGTTATAAAGTTATAATTAACCTTTATATACTAGTAATTATCTCACAATTTCATTTCTTGTTTCTTGCATGCTTAGAATAGATCACATAGATTAATTTGGTGGTTTTCAATTAATCTTTTATTTTCACTATTTTATATTTTATGTAGACATGACCAAATCATAAAATCTAAATAAGTATTTTAATATTTGACTACCCAAGGCCAACATACTTAGATTTCATCCCCAAGGGGGAAGTTGACTTTACATTATGGTCAAGTATAAAACATGGTTAATGGTATATTTTGGCTAAATACCCCACACCATTATCATTTTAGTGTGTGAAGTGAGGGGTTAGGCCCCAACACCGAGCTTGTATCATTACCACTACAGATCCCTTTCAGCCCAAACTACCTAAAACTATCATTAGATTGATTTTTAATTCCTTACTTATGGACATATTCCCATCACATTTAAAAACATATCCTAATAATCTTATAAATATTCAGGTTGACCATTCAACTAGTTATTCACTTTCCAAGTTGATTGCTTGCTCTTTGCTCAATTATATTTTGTATTGCAAAAATTTGCATTAGCTAGTGTTGGTGCAAGGTTTTGCATTGTGTGCCTCAATTGGATTGGCCAATGTTAATCCAATTGATTGTTTGTTTCCCTTAAGTTCTTAATTTTCAAATTACTTTAAAAATTTATCTTGTTTTAATTCATAATCTGTTATAGGCTTTTTGGTTTTTCCTGTCTACTATACTAGGTCGACCCAGTATATTTTTCTAGCCTGTATTCACTATATTGGATCAACCCAGTCAACCTTGTACTATTTTCAGACCCTATTCACTCTTTTTCTAGATTCTATTCAGTATATTGGGTCAAATTTGACCCTGTACTATTTCTATCATTTCTTGTTTCCTTGATTTCTCATCTCTCTTTCTTTCCCTTCATCATGGACTTTCTGCTTGATGACAACACTGAGTTTTAGTCAATAGACATGATGAATTTACCAATCCTCATAGGGTCTCCCATAGATAGATTAGGGATCTTCTATTGGATGCTACTAATGTTCACATTATCATTCAAATAATGAACTATGGGACACCTAATACTCTTCACAGTGTAATCCTCACTTCTCATTAAAAGACCAACCCAAATTATAGTATACCCCCAAAATTATCCTTTTTATCTCTAAATTTCCTAAACATCAAAGAAAATATCCCTCAACCATTTAAAATCTTATGATTAGTTTTCAATCTAAAGAACACCATTCACCCACTCTTACATTCTCAACTAGATTTTGGGGTACCACTTTCTTTGATTCTCAGCCTCTTCCTTCGATTATGACCCATTCTCACACCATGTCATCTTATTTTCTAACTTCTTCCACCTCCATGCCTATTATTTCCACTAATATGGTAGGTTATAGATGTAGTGGGCCTCTCATAAGATCCATTATCTTTAATCCTTCCACTAATACTTCATTTTCTACCCAATGTAATCATGCTTCTAGTGGTTTTTCCTCTCAACCATTCACTAGTCCATCTTTTGATATACAAGCAATTTTTTCCACTAGTGCCTCACTCTCTCATAATTTCTCTCAAGCCCCTATCAACACCAATAGTGGTACCCAAGTCACTATTACCAAAATGAATACCAACTCTAATGCTTCTAACAATACCAATCAAACCCACCAACTATATTTACACACACTTAATCATATGACTAACTTTCAATCTCATAACATAAATCAAATAATGAGAATGCAAAACCACCTTCTTAATCTTCAATCTCATCCTCAACCAATGGCTTGGGGCACACATAACCAAAAACTTTCCCCTACTCCTCTTCAATATTCTTAAGGCAATCCCATCCCTCAACCTCTTTTGATCAATAAAACTATTAAACATCTTTAGAATGAGCCTCTTACTACTCAAATTGCTAACATTGATATAGGAGATCTCACACCTACAATTTATTATAATGGATCAACCGATCCTACCCTTCATCTTAAAATTTTTGAAATCTCTATAAGGATTGGGTCAAATTGAACACTTTTACTACTACCAAACTATTGGCTAAAACCCTCACATGTGATGCCTTGGATTGGTAAATCAACTTAGAACTCATTCTATTGCTAGTTTGGAAGATTTATTGAATGCTTTAGTTAAATAATTCTAAATTAATGATCTTCCTAAAAATACTTTGGTACACTTCATAAATTGTAAAAAACTCAAAAATTAAACTCCTTAGGCCTTTGCTAAAAGTTGGAAAACTTTGTCAAACAAGTGTGAACATAACATGGTTGATGAAAATATTTTCCATCTCTTTGCTAATGCCCTCTTTCCTAAATTGCAATATTAGGTTCACAATCTCTCTCCATGCACTTTGGAGGAGGATATTGACCAAGATAAACATCAATATTTTCTTATGCATCAATTCGAGCCACCACAACCTTCTTCAGGTCCTCATCTCTTAATTCAGAATAAAAATATCAATATTATCAATGATGGTATTATGGATTGTTATGACACCATTCATAATGTTCAAGCTATTGTTCCCAACCAATTTTGTAACTAGCTCCCCGTTCTCAATAATATACCAATCCTCACTTATCATCACCTAAAAACATTAAATTTCACAAACCTCTATCTTTATTTGAATTTATTAAGTGTCTACCTAGGCCTCTTCCAAGAGAACTCAACCCTACCCATCTTATGAAATCTTGGTATGATCTTCACAAGTTTTGTTACTTTCATGCTATTTGGGGTCATTCTCATGAAACTTATAGATAACTTCATGATTTATCTATGGATTTTCTTCTTGGTACTAATTTTGATGATGATTTTATCATCCAAAAGCATCAGCAAGCCTATGAAATTAATTTTAAGGATTATAAAACACATGATAAATCTCAAGCCTTAAATCAAGCTAATGTTCATTTAGCTATCTAAAAAGATCCTCTTCCTAATCATCAACCTATTCAAGACAACCAAGATAATCCCACCCCTTCCACCAACAATATAGAAAGTCTTGTTGACCCCACTTCTAAAGATAATGTGGTTAGCATGGCTAATATGTGATGGGTGATGTATCTC
Source organism: Torreya grandis (assembly GCA_037957365.1). NCBI lineage: Eukaryota > Viridiplantae > Streptophyta > Pinopsida > Cupressales > Taxaceae > Torreya > Torreya grandis. The sequence goes on from JARHVA010001107.1 coordinate 2,217,532, forward strand.
ATTGATTTACAACCTATCTACACTCCTCCATCTTAAATACATCACGTTATACAAGATTCTTCCTCAGCTCATTTAAATGAGTTGGGGAAAGATAATATTATGAATTTTGATGATCCTATTTCTAATTTTCCCTTGGATAAAACCTCCAATTATATTTCAACCACCATTCTTTCATCTTCTAACATTAATGGTAATCAAGCTTCTGCTAATATTTCTTATACCATTTCTCAGAATCAACTTGAACTAACTAATTCAACTTCACAACATCATTTACAACCTTTTTTCAAAGACTTATACTTCTTATCAACAAAAATTCTAATGTACTTTAGTTCTTCCTTTTGAGGACCTTCTTACCCACTATGCACCTATTTCTAACAACCTTATTATGGGTTATGGTGAATGGGATTCCATCACAGAGCTCACCAATATCCCATCCCAAATTACATTCCTTAAGCTTATGAGGACTTCTCCATGTCATAAAAACCATATTATGTAACTATTATTTGAGATGAATATCCCTCATCCTCCCCTAATAGGATGTGAAGCATCCTTATCTCGATCTGAGGATAATATATTAAAATAATGTGAATAAATGTATATCAACATTGATGAAACTATGGACACTTCTCTTTCCTTAAGATGTCTTATATCCTCTATGATTCTTGATGAGATCATAATTAATGTAGATGATCCTCCTTTATTCATTAGTTTTCAAATAGGCAATATCCAAGTTAAGCATGTATTGATTGACAAAGGTTATGGCTCATGTGTTGCCTCTCTTGACTTTATCAAGACCCTTGGATATTCAAAATGCAATCTCAAGTCCACATGTAACACCTACCAATGATATGATAGAATTTAAAAGTCTCCTATAGGTTGTGTGTGGCTTCCCATTATCATCCCACCTACCACCATTCACATGAAGGTGATGATCTTTAACTTTACCCTTTCTTATAACATATTTCTTGGTAGGTTGTGGACTCACTATGTGAGAGCTAGTGATTCTTCTACCTACCAATGCACTAAATTCCCTCATAATGGATCCATTTATAGGATTAAGGTTGATACTAACCCTTGAAATTTCTAACAGTTCTAAAACCATGGTGTCTTCAAAATTCCTACTCTTGATCCTTTGCCTATCATTCTATTTTATGAGTCTTAATGTCTTAACTTTCTTATTAACTCAGCTAGAGGTTATAATGGTCATCCTAAACTCATTGGTAACATTCCTCCTAACCTCTTAGATTGTGATGGTCATGAGCCTGATGAGATTAATCTAAAAATTAAAACTTTTGATCTCTCACCTCACCTCATCTCGTAACTTCCTACTTCCTTGCAACCTCATTCTCATAAACCTCTTTGTGATGACATTCCCATAGTATTGACTAAGACTTAACATTATATTCACCACAATTCCTCATATGAAAAGGCCATCCCTAATTTCATCATTGACCTTCACAACCTAGATTATGATGATGGTTATTCCTTAGATGATCCATTTTTAGGTAGTCTTGTTGAGGCTCATGATGCTAAGATTGTACATTATCATTCTTATTTACTTGAGTCTTTTCATGTATCTTCCCATTTTACTTCATTTATAGTTCCTAATCTTAGTATTTTTCCTCTTAATTGTAGGGTAGAGATGGTTCCAAAACCTCTAGTTTTTTAGGATACTCATAGGAGTATGCTCATAGATCATGTTATGATTTGGCCTTACCACTTTGCTAAGTACCCTAACCACCATAGCTGGTTTACCCTTAAGATTAGTTAGACTCTCCTTAGACATTCTATAGATCCCAACCCTCCTTTAGTGGAACCCGTATTGGAACCCATTATTATTCCTACAATATTTGAGCCTATTCTTACTTCTACTATTGTTTAGTCTACCCCTACCTCTCATCCCATTACTCCTTTTATTGAGCCTAGTTTTGTTCCCCCTCTATCACCACCTTATATTGGTTAGGTTTTGCTTCCTTTGCCTAATATAGCTCTATTACCCACAAAATAGGCCAATGAGTCTACTCCAGTTTCTTCCACTCCTATTACACCTCCTTTTATGGAACAAATAATTATTCTTCTACCCATTTACATAAGTTATGACAATATATTAATACTTTACATCCTTATTCTTTATCCTTAGACAAAGACATGCCTCCTCCAAAGATTCTACCTGAATATATACCTAAGTTTGGTGAGGTATATTATCTATGGCACCAATGTGGCACTCATCACACCAAACATTGTTGTATCCTCCAACAACATCTCAAGGATCATCTTCTAGCTATTCTTATACCTTATTCCATTCCTTACACAAGTCATTCCTACAAGAAGGCTCCTCATTCTTCTCCCATGTCTCCACCTCCTATGGTTCCATCATCTCTTGTGGTCCCTTTATCATCTTATATGCCTCCACTCATGATTCCTTCACCTGTGGATCTTCCCTCACCTATGGATTCTTACACACCAATGATTCCTACATCTCCAATAGATCCCACTCCCATGCATCCTCTTGAGCATCGCTTACCTAGTTTCCCTCCTCACCATGATCCATTGAGTATTCCTACTTTTTTGTGGAGAAGATTAGAAGATAATTATTTTCCCAATTTTTATTGAAGATTAATGAAACATTAGCATAAATCTATATCTAGCTCCATAAATATCTATCTTATGTTTTGGATAATGTGTGTGGGTATATTTATCAGTATTTATGATCACATGCATGGTGATTTTACATTTACACTTGGATTGGATGTGTGCTCCAATCTTATATTTTATCTATCTATCTATTTACACTAGCGATTTTACATTTACCTAGTGGTGTTCCCTTTGTGGAGTTGTAGTCTAAGAACATGGATAGGACATAGCCCTTCTCACAAAGTTTTCCAATAATACAAGTCAAAAAAAAAATTACATGTATCAAATATGAGATAAGATGTGATCGATTATAAAGTTACACATCATTGACATTCTCCCCAACTTGATTTAGTATGTTTTATGCTTCATTCATTTTTATTTTGCTTTTATCTTCTTATTTTATAAGGGCGTGTAAGAATCAAACCATTTCTTGAATTTTTCATTCTTCCTATCTTGAATTATTATGATATATTCTAGACCAAACCTTTTGCCAATTCAATTTTTCTCTTACACTTCCCAATGTGATATAGTATGATTGATTAAATTAATTGATTTGGTTTTTACAATTTATTTTCTCTTACATACGTTCCATTTTATTACATTATTTTCATATTTTCCAACGTGATTTAGTGTGATTTTACTTATTTTAATTTGGTACAAAAATATTTTTCTTGGTTTAAAAACAAATTCATTTTTACCATTTTGTTTTACCATTCTTTTGGATCTTTATACTTAATCATTTCTTATTATTACATATTTCCCAACTTGAAATAGTGTGTAGTACATATTATCAAGTCCTTTTTTGCATGTTTCTTTTAAACCATGCATGTGTTCTACATAATACTAGAAAATAAACCACATATCATATATTTCCTATAGCATATACAACAAACAAATGAATACATGTGCTAGAAAGAAATATATCCAAACCATCCAAAACCACAACCATGATAACAACAACATATACAATCAACATCAATATGCCAAAATGACCCATCATATATATATATATATATATATATATATATATATATATATATATATATATATATAATGAGTTTTGATATAAGTATAACCATATACAATGCTCTAGCTTTATGGTTGGGCCCCATCCTATCTATCTCGTGGCCTAGCTATGCTACCTATCGATGCCTTGGTTTGAATCCTCTAGATAGAACATTATAATGAGGCTATCTAAGATCTTAATCCATCCACCTATCCCTCTATATGTGTCACCCATGCCTGTACCTATGCCAACTAGGCTAAGGTCACCATGTGTGTTGCTCTCTCCTACTCCTGCACCTATGTCATATGGGTCAGGGTCTCTATATGTGCCTATGTCATCTATGTCACTATAGCCAAATGTACAATTATCTCCTTTACTAGGGGCTACTATGCTTGTATCTCTCTTGCACCCATCTCTGTTGATGGTTTCATACTCTCTTTGTGCTCATATTTTCCTCATTATCTCTCCAACTAATCTAAACTAGCTTACTTGAGCTAGGGTAGATGGTATGCTAGGATCCTCTAATGTATTAGGGTCATATGGCATCAACACCTCATCTAGGATGTCATGGAGTGCTCCCCTCAAAAGGGACCCCCATCTCTCCTCCTCATCTAGCCTATCATCTCCTCATCATCCTAGCTCGTTTGGCCTATTAGAATTCTTTTTTTCTATCCTTCACAAGTCAAAATAACAAATGACTTCTTTTTATCCCTATTTAAAAACACATTTTAGCAATTCAATGTTGGAAATATTGTCATTGATGTCAAAGGTCTAGTATTATTGGTAATAAAGGCCCCATTGCATTTAATATTGTTTATCTTGGCTAATGTGAGTTAATATTTATTTAATGTTAATGAATATATTTTTGGTTTCATATGAGACAAAAGAAGGGCCCATGGAGAAGTTTAAGAGCCATGAGATAAAGACAAAAGAAGGATGGGACATATTTTCCCATGAAAAGTCATCTTGGGGAATACCAAGAGTCACCAAGTGAAGACAAAAGAGTAAGGGCTCAATTTCTCATGAAGGGACACTTTGAGGAATATGAAAAGTCACCAAAGATAAGGACAAAAGTGGGAAGGACATTTTTGGTCATGAAGGGTTACCACATGACTTTTCAAAGGTTTGAATATGAAGGTTCATCCAAGATTGGCACCATTTTCCATAAGGATTAAAGGGTCACAAAGGGGGAAGGCCAAAGGTCATTTGGAAATCTATAAATAAAGGCTTGAGAAGCCATTTGTAATATGGAAGTGTGAAGTTGATTTGATATTGTATTATCTAGCTTAGAAGATCAATTGTGAGAGTTGAATATGATTTGTATTTTTTATATCTAGCTTAGAAGAGCAAAGGTGGTAGAAAGGAAAGAGATGTTGTATTTAACTATCATTTGTTGATATAGAAACATTGAGAGATAGGTGTGTGGTATACACAAAGTGGTTGGTGCTCATGTGGGTTGGTGCTCACGAATGATAGCTGGGTTGGTTCTCGACAAAGGGGTATGGTGATCTTGTGGGTTGGTGCTCAGGAAAGGGGTATGGTGCTCCTACAAGTTTGGCTTACGAATATTGTTTGGGTTTATGCTCATTCATATACTTGAGATTGTTCTCCATGATTTTTCCCACATTAAGTTTCCACGTTATATCTGGTGTCTCTCTCTTTCTTGTGTGATGTTTAATTTTTGAGTTTTATTACATATCTTGAATGTTTGATTAAGAGAAAGTTTTATAAGATATATGATATACTGATTCACCCCCCCTCTCAGTATATCTTGTGCTTAACAATTGGTATTAGAGCAGGTTCTTTTTTGAAAAGTTTTATATCTTGAAGGTAGATTAGGAAAGCATAAGATGGCCATACATAAAGGTGCCTCTACAAGCAAAATAATAGTTGATTAAGAAGAAGAAGAGGATGAAGCCAAAGTGAATATGGAAGGATAACTCATGTGTGCCTTAGAAGAGTTGAAAATTGTTGAAAATAAAAATCAAAGATTAAAGCATCAACTCGAGAAAAATGAAAAGGAGTCAAAGGAGATAATTGAAGATCTGACAGCACAGTTGGAAATATCAAGAAAAGAATGTGAAATGTATGCTACTGAAATTGCCTCTTTAAAAGAAGAGATTGAAAAAGTAGTCAATAATAAAATAATCAATGATTCAAAATTTGAGAATAGCACTAATATGCTGAATAAGATATTAGAAATCCAAAAGGCAATATCAGATAAGATAGGTATCAGTTTTGAAAAGAAGAAGAGCTATGTTGAAGCTCTTACAAATAAAGAAACAAGAAGGGAAGGAATGAATAATACAAAGGACAAAGAAGGCTGGAAGGAACAAAGCTATAAAAGGTAATCAGGTTAGAGATTCACAAATAGGTCCTATTTTTATGGTTACTATTTTTATTGTAATGGATATGGTCATAAGAAATTAGAATGTAGAAAAAGAGCTAATAATCTCAAAAATAAGGAAAAGGAAGGTCATTTAGAGTCAAGTAGAAGCTATAACTCTTTTGCTCCTCTATTAAGCTTTGATGAAGAGACCATAATTTTTTAGAAGTGTAACAATTTTGGACATAGCTCAGTATTATAGAAGCATGTTTGAGTCAGTCAAGAAGGACTAGAGTTTCAGGGCTCCATTCATCAAGAAAAAGGTTTAGACATGGCAGAAGAAACAATCTGAAGGTTCTATGTTGGTCCAGACAGCTTTGCATGCAAGAAATGAAGAAAAGCCATGGTTTATTGATAGCGGATGTTCAAGGCACATGATAGGAGACAAGATCAAGTTCATAACCCTGAAAAAGATCAATGGTGGCACAATGAAATTTGGGGACAACACTACTGACAAAATTGCCAAAAAATGTACACTAAGCTTAGATAATGGTAGAACTAAAACTAAAAATGTTTTATATGTAGAAGGTTTTAAGCATAATCTTTTGAGTGTAAGTCAAATGTGTGATCAGGGGCACACACTAAAGTTTTATGTAGAAGGTTGTGAAATTAGAAGAAAATATTTAGATGTATTGATTGCAGATGCTCAGAGAACATGTAATAACTTATATATGCTATCAGACATCAAAGATCAAAAATGTTGTTTCAGTTAGATTGAAGAAAGTTGGCTATGGCACAGGAGAATGGGGCACATAAATTTTGACAATCTTGTCAAAATTTGCAAAAAGCAAGCAGTCAAGAATCTTCCAACGATCATAAAGCCATCTAACACCCTTTGTGGACCTTGTCAGCATGGGAAGCAGGCTAGAAGGTGGTTCAAAACAAAAAAGTAATCGACCACTCAGATGCTAGAGCTTGTTCACACTGATCTATGTGGACCTATGAGGACTCAAAGTACTCAAGGTGATAAATATTTCATGTTGCTTGTTGATGATTTTTCATGTATGACTTGGATAATGTTTTTAAAGAAAAAATTAGAAGCTTTTAGGCAGTTCAAAGCATTAGTTGAGAATGAAACTAATCTAAAGATTGAGTGTCTAAGATCAGATCAAGGAGGAGAATTCATGTTAGATCAATTTATTGATTTTTGTGAAGATCATGGAATAAAGAGACAATATTTGGTAGCCAAAAATCCACAACAAAATGGAGTAGTTGAACGGAAAAATAGAACAGTTCAAGAGATGGCGAGGACAATGCTAAATGAATCCAAGACAGCAAATAAATATTAGAGAGAGGTAGTTGGTATAGTAGTGCATATTCAAAATAGAGCTTATTAAGAGTCAACAGTGACAAGACTCCTTATGAGCTATGGAAAGACAAACCAGCAATAGTTGATTATTTTAGAGTTTTCAATAGCAAATGCTTCATAAAGAGAACTGTTGAAAAAATTGGTCAGTTTGAATCCAGAGCAGATGAAGGTATATTTCTTGGTTATTCTTGCAAAAGTAAATCTTATAAATGTTATAACAAAAGAACCAAGAAAATTGTTGAAAGTGTAAGTGTTAGGATAGAAGAAGATGGAACACAAAAGATCAGTGATCCAGTAGACATTCCTGAAATCATTAAAGAGGAAGGCTTTAAAGAATTAGATGAAGATGAGGAAAAGGAGAAAAAGGGCACCAAGACTCCATCCAAATATGTTCAAAAAAATCATAATGAAAGTGACATCATCGGGGATATAAAAGAAGGAATTCGCACCAGAAGAATGATGGCAAGTGAATATGAACAAGTTAATTTCTCTTTGTTATCTAAAATTCAGCCTAGAAATTTTTTAGAAGCCAGACATGATGAGCATTGCGTTAAGGCTATGGATGAAGAATTAGATCAGATAGAAAAGAATGATACTTGGGAATTAGTGCCTAGACCAAAAGATCACAATGTGATAGGAACAAAATGGGTTTATAGAAATAAGTTGATTGAAAATGGAGAAGTAACCAGAAATAAAGCAAGATTAGTATGTAAAGGATATGCTCAGATTGAGGGAATAGGTTTTGAAGAAACTTTTGCACCAGTAGCAAGGTTAGAGGCTATTAGAATGTTTCTTGCATATGCAGTATTTAAATATTTCAAAGTATTTTAGATGGATGTCAAATCTGCCTTCCTAAATGGGAATCTTGAAGAAAAGGTCTACATTGAGCAGCCTGAGGGGTTTATTCTCTTGAATATTAGTAATCATGTATACAAATTAAAGAAAGCATTGTATGGATTAAAACAAGCTCCCAAAGCTTGGTATGCAAGACTTGATAAGTACCTTCCAGATCAAGGATTCAAGAGAGGATTTGTTGATGGTAATCTTTACATCAAAATAGAAGGTGAGCATCAATTGATTGCTATGGTTTATGTTGATGATATCATTTTTGGAGGAAATATTGAAAAGATGACAAAAGAATTTTTTGATAGAATGCAAAAATAATTTGACATGTCTATGCTTGGAGAATTATCATTTTTCTTAGGATTACAAATATTTCAATTAAATAAAGAGATTTTTATATCTCAAAGTAAATATGCCAAGGATATATTGAAGAAATTTGGTTTTGAGGATTGTGTACCAGTTGGCACACCTATGTGTACAAAAAATAAGGTGAGCAAGGATGAAGATTCACCTGTTATAGATCAATCTTTGTATAGATCTATGATTGATAGTCTTTTATATTTGACAACATCAAGACCAGACATCATGCATGCAATAGGTATGGTTGTAAGATATCAGTCATCTCCAAGAGATAGTCATGTTCAGTTGGTGAAAATAATATTTAGATATATCAAAGGGACATTGGATTATGGATTATGGTATCCCACAGGTAAAGATTTCACTTTAGTTGCTTATATAGATTTAGATTTGGTAGGGTGCTTAGATGACAGAAAGAGTACATGTGGAGGAGCTTTCTTCCTTGGTGATAGCTTAGTATCATGGCTAAGCAAAAAGTAAAACTCAGTATCACTTTCTACAGCTGAAGCAAAATATATTGTAGTAGTATTGTGTTGTACTCAAGTGCTTTGGATGAAGCAAACTTTGGAAGATATCAAGGTAAAGTATGATGAACCTATTTCCATATTTTGTGATAACACAAGTGTTATAAATATTTCAAAAAATATAGTAATGCATTTAAGAACAAAACATATTCTCATTAGATATCACTTCTTGAGAGAGCAGGTTGCAGATCAACAGGTTAAGTTGGAATATATTAGGACTATAGAGCAAATTGCAAATATTTTCACAAAGGCACTACCAAAAGACACATTTGAGTATCTACAAAAGAAGTTGGGAGTAACTTTGTTTACTTCCTGCCATTGAGTTTCAGCATCAATTGAGAGGGAGCTAAGTGTTAGCTCTAGGTAGGCCCTTTGCCATTGATGTCAAAGGGGGAGAATTACAAGTATAGGTACAGGTGCAGAAAATAGGTATAGGTTGCTACAATAAGGGGGAGTTACTGTATGATTTTAGATGACAGGATGTGCTGGTGATAGGATGTGGCAGTTTCAAAATTGAGGTTGCCATCAATGACAAAGGGGGAGATTGTTGGAAATATTGTCATTGATGTCAAAGGTCTAGTATTATTAGTAATAAAGGCCCCATTGCATTTAATATTGTTTATCTTGGCTAATGTGAGTTAATATTTATTTAATGTTAATGAATATATTTTTGGTTGCATATGAGACAAAAGAAGGGCCCATGGAGAAGTCAAAGAGCCATGAGATAAAGATAAAAGAAGGATGGGACATATTTTCCCATGAAAAGTCATCTCGGGGAATACCAAGAGTTACCAAGTCAAGAAAAAAGAGTAAGGGTGCAATTTGTCATGAAGGGACACTTTGAGGAATATGAAAAGTCACCAAAGATAAGGACAAAAGTGGGAAGGATGTTTTTGGTCATGAAGGGTCACCACATGACTTTTCAAAGGTTTGAATATGAAGGGTCATCCAAGATTGGCACCATTTTCCATAAGGATTGAAGGGTCACAAAGGGGGAAGGCCAAAGGTCATTTGGAAAGCTATAAATAAAGGCTTGAAAAGCCATTTGTAATATGGAAGTGTGAGGTTGATTTGATATTGTATTATCTAGCTTAGAAGAGCAATTGTGAGAGTTGAATATGATTTGTATTTGTTATAACTAGCTTAGAAGAGCAAAGGTGGTAGAAAGGAAAGAGATGTTGTATTGAACTATCATTTGTTGATATAGCAACATTGAGAGATATGTGTGTGGTATACACAAAGTGGTTGGTGCTCATGTGGGTTGATGCTCACAAATGATAGCTGGGTTGGTGCTCAAAAAAGGGGTATGGTGCTTTTGTGGGTTGGTGCTCATAAATTGTAGCTAGGGTGGTGCTCGGCAAAGGGGTATGGTGCTCCTACAAGTTTGGCTTGCAAATATTGTTTGGGTTTGTGCTCATTCATATACTTGAGATTGTTCTCCATGGTTTTTCCCACATTGGGTTTCCATGTTATATCTAGTGTCTCTCTCTTTCTTGTGTGATGTTTATTATTTGAGTTTTATTACATATCTTGAATGTTTGATTAAGGGAAAGTTTTATAAGATATATGATATACTGATTCACCCCCCTCAGTATATCCTGTGCTTAACATTCAAAATTTTCAATTATTTTTAGGTTGATTCATTTTTTTTATTACATCTTTATTTCTATTATTCTATTTTTTATCTAAAAAACTCATTAGAATCATGATGACGTAGAGAACATTTTAAATTATAATATGCCTATAATCTATGTTTTTAATTTTTGGCTATTTTTTCCACTAACTTCTATAGGTTCACCTAGTGTTCTTCACATTGGATGCTTTCACTTTCTCTTGCAGACTACTTATTTAGCTAAAACACTAAGGTAAGTAAATGTATGTGTTTTTCAATTTTATCCTTTCATTTATCTTATTTTTTGCTTATTGTAGTTTACTTATCATCAATATTATGTGTTATCATGTTTTATTCTTAAAGCACAATCCCAAGTTGTACTTACATGACACATGATGAGCTTCAAGTGAAACATATGTATACACATAATATTTTCAAAATTTAATCACTTACTGACACTTTGTATCTTGTAATAACTTATTGAGTATCAATCTCTCTAAGTGCAAGCCTTAAGGGGTGCATCAAAAAATGGATGGATAGACCATTAGTGCTTCATAAGATTATTGTCCCTTTTTCCACTTACCATCTACACACGTATATCCTAAAACTATTTACCCTAAGCTTATTATTCTCAATTGTACCTATTTCAATAATTTTCCACATCATTATCCTCCTATTCCTTACCTCATCCCCCTTTTGATAGTTGGTTGTACTAGGTTGACTAGGTTTACCTTGTACAATTTTCATCCCCTGAATACTATACAGGGTTGACTAGATCAACCCTATACTATTTTGGGGTATTTTTTACTTTAGATCTTATTATCTCTTTGAATGACATAGCTCAAGACCTAGTGAATTATCTCCCAAAAACATATAGGGTCGACTGGGTCTACCCCATATAGCCAACATATTCAGAAGTATTTAGGGTAAGATCTACCTATATATATAAAAGTTCATTTCCAACCATTTGAGAATAGAGAAGAGAATAAGAATAAGTACTACTAGACATCTAATTATTGACCATTCTACTTGAAGAATAAATCTTAGGGTTCCATACTTTCTTTAAAAATACATATCTTTTCTTGTGGAGAAGTCTTTTGGATGCATAGATAGGTTGTGTAGCCTAGCATTGATTTGTCTTTATTATCCTTACATTCCACAACAATATCTTGCGAAGCCCCTTGGCCAAGGGAGAAATTAAAGATCGATATGCTATTCAAAGGTAAGTATTCCTAAATTTATTTCTCATTTATAAGAGTATGTAGATAATGTAGTTGTACTTCTCTTCCATGTATTAGGATATCATATACACTGATGTATATGTCTTCTATGCATGTTTAGTTTAGTTTGTTTATTTCTAACCCCCACTTTGTGCCACAAGCTTTGGTGAGAACTGGATTAGATTTATTTTATTATTTATTAGACATAAGTGAAATATAAAACCTAGGACCCCCTTAGGGTTATTGCATGATTATGTTAATCTAGAGGCTTTGTAACCCTCCTTAGCATAGTGTATTTTGATAAGTGACCCCCTAATCGGGTGTATTGGATCCATATCTTGGTCATGCTACTGATAAACAAATTTATTTCCAATCGGAAGTGTGGGTATGCTCCATCTTCTCTGAGCCATGATTGATTTATACACATAATGCATTTCTAATTGCATACACTTTGTACCTTAATATAAATCATTCCCTTCTCACTTCTTCACATAAGCCTTCAAAAAACCTTTGTAAATATTTGCCACATGTAAATATTAAATTTACCAATTGTATTTCTATGAATAATACAATAGGATCAAGACCCTATTTATAATAAAATGTGAGGGAAGGTGACCATTGTAACCAATGGGTCCATCCTTATCGAGAACGATTTAAATTAATTGGTTAATAATAAATCATAATATTTTATTTTTTATTTACATGATATTTTCACCTCATGTTTACTAAATAATAAATTATTATTATTTAATAATAAACCAAGGTATCCTAAGGATCTAAATTATCCCACTTAGACATTAAATGTTCTAACACTCCCCCTTAATGCTAAGTGGGGATAAATGTCATAGTCACTTTAATACATGAATTATACTATGTACACAATTTAAGGATCTAAAAACCTTCATCATGCCAAGCATCACCTTTTGAAACAAAAATAATTATAATCCATAAACTACTATTAAGTACATCCAGGCTAGCATGATTGTGAAACTACATCTCATAGTTTCTTATGAATAATCATTTAAGCATATTTTGAGCCTTTTATAACATAAGGACCTCTATTAAAAAGTATGTTTTTATGTATTGAGGCACACAAGTAAAACTTCTGCATAAAGTGCACTTAAATCACATAAATTTCACTTTAAGTTTACAATGCTTTACAATGAGAAGAAGTATAGAGAATAAGAATAAGAAACACATGGCCATTAGGAAGTGGCATTTTCATGCACACTCCCCCTCAATAGAAACTCTGAGAGGCCTAACAATGCATAAAATTGATAAATTTTGGTAGCACCAAATAGTTTTATGAATATATCTACCACTTGTTCATCTGTAAGATAGAAATATAGATCAATATCACCACTGAAGAATTTATTTCATATAAAATACACATGAACTTCAATGTGTTTAGTTATTTGGTACTACACTAGAATTTTTTCTAGAGATATACAGCTTTAGTTATCACAATGATGGTATTATGAGAAACATCCAAATGAAGTTATCCTAACAACCTTCACAACCATGTGGCTTCTTTGGTAGATTCTATAACACTTATTTACTCTACTTCAATATAAGAGATAGAGATAGTAGGTTGTTTCTTGTTGCTTCAAGTGATAACACTTGCACCAAACTTAAGCACATGTTTAGAAGTAGATTTTTGATATATAGTATCACTAACATGGTCAGTATCATAATAACCATATAATTTTGAATTATCAACGAGAGAATAAAATAAACCAAAAGTAATTGTTCCTTTGATATAATAATGAATTCATTTAGCTAATTTCTAATGATCTAAATATGGATCCGACATAAATCTAGAAGCAACACCAACAACATATGAAATATCTAGCCTAATAATAGTTAGATAAATCAAACTACCAACAAGCTATCTATATAACATAAGGTTAGATTTTTAACATGCAAGTTTAAGATCAAGTTTAATACAAACTTCAATAAGAGTATAAGTAGATTTGCAATCAAGCATGTTAAAATTAACATGAAGATTATGTGCATATTGAGATTACGATATAATAAATAAATTTTTATCTTGAAAGTTAGTCATTCATAACAAATGACATAGGATACTTAAATCAATCATTTCAAACATTTGACTTGGTTTATCTTTATATTTATGAATTAAACTAGATAGATCATCAGTAATCAACAAATCATCAATATATAATACAATTAGAATCAAATGACCATTTTCAACTTTAACAAAGAGATCATTATCTGAATAGCAATTAATAAAACCTAATTATTTAAAAATAAGTAATTTTAGAATACCAAGATTGAGGATCTTATTTTAAAATATACAAATATTTTTTTAACTTTCATACATAATGTTCTCTATTAGGATCAGTGAAACCTTTAGGCTAAGTCATGTATATTTCTTCTTTTAAATCACCATTTATAAATTCATTCTTGACATCCACTTGGTGGATAACCTAACCATTTTGGGTTGAAATAGCAATAATAAGTCTAATAGTACTTTTTTTTTAATAAGAGTAAATGTTTCAACATAGTCAATACCAATATTTTGAGTAAACTTGTGAACAACTAATATAGATTTAAACTTGTCAATTTTACCTATTGAATTATATTTGATCTTATAAATACACTTATAAGTGACAATATGCCTTTTAGATGGAGGAGGGACAAGATCTCAACTCTAATTTTTAATTAAGGTATTATATTAAGCTTTTATAGCAACATTCCATCTATCATCTTGAGTGGATTCATCAAATGATTGAGGTTCACAATCATACATAGTCATTAATACATGATAAGAATGTTGAATTCTAGTTAATTTATTAATATTATAAGATTAAATTAGGGATTATACCCATTTAAGATTTTTAAATTGAACATGAAACTTAGGGGGTTCCTCAGACTCTAAGTTATCCAAAACTAGATCAACTTCTTCAAGGGCATCTATTTCATCACTAGGAGAAACATGAGATTCAAGTTCATCAATATAAGAACACTAAGGAGGTTATACAGAGGGCTCGCAAAAGGATATTTCAAGAATAAGAACATTAATATTATAAATGATCTAACATTTATAAGTTTCATACACTCTTAAACATTTTTTCTTACCTCTATAACCTAAAAAGATGAAAGAATAGGAAGTGGGATCAAGCTTCTTTCTTTTAAATTTAGGAATAAAGATAGAAGCATGGCTAAAAAAGATTCTAAGATGAGCCACACTAAATTTATTTTTAGTACATATTTATAAAGGGGTATAAATATGTACAGATTTGGTATGGACTCTATTTATAATATACACAATAATATTTATGACTTTGGCCCATAAAAACCTGAGAACATTTACAGATTACAACATTGTTCTAGTTATTTTTATGATGGTGTATTTTTTTTTTAATAATACTATTTTTATATGGGGAATAGGGAGTTGTTAGTTCCCTTTGAATACCATACCTAATGTAAAAATAATCAAACTCTTTACTAACATATTCACCATAATTATTAGTTCTTAATCTCTTAATAGAAAAATTAGATTTATTTTCAACACTCATTTTAAATTTTTTGAATTTAGATAACACAATAATTTGATTTTTAATGAAAAAAGACCAAAAAAATTTAGTTTAATCATCAATAAAAGTAAAAAACTATAAATAACCATTAAGAGATACAATTGAAATAGGTCCTACAACATCACTATGAATCAATTCTAAAGGATGTGAGGAATTCACATCATGATTCTTGTAAAAGGGGTTAGTATGTTGCTTACCACGTAAGCAACCCTCATAAGTTTCATGATGATAAGAGATATAATATGTTCAACAATAATATTATTTGTATACACATCATGTAAACTTATAAAGTTAACATGTCCTAATCTTTCATGTCATAATTGAGATTCATTCTTATTATGTGATGAAAGAAACCATGTAGAAGGAGAAAATATATATAAAACATTATTTTGAACACCTTCAACAATCAAGGAACCTCATTAATTTCTATTTGACTAAATATATGTAAGTAATGTTACAATGAAATTATTATTTGTAAGTTTAGAAAAAGATAACAAATTATTTTTAAGCTTAGGTACATAGAAAACATTATTTATAGTAACATTTGAAAACATTGTTTTTACTTGTTTATTTGCTTCTAAAAAATAATTATCTCTTAAGTATATTATTTTAGATATATATCTATAATCACATAAAATATTAGATAAGAAAGTCATATGGTGTGATGCATTGTTATGTAAAATCCACTTATTTTTATTTGAAGAAAATAAAGTAGCATAAAAAACAATAACATTTGAGTCTTAATTGTTATTCTGATTAGGGTTTTGATTCTTCTACTTATTTTGATTAGATTTCTTCCTTTTGTTATTTTTAGAAGTTTGATTATTATTTTTAACCTTATTTTTATATCATGTTTCCATTCTATGACCAAATTTACCACATAAATTGTAATTTACATTAAACATAGATGTATGATTCTTATTACCATATTTATTTTCCCCATATTTGCCTTTAGCAGAATTAAGGTTAGATTTATGGTTTTTAGTGTTATCAAAAACATTATTTAAAGTGATAAGTGCCTAAGTGACATTATATTTAAAATAAAAATTGGTCATAACTTGCTCTTCTTGAATTAGGAGAGTAGACAAATTGGTAAGATCAGGGATATCTTGCTCAATATAATACTTAGAATTCAAAATTAAAATAAAATTTCTAAACTTTTCATTAATATTTAACTAAATGATAAAATAGAGTAATTGATCATGAATCAAATTATAATTAAATCAATCTAATTTAGCTTTAATTTTTTTAATTTTAGCAAGAAAATTTATAACTTTCTCATCACCTTTCATAGGTGTAGTTAGCAATTCAAAGATAAACTTAATAATCTTTGAAAGATGAGTGCCCTCGTGTATGGATTTAAAGAGTTTCCAAGCATCACTAAGAGACTCCTAATTACCAATGTAAATAAGGAATTCATCCTTAACACTATGTAAGATAATAGAAATATCTTCCTATGATTTTTTTTGAAATGCATTGGTAAGATCAAGGGTCACATGTCATCAATAAAGAGCTTTTTTAGTCCCAATGACAACATTCCACAACTTATAGGCAATAAATTTAGCTTTAAATGAATTTTAAATATAGTATAGTTAATTACATTAAGCATTTGAGATTTATCTAAGGAAAAATGAAGTGAAGCCATATCTTTCCTTTAAACAAGAAAATAAACAAATTCTTAAAAAAACTATTTTAAATGATTTTTTTAACTATTTTCAAAATAAAGTGAATTGCACATGCAACTATACTTAATTATAATATTTATATGCTAGAAAATGCAAAAATTTGAATTAAAGTTATTGGAAAGTTATTAGTGATGTGATGGTGATGCCATAAAAGTGTTCTAGTGAGTGGATAAAGTGTTTTGATAGCATAAGTAGTAATGACAAAGTGTATAATGTGTTTGTCCTAGTGTGCTTGTAGTATGCTTGGTTGATCTCTAGAGTTTGACTCATTATAGATGTTCAAGGATGAATATGGATATTGGAGATTATGAAATAGGTCCTTAGGATGTTATATATACTTTTAGAGCTTATGTTCATAAGTAAAATTCATCTGGTAGTCCATAGTTTTAATCTAGGTAGTTTGGGTCTAGTGGCAAAATATCTGAGTAGATAGTTTGATGGCATCACCATTACCACATGAGAATGAGTCAAGGGGAGTTGGTAATATGATTGGGATCACATTCATCCCTAGTTATTATGTACCATATCTCAAGTTATGTATCGAATCACAATCAAAGATATGAGGGTGCAAAGTTGGCTTCTCAGTTAGAATTCATTGTTTTCCCATAGTCAAATTTTCAATGTGGCCAAAAAGAGCCAAGTAGGTATTTTGATAATGGAATATCTTGCACATGTGGATATTTCAAGAGAAGGTGATCATATGGGTTTATTTAATTTTAGACCTAGTTTATTTGTGCTAATTTTTAAATCATGCAATGAAGCACATCAAAAGATATGCTTATGAAAAATTGGGCTCCCAAGAAGTTTGACTATGTTTTTCCATAGCCAATTTTGCAATGTGAAGAGCCAAGTGAGCATTTTGATGGTTTAATATCTTTCACATGTGCAGGTGTCAAGATAAATTGATCATATGGGTTTTTTCAATTTTTATCATAGTTGATTTGCACTAAATTTGAGATCATGTGATGAAGCATGAAAAAAGTTATGCATGCTAAAATTTGGCTTCTCAAGCAGGTTTTGACATAGTTGGCTTTGTGACATAAGATTTTGAGAAGGAATTTTAATGGCATTATATCTTAAACATGTAAGGTTTCTAGGAGTTATTTGTTATATGGTTGGATTCTCCTATGTAAGGAGATCATCTAGTCTAAATTTGAGATCATGCATTGAAGCATAGAAGAAGTTATTAAGGTTCAAAACAATCTTCTCAAGCATATTGAAAGGGTCCCCATATTCAATTTTCAAAGAGTTAAAGCTCGAGCAAGATCAATAGTGCATGTTTATCTAACAAGTTAGGAAGAAATAAGATGAGCATAGGTGCATGATGTTTAACAACTGAGTAAAAGTACAAGATAAGGATCCTAAAATAAGTAAGTGATCATACAGATTAATTGAATGGTTAGCATTGATCATTAAAGACCTGGTTGATCCATAAAGATTGATGAAGCATGTGGAGTCAACATTATAAGACTACATGAGATAAGGTTAATGTGACTGAGGTCTAATGTCTAAGTATTATCTCTTATGCATTCAATATCAAAAGAAATCGATGGTGCATATTCAATATAAGATGAGAAGACATGAGATGCAAGCATTGTGTTTGAATGTTAATTGTGACTATTGCTATTCAAATATTTGAATTTAACATAGGGAAAAACTAGATCTTTGTATTTTTTTTCCATATCTTTTGATATAAGTCAAATTTGTTGATGTTGTAAAAATAAAAGATGAAGAACATTCCATGATGCATCTAATGAACCTAATTTGAAGATCTAGAAGTGTGTATAGTCAAATATATTAATGTTCAAAGTTGACTATGTGTTAGTGCTTATTATACAAATGACCTGAGAAGGATTGTTGAGCTCATTTTGATGTCATTTCAATGTTTCATGGTGAATTAGCATTTTGGGAGTGTTGTATACTCTATGAAGATGCTCTATAAGGTTTTTAGAGGTGTGATCAATCTATCTTGAGTATGAATAATTCTTAAGAATTTGACTGTATGTTTGATAATGGTGTTCTTGTGTATAAGGTCTTTGTGTGGTTTGTTTGAGCATACACAAATGTGAGCTATGATGATTGTGATTATTTGAGGATCTCAAAGGGGACATAAGGAGTGGACCCATGTATTTGAAAGTGGTTTTATGTTCTTATTTTGTTCAATAGTGTTCTTAATGTGTGAAAAGATCTCTATGAGACCTATAAGAGCTACAAGGGCCTTATTAAAAGGTATAACTACTTAAGTGTGACCCATGTGAGATATCTTAAGGATGAAGGCATTTATTATGGCCAATAAATATTATTATGGACTTGATAATTCATGATTGCTCTATATATAGATAAACCAAATGTGTTAGGTTCTATATTTTGTAGGGAGATATTTTGGTGTGGAAGATTTGAGAGAGTTGGAAAGTGAAGGAAAGTAAAGGAGAGTGAGAGTTCTTAGCTAATAGGTTGATGAGTAGATGAGATCAAGGACTACATGTTTGATTTGTAGAACATATTTATGATAGCAGTATAGTGTTCTTATAGTTTGAAGTTGTGTAAAGATATTTTAGTGTGCATATGAGGATTGTTTAAGTGAAGAAAGAGAGAGATTGTGGCATGCCTATGTGAGAGGCTTGCTTGAGAAAGAGAGAAAGTTTATGCAGGGGTAAGATAATCATAGGTCCATCATTAGGTGTTAAAGACATTAGTTCTAAGGTTGAAGTTTTATTTTAAAGGAGGGTTTAAAGGATTTTATCTTCCTTAGGGGTAGTTTCTCCTTGTGAAACAGGGGTTCACTAAATACCTTTTATCAAAATTACTTGATCAAGGTTGTAGGTCAGAAGGACTTGACTGAAGGTTATTGATCATAAAGACTTGACCAATATCTTATTTATGATAATATTATAGGACATTATTTCATATGTTTATAGGATTAAGAGTGGGTTTTATTACCCAAGAGGGTTTCCCATGTAGATACTGTGTTTTATATGTGATCTTACATTATGTTCTTTTTTCACTATTATAAATGATTTGTATACTTCATGAATGATTATGTTGAATGATTAAGTATTTTCAAGGGTTTAGAAACTAAATTGGATTGATTTTCATCACTGATTCACCCCCCTATTAGTGGATTGTACCTCTATAATCAATATCAGAGCAAGGTCCTTTGGTAAAGGTTTGACATCCTGAAGGTGATCTAAGGTACAATGGCTAGTCATAATATTCAAGGTGGTTTCTATACCAAGAAAGCACCAATGCTTAATGGATCCAATTATGAATTTTGGAGTGATAGGATGAAGACATACATAATGTCCCTAGGTTTTGATGTATGGTAATCTATTCTAGATGGTTATGTTGCTCCTACTATTCCTTCATATAATGTTGTAGATAAGAAGCTATTTGAGAATAACTCTAAGGTAATGAATGCCATCACTTGTAGTCTTATAGAAACTGAGTTCACTAAAGTAATTCATTATACATCTACCAAGGAAATATGGGATAAATTAAAGACTATTTTTTAATGAGATTTAAAGGTCAATATTGTGAAGCTGTAGACTCATAGAAGGCAATTTAAAAGTCTCAAAATGAATGAAGAAGATATTATGGCATCCTTTCTACAGAGAGTTGATCAGATTGTGAACATCATCATATGCCTTCAAGAGAACCTTAAAGAGGCTAATATTATTCAAAAGGTATTGAGGTCTCTATCCCCCAAGTTTGATCCAAAACTATCTATTATAAAAGAGAGTCATGACCTTACTTGGTTAAAGATGGATCAATTACATGACACCCTTACTACCTATGAGATGAGGAAGAATGATGATATACCACCAAAGAAGGAATAAACTTTCAAGATTAAAATGAAGACAAGAAAAAGTTCCAAGGTAAAAAACTCAAGGAGAATGGCATTCTTGATATAGATGAAGATGAATTAATTGCTTTGATTTCAAAGAAATTGAAAATAGGGTTAGGCAAGTATAAAGGTAAACTACCCCTCAAGTGCTTCAATATTGGTGAGATAGGACATTTTGCTAATAAGTACCCTCATAACTATAAGAAGGATGATGATGAAGATCATGATCAAGGTCATGCTAATGGAAAGAGATCATTCAGGCCTGATAAAATCAAGAAGGTATTTAGAAGGTTTGGTAACAAGAAGTACTTCAAGGACAAAAATAGTCTCTACACCAAAGAAGATTACAGCTCATCAAATGAGAGTGAAGATAGTGACTTATAATATGATCCTAAATATGAGGGTTATACTAAATATGATGCTTTGTTCATGGTTGAGGAAGGAATTTTCTCACATTAGAAAGTGTCTACTTGGAGTGATTTAGATGATGATGAAGTTGAGGTGGACTATGAGACTGCATTGACTAATGTTCATGAAGAACAAAATATTGAGAAGAAGATCAATAAAAAGATGAAATATAAACTCAAAGAATTTTAGTATCAACTCAGTGTGTTTGAGGAAAGAATGGATGAAGATGACAAGGATCATGAAGATATGGTCAAACATCTCAGTTGTCAATTGGAAATCCTATCTACAAGCTTAAAAGCTTAAGAAGATGAATGTGCAAGGTATTTATTAAAAATGAGTCATTAAAATCTAAGTTAGAGAAGGTATCTAGTAAGGTTATGCCATTTTTGAGATTTGAAAAGAGCTCAAGTGATCTAGACAACATTCGAAATGATCAAAAACATACAAGTGATAAGACTGGTCTTGGATACAAAGAAGAACTAGAGATTGCAACTCAAGATAAGATGAAGACTAATGTGAATAAATACAATCTGATTTTGAAGAAAAAACATTAGATAAGGAATGAAGGTGCTTTAGTAATGAATATAAAACATATTAGACAACTAAATGTCATGAGGTGTGTAAATTTCAATAGTTACTACTATACATGCAATCGGTTTGGGCATAGATCTAGAGAATGTAAAAGACCTATTAAGAATGAATTTACATGGAACTATGATGGGGGTGTCATCATCATAAATGTGTAATCAAGGTTGAGTGTCTCAACTATCATGATGTGGGACACTTTACAAAATGTTATCCATTTAAGGTAAGACAAGCTGAGTTTCTTTTTAAGAGATATTGAGTGTTATAATTATTATGAATTAGGACACACTGCAAGATTTTATCCAAATATTATAAGGTAGAATGAACTTTTTTCAAAAAGTATGGTGTGCTTAAATTGTGAATAGAGAGGTCACATTGCTAGGTTCTACAGTCAAAGTCATAATAGGTTCAATCAAGCTCCCATAATACATGGAAGAAGACAAGTTAACTCATGGAGACTAAAGGTGGTAAGTAGGAGTTATGATGAGTTTTTAGGTCCAAGTAATCTATTTGATATGGTGGATAATAATTTAGAAATTTAAGAGTCACAATAGGGCTCATTATTTGCTCATTTTGAGAATAAAGAGACTAAGCTCAAGGAGAAGACCAAGGTACTAGTTGAGACTAGTTTTGAGGTAAGTATGGATCCAAGTGAACATCCTATTATTGTTGAGCAAGCTTCATGAAAAGAACATCAATTATTAGTACCTAGTGATGAGGTTCCAATCTACAAGGAAGACTCTTTAGATTAAGAGGTATGCCATGAATCTATGTTATCTCCATGTATTGATAATCCAATCATAGAAGAAAAGGAGAATGTTGTAGTACTTGAGGAAGTTGTTTATCTAAAGCCAAAAAAGATGAAAAACAATAATTTTCAATTTATAAAGGAGGATATGGAATATGAGGACTTGTTTTTGTTTTAGATCATTGAGGTATAGAGGGTGTCTCTATCTATGCTTCTTAAGAGACTCCTTTTAAGTAGAGAAGCAAGTGTTATTGTGGTGTTTTTCAATTGGAATAGTCTACAGGGTCATATTGAAGGTTCACAGATGGTAAAGGAGGATTTGTGATTTTTCAAGGTAATATTTTTGCATTTAAAGGTTTTTTTTACCTTATTTTAGCATGATCCAGGTGATTTTTGTGATCTAAAGGTATTTAGAAGTCAAATTGAAGATTTTTGTTTGCTTTTGGGGTTCTTAGTTTATGCTTATGAGTATGTAGGTCCTAAAATGGGTTATAATAATTCAATGATATTGTTCATAAGTGTGTAATGGTTTTCTCCAAGTGTACAAGAAGTTTCAAAGGTGGATGTTGACTAGAAGGTGTTGTGTTGACTTTATTTGTTTTGAGATTCTAAGGTTTTGGGCTCTACTAGAAAAGTGGGGTGCCTTGATAATTGAGTTATGAGGATTATTAATATGATTAATGGTCTAAATTGGTGGTCAAATAAAGATTCACATATATTTTAAGTTTTGTGATTCTCAAGTCATTCATGTTTTTGTCAATATGGAGGGTTAATTGGTTAGTAGGTTTATGAAGGAAGTATGTTTCATAGGATGAGATTGGTGATGAGAATTAGTGTTATTGAGGGGGAATATGATAGTTATCTAGATATGAATTTTTAGGTCTTGAAGATATGTCTACTAAAAATTTTGGGCTCTGTAATTTCTAGGTAGGGTTACAAGAATACTAGACAGGCCTAGTGAGAAGAAGAGTTATTTTATTCAATTTATCCAAAATATCAGGGCAAGAATGTCTCAAGGTGATTTTTAAAGTTTTTTTATAACATTTTTCCTTATTTATTAATGGTATGATTCTCTATTTGTGTTCATGAAAGTGTTTTGAGAGAAATGGTTGGTAAGCCTGCATGGTGGTTCTTCATGGTGTGTGGAGATCTAAAAATGATCAAAAGGTGAAAAGGCTCAAAAGTATTAGGGGAAATCCCTCTCATATGTTTATTGGTGAGTTTAATTAGTTTTCAATGTTTTTGTGTAAATGTATTAATTAGTTTTTGTGCTTGCGAAGAAGAGTGTTGGCATGGAGCAAGAGGAAGTTTGTCAAGGCAAGAAAAGGTAGGCTCCAGGTAAAGGGGAGTTTGTATCATCTTTCTAAGATGGTCATTTCATATTTATGGTATTTTAAAATCCTAAATATTAGTTTTTTCCCACTTTTTCATTATTTCAAAGGGGGATAAAGTTCCTACTATGGGAGTGCTTAAAGAGAGAGAAGGTGAGATGTACATTACTAAATATAATGTTTGTTGACATATATTACAAAGGGGGAGAGGGGGAGATTGTTGGAGAGTTTTCAATGATGTCATTATGATTTCATAGAAGTTTTTTGGTGAGTGGATGAATTTCTTTGATATCCTAAGTAACAATGACAAAGTGTGCAATGTGCTTGTCCTAGTGTGCTTATAGTATGCTTGGTTAATCTCTAGAGTTTGACTAGTTAGAGATGTTTAGGGATGAGTATGGTGATTAGAGCTTGTGAAATAGGTACATAAGATGTTATCTATGATTTTATATCTTATGTGCATAATTTTAATTCATTTGGTAGTCCATATTTTTGATCTAGATAGTTTGGGTCTAATGGTAGAATATTAAAGTAGACAATTTGATGACATCACCATTGCCACATGGGAATGATTCAAGGGTAGTTGGTCATATGCTTGTGATCACGTTAGTCCCTAGTTATTGTGTACCATATCTCTAGTTATGCATCAAAGTTTATTCAAATATATGAGGGTGAAAAGTTGGCTTCTCAATTAGAATTCATTGTTTTCCCATACTTTGCCAAATTTGCAATGTGGCCAGAAAAAGCCAAATAAGCAATTTGATAATGGAATATATTGCATGTGTGCATGTTTTATGAGAAGGTTATCATATGGGTTTATTAAATTTTATACCTAATTTATTTTCACTAATTTTTATATCATGCGATGAATCACATCAAAAGATATGCTTATGCAAAATTGGGCTCCCAGGCTGTTTGACTGTGTTTTTCCATAGCCAATTTTTACAATGTGGCAAGAAGAGCCAAGTGATAATTTTTATGGTGTTATATATTTAAAATGTGAAGGTGATAGGATAAAATAATCATATGGGTTTTTTTAGTTTTGATTTTCATTAAAGGGAAAAAGTTATGCATCCTCAAATTTGGCCTCTTAAGTAGGTTTTGACATAGTTGGCTCTATGATAGAATATTTTGAGAAGGAATTTTAATGGAATTATATCTCTCACACATGAGGTTTTCAAGATTTTTTTGTTATATGGTTGGATTCTCTTATGTGAGGATATCTTCTGGTCAAAATTTGAGATCATGCATCAAAGTGCATAAGAAGTTATTAAGGTTCAAACTAGCTTCTCAGGCATATTGAAAGGGTCCCCATACTTGGTCAAATTTTGAAAGAGTTAAAACTTAAGCAGGATCAATGGTGCACATTACTCCAAGAAGTTAGGAAGTAGTGAGATGAGGACATGTGTATAATGTTTAATGACTGAGCAAAGGTAAAATATAAGGATCTGATGGTGAGCACGTAATTATATATATTGATTGAATGATGAGCATTGGTCATTAAAGACCTAGTTGATATGCAGAGATGGACATATCACATGGATTTAGCATTATAATATTACATGAGATGAGGTCAACATGACTGAGGTTTAATGTTTGAGGATTGGCACTTATGTGTTAAAGATCAGAAGATATCAATAGTGTGTATTTGATCTAAGTTGAGAGGACATGAGATGTGAGAATTTTGTTTGAAGGTTAATTGTGACCATTGATATTCAAATAATTTAATTTAACATAGGGAAAAAATAGAGCTCTATATTTTGTCCATATATTTTGATAGAATTCAAAAAATTTGGTGTTGTATAAAGTAAAGATAATGAACTTGATTTGAATATCTAAAAGTGTGTATAGTCAAAGATATTAATGTTCAAAGTTGACTATGTGTTTGTGCTTATTATACAAAGGACCCAAGAAGCATCATTGAGATCTTTTTTATGTTGTTTTGATGTTTCATGGTGAATTAGATTTTGGGGAGTGTTGTAGACTCCATAAGGATGATCTGTAAGGTTTTTGGAGTTGTGATCAATCTATCTTGAGTATGAACAATGCTTAAGAAGCTAATTGTATATTCAGTAATGGTGTTCCTATGTATAAAGTCATTATTTGGTTTATTTGAGCATATGCAGAGGTAAGCTATGATGACTGTGATCATTTGAGGATGTCAAAGGGGACATAAAGAGTGGATCCATGTATTTTAAAGTGGTCTTGTGTTCTTTTTTTGTTTAATAGTGTGCTTAATGGATGAATAGGTCTCCATGAGACTTATAAGAGCTATAAGAGCTTTGCTAAAAGGTGTAGTTGCTTAAGTCTGACCCATGTGAGATGCCTTAAGGTGAAGGCATGCATTTTGGTTGAAAAGGATTATTATGGACTTGATAATTCATGATTTCTCTATATATAGTGAAACAAAATGTGTTGGATTCTAGATTTTGTAGTGAGAGATTTTGGTATGGAAGATTTGAGAGAATTAGAGAGTAAAGGAAAGCTGAGGAGAGTGAGAGTACTCTTCTATTGGGTTGATGCATAGAGGATATTAAGGACTGGGTACTTGATATATAGATCATGTTTCTTATGATAGTATAGTGTTCTTGCAGTTTGAAGTTGTTCAAAGAGATCTATGTGCATATGAGGAATTTTTGAGTGACAGAGAGAGATTATGGCATGCTTATGTGAGAGGCTTGTTTGACAAAGAGAGGCAATTTATGTAGGGGTTAGATAATCATAGGTCCATCATTAGGTGTTGAATACATTATTTATAATGTGTAAGTGTTCTTTTTAAGGAGGGTATAAAGGACTTGATATTCCTTAGGGGAAGTTACTCCTTGTGAAACAAGGTTTCACTATAGACCTTTGATCAGGACTTGATCGAAGGTTCCTAATTAGAAGGACTCGATTAGTCTCTTATTTGTGATGATATTTAATGATATTAATCCATATGTTTTCAAGTTTGAGAGTGGGTTTTATTCCCTAAGAGGGTTTCCCACATAGATCTTGTATTGTGTATGTGATCTTGCATTATGTTCTTTATTCACTATTATGAATGATCTATATGCTTCATGCATGATTGTGTTGAATGCTTAAGTATTTGAAAGGTTTTATAAATTAAATTGGATGGTTCATCACCAATTATTCACTCCCTTCTTTTAGTGGATTGTAACTCTAATAAAAGTTGCGCTAATAGAGGTGTCAAAAGATTTGCACTCAAAATGACCACTTAAACACTATTATTAAAAAATGTATAAACACTTTAATAGAAGGATTTAAAACAAAAAATGGACCACTAAAATACATTCATAACATTCCAAAACCTATAAATCAATTGGTTACATGACTATGTTTGTCAAAAATATTATTCACTAGGTCGAAAATTAAAGAACTAGACGATAGGTCAGGGGTTTAGCAAAGTTGACACGTGAACTAAAAAACTGGATTTCAAATTAAATTAAATTTGAAAAATGTTTTTACCAAGTCAAAAAATATTTAATAAGGGGGTTATGAACTTGGGACCTCCTTATCTGTAAGATATAACAAAAAGATAAACCACCAACTCTTCTAAGAAATGTTTCAAAATAATACATGCACTAATCTATATTTATACTTTTTTATGTTTTCATTATATATATATATATATATATATATATATATATATATATATATATATATATATATATATATATATATATATATATATATATATATATATATATTATGTGCATGTAAATAACATAAGTGAAAAAATTTTAAAAATAACTTTTTAGTTGTTCTTTCTTTTTCCAAGGTGGGACCTAGCATTTGAAAAAAAGAAATTAATAAATTGTTTATTTTTTAAATACTTTTTCAAAACTATATGAATTTAAAAAAATACCTGTAGCTTCATGTCTCCCCCATATAATTTCAAGAGCTTAGGTCTCTTGCACAAGTCTCATATTTGATTGAAAATTTAACAACCTTCTTATTTTTGTTTGATAAACAACTAGACCCTCAAAATGAAAATTTTGATGAAGAATTCAATATATTTAATTTCCCAAGCTGAAGTATGGTGCCCCTGTAAATGCTTGAGAGATCCTAGAAACTTGTACAAGCAATCAAAAATATTGAAATTTGTTCCAATCTTCCAATATTATTTTTAATAATGAAGGAATTTAAAAAATTGAATTTTGATTAAAAATCATTTTTTTGAGTTTTTCCAGGCTAGTTATGGTGCCTCAATCTTAGATAAATAAAAATTTTGTTTGAAAAAGCTTTGAATCTTCCAAAAAAAAAATCCAATCACCCAATCATCTCATGGCTCTGATTCCATGATAAAATCAATAGAACATAAAATATATATGCAATATAAATTAGATCTAGATGAATAAATGATGGAAAAAAATATATAGAATTGACACAGTACACAAGAATTTAAAGTAGGAAAACTTACAAAAGGTAAAAAACCCATAAAGATTATTTTAAATAATTGATAAAGTCTACAACCCAATACAAATCCTTCTCTTCTCACTTCTTCACATAAACCTGCACAAAACCTTTGTAAATATTTGTCACATGCAAATATTAAATTCACTGAGTGTATTTCCATGAATAATACAATAAGGTAAGACATTATTTGTAATAAAATGTGAGGGGAGGTGACCCTTATAAACAATGGGTCCATCCTTCTTGAGAATCATTTAAATTAATTGGTTAATAATACTCAAAATATTCTATTATTTATTTACATGAGGTTTTCACCTCATGTTTAATAAATAATAAATTATTATTATTTAACAATAAACCAAAGTATTCTAAGGGTCTAAATTATCCTACTTAAAGATTAAATGTTCTACCAATATGGTGAGTTGCCAATGGCTCTTTTAGGAGTGATTATATTAGCCCATAAGGCTATTTTCAACTCTATGTGCCATGTCTTTGATTTTCTTCCATAGCCCTCTTGATAAATTTAATGATATTATTGTTTGTGGACTCTGTTAGTCCATTTAATTGAAGATATTAAATGGAGGATGTAATTAGGTGAATTATATGTTTCACATCCCACTCACTTATTCTTGTACCAAGGAAAGCCATTGTATTATCTAAAATAAGTGTAGAAGGCACCCCAAATCTGGTTACTATACCTTCATATAAGTCTAGAACATTGGTTTCATTCCTTTAGAGCTATATCCTCTATCCTTCTATTAAAATCATCAGTTTTAGTCAACACCCATTTATTACCAACACTTGAAGGAGGGTTGATCATGCCTATGAAGTCCAATCCATATTTCATGAAATGATGGTCTAATTGAATGGGATGGAGAGGGATGGCTGAAATATTTTATTTTACTATGAAGAAAGAACACTTTTGGCACTTTCATACCCATGTATATGAATTATTAAACAATATAGGCTAATAATACCTAGCTCTCATCATTTTTTCTACTTTAATTATTGGTGCAAAGTGACCACCTAATGATCCATCATGAAATCATGCCAATACCTTCTCAATATAAATAGCCTCTACACAAATTAGGAACACTTCACTAAGGTCATTTATAAATATTATTCCATCTTCATTTCATTGTGTCAACATGGATGAGATGAATTTATCATTACCCAAATAATATAGGGTGAAGTCCTTGAAATAAATATTTGTAAGTGTTGAAGCTTGAGCTATAGCCATCTTGATAGCACCAAACCTATCCTTTTCTTCTCTAGTCCAACTAAAGGATCTTTCAGGATCTATGTAGAGACATTTATTAGAGATAATGTGGCCCAATATTTTTCCTTAATAGACTAAAAATACACTTTATAGGATTGAGAGATACTCAAATTTATACATCTTTCAAAAATATAACTAAGATGAATCAAATGATCAATTCCATCCTTGGAGAACATTGTGATATCATCAAGATAAACCAACATTATATCATTGATCAAACCTTTGAATGTCATGTCTATGGATATTTGTAATGTATCTCCATCATTATACAACCCAAAAGGCATTTTACTATATGAATATGTTCCCCATTTGGTTGTTAAGGTTGTCTTATACTGGTCTTCTTCTTGCACCAAAATATTATTATACCTTGAATAGCCATCAACGAGAGACAAATATTCAAAACATAATACCACTTGTAATATTTTATCCATAGAAGGAAAATGGTAATTATATTTCAATTAAACTATATTCAAGTCCCTAAAATCTACACACAATATTATTTTTCCATTCTTCTTCCTTATAGGGGCTAGATTGACAACCCAAGATGAGTGTTTGATAGAAAAGACATTATTATATTATATTAACTTAGTCAATTGTTTTCTTATTAAGGGATAAATTTTTGGATTGATAGGACTTTGAATTTGACTTACTAATTTAGCATCCACATATATCTCTTTACTATTTTGATATAGGATAGGGTTAAATACCATTAGATCACTATAATCATAAGCAAAAACATCAAAAAACTCCTTACATAACTCAGTGAATGTAAGTCTCTCTTCCTTGTTACATACATTTCCAAGTGCTAGAAGTTTATCCTTGAAGATGGTGACCATCTTATAATTATCTCACTTGTTATATATGTTTATCTTCTCTTTCTTCATTTGATCATCATCATTAAAGATACTTCCAAGTGTCATTAGGCCTTTATAAAGTTTGTTTGTCCTTAATTGCATAATTCTATCACCATATTATTTCTATAATTTGGACTAATTTATTGAAGACAACTCAGTCTTTTCTTAAAGAAAGAATGATATTTATTTGTCACTATCAGATACTCACAAATTATCATCTTTATTCGGAATATAAGGTCTCACTACTATGTTGACATGTGGTTATAATCTTGAGTTCTTAACATCATTGGGGATATCAAAATGAGCTCCAACTATATCCAACATATCAACATGTTTATTTTATTCCCTTGGGATGGTTTTTATGTTGAAATATTCAAAATATTTAATGAGATCCTACACCCTAAGTTTTTTGGAATTTAGTAATGAGTTCTTTGTCACATTTTGATATTTTTACTTGATGAACAATTAGTTCACTATCACCAAACACTTGTAGACACTTTAATCCCATTCAATACCATGTACAAGTTATTAATACACTTTTAAATTACAATTATAGATGAATAGATATTTAAAAGTGGTATAATACCTTTCTCTAAAAGGAGATACTGACATTGCACCACCTCCTACACCAATTTTACTCCTTGATCCATTAAAGAATAAATGTCATAGACCATCCATGGGTTCACTAGGTTTGACCAATTATGTAATAAGGGATCCTTATTTATGTAAACAATAAAATCTTATGCCTACCTCTTCCATGGACTTATATGTATCATTTTCATGATGTTTAACTGCCCACTTGTCAAGAAAAAGATCTGGTATGACTTTAAGAGAAACATCTAGTTTTTGGTCAACATGAAGATCTCTTTCATCAAGAATAATGTAATTTACATTAGAGACCTTAGGCACATAAGGATATATATGAATCTTATCAATTGGTTATGATTCTATCTTAACCTTGGTGCCATATTTAGTCTTAAAAAATATGTAAGACCAATCTGACGACAATATCCCCCAAATTTAGTTGTGAAATCCCTAGATAGACATAGGGAAAAGTGGGATGTTATGTCTATTACAAAAATATATTAAGGAATTAAAAAAGTGGGGAAAGAATGCAAATTCAAATTTAGAACTTTGATAATACCTATAGTCTTAGTGGCTTTCCTATCTAGTTGTAACACTCCTTTGGTGATTGTCTCATACTTTAGGCCTAACTTATTAGCCACTTGTTTAGGAATTATATTGGTACTAACACCAATATCAATCATGAATTATGAACAAAAGACTCACATATGATGAGAGAGATAGAAAGGAGGAGACTTTATCATTATTGTCTTATTTCCCTCCTTTGGGTTGAGTCTCATTCATGAGGACTGATCTCTCTTTCATTATTGATCCAGCTACAAGGTTAAGATTACATAGCTCCTCTTGAGGTAGATCATTTTATCTAAGAATGGATAATGTATCCCACATTTTAATTTTTACATGTTCCTTTTTCATTTGATCAAAAATGTTGATAGAAGAACTACCAACCTTTGGCTATCCTTTAGGAGCAACAACACTATCTTGAGATTGTGAAGATTGAGGCAAGGGAACAACTCTTACATTCTAATTTCTCTACACTTCCTAGACTTAAGGTGGTGTATTAGGCATATTAACCCCTTGAGACACTTTAGAAGGTGGAATAGGTACTTGACTTATTTATTACATTATATTGGTCTTTTCTTCTCCCTTGTGTTAGTTTCCACAAGAGTGTCAATTTTACTCATACTTCCAAACTGATTCATAACACAATAGTCTCTTTCTTGCCAATTGAAAAAATTAGAACCATGTTGTAATTTACCTTGATTAGTATCTCTTTGTGGTGGCATCTCAGCTTATGTATTCTGTGAAAATTGAATACCTTGAGAAACTTGAACATTTTGAGAGGTTTGAGCACCTTGCACCATGAGAGTTGATTGGACATACCATTAGAGTAAAAAATCTGATTTTGGAACTGGTCATTAGAAAGGAAACATGACTGATCTTGAAGTAGGTTGTTTTAAGTTGTAACAATAACATTTGAAGAACTAGAAGCATTTGGATTGTACCTATTGTAAGGCTTAGCATTGATGACGTGTCCATGACATTGGTAGTTACCTT
This sequence comes from Torreya grandis, assembly GCA_037957365.1. Classification (NCBI taxonomy): domain Eukaryota; kingdom Viridiplantae; phylum Streptophyta; class Pinopsida; order Cupressales; family Taxaceae; genus Torreya; species Torreya grandis. Next base: position 2,250,272 of record JARHVA010001107.1, read on the forward strand.
GAAAAGGAGGTCTATTGGCATGATTGAATTGGTTATATGGCTATCAAGGCATGTAATGATGAGATTGATGGCTCTTGATGTTCATAATTTAATTTCCAAAACTTTGTATAATATTCCTAACTTCATGCAAGTCATTATGAGGATTAGAGGCAACATTTTCTTGATTGTTTTGTGAAGTAGTATGAGCCAATGTGGGAAATGCAAGGGGAGTACTAGAAGTATAAGGTTACAATTCTAGAAACAAAGGCATAGGATGACTTGGAATAATCTTACCATTTCAGATGAGATAATTTCCATCATTTATTATTATTATTATTCATATGCATCATGCAATGTGTTTCCTCCCATTGACTAAATCATTACCACTATGTCATGATTCAAGGCCCTAAAATAGTACAAGAAAGGATAGTTTTTAGTAGGTTTGACAATGTTTGGGATACTATCCCAAGTCTTTTATAACCTATAGTTGAAATCAATCATTAATTTTTGAGGAGCTCTCTTTAAGGTGGTCAATATCTCTACCAATAACAAATGATCACTTTTATCTTTGAAATGCTTACTTACTTATTCTCCTAACTCATTCCAAGTGGTAATAAAATTAGGCCATAAGCCTCTATACCATTAAAGATCCTTCCCTTTGAATGAAGTGGCTAATAATCTAATTACTACATTCTCTTTTATCAGATGATGCATGGAACAAATGTTAGCAATATCTATTATGTGTTTAATGGAATTAGTAGAATCTTCTTCAACTAAGTGTGGGATACTTTTGAGGGCATCAATAGATATATCATCATATTGAGTTAGGAGTAGAGGCTTACCACCATTGAAAGGAACAAAATCTTAATTTATAGGCATGCCATCTTAAAAAATGGGGTAATATAAAATTTTTATATAGATAGGTTTGTAGTACCAAAAAAATACCCTTTTGGATAAGGGTGTGTAGTAGAAAATTTATTTTTATTAATTGAATGATAAGGTAATTATAAAAACTCAAAATGATTAACTTTATCATAAGATCTTGTAATTAACTTTGGCATGAAAACTATACAGTATTATTACAACCAAGATACTTGAAATTTTGTTAGAATCATCATATGTTGAATATAGATGTTATTACAATTTTAAGTATGTCAATACCAACACCAATATTGAGCAAATTTCTTGAATTTATGTCTCACAGGGCATGACAAAATTGTTGTCACTTTGAGTTCCACCCTTTGAAGAGGTATTTTAGGTTTCCTCACTCAATTGACATAATGGGAACTATCTAAGGTTGTGGGTGGCTTATAACTAAAGAGAACCTCTAAATATGGTTGGTTCCCTTGATACTACACCTATATTATCACTACACCTACTGAAATTATAATGAAAAGGGAAGGAGAAAGGTAAAATCAAATAGAAAAAATGGGTGATGAAAAAAAAAGTAGGTCTCCTCATATGGTCTATGAGTTGATAACAAAGATAAACAAGCCTAAATCTAACCACACAAATTCAAACAATTCTCTAGCATAAGTATTTCAATATGGAGGTTGTAACTAATACATTAACTAAAAGGGGTAATCAAGAGGCTTAAAATAAATCCTGAATGAAATTTTACCAGACTTAACATTTTTATGACCACTTAATACACACCATATGACTTAAAAAGAGATAAATTACTCACAAATAGGTAAAAATAAAGAGGAAAAATATAAGGAGATTAAACATTAACCTTTTATTCATCAAAAATTCACCATGAGTACAATAATTATGAGATGAAGAAGGAAAAATAAGTTTTCACTCACTTAAAAATCAATAAAAATTATCAAATTTATCAAGGATTCATCATACTAACTTGGAAGATCCTTTTATAAGCCATTCCAATCCAAATATATATAAGAGAGGAGAAGAGAGAGAGGGAGGATGGAGAAAAAGCCCATCATGACTGATATATGTTAAAAAACTAATTACAATACCAAATGAAGGTGGAGAAACAACCCTATCATTATTCCTCAATATTTTTTGGCTTGGAATGATGATGAACTAATGAAAGGGAGTGTATAGGTGGTTCTTCAGCTCCTATGACTCATCCTTTTGCATGTAAAACTACCCTTTCATAAATGGAGGAGTTACAAAGTTATTGTCTTGACACATGGCATACTTGATCTCCTTGGTATATCTCTATGCCATACTTGGATCTTATAATGTAATTCACATTTTGGTGATGATGAGATTTAAGGTCAGGCACCTTCACCCTTGGATCTTTGTCATTAGAACCTACAACACTAATTCTTCTCATGCAATGTAATAAAGGTAAACCTATCTCCCATATAAAGTCTGATCTTATACATGAATATTTTCACAAAAATATTTTTAACTCCATATATGTCTCTTATAAGAAATCATACCATCTTTTTTCATCTTATAAACCATTTAAAAAGATTCTTCACAACTTACTAGCAAGAGTTTTGGAGAGGCTACAAGCATTCATGTTATAGAAGTTCTACATAGAGTTGAGGACTATATTAGGGACTTATCCATGTTTCATGATTGAAAAATTGAATTGGTATGTGTTTTAGTCATTCTTAAGAGTATTCAAGAGTGTTTTCAACTTAAGACAGGCTTTACAAGTTGATAGTGACTTGTAGTTGTCTTTGAAGGTTCTCAACACCATGAAATCAATGGGTTGCTTATGAGTAAGCCCTTCAATTTTTCTTCCAACCATTGAAATTGGATTATATATGGAATTTAAAACCTCTCAATGATGTCATTATGTGATTTTATGGGTATCATGAGGATCTTGATACCATTGATGACCTTGAGAAGGTATGCAACATTATTTTTCTATGCAACCAAGAAGTTAGCCTTCATCATGACTTGGTTCTTGATGTAGAAACCTATCATATCACCATGAAATTTTATAAAAAGGATTATGAAATATCATGGTACCTCTTCCTAGTATTATAAAGTCTCTTCTAATGGTTAAGAGTTATTTACCCACTCAAACACCTATAAAGAGTCTTAAAAATGTAGTTTATAGGCCATTTTATGTGTTTTCTCATCACAAGTGCCAAATTATTTCTCCAATTAGTAGCTATGAGGCATAGATAAGTAATATAGATGTTTTAAAGACCAATCATTTATATTATGATCACTTGGGAATTATATACAAAGGGAAATGAAATTGATCTATTAATAAATCCTAGCTCATAGAAGATAAATCCTACTTACAATTATAATTGTTGATACATTATATATTCGGTGTCATGAAAAAAATTGATACACTAAACCTAACCAATGGATAAATTACCACAATATCATCACTAGAGAGGGTTCTAGAGCCTCTAGTTAAGCAACACCATGCAATAACCCTAACTAGGTCCTATGTTTTCATATTCACTGAGTAAATGATAAGTAAAGTAAAGTTTAATCTAGTGCTCACCAAATTTTGTGGAAAAAAGTGGGGGTAATAAACATAAAAAGTAAACATTAATAAGAGAATAATAATTAAGATATGTATAGGTAAAACTTTAATGCATATAAAGAGATGTATATTCAAAATACATTACTTATATTACTTTGATCTACTAAAATATAAGAGTAAAGTTAGAGATACTTACCTTGAAGATGAACCCATCGAGACTCAATCTCTCCCTTGGCCAAATTTTCTTTGTAAGAGGTTGTTGTGGTTTTTAAGGACCACTAAGAAAGGCCTAAGAATCTAATACTTTTCCAAAAGATAGTATTCTCTTATTATAAACCCTAAGTAATGAATCCTCAAGTAGAATGGTCGAAGAGTAAATTGTAAGGAAACAATAATAAATAATTAAATCTTGTCTCACCCTGAGAAATAGTGAAATAAATGTGTGCATTTAATAGGATCTAACTCTAGACCCTTTCAAAAAGTTAGCTAACAAGGGTCAGCCCAATTGACTCTTTAAATTTAATTGATAAAAACAAGTTAGTTCATGGTCTAGGTCATTTAAATCTGACCTAGACTTGTAATATGATTTTAACAATTTGAATATAGGGTTGGCATAGGATGATAGTGTAATGTAAAATATCAAAGGGGATTTTAGGCTTAGGTAGGTTTTAATTAAGGTGAAAAGTTTCTTGGAGGAGTGTGTAAGAGAGGATGTAAGGCTTAGGTAAGTACATGGGAGAAAGTTGTGTAGATAACAAGTGGTGGTATAGGGGATATCAATCTTGTGAAACACTAATGGTCTGCCAACCTTTTTCTTGGTGCACCCTTTAAGGCATGCACTCAAAGAGATTGACAATCGATAGGTTCCTGTAAGAGACAAAACATAAGTTTTTTATAAATTTTGAAAATATTGTGTGTATACATATACCCCACTCGAAGTTCATCATGTGTCACTCAGGTACAACAAGGGATGGTGCTTCAGGGAAAGAACATAACAACACATAATGTTGAAGCTGAATAAATTGCAATATTTTAAATCATAAAATAATTGAAAATAAATGATAGAAAAGGATTAACTAAAAATAAAAATAATGTATTCATACCTTAACTTATATTTATCATTGGATGGTTGTATGTTGTGTTTTTAGTTTTGATCATAGAGGGGATAGAGACTATTTTTGATAAACCCAAGGATACAAAACTAAAGAGTACAAACAAAAAATGCAATAAATCTAAGAGAATTGATGTGGTGTAGGCATGATGTACTTATAAATTTGTTAATTTGGGGTGACAAATGCTAACTTAGGACCAAATGACCAAGTTAAATTTTAGAGTAAATCGGGTAACTAAAAATATAAGACTACTAAATGACCAAAAAACTTAGAAAATTAAATCTTAAGTAATAAAAGTAAAGAAACCAAGTTAAACTAAGGATAAAATTCAAAAATAGTAATCAAATATCAATATAAAATTATTAACAATTCTTACTTAGACAAAGATGGGCAAGAAATGGTAAAGCAACATCGATGAGTGAGTAATAACAATCCTTACTCAATCATCAATGGAAAAAGGACATGAAAAGGGAAAACAACATTGGTGAGTGAGAAATAACAAGCCAAATTCACTCAACAATGGAAAAAGTACATGAAAAATATAAATGGATGTAGTTAAAAAAATAATAAGGTACAAAAATGGAAAAGTATTTAAATGAACCAAGGCAATTTGAGAAATGTGAATCAATGGTGTAAATAAAGTAATCCATGGTCACTCAAACATACCATTTTGTTCTAAAGATAGATAAAACTAAAACAAAATATTTATATTATATTTGAGATGTGAAGAAGAGGTAATATAGAAGTGGGAAAACATATTTAGAATCAAACTTGCCTATCAAGGGGGGGAATGAAATGGGTGGTGTGGGAATGAATGAGAAATCAAGGTAGATAAAATCTTTATCGAATTCAAGTCACTTAAATTAGGTTTATCAAAATAAAAGGACATTTGACATTAAGGATTCTAAAGAACTTCTCCTAACCACATAAATATTGGGTCACTAAATTAAGTATGAATATCATCCAATGAAGCCTATATTCATTAAAATTAAAATGGACCTACCTTACCACAATGTGTTTCCTATTCTCAGGACCTCTTATAGAGCCACTAGTCTAATAAAAAATTAGGTACTTGCATGAGAAAGTAGGTATCACCATAGATTATTTTTAATTCTCCTATCCCATTCTATTGGCCTACCACACCCCAATGGACCTCAACTCTATCATGAGGTCAACTATGGAGTTTAAGATTTGATTGGAGATAGGAGATGTGTTATTAATCACATATTTTGGTGTGATTTTGAATTTTGACTTTTTAGGTTACCTTTTTATCATTGAATTTTGTTTTAAATGATTTGTCTTTTAAAAATTTTGATGGATTTTGCTATTCCTCCTCCATATAGATTCATAGAACCAAATGTGGGTGCTAAAAATAACTATCATTTGAAAACTTTAGAATTGGTATCTAAGAAAGAGGACTTAGAGAGCATGGTGTCTAGAGTTTTTTAAATTCATGTGAAATAAATTTTTTTTCTTAACTTTGACCTTGTTTTATCCAAAGTGGAATGAAAGGAAAAGGAAATCAAGGAAAATGAAACATGAAACAATTTGAATTACTTCAAATCCCAAAAAATGTGACAAAGGTGAAAAAGGGATACAATGACAAGTAAATATTATTTCTTATCATAATGTATATAAGTATAAGGAAACATTATAGCATAGTTTTTTTTTCAAGTTTTATCTACAAAAGAATCAAAAATTAAAGCTGAGAACAAGGGATCAAAAACTTGTAGTCATTTCTTAACATTCTAGAAAAGGAACACTGAAGGAATTAAATATGGTGATTTTATGAGGAAGGCCTGATCGTATCCATGATATTACAATTTAAATCATAAAATATGAACCCAATAAGGTAAACAAAGCATGTGAAAAATAAAAATGAGAAAAATGGTACTCATGAGGAAGGCCTAGTCCTATCCATGGTCTTACACTATAACTCACAAAATAAAAACCCAAAAGCATGTAAAATTCATTGGGGAATAAAAAAATTGAGATGAAAGAAAAAGTAATTCATGAGGAAGACCAGGTCCTATCCATGGTTTTATAATATAACTTATGAGAAAGAGAAACCAAAGGACCAAGGGAAGGAACTAAGGTCTATGGAAAGAAAAATTGATATAGGGGGTGAGACCCATGAAGATATCTTGCAAAAAATGTCAGTATAATATAATATAAAAGTCATGATAAGAAGGGAAAGATCTAATCAAATTACTTTTTCATGAGTTTTGCATTAGTGGGCTCTTTGAAAACATGGCCTTCATTAGTTTGGAGGTGATAGGTGTTAGGGCCAAGAATATCTTTGACTAAATAAGGGACCCACAATGTTTGGGCATATTTGACTTATTTATCATGGGTATAGTATAATTTAAGGATGAGATCACCAATATTAAATTTTATAACCTTAAACTTTTTGTTATCTTACTTAGTGATACAAGCCTTGTATTGGTAATTATGTTACAGAGCAGTTAAACCATGTTTATCAAAAAGATTAAGAGCATAAAGATGAGAATCATGTAATTCTTCATCAGGGAGGATTCATGAAGAGATATATGTGGGGAGGTAATCTCAAATTATGATGGTAAGATAGACTCAAAATAGTAGACTAGCCAGAACAATGTTGCCCAAGTGGCAATACATATACTAGTGTGATAGGACCAAAGTGTAGGATATAAATGAAGATGCCAATCCTTGTGGGTTTCACAAATCATCTTTTGAAAGATTTTATTGATAATTTTATTATTTTCTCTAACTTATCCATTATATTGTGGATGATAAAGTGTGGAAAATTTGTTGGATATTTTGAATTTAGCACCTATTTATTTCACATACATATTTTGAAATTGTTGTCATTATCAAAAATGATAATATGGGGAACTCCAAAATGACAAATGATTTGATTGAGGATGAACTTAGAGATGGTAGTTTCCATGATGTTGATGATAGGTATGGCTTATACCCATTTTCTAAAATAATTAGTAGCCATGACAATAAAAACATGCCCATCATGTGATCTAGGTAATTTTCCTATGAGATCTAATCCCCACATAGAGAATGGCCAAGGAGATTCCATAGTTTTGAGTTTGGCTAGTGGTGAATGGATTAGAACATCATGAAATTGGAAAGGACTACATTTTTTAATGAACTCAATAGCATTATTTTTAATAGTAGGCCAAAAGTATCCCATACATAGGTATTTGTGTGTTATAGCATGTCCATTACAATGACCACTATAAATTCCCTCTTGTGCTTGTTTAAGGAGAGGAGGGACCTCTTATTTCATTACATAAAAGATCATGGTACCTTCAACATTGTGATAACAAAGGTTGTTATAGTGAAAGACATATTTGAAATCTTGTTTATGAATTTAATTCTTTTTGTAGAAATTTGTATCTGGAAGATAAGTTTGATGCTCAAGGAATTGGATAATGTCTTTGTACCATGGGATATGTTGAATGTTGAGAGCCTCAATATGATAAGTGAATCTTTTGGTTGGATGGAATATGGGGACTTTATTATTTGAATAATAAATTTAGAATTAGTGATAATCTTGGTGAAGACAAAATAAGGATGCTGAAGAAGCAAGTGAATTAGTGATAGAGTTTTGATCTCTTGGAATGGGCTTGATAGAAAAAGAGGAAAATTATTTAGTGATGGTAGTGGACATTTGATGATAAGTGAGAAAATTTTCACTTTTACATTGATAATAACCATTAACCTATCGACATATGAGTTGGGAGTCACCTAAAGCATGCAAATATGTAATATTTAAGTCAATTACCACTCTCATGCCTAGGATTAATGCTTCATATTCTGACATGTTATTAGTGACATCAAAGGTAAGCCAAAATGATGAAGGGATAATTTTACCATGAGGACTAGTGAGTATACAACCTACCCTAGCTTCTTAGAGGAATTTGACACCATCAAAATGAAGGGTCCAAGTATCTTCATGTCAATCAATGTTAATTTGAAGAAGTTATTTGATGACTACTTTAGATTTAGTAGTATCAAGAATGACATAGTACTTTTCTTGATTACTTGCTTCTAAATCAATAGTGAAGTTATGGAAGTAATATTTAATAGAGATATCCTAATTAAGACATTCAATATAGAATATGATATCATCAGGGAGACTATCCTAAAAAATATTGGTGGTGGGTATGGGTGTTGCTGCAAGTTGGTCAGTAATGACTTGTCCTTAGACAACTTTTTGAATGATGATACAGAGGTCAAATTACATTAAAAAACCATCCACTTATCAGTTATGTCTCCAAGGAGAAAGGCTTTAGAGAAAAAGTGATGAAGTAGGTTAGAATGAACTATGACACAAGTGGTTTGATAAAACATGTAGTGATAGAGCATTTCAATTATGAAATAGATAAAAAGGTAATCATGTTCTAATTTAGTATAAGATTTTTCATAATTGATAAGACCTCAATTGATATAGTAGATATCGTACTCTCTTCCAATATCATCTTGTTGGGCAAGCATTGCCCCAACTGAGATATGTGTGAAAGAAGTGTACAAAATTAAAGGATGGTCATTAAAAGGTGGATGAAGGGTGGGGAGATGGATCAATGATTCTTTAATTTTTTAAAATACCTTTTGACAAGGATCATTCCATTATTGAGAATTACCTTTCTTAAAAAGGGAATTAATAGAATAAATGTGATAAGCCATTTAGGGGATAAATTATTGGATTAGCCCAAACTTGCCAAGGTGAGTATGAATGTCTATAATGGAGTGAGGAATAGGCATCTTGACTATCAAATTGATTTTAGTGGGATTGATATTAATACCACTAAGAGAGACTAAAAACCATACAAATTTACCAAATTTAATGCTAAAAACACATTTGTATAAGTTGAGTCTAACTTTATATTTGATGAGTTGATCAAAGATGATGGCAAGATTCGAAAGATGAGTTTTGCAGATTTTGGATTTGGTAATGAGATCATCCACATAGGTTTACACAATTTTATGGATGAGATCATTAAAAATTGGGTCATAGGTTGTTGCTAGGTAACTTCAACATTTTTAAGGCTAAAGGGCATTTTAACATAGTAATAGGTGCCCCATTCTATGGTGAAAGTTGTCTTGTGTTGGTATTTAGGGGTGATATGAATTTGATTATAGCCTGAGAAACCATCCATGAGGGAAAACATTTCATAGCCAATAGTGTAATTAATGATGGCATCTATCTAAGGTAATGGAAAGTTGTCTTTGGGACAAACACGATTAAAATTATGAAAATAGATGCAAATGTGAATGACCATTGTGACTTTTTTGAAAATGGGGAAAATGTTGGAGACCCATTTAGAATAGTCCATAAGTTTGATAAATTTGTCATCTAAAAGTTTAATAACTTATTTATGGAATAAGTTGGAAAATTTGGGAGGAAATTTCCTCTATTTTTTTAATGGGTTTGGCATCAGGATATGTGATGAAGTTATGTAATACGATACTAGGATAGATGTCAGGCATGTCCTCATATGACCAAGAAAAAGTCTCATGATATTTATCAAAGAATAAGGTAAATTTATCATGTTCAATTGGTGTTATATAAACTATGATAGGTTGAGGACATGAGGGTGTGCCATATTTGATTATTATAGTCTCCTCAATAAGCATAACATCTTCATATGGAAAATTATATGATGTGTTAGAAAGAGAGGAAATGGGATTGTTTTTAGGATAAATAATAACAATGAAGTTTCTTTAAAAATGGGCCTTTCACTTGAAATTTCTAAGTTTGTGATGTTGTCAAAGAAGTAGAGATTTTCAAGCATGGAATAATTTAAGGATAAATTCATTACCAAGTAACATAGGTAAAGATTCATATTATGCCACATATACTTCAAGATAAATAATTTTTTTACCATGGTGGTCATATTTAGAGTTTATCTAGCATACATTTGTGGCCTTGGAATCTAGAGTGATTTCAGGAGTAGGTAGGATTGTAGAGGAAGGTTGATTAGATTTAATTGGTGTGTATTTAGCATTATTGATAGGAAGAGATGTTGAACATGGTAATTGATTTTAGAATTATCATTGATGTCTAAGGTGCATGATGTAATGATAAATTAATGATAAAGAGGTCAATTTTATGTATTGGAGGATGTATGCCATGAGTGCAGAGCATTGAGGAACAAAAATATGTTGTGAGGGGTTCATAGATCCTTTGGTGAGATTCTGGAGAACCAATTTATTCTTTAGAGAGAGGAAAATGCACATTCAGAGACTAGAATAAATAGAATATCACTACATGTCATCAAGGTATGAATGAACTAGTCAATTTGTGCATTTATTATATGTACCTAAAAAGTCAAATGTGGTCTAAGGGTGACATAGAAATGATGTCATTTGTGCCAAGAACATGCCCTCCAAATTTGGTGTCTCGACAAGTTATCTATCTCAATTTATAGTCTTCCCATATTTTTATATAGACTGGATACATTCTAGAGCACATAAAATTTATGTCTCAGGAAATATTTGTCGGTTTTCAAATATATGACCGTTGGAGTTCAAACTAAGTATGTTTGCCAAAGAGACTAGTGAGCAAAGAATTGTTTGTAGAGGACAATTTATTGATAATTTTGGTAAGGTGTAAATGGGAGATTTTTTCTATAAAATGATAATAACAAAATCAATGTGGTGGATTTTCATAAATTTTTGTAAAAATAAATTTATTATAGGTTAAATTCAAAGGTGTTGAATGTGGTAAAAACTAAAGAAAACAATGAGCAAATAAATTCATGTAGAGACCAAGATATTGAGAATTTTGGCATGGTATAAAAATAAAAGATGAATTATAATAGTTGATAAATAACCTAAAAGTGTAATTTATCCATTCAAGTCTCTAAAAGTGAATTTATTTCTTGTCCAAGTTGACCATTGTAGACTATGATAAAACTCAGTAAACCCAGTTTGAGTAGAATAGTTTTAGAGATCATTTGGAGTGATTGGATTATTTTTTTAAGAATTGTGGGATATTATTAAATACTTTAATATTAATTAAATGTATTTAGTGATATTATATAACATGTTTTTTTAAGAAAAACATTAGACAACATGATCGTACATTGAAGGTTTACATAATCAAAGATAAGATTTGGTTTCAGAGTTGCTTAGTGTTATTAATCATCAAATGTGAGTACTTTAAATGTTTTGAAATTATATTAAGGTATTAAATTAAATTTATTTATGTTATAAATTATCATTTGAGGTGACATTGAAAAATATCTAAGAAAAATATAAACTGGCAAAAATATGAGGGTTTTAAGACTTAGTATGAAAACAAACCTTAGTAGATGGTTCCATGAATAATATGGAATTGAAATGGATTATGTATATAATAGGATATCAGATGGATTATTTTCATAGTTTTATATAGTGGAGATCATGATTGGAGAGTGTATAATGCAAGTCAAAGCATAGGTTTGTGTCTAAAGGTTTGATATGGAATAGAGACATATGTAAGGATAGATTGGTTTTTAAGACCTATTTTAACCAAATATTACACCATATATAGGTTTTTAAAGAATAATATAATATTTTGGAAACATTAGAATACCTCTAGGCCTGTGGGTTTCCTATAGTAAAGGTAGACCTCTAGGTTTAAAGGCTAGCTCTTTGAATTGATCTTGAAGTGTTTATAACTTTTTCTAATTGATTACTTGTGGGGAAAGGGATAGAAGTATGCATGAAATAAATATATTCTAATGGGGTGATACACCATACATATTTATACAGTGTTATGATACTTATTTCACTAAGAAACAAGACCTACAAACTAGCTTCAATATCCTAAGATGTTCTAACATTAGTATTTCAATATAGAGGTGATATGCATAAGACAACTCCAGATAAGTGGACCAAAGGGAAGATTTCAAAATCTAAGGACACTTTCACACTTGAAGGGAGTGAAACACACTAGCTACACTCTATATAACCTATTATAATGAGGAATACTTGCACTAGACATGAAAGGATAAGGAGAATCAAGGATAGAATATTATCACTAAACTTTACCATTCATAACTTTACACACTTAGACAAGATGTTTGCGAAATCAAAAATAGATTTATTGTATTTTTAAATGAAAATTACAACATAAAACTATTAGGGCTTCTCCATACATGGTGTGGAATTATTAAACAAGAGCCAAAATGGCTAGTTATTATATAATGTGAGAGAGGAGAAAGTTAGAAAGCCACTTGTCAAGCGAAGAGGAGTTATGTTTGTAGAGGAATGGAATATGAAATATACCATGAAAGGTCTCTATGTAAAAATGTCTCTCCAAGCATGAAACTTCCTTCATCATTTAGCCTTCCTTGAATGCTCCACAATAGACTAAAGACAAATTAGATAATTTCACTATGAAAGGGGGTTAGGAAAAATATCCAAAATGCATTATGTGTGTCCCTAATCATAAATATTCTTCTGGGCAAGTGTTATCACTACCTATAGTTATAATCACCCTTATTTCACTCATTTTTCACATTTGGTACCGAAGTGATCTTTAGTTTCTAAAACCAATCCATATAAGGGGTTATGTGACACTTTTCAAGAGTCATCATGCCCTTAGATCCATCAAGTAAACCTTAAATTTCTTCCTATTTAGAGTTATCACCTTCTGACTTTTTGATCACTCTTTATTCACTATGTCATTCTAGACTGGCTAAAGTGAAGGTTCTTATAAAGATGTCTATGTGATTATATAAAGTAAGAAATGAACTTAGAGGGTTATATTAGGTCTCATTATCTCTCCCAAAGTGATCCTCATCCTTTTAAACCATTATATACCCATAAAACATAAAAATATATCAAGATAATCTTGGTGGATTCCTCTTCAAGTCAAATATCATTGCCCAATAAAACTAGCTCATCTAGATGCCTCTCCTTCATCTTTCCCATCAGGTCATTATCAAGGGTTTTGGAGGGTTTTGAGTATTTTATCCTCTTAAGGATTGTTAGTAAAGTTGTGACATCCAAACCCTAAAAAATATCCATTAGATCCTTATTTAGGACCCTATCCAACATATCATATCTCCTTAGGTTCCCATGCTGAGCATTCATACTAGTGTGAGCTTCTAAATTTATCCTCTCAAGCTCTTTAGGGCATTTTTTGCACCCTCTTTTGCTTTAAAGCCAAGAAATGGATTCCCTGTGACTTTATTTAAAAATTGAAGGTTTTCAAATAGTTTATATCTCCCTATTAATATGTTCCAATGCGTTATAATTATCATCTAATGTTATAAATGGAATTGGACCCCTTTAGGTCTCTAAGCCTAGTCAAGGCCTAGTAGGTCTACCTGCACCTATGTCAGTTTAGGCCAACTTGTTTGGTATAATAGTGATTTAAGACCTTATTTATGATTTTCCATGTTTAAACCAACTTATTAAAGTTTTCCATAGTGGTGCAACACTCTATGTACCTTCCTTTCATCATTGACTTACTAAACATGTAGGGTTTAACTCTTTAGGAGTGCCCTCTATTTGAGATAGAACAGAGGGAAATTCCCCTATTAACTCAAGGAAAATGAATATATGAGAGTATTACATAGGTCTCAGGTACTATTTGTACTTAATTTCATGGTTTGGTCATATCATTAGTACCTCCAAAGACCACAAGAACCAAGACAAACTTTTGTAGAGCTCACTAACTATGTAGGGTTTGAGTATGGATTGTAGGTTACATGTTATAACCTTTCTTTACCATATTTACATGCTATGTGAATATCCTAATATGTTTAATACCATTTTTGAGGGTCCTTTTAAACATATTCATCAATACATTTGCCAAATATCTCAATGTAAACCCTCCATTTGGATAGGCCTAGCTAACAATCAACTATGACTATGTCATTTGTTCAAAAAGGAGATACATGTAGATGTATATTGCATGGTTAGACCCTATGTCTCATTATATTCTCTCCTTGAAACCATATTGGTCACTTTTAACTTCATTTGAATTCATTTCATGCTCAAATACCAGGTGATGAGGCCAAAATATCATGTTAGTGCACTCTCACCCTATAGTTGACTATAGGTGACCACTCTTAGAACAAAAAGACACCTATTTATTAAATTTCAACATTTTTACCTTGTAATACACCTCATGAGAACCTATTAAATTCTTATAACTAACTCTGATGATAGATTTTTGTGTTTTTAGGCTTAATCACAAAGTCTCATCTTATGAGACTATAGGTACCTATAGTCAATCTATAAGTGACTTCTTTTAGGGTAAGGTTACACCTATAGATGATGGTCCAAGTCAATATCCTACACTACAATTATTCTTGATGTTATTTGAAACACTAATTCCATTATTACCTTAATAATGATACTTACCATGATGGCATGCTCCTAAACTTCTACCTCAGAGTGTAAGGTCACTAGGAGTTCAAGATAATGTAGAGAACACTGACCTTCTATAGTGAAGAATTACATGATTTGGAAGCCTCCTAACATTACAGTCCTTTGATCAAACCCTCACTTTATTTTGTAAGGTCTCACTCATATATTAGGGATATAAGATAGAGGCATTTAAATTCATCTAGACTCCATATCACCTCAATATATGTCATCACTAAAAGTGGACAAGGCTCTATTTTAGATTTTTTAAGGTAACTTGTCCCTAAACTTAGTTTCTTCAATCATAAATCATGACTCAAGTCTACTTACCACTCCATGACCTCAAACATGACTCTTATGATATTTTAAAATTCTTCAATCACTATGAGGATCTTTGACATGCTAAAATACCTTCATGTAACACCTTTAGGTCTCTGTGAGAGCCACCTATAGGTGTAATTATAGGTCATAAGGTAGTGAGAATGAGATATGGACAATATACATGGTGTTTTCTTCTTTAACTATATATATATATATATATATATATATATATATATATATATATATAGTCTCAGAGTATTTAAGTGAATCCTTAAAAACTTGAAGGGCTTCAAAACATTTATAATGTCTCTATTTCAACACTATCAATCTCCTATAGGGCACTTATAGGTGCAATTACAATGTTGCATGACTATGTATAGATTTGAACTGCTTATTACAGTCTACCATATATCATTTAAGAACTTTGTTTGGTTGACCATTCTTCAATATTATGTTCAACACCTCTTGAGACTTTTCATTTCATCTTCATGAAAATTCTCATGACCTCACACACCTCATTCGCCATGATTGTAAGTGAATATATGCATAGCTGACTATATTAAAAAGTTCCTTGATTATGACCTCCGTATGTAACTTTGATATTAATATTTTCAAATAATATGATTACCATGAAATGAAAAACATTAAATATAACATATCACAATCATTTCAAACCACTACATGGAAGTAGACCTATACACTTGATGAAACATGCATGCAATTCCACTAACATACTCAACCTATAACTTGAGAAGTTTGAGCTCATCAAACAACATCAAAAAATTAAAAAAATAATGGAAACCATGAAATAATGATGTTAACATCCTCTATAAACAATTACAATAAGTGGTTTGTACAAAAAATCTCATACAAAGAGAAAACCTATAGGGTATGGGGATTATCATACATAAAAGAGAAGTCAATTTATTAAACATGGTTCATAAATCATAGGCAACCAATATATGTAATCCTACCATGAATTTTAATTAGACAAATTTTACTAACAACACACAAGAGCATTTGACCTAAAACTTCTCCTATTGGCCATACCAAGAGAAAACCTATTAATCAATTTTGCATGCCTAGTGCATCAATGGAGAAGTAAAATGGTTTTTAGTATTTTTTGAGACTTATAAATCATATAAAATGTGGAAGTTAACTTAAGGAAGCTGAAGATTCATTTCATGATCTTTTCACACATGCCAAACTCCTCTATAGGCCATACAACTATCTAAATCCTCCTTTTTTCAACTATTTTCTTGATTTCAATTAGGAACCTACAAGTTTTTCAATTATGACTGACATGAATAATATTATCTAACATATTTGACATTGAAATGGACTTTGGAACACTTTTATACTATATGAAACCATACAACCTTCATTAATGACTCTAAAAGTGACCCTATGTGATATAAATGACTTAAGACTATATTTGACTATAACCATGGTTAATAGCTCATTAAATGACATAAAAAATATGATGACACACCCTATTACATTATAATATACCTGTATATAATTTTTTTACTATAGGGGGTTGACCTATTTTGACTTGTGGTCAAAATAGTCAACATGACCAATATGAATAATAAAGCAATATTGCCTATGACAATATGGTTGATATATGGATCATAATGATGTAGATGTGATTCCATAATGAGAAAAAATAAATTCATAACAATATTTTAATTTTATTTTGGTCTAACAACCTTGATAGTGAACTATATATAAACATGAATGTTGTATGCCAGAGTCTAGTGGGCATATAATAAGTTGCAATGATGAGTTGGAGTATATTTGCTCTAATTTGAAGTATATAATGCAAATGAAGTTTTTTTTGGGAATTTTATTTCCTATTTATGATTTTTATAAGGTTTGGAATTTAGTGGAAGTAATGAAAATGCTGAATCCAAAATGGCTTGTCTGGCTGAGTGAGGTCTATGAGAGAGAAGGTCAACAAATTGGTCTGCAAGACCAATAGTTTCCATTAGAGATTATGATATTTTTATTGTAGATTTTTCTTAGGATGTTTTATAATAATTTTCATTCATTTAAATCTTTGAGTGTGTCTCTTTAGGTTTCAAAATTTGAAGGTTCCATGACTCTATTTTGAAGCTAGTTGGTAGTTTAGAGTAAGCATCTTGCAGAAAAGAGTTTGAGCCTTTATACCTTGAATTGAAGCATCTGATGAATTTTTTGATGACTATGAAGTCATGAGGTTTATTAATATTTTTTTCATGGTTATTTGGAAAAATTATGTTTATTCTTTAGTTGTTTAAGACATATTTTTTATGTATGCACAAGCTTATTATGAATAGTGTTTTGAGAAGGGGTTCAAATGGTGGTTGGACTGAAAAGGTGTTATGGAACTAGATTAAATTTGGATAAGGTATATTTTAGTTTAATATGAGGTTTAACTTATACATTTTAAGTTTTTAAGCATTCGAAGGAAGGCCAAGTGTAATGTGTGACTAAGAAGGCCTAATAGGTCTCCATGAGACCTAAAGAATGAATGTTGCCTATTAAGCTATGGTCGACCAATGTATTGGTTGATTCATGTTTGGAATGTGTTATAAGACCTATTTCAAGGGTAATCTAAGTATGCAAGTGTGTATTTCCAACCAAGGCTTGTGAGAGTAAGTGAATTGTATAAAAGCAAGGCTAATTAGGCCTATTTGTATGTGTTAGAAAAGTGTGTGCACAAGGGAATAAAGGATCACAAAGAGAAGATCAAAGGATATGAATCCATACCAGAGAATAATTTAATTTATTTATATGATATGAACATAAATAGAATATCAGAGAGAATATAATGAACATCATACAAGAGGTTTTCATATGAATATCAGTGCCTATGTGAACTAATCAAGGTGATATATGGCTTATTGAGAAATGACAAATTTTATTAGATGAGAGGTAGTTTTGAATGTGATCAAAGATCAGAATTGAGTGTGTGATAATGAATGAATGGACATAGTACCATATGATTACTGATACCATGTGACCATGTGATCATGAGTGTTAAGGAGTAGACCATGGGGGTAGATTGTAATTAAGAGAAACTTCAAGAGGAGAGGAGTTGAGTAGAAGTCTATGAGGTTGCCATAGATGAGCACATGTGTATGAGAGGCCTAAATATGTTGATAAGGCCATGATGAGGTAAATTATGTGTAGATATATTACATAGAAGACTGAGTGTGACATTTATGTCATAGAAATAAAAAGAAAGAGAGAGAGCAAAAGAAGACCATCATTAAGTGTTGATAAACATCAAGGAAAAGGTGGATAAATCATTAGTGGATAAAGGGGTGCTTGATCAATAAGGGGGTTGGTGCTTCCTAGCAAGTTGGTGCTTGGTGAATTAGGGTTTGGTTCTCCTTGATGGGTTGGTGCTCAGCTAAATATTGATTCATTACTTTATAAGACTATTTTCCCAAGCTTTGTTTTAGTGGGTTTTATCCCCCATGATGGTTTCCCACCTATATGATGCACTATGGTTATTTATGTATTAATTTGTTTGAATAATACTTTCTTCATGATTATGTATATTTGGTTGATATTACTTGATGAATGGTAATGAATGAATGATGAAGTGAAAGTAAAAGATTATTAAGGACATTGATTTATCGCCCCCCCTCTCTTAGTGATTTTGCTTCTAACAATTAGTATTAGAACTTGGTCCTTTAGAGCAAGCCTAATAGTTGTAAGGTGATCGTATAATCATAATATGGATAAGAATTTAAAGAAAGAGAATCAAGAAGTGAAATCAATGGTCAAATAAGATAAGAAGATCATTGAGGATCTCAAGAGTCAGTTAAAGGATGTAAAGGCAATTTTGAACTCAAAAGAGGAAGAATGTTCTAAGTTGAAATTTGAGTTGATTTTATTTAAGGCGGAGGTTGAACAAGCCAATGTCAAGTCAAGAAGGGTGATAGTCATTATAGTGAGATTAAGAAGGAAAAAGGAAATAGGAGGGAAGATCAAGTTAGGTAACCTAATGCATTTAGAAATTCAAGCTCACTGCATGGTCAATGCTTTGTGTGCCATAGGATTGGTCATTTAATAAAGGACTATATAATGGCCTCAAGGATTGATTTGTCATGGAATAATGGAATAAGGATAAATCAAATAAAATTTAAGTTTAATAATGTTATTTACTATATCTATCATAGTATGGGACATATTTCTAGATTCTATCCTAGAGTGCATAAGAAGGGTCCAACATGCATATGGAGACCAAAGGTAATTAGAACTAGTCATTTTCAATTTATCATTCAATCTGTTTTGATTATAATAGAACAAGGATCAAATAGGAACACATGCCAAGAACATGTTTCATTATCATCTATTGAAATTACTCTAAAAGGTAAAATGGAATCAAAAGTTAAAAAGGTAAGGAAAGAGCAAAAAGATGATGATATCAAGCCTAGATGGGTGCTGAAGGAAGGAAAAATGATAACACAATATAGTAACAAGATAATGTAGCTAATATTATCCAAATTGGTAAAGAAAAATATAATGGTCAAACCTCCATTGTCCTACAGCCTAATCAAGACCATATACCATAGCCTTCTGTCTCACATGTCCATCCACTCTCTTTTCTAACTTGGGAATCCATCCCTTATCCAATGCTTTCTTCCAGCTGACAACTCCACCAACAAATACTTGTTTGGTTCTTCTCCAAGGACTCACACTCCTCATCCATGCCAAGCTCCCACTATTTTTGGATTCTACATGCATTGCCTCTTCACATCTTCCTAGTTCTTGACCATCAGTAAGCAATATAAAGAAGGTGAACAATGAATATGAGGTTCACTTACCCTTTTCTGACCTCCATATGGGTGTTTGAGACTCCTTGACAACTTGTTGTCTGCCCAACATCCGTTCCAGTGACCGATCTTGGCCATCTCCCATTCTGCTCCTGATCGATGTCAGTTCCCTGCACTAACCTTGACTATCGACGTCATTTCCCTGGTCGATGCTGGTGTCCCCTCTACTGATGTTGATTCTTGTCTGACTGACGTCAGACTTCTCCTACTGACTCTATCAACCCTGCTGGTCTGCACATGACCGATGTCAGTATCTGATTGACTAATGTCAATTCCAAGTGACCAATGTCGATGTTTGTGTGTTCTTGTAAGTGATGAATTCTTCATCTGCGAGCTCATCTTGGATCAAACCCCTATCCATACTGTCCTGCTCAGAATTATTCAGCCCTTGTGACTGATCTCTGTCCATCATCTCTTCTATAAATACCAAGGCTTCCCTATTCTTGTCAAAAGCATCAAATTTCCTTTTCTTGCAATGAACTCGATCTATGCCTTTCGAATCTGAACTCATACCTTTTGATTCAAGAACGTCCATTCCCTTCTTATTCATGTGACCAAATCTATTAAGCCACATCTTCAAATCTATAGCTGAAGTAGATAAACAAGAAGTAGAATCAGTAATACAAGTAGATAGATAAAGAGTACCTACTTTCTTACCTCTTGCTAAAACAAGTGCACCCTTGGTAACCTTTCAAGAATCTGCTGTGAGGGTTATTGTGCATCCCTCATCACCTAACCTTCCTACAGAAACCAAACTCTGCTTCAAAACTGGGACATGCATAACCTCCTTCAACACCCATGTGTTGTCCATCTGTAATTTCAGCTACACTTTCCCTTTGCCAACTATTTGACAAGGCGTACCATCCCCTAAATAAAGCACTCCAAAGTCTCCCTGGACATACTCATGGAATAAATCTCTATTTGGGGATGCATGAAAAGAAGAACCAGAATCTAAAACCCATGATCCTACCTGACTATCCAAAGAAAGTATGAGAGCATCTTGTACCACAATATTTGCATCCTTTGCTTCTTCATTACCTTCATGTTGATTCTCTTTATCCCTCAACCAACACTCCTTTGTGTGTCCTCTCTTTTGACAAAACCAATAGGTGACACCTCTAGATTCAGATCTCCTTCCCACCTTCGACCTTGATTTCCCTTGCTTGACCTTCTCTCTTTGCCTTCCCCTACTTTCTGCACTTAGAGCATTCCCTGATGATTCACCTATGCTTTTCCTGCATATTTCTTCATTCAAGATCACACTCGCAACATCATCAACTTTTAAGATTTTAGAAGCAGATGTAGAATTACTTACCTCCATAACCAAACTATCCCAACTTTTAGGTAAAGAGCATAAAATCAAGAGAGCCTTTACTTCATCATCAAAAACAATATTGACTGAAGCTAACTGGTTTACCAAACCATGGAAATCACTAAGATGAGTATGTACCGATCCACCTTCCTGCATTTGCAAAGTAAATAACTGCTTCATAAGAAATACCTTATTTGAAGCCGAGGGATTTTCATATAAATTTGCCAAAGATTTTATCAACTTGTCTGTTGTCTTGCACTGTGATAAGTTGGAAATCACAGACGATGCAAGGCTCAGCCTTATGGATCCCAGAGCCTTCTGATCAAGAACATTCCATTCTTCATCCTTCATATCTGTGGGCTTGCATGCAACCCCACCCAACGGTAAGTACAAATCATTTTGATACAGATAATCCTCTATCTGCATCCTCCAATGTTGATAATTCTTGTCATTAAACTTCTCCATTCGTAGCTTACTTTCTTCTGCCATTGTTATACTCCCACTCAAATAGAGACCCCTATGAATGACCTATAATCAAACAATAACCTGCTCCCTGCAAACCATAGCTTTGATACCAACTATTAGGAACCCCTCCAAGGAAACACAATTGATTACTTTTCTTATAAGTAATTAAACACAGAATTATACCAGAATGATTAAGTAACTAGAAACTTGAAACAGCAAAGAATTTGAGAGACAATACACAATCTTGTATTAAATACTCTTAGAAGAAAATACAATAAAGAAGATGCCACTTCTTCTTCCACCTCAAAGGCTTGCCACACCTCAAGACCTTCTTCCCTCTCTCTCTCTTGCTCAACCATAACCAACTCAACAACTTGAGTTGTTATCCCCTCCTTGAATGCTTCAGCTGATCTCCTTGACCTTACACCTATAGATCTCCTTGACCTTGCTTCAATGCTTCAATGTTTTTACTTGCCTTCTTTTGATTTACAATACATGCCTCATGGGTATTTAAATAGGATCCCATGCATACAAAAATAGAGTTCTAATTACAATAATTAAACATGCATCTCGAGACTATAATTAGCCCTTTAACATGCAAACACTAGCTTCACTTAACTGACTGTTCATCAACAACAATTTTGGAGCCACCACAGGCAACCGACATCGGTCCCTGTATGTCTAGTGCTGACCGACGTTGGCCAACTCCCTGTCGATGCTGGTTGCCTTCTACACTATATGTGATCGACGTCAGTTACACTGTCGACGCTGGTACTTCTAGAACTTCAGCATCCTCCTCCATGTCTACAACAGTTAAAGCTTTTAGCTCCATAGCCTAACAGGCCTCAAGGATTGATTTGTCATGGAATAATGGAATAAGGATAAATCAAATAAAATTTAATTTTAATAATGTTATTTACTATATCTATCATAGTATGGGACATATTTCTAGATTCTATCCTAGAGTGCATAAGAAGGGTCCAACATGGATATGGAGACCAAAGGCAATTAGAACTAGTCATTTTCAATTTATCATTCAATATGTTTTGATTATAATAGAACAAGGATCAAATAGGAACACATGCCAAGAACATGTGTCATTATCATCTATTGAAATTACTCTAAAAGGTAAAATGGAATCAAAAGTTAAAAAGGTAAGGAAAGAGCAAAAAGATGATGTTAAGCCTAGATGGGTGCTGAAGGAAGGAAAAATGATAACTAATTAAGAGAGGAGGAACATGGAGATCTAGGAATATCCTGAGTATGTATTGTTCTCAAGCCCCATGGAGTGGGGTGTCTCTGTTACACTTCATGGAGACACTTATTAGTAAATAGAAGTGAGTGTGAAGGCCATCAATCAAGTTATACATGGAGTTTAGTCACCAAATAAGGTGAGTAGCTATGAAATGTTGATATCCTAGCATAGAATGAGGATTTATTGGTCAAAGACTATGTATAGGTATGGATACATTATAGGAAAGATGGAAAGTCACTTGGAGACCTAATTAGGTCTAATTGAAGGGCTAGTTTGTGAAGGAACTACCAGGTAGAAAAAGAGTTAAGATCTAAAATTTGGTATGCATGAGGGGGAATATAAAAGAGCCGTAAATATGAAATTTTAAGGTCTAGAGATAATTACAAAAAATATATGGCCTCTTTTTCAGACATCAAGGGCTACAAGGAAGCCTAGTGGACCTAATATAAGAAAAAATAATAATAATAATAATAATAATAATAATAATAATGCAAATTTGGAGAATAAGAGGTCAAGCAAGTCATTATGAAGCATGCTAGAATTATGGTGGATCCTGGTTAAGGAAATGAAGATGGATATTATCCATCCTTATGTTTGTAGTTGAGATGGCTTCAAGATGTCATTCTGAGAGTATTTTCCCATAAATTATAAAGGGGGAGATTATTTATCATGGTTATTGATGTTTGTTTGTCATTGATGTCAAATAGAGCATGTTGTACTAATACATTAATGACAAAGTGATTAGATTGATGATTTGGAGAGATATGGCACATATGCATGTCTATAAGGATAAAGAAGAAGTTTTGAGGCATCCATATATGTCTTGGTGAATCTCTAGTGTGTCATTTTAGCATTTAGAAGAAGAAACATGTATATTATAACTTAAGAGAAGCCAGACTGTCACTACACATCATGAAGATATGGGTGAACCAATAATTTTGTTCATTTATTTCTAGTACTTAAAAATTCAATTGAGGTCAAAGGAGTTCATGAAGATGTTCTATATAGTTCTAAGGAGGTCCCCTAAAAATTTGGACTCTTGAAGTGGTTTCTATCTCAAGTTATAAAACTTCAAAGTTGCTCTTGTACACTGTATTGGGCCAAATACTATCAAGTTTAACTTTGTTAAAATATGAGGTCACTAGTCAACAAATCTAATAGTGTGTATTAATTGTTGAGATCTTTATCCAATGGTGTGTATGAAGTAAAAATGTCAAAGGTACCTACAATTAAGTGTGATAGTAACAAGTGTCACTATCATATTGATATGATAGAAGATAAACATTTTGCAGGCATTCATAATGACAAAAATCAATGGTATAGGTCCATTAAAAATTCAAATGTCTAGAAGGCATGTAGAGATACCAAGTAGCACAATCATGGGAGCTCTAATCCAAGATCAATGGTGAGCATTGCTAGATAATGATATATATACTTAGAGGATATCTATGGTGCATATTTATCCATAGTTATCAAGAAGCATGAGATGAATTTAAGGTGCTTGATGTTTAACATTTTTAATAATAATAATAATAATAATAATAATAATAATAATAATAATAATAATAATAATAATAATAATAATGATAATGCAAAGTTGGAGAATAAGAGGTCAAGCAAGTCATTATGAAGCATGCTAGAATTATGGTGGATCCTGATTAAGGAAATGAAGATGGATATTATCCATCCTTATGTTTGTAGTTGAGATGGCTTCAAGATGTATAAACTTATGTAATGGTTCATATGTTCCATGGATACATGCATAGTATGATTGAATGTGTGAGTCTTTTGGGGATGTTCTGAAAGTCTAAATGGTGAGTGCATATGTTTTGAAGACTAAGGTGGAATACCTAAGTCATTCTTGAGTAGGTCTCTATCAATTTTTGTGAAATGAGGTATGATCATGTATCCTCATTTGTGTTTGTATGATTGTTGATCATGTATGCATTGAGGTAATAAGATCCAAAGGAGGAGTTCATTGGAATCATGAGTGAA
Organism: Torreya grandis; assembly: GCA_037957365.1. Lineage (NCBI taxonomy): Eukaryota > Viridiplantae > Streptophyta > Pinopsida > Cupressales > Taxaceae > Torreya > Torreya grandis. The sequence continues at coordinate 2,275,329 of JARHVA010001107.1, forward strand.
TATGATATGAAGGCTAAGGGGGAGTCCATTTGTCTACAAAGAGATATGATTTAAATAAGGTGATAGAATTATGGTTCAAACATTAGGTAGATATGGTTTTATCTCCAAGATTCAAGATGATAGTCAAATATTATGATGAGAAGACTTGACGTAGCTATGAACTAAATATGAGTGCAAGAGGTGTGTTGATCAATCATCAAAGGAAACTCATGTGTGTGAAATGATTTCAAAAATAATGATATGTCAATAAAGATGAATGTAGGTATAAGGTTCATTAATAAAAATAAATAGGTATGATGTTATGGTGAGCTAGTGGATCAAGGTCTACATCAGGCTAGTTGATAGTTAGTATATTATAAACTCAATATCAGTCATGTTAAGAACAAGTAGATGGAGATAATCATGGTGATAAATGGATCTAATATATTATGCTTTAGGTGTGTGTGGGCATGGTTTGTTAATATCAGGTCCAAGGATCAAATGGCATCATGTGGAAAACCCTTTGTCATTAATGTAAAAAGGGGAGAAAGATTAGAATGAAGACAGAGTTTAGATTAGTAGGAATGCATTTTGAGAGTGATTTTGCCATCAATGACAAAGGGGGATATTTTTTAGTATGGTCATTGATACTATAATTTTCATTTATGTCCAAGGTACATGATGACATGATGCATTAATGACAAAGAGGTCAACTTTATGGAATAGAGGATGTGTGGCATGAGTGTAGAATATTGAGGACCAAAAGGATGTTATGAGGGGTTCATATATTATTTGGTAAGATTATGGAGATCCAATTTATCCTTCTGAGAGATTAAAATGCACATTAATAGCTTAGAATAACTATACCATCACTGCATGCCATCAAGGTATGAATGAACCAATCAGTTTGTGCATTTATTATATGTACCTAAAAATTCAAATGTGGTCATATGTGTCAAGAACTTTCCCTCCAAATTTAGTGTCTTGAGAACTTGTAAATCTCAGTTTATAATCTTCCCAAGTTGGTCTATAGACTGGATATGTGTTAGAGCCCATCAAATTTATGTCTCAGGAAATAGATGTTGGTTTTCAAATATATGACTATTGGAGTTCAAACTGAGTATGTTTACCAAAGATACCAGTGAGAAAATAATTGTTTGCAGATGTTAATATATTGAGAATTTTGGTATGGTGTAAAAGGGAGATTTGTTCTATAAAATTAGAAAAACAACCTATAGGTTGTGGATTTTTGTAAATTTCTATGTAAATACCTTTATTATAGGTTAAATTCAAAGGTTTTGACTATGGTAAAAACCAAAGAAACTAGTGAGCAAATAAATGCATGTAGAGACCAAGATATTAAGAATTTTGGCATGGTATTAAAATAAAATATGAATTATAATCGTTGAAAAATAACCTAAAATTTTAATTTATCCATTAAATTTTGTAAAAGTGAATTTATTTCTTGTAAAATTTGACCATCATAGACTGTGATAAAACTTAGTAAACTTGGTTTGAGTAAAATGGGTTTATAACTCATTTAGATTGTTTGGATTGTTGTTTTAATCATTGGGGGATGTTTGTTTTTAATTAAATTAATATAAATTACATTAATTGATTGATATTATATAACATTTTTTGTGTAATAAAAACATTAGACAACATGACAATGCATTCATGGTTTGCATAATGGCATACAAGGTTTGGTTGTAAAGTTGTTTAGTGTTATTAATCATCAAAGGTGAGTAATTTAAATGTTTGGAAATGACATTTGTGTTTTAAATTTAGTTTAGGTGTTTTATACATGATTATTTGAGGTGATATAAAAAAATAACTAATAAAAACATAGACTGGTAGAAATATGAGGGTTGTAAGACTCAATATGACAACAAACCTTAGTAGATGGTTTCATGAAGAAGATGGACTTGCAATGGATTATGGATCTCATAAGACATCAAAAGGATTGTTTTCATAGTTTTAAATAGTGTATATCATGATTTAAGAGCGTGTAATGCAATTCTAAGCATAGGGTTGTGTCTAAAGTCCCGATATGGAACAGAGACATATGGAAAGATAGATTGGTCTACAGGACCATTATGAATAATAAAGCAATGTTATCTATGATTATATGGTTGATATGTGTATCATAGTCAATTATATGTGATTATATAATGAAAAATCATAAATAAATAATAATATTATAATGTTTTATTGGTCCAACAATCTTTATAGTGAATTATATGCAAACATGAATGTTGTATGCTAAGGTTGAGTGGGCATATAACAAGTTGTAGTGATCAGTTGGAGAATATTTTCCATAAGTTAAAGTATGTAATGAACATGGTGTTGTATTATTATAATGGTATGTCCTATCCATATTTTTTATAAGGTTTGGAAGTTACTAGAAGTAGTGAAAATGTTGAAGCCAAAATGGCTTGTCCTACTGAGTGAGGTCTGTGAGAGAGAAGGTCAACAAATTGGTCTGCAAAACCAATAGTTTCCATTAGAGATTATGATATTTTTATTGTATTTTGTTTTTAGTATGTTTTAAAATCATTTTAATGCATTTTAATTCCTTTATTATGTCTCTCTAGGTGCTAAATTTTGAAGGTTCCATGATTGTGGTTTGCAGCCAGTTGGCAGTTCAAAGTAAGCATCTTGCGAAGAAGAGTTTGAGCCTGTATGCCTTGAGTTGAATCATTTGATTAAGTTTATGATGATAATTATTTCATGTGGTTTATTAATATATTATTTTTTCCATGTATTTTTGGCAAGATGGTGTTTATGCTTCAGTTATTCAAGATAGAGTTTTTGTGTATGCACATGCCTAGTATGAATAGTGTTTTGAGAAGGGGTTCAAGTGGTGGTTGGAACTAAAAGATGTTTTAGAAATAAATTTAAATTTCATAAGGTCTATTTGAGTTTAATATGAGTTTTTCATTCTACATGTGAAGTTTTTAAGCATTCCAAGGAAGGCCAAGTATAACGTGTGACTAAGAAGGCCTAATAGGTCTATGTGAGACCTAAAGAAGGAATGTAGCCTATTAAGCTATGACCGACCTAATATATTGTTTTATTAATGTTTGTAACATGTTATAAGACATATGTTAATGGTAATCAAAGTATTTAATTTTGTATATCTAACCAAGGTATGCGATATAAAGTGACTTGCATAAAAGCAAGGCTAATTAGGGCTATTTATATGTGTTAAAATAGTGTATGTGCAAGCAAATAAAAGAGAAAAAAGAGTAGAGAAGAGAAGAGGATGTAAGGATGGATATAAATCAATACCATGGAATCATATAATTAATTTTTATGATTTTAATATCAAGATAAGAGTATAGGGAATATGATTAACATCATATAAGAGGTCTGCATATGAAGATCAGTGCCTATGTGAACTAATCAAGGTGATAGAGGGATTATTGAGCAGTGCCATATTTTATTGGGTGAGAGGTAGTTATAAATGTAATCAAAGAGTAAAGTTGAGTGTGTGAAGGTGAAGGAATGGCCATAGTACTATATGAATACTAATATCATGTGATCATGAGTGTTAAGAAGTAGACCATGATGGTAGATTATGATTAAGAGAACCTTCATGAATAAAGTAGAAAAATAGAAGTCTATATGGTTGTTATAGATGAGTAGAGTTGTATTAGAAGCCTAATTATTTTGATAAGGCAATGATGAGGTAACTGATATATAGAGAGAGTAGATAGAATATTGAGTATGATATTGATGTCATAGAGAGTAGAAGAAAGAGAGAGAGCAAAAGAAAAGGTGGAAAAATAATTGGTGGCTGATTGGGTGCTAAGTCATCATAGTGTTGATTGAGTGGGTGTTTGATCAAAAATGGGGTTGATACTTCATAGCAAATTGGTGTTTGATAAATCCAAGTGGGTACTTGGTGAATTAAGGGTTGGTGCTCCTTCTTGGGTTGGTATTCATCTAAAGATTGATTTATTACTTTATAGGACTATTTGTCCAAGATTTTTTTTAGTGGGTTTTATCCCCCATGAGGGTTTCCCACATATATGATTTGTTATGGTTGGTTGTGCATTGCTTTGGTTGATTAATTCTTTCTTCATGACTATGTACATTGGGTTGATATTGCTTGATGAATGGTAATGAATATATGATGAAATGAAAGTAAAAGAGTATTAAGGACATTGATTTACCCCCTACCACTCAATTATTATACTTCCAATAAGAGGATCAGGTAGAATGATCAGTGTGATAGGATGTATATAAGGTTCCAAAATTTTTGAAGATGTGAGAGGTAATATTTGTTCAACCACCTAAGGATTATCAAGAAGTGGATAATTGACTGGAGCAACATGACCTTCAAATTCTAAATTGAAATATATGGAAATAATATAAACATCATGATTAAAATCATGTATTTTGGCTAAATTTTTTTGATAAAATTGAACATCTAAGTCTCTTGATTAAGCTTGGGCCCTAATTTATTTATCATCATAAGTTGGAGAAATAGTACATGATTGTGACTTGAAAATAACTTTGAAAGGTGATATGCCTAAATTACTAAATTTACGTGGTGATATAATTAAAATATCTTGAAATCATTTGGCCACTCCATAGTCATTACACATGAAATCATCTTTTATATAAAATGTTTCATGTGCATTACATGGAGGAGGGAAATCAATGATCTCATCAATAAGGGGGATGGTACGATCATGAGGTATCAAGGAAGACGGTATCCACTCTGAGATGTAAGGAGGTAGCTTGGTACTATTGCATGTATTTTTCAAATTATTGGGCTCATCATCATTAGAATCAATAAGAGTGACATGTAAAATGGGATTAATATTGATGAATTTAGGTAAAGTTGCACTATTAATCTTTGGATTAGTGAGAATTTGATATTGAGATTTAGGATCAAGCAGTTGAATACTGCATCGGTTAGGATTTGGCCTCATGTTTATACCATATGCCATTATGAATGAACTTGATACATTTTCTTCTGAAAGAGGTGATATCCCTTATGCAATGAGTCCATGGGAATCCTAAGATTATATTTTAAGATAATGGTAAATCAAGCACCATAATCTTAGTACATATAGTTTTGTGTCCAATAGTAAGAGGGATCCAAATACAACCAAGTGGATTTTGGTTAGTCTTGTCAAATCCATGACATGTCAAATGAGTTCACTTGATATGATATTTATTATATATGAGTTGTTTAATTATTAAAATAGGAAATTAATGGTGATAAAATGAGGCTTAAGAGTTTATGAAAATAAAAATTGGGAAATAAGATACAAAATCAAGTTGGTCGACTATGTTCTGTAAACTAGGGAACAAAATAGAGAACAAGAGTATATAATCATGTCGGTTGACTATGTACTACTAAATATGGAATAAGACAAGAGATAAGAAGACATATCCAAATAGTTCAACTATGTAATTGTTAGATAGGGGATTTAATATGCAGATAAAGAGACATAGTCAGATAGGTCGACTATGTACTACAAGTAGATAGTTTGAATAGTCTATAAGAGACTACGTCAATAGGGATCATAGTGTTATGAGAATAGAGAAAAGTTATTCAAGATAATATCTAATAAAATTAAATCAATAACACAAGCAATTGGATCAATGTGATTGATCCAATTAGAACACACATCACAAACCTTGAACCAATGCTGGCTAATGCAAGTTTTACAATATAAAATACAAAGATCAAAGAGCAAGCAACAACTTGAAAGTGATTTATAAATAATTAGTCATTCCTAAGTGTTATTAAGTTATAATGAAGTTTTAATATAATGTGATTTGAAGTTAGCTATAATAAAGAACTAGAAAGCAATCTAAGGATGGTTTTAGGAAGTTTAGGCTGAAATAGATCTATATTGGTGATGTTATTGGCTTGGTATTTGGGCTTACCCCCTCACTTCACAATCTCACAATGATAAGGGTATCATATTATTTGCCAATATATACCATCAACCACATGTTTATACTTGGTTATAAAACCAAATCAGCTTCCCCATTGGTGATGAAATACAAGTAGGTAGACCTTGGGAAGACAAATGTTTAATATTTTTTATGTGTAAGGTGATTTGGAAGTGTGTGTAAAAGAGAAAAATGATGTGACTAAAATGGTAATTTGAAAAACCACCTAATTAATCTATGTTTGTTACTCTAATAATAAAATCAACTAAAAGGAAAGGTGAATTAGTTACTAGGAAAAGAGGTTAATTCCTTGATTGTGAAGAGTATAAAATCATATCAAGTGATATTGTATGCAAATAATGTAGAACATAGTCGATTGAGTTATTACTATTTTGAATAAGTAAGATATGAAAGAAAACAATTGAATATGTTGATGGTGTATAAGATATAGTAAAATAGGATATAGAATTATGTCGAATGATTCAACCTAGTTGCTTGTAGGGCTACAATTTTACAGACTACAAACTTGTGAAAAATAGTGTTGAAAATGAAAAACTAAAATGATAAAGAAGGTAAGAATGAACCTTGGTGGGTGTCAATATGTTTAGATTGATTTTTTTTTTAATTTTATGCATAATTTTTTATTCAAAAAAATTCTAATAGAGTCGACTAGTTTGATGGAATTTATAAAACTTGTGCTGAAAAGAAGTTGCAAACAAAGTTTACTGGCTCAACTATGTTTACAGACTTGTATATTGAAAGAGGAGAATTATGAACAGAGTTGACTATTTTGAATTTATATGAAAATATGGAACTAAAGAAGAATACTATGTTGATCTGATCGATCCAATCACCATTTTTTAGATAATACCTACTTAGACAAAACATAGTCATTTTAGAATAACTATGTGTAAAACCTATGTATAAACTATTAGAATTATACTGTCAAGTTTGATACAATACTAAAAAATTAAAATTATATAATATAATTGTAAAATTAAAATTATATAATATAATTGTAAAATAAAAATGTGAAATAAAACCTACAATATTTTTATTCATGTTGGGTTCACTATAATGTATACAAAGGTAAATACAACTGATCTATCAATCAATCCTAGCTCAGAGAAGATAAATCCTACTTACACTTCTAATTATTGATACATTAGATATTTGAGGTCATGAATAAGATGGATCCACTAGACCTAACCAAGGGATCTCTTTCCACAATAGGATTACTAAATATGGTTTTAAAGACTCTAGTCAAGCAACACCTTAAAATAACCCTAGCTAGGTCCTATGTTTTCATATTCACTAAGTAAATGACAAGTAAAGTCTAATCTAGTGCTCACCAAAGTTTGTGGCACAAAGTGGTGGTAATAAACATAAAAATTAAACATGCATAGGATAATCCTAATTAAATATTTATAATAAAATCCTAATGCATAGAGAGAATAGTATATTCAAAATCCAATACTTATGCTACTTATATCTACTAAAATAGAGGAGTAAAGCTAGAGATAATTACCTTAAAGACAAACCCATTGAGACTCAATATCTCCCTTGGCCAAAGGTGCTGTAAAAGAGGCTATTATGGCTTATAGGGATCACTAAGAAAGGCCTAAACATCTAATAATTTTCCACAAGACAAGATTCTTCTCCAAGTATAAAACCTAAGTAATGACTCCTCAAGTAGAATGGTCAAAGAGCATATTGTAAAGAAGCATAAATGAATAATTAACTCTTATCTCTCCCTAAGAAATGACAAACTTAATTGTATATATAGTTGGATATAACCCTAAACCATTTTAAAAGTTTATCTAATAGGGTTAACCTAATCAAATTTGTATCATTAATTGATAAAAATAAGTTAGGTCTCAGTCTAGGTTAGCCAAAGTTGACCTAGACCCGTAATGTGATTTTAACAAATTAAATACAGGGTCAGCTCAGACTAATAGTGTAATGTAAACTATAAAAAATGGATTTAGGATTAGGTAGGTGATAATAAAGGTGGAAAAATTATTGTAGGAGTGTGCTAGAGAGGAGGCAAGGCTTAGATAAGTACATGGGATAAGGTTGTGTATATAGTAAGTGGTGGTATAGGGTACAATAATCCTTCGAAGCACCAATGGTCTACCCATTCATTTCTTGATGTATCCTTTAAAGCATGAAATAATAGATATTGAGACTTGATATATTATTTCAAGAGAGAAAACATCAGTAATTGATAAATTTTGAAAATGTTATGTGTATATAGGAAGTGTTTAGCTTCATCAGGCTTCTTTAAGGGATTTGAAAGGGTTTTAAAGGGTTTTATATTCTCAATAATAGTTAAATTTTTTTAGATATTTGACTGGATTATAAATACCAAGAACTTGGAGTATATCAATCCATTCCCCTAATGGAATTTTTTCCATGTATTTCCTCACTAAACTTTCCAACTAAGCAAGATGAGCTTCTCAATCCTTGTGAGCCTGTAGGTGTCTACTTGAGCTAAATTTTAAGCAAGAAACCTCCTTTATTTTTTTTACTTAAGATGATTCTTATAGTCTTGGTTCATGTCTTAGGATGTCTACATATATATTTCTAAGTCATTTTATCCTTAAATCATTCTTGACACCTGATCAACCTATGCTTAGGGTTTGTGGGCAATGCAATAACCTTGACCCTAATGACCTATTTTTGGTGATTTATATTCATCTAAAGGAATATAATGAATGTGTAAAATTTAAAAAAAAAAATTACATCCTTCATGACTTATAAAAACCCAATATCTACTCCAAATTTTCACTCTTCATGAATTTACTCATAGACTTGACACAATCAAGCTGAGCATGTATGTTCACATTGATCTTTTAATACTTTGATATGTAGATGGATTGTTATGATTTAGAGGGTATACCCAAATAATAAATTATTATGTGAGGTATTTTTAGGTTCTTTATTTTATGTTTCCACTTTCTCAATGCTCTTTTCAAATCTCAATTTTCATACCAAAGTGTTTTAGACCTCATGCTTCTCAAACTGCCTGTACACAGTTGTGTGCATTCTCCTAACAATTGTGTCCATGGAAGTTTTTAATTTTTTTTATATATTTAATATATAATATTAAAAAATAATAAACCAATATATTATTGGTTTATTGAAGATTTAATCTCAAGACATACTTGTTCTCTCTAGGTCTTTACATGCCTCATAAACTTTCAAAATATTTTTGCTCAAATTGATGGTTTTAATTCATTGAAAGAGGTTTAAAAATTATTATAAAATTTTAAATGAATTACACACTCTTATTTATCTTTCATATCTCATATTAAATACAAAACCTACCTCTTTATGTTCATTCTTTGTGCACAAGCTTGTAGGTGCCCATTTTATACTTAACACTTACTTCATACTTGTCATATGATTGATCTCCTTTTTGATTTGATGATCTTAAATGGACTTGGGGATATTTTGAATTAATTTTATCTTTATTGAGAACAATTTAAAGTAATAAAACATAAGTTTACTTGTCAATAATCATCATAGACTATAATATTAACAGTCCACCTATACATGCATAATGTAGTTGTATCATCTTTTTCCATCTTTATCATGCATGATTATGAAGGAGTTTTGAAATTTTATTGAGTATTATTATCAATATAGATACCTAAATAATAAATTTGAAACTTAGCCTTTAGTCATAGGTTTGTTATTTACTTATTTAACACTTGAAGCCCATTATTTAAAAATGTTTAGACAAATGGTCTAATGCCTGCCACTTGCAACTTCCATCAAAGATGATCTTGGAGGACTTATACACTTATTAAATGATTTATGAATGTCCTATACACTTCCCATGATTGGATAAATTTTTTATTTATAAGTAATACTTCCCAAACCTTATATTTTCTTACCTACATGACTATACTTCTCTCACTTAAGGACTATGTGTTTGGATTAGTACAATAAATCCACTTTGGGAGTGAATGCAACTGGTGGAACATATGATTAATGGTGAGAGACTTATAAAAATTTGTATAATATGATTTGGTTTCTTTTTGAATCCCAAAACCCTTCATAAGTGACAAATAGGCCTAAAGCCTGCATTCTCCCAACCCTATAGACCTATACCTACAGATTCTATTCATTTTTTCATGCAAAACATGCTTGGAGATGGTGTAGGAAGGCTTGTTATATTTTATAAGGTTGGAAACATAATTTACATTTTATTTAAAGCATATTCAATATGGATACAATTCATGGTCCCCATAAACCTATACTATCATGTCTTGAACAACAAAATAAAGAGATTTTCTTACTAAAACCAACATAATCATTGGAAATTTATGTTAATTTTGATGTTTTTTGGAATATTATACCTCCTATAGATACTTTAAAATCATTTACATGCATTCAAAAATATTAGACCTACCATTTCAAGGAGAAAAACATGACAATGGGGTTTAGGAAGGTTTTAGAGGTAATAAACTTCCTAAACATTTTATAAAGCTCTACCCCCCAATTCCAAAACTATTTCCATGGATATGAGATAAATATGGGTGGTAAATATCCCCTAAGATAATTTTGTCTAAAACATATCCTCCTTTAGGAACCAACCATATCAAAATGACCTTTCTCAACTTGTCAATGACCTGATGGATAAGTTGAGTTAGTTTTTGTCTTTCTTAGACATGAAACTTATATATTTTCATTATTCTAAGCTTGAGGAGGCTATAAAAGGACTTGGAGAGGATTAAAAGTTGATATTAAATTTGAAACCCTTTCCATGATACCCTTATAGGCCCTTCTTCATCAAGAAAACTTTTTTATCCTACCAAAATACCCTGTTAGAGCTGTGAAATAGGTGGGCATGGGGTTCCTCTTGGATTGTACGATGGTGATGTAACATAATAGTATCTTTCCATCTTATTTTCCATACAATATCATAATTACTTAACTTGTTTAGAAATTAGACTAATGAGTGAGTCAATTTTAAATATGATTTAACGTTGAGAAATAAGTATTGTAACATTTTGACCAAGATGTATGGGTAAAAGAGATATGATATACTATTCAACAAGTATCATATGACCCAAAAACCCTTTTCAACTAGACATGATATTAGAACTTCATATTTAATGTTTCTTCAAGGAGTTACATTACAAAAAAAAATAGAAGACAAAAAAGTGAAACCTTAATTTTTCCAAAAGTACCTTAACTTATCCAAAGGCTTAAAATGGTAATGTTTCCATCTTTATTAGCTTTGATTTTAGGTCCACCTATCCATCTTGGATCATCTTGTTTTTTTGGATGATCACCAACTCATATTCACTATTTATTAAGTCTACCTTGACTTTCACAAATAACCTTAATCTTTCCAAATTTACCTTAAACTTTGCTAAACTACATTGTAAAAGACCTCTTCAGTGATCATGGTATGAAACTTTGGACAAGACCCACATATCGAATCTAGCATCCTAATAGAACCCTATTTATACCTTGAGATGATATACAACACTATAATCATGACATTAAGACATGAGTTTTATGACCTTAACCATTGGTGTGTCTAGGGATATGTGTGGCTGACTTGTGTCTTACATACCTCTTTTATTAACTTGTTACATTTCTCTATGTTATTAGATAGGTCAGTCTATGGAATAGCCTTGGATAAGTAGACTATATATAGGAGGTAGTGGTTAATCTTTACTAATCATGTGAACTATTTTTATATTAGTGAATTATTGTGGAGGTTGTCCCCTCAAAGTGGATTTGCTATATTATATAGTATTCTATTCTGCTATCAATTATCACTGTGTAATCTCTCATATTTTCTTATTCTACATAATATTAAATTTTGTGTAAATATCTAAGTAATTTCGTTACAAATGGTATTAGAGCTTCAATTTGGGCAAGTTTCCTATGACATTTTTTTCCCCTTACACACTTATAGTCATTGGATTCATCTTGATGAGATGATCATAATGGTATATTATGGGTACACTTTTTTGGTACCAAAAATTTTACTCTAGTACATAAAGGTAATCATTGGATTCATCTTGATAAGGTTATCACAATGGTACCATTTCTTGGTACACTTTTTTGGGGTTCAAAACCCTCCTAGGGTTAATTTATGGTAGGTCCTTCAACTCAAGGAAGAAAAGGGGCACCAAAAACTCCTAAGACTCCTTCTACTGATGACATGGAATATGGAACTTCAGATCTAGCAATTTATTAGCTTCAAGAGGACATAAAAACTTGATGAGGCATGAAGACTTTGTTGTAGTCTAAGTTGATGTTTCAGGGATAGACAAAGAGATTAATGCAATTCATAGTGAATTGCAGTATATCATTACACAATTAACTACCCTCAAATCTTAGTTTTAGCATAACAACCCTCTACTTTAGCATTCAAATCCTCCTTTCAACAACTCCCATGATTGTATGAAACTAATGTCTCCAAAATTGGAAATGTGTAAGTTTGATGGTAAGGATCCTCTCACTTGGATTAACCAAATTGAGAATTTATTTGAGCTGCATCAAACCCCTTATTATCATAGGGTGATGGTGGCATCCCTATATATGAAACTTGAGTAAATAATTTGGTATCGCTAGTTATGTGCTTAAAAGAAAAATAATGGTGCTCCTGTTGCATGGACTATTTTTATAGAAGAATTGATAGCTCATTATCAGTATAATGTCTTTGAGAACTATTTTATCCAATTAGCCAAGCTATGGAAAATAGGACCTATTAAGGATTATATTTAGCAATTTTAGAATCTCTCTTTATGGGTGGAAAATATCACTAAGAGAACTTTGATGTATCTATTTTTGGGTGGCCTCAAAGATATCATCCAATATGAGGTTTAAATGTTTGGCCCAACATCTATATAAAAATTTATCAATAAGGCACACATGATATAAGAAAAAGAGATAGTCAAAAGGAAAACTTTCACTACTAGTCATGATCACAACTTTCCAACACCATCATTTCCACAGCCCACTCAATTAACATAATGACAAATTAAGGAGAAGTGAGCCAAAGGGTTGTGTTACGGTTGTGATATAAAATGGAGAAAATACCATCATTATGCTAAAAAGAAGCTATTTTACATTGAAGGTGATAATGAAGATGGAAATTATGTAGAAGCATATGATGAAGAGGTAGAAGTTCCTAAGGAGGAATCTACAGACTCTCAACCTGCTATTTCATGCCATACCTTGTTAGGTATTATTACCTCCCCAAACTCTTAAGGTGACGGGTTTCCTTAAGAAACTGAAGGTCATTATCTTGATTGATTCTAGGAGCACACACAAATTCATCCATACTAAGTTGGCTGCTCATTTGAACTATTTCATTTATCCATATCCAAAATTTTAGGTTATGATTATAAATGGTGGTACTATCAGTTGTTCAAGAAAATGCCATATTATTAAGGTGGCCATGGGAGACTGCTTATTGGATTCTCTTATGTTTTCTATTTTGATGGGTGGAGCTGATATTATTCTCAAATTCTAGTGGCTCACCACTTTGGGCACTATTGAGATGAATTTTCAATAATTATTCATGTGTTTTCATTCTGAATAAATGTCATTTGAGCTAAGAGGATTAAAGGCTAAATATCCATAACTTGTTATCTCCCATCAAATGACAAATATTCTCCATAAAGGTGCTGAAGGATTTGTAGGTTGCTTATTTTCTATGGAAGTACAACCAATTCAGTAATCTCCACCTCTTGATATGCAACAAATAATTGATTCTCATTTCATTATTTTTGGAGACATGCCAAAAGGACTTCCACCTAGATGCATGCATGATAATGTTATCACACTTCTTCCTGGTAGTACACCACCCAACATTAGGCCATATAGGTATCCTTATGCCCAAAAAAGTGAAATTGAAAAGATGGTACAAGATATGTTGGATCAAGAATCATTCACCATAGCCAAAGTGAATACTCTTCACTAGTTGTCATGGTGAGAAAGAAAGATGACACTTGGAGGATGGCCCTGACTACAAAGAACTCAATAAGTACACTATCAAAGATAAGTTTCCAATTCTTGTAATTGATGATTTTCTTGATGAATTGAATGGTGTTATTTATTTTAAGAATTTTTATCTATGTTATGGGTATCATCAAATCAATATTCATGATGAAGACATACCCAAAACCACTTTCAGGACTCATGAGGGCCATTATGAGTTTTTGGTTATGCCTTTTGGCCTAACAAATGCACCATCTACTTTTCAGAGTTTGATGAATAATTTTTTAAGCCATTTTTGAAGAAATTTGTTCTGGTATTCTTTGATGATATCATAATTTATAGTAAAAATTGGGCAGACCGTTTGCAACATGTGAAACAGGTGCTCTCCATTTTAGATCAAAATTAATTGTATGCCAAACCTTCCAAATGTAATTTTGGGCCTAGTGAGGTTAAATATTTGGTTCATTTTGTGTCTTATGAAAGAGTGAAAGTGGATCCTAAAAAAATACAAGTAATGGTGACTGGCCAATTCCTAAGACACTAAAGAAACTTTGGGGATTTTTGGGACTTACTAGTTACTATCATAGATTTGTCAAAAATTATGGTAGTATTGTAACCCCACTTACCTCTTTGTTAAATAAAGACTCCTTTTAGTGGACTAATGTAGCTACCTAGGCATTTGAACAATTGAAATTGGCTATGTGCATTACTCTAGTATTGGCCACTCCTAATTTTTCTAAGAATTTTGTGGTTGAATGTGATGCATTTGGGTATGGTATGGGTGTTGTACTCATGCAAGAAGGTAGACCAATGGAATTTTAAAGTTGTCATCTCAAGGGTAAAAATCAGCACAAACCCATCTATGAGAAGGAAATGATGGCCATTTTTCATGTAGTCAAATAATGGATACCTTATTGATGGGTCATCACTTTTAGGTAAAAATTGATCATGATAGTCTTAAATATTTTTTAGAACAAATGTTGTCATCTGAAGAACAATAGAAATGAGTAACTAAGATGCTAGGATATGATTTTGAAATAATATACAAAAAAGGTAAGAATAATGTGGTGGTAGAATCACTATCTAGAAAAGATGAATTAGTTGAGGTATTGCTATGTGCCATAACCATTTTATAGGTAGATTGGCTAGAGGAAGCACGATTAGAATGGGAACATGATAGTACTATTCATGACTTGATTCAAAATATTTAGCAAGGTTTAGATGAATTTGAAAAATTCACATGGAAAGGTAATTCATTATGGTATAAAAATATATTGTACCTATGTAATAATTCTCTTCTTAAACAAAAATCCTTCAAGAAATTCATGCAGCTCCAATTGGGGGTCATTCAGGATTTTTGAAAACCTATCACAAGATCAAGTAAGATTATTTTGGGAAGGTCTCAAGGGGGATGTCCAAAAATATGTGGCTGAATGTATGATCTATCAACAAAAAAAAGTTGAAACCATAAAAATCCAAGTCTTTTATAGCCTTTATTTATCCCCAACCAACGTTGCGAAGAGGTATCTATGGATTTTATTATAGGGTTACCAAGATCTGATGGTCAAAATGTTATCATGGTTGTTTTAGATTGTATTAGTAAGTATTCTCATTCTTGTTCATTATCCCAACCATTTTTTTCTAGTACAGTAGCTTCTACTTTTCTCAATATAGTTTACAAACTACATGGGACCCCTAAGATCATTGCTAGTGATAGAGATCCCATTTTTACTAGTAATTTTTAGAATGAGTTATTTACATGTTTAGGCACTCCATTGGCTCATAGTTCATCTTATCATCCTCAATTTGATGGACAAACTAAGGTAGTCAACAAATTTTTGAAAGGATATCTTCATTATTTTATTTTTGATAAATAGGATAAATGGGTTCATTAGTTGCCACTTCATGAATGGTGGTCTAATACTTCTATTCATAGTTCTTCCAAAATGTCTCCTTTTGTGGCACTATATGGATACCACCATCCATCCATCACTTCAACCTTGAAGGTATATTCTAAGGTTCATGTAGTTAAAGAACATATTCACCATCAATAGGAGGTCCTTGTAAGTTTGCATGAAAATTTAGCTATGGCCCAAAATTGCATGAAGCAACAAGAAGATCAACATAGAAGTGATAGTCATTTTGACATTGGTGATTAGGTCTTTGTTCACTTAAAACCATACAAATATATGTCATTAAAGCAAAAAAAAAAAAAAAGGATAACAAGCTATCCCTTAAGTATTATGGGCCTTATCAATTCTTACAAAAAAATGGTAGTGTGGCCTACAAGTTAGATTTTCTGTCATCTACTCACATACATCCATTATTTCATGTATCATGCTAAAAGAAATTCATTAGACATAGAGTTACCATTCAAACATAATTAGCAGAATTGGATTAATAAGGTAGAGTTATTCTTGATCCTGAGGTGATCCTTCAATGATGCACCAAGTAATTGCATTCTAGAGCAATTACAAAATACCTGATCAAATGGAAGAATCTGCCATGTGAAGATGCCACTTGGGAGGATGAAGCATTTGTGAAACAACATCCAGAGTTGCCACAATTTTGAGGACAACATTATTTTTAAGGGTAAGGTATTGTTATTCCCTTAACCATTTGTGTGTTTAGGGATATGTGTGGCCAACTTGTGGCTTACATACCTCTTTTATTTACTTATTACATTTCTCTATGTTATTAGATAGGTCAGCCTATAAAATAACCTTAGCTAAATAGACTATATATAAGAGGTAGTGGTTAGTCTTCAATTATCATGTGAACTATTATTCTATTAGTGCATTGTTGTGGAGGTTGCCTCCTTGAAGTGGATTTGCTATATTATCTAGTATTCTATTCTACTGTCAATTATCATTGTGTAATATAAAATCATTCTATGCAAATATCTAAGTAATTTCATTACAATGATTCTCAACAAGACTATTTCAAGTTAGATGATTCAATTACCTAGTTTTGAAAAATCCTTGGTCATGGGTAAATGATTAGCTAACAATTTATTGAACTATTCATTTATAGATTATAAACCATCTATATGAGGAGTGACATTAGAAGTGTTTTGATATAAGGAAGGGCTTATAGTTTCCCCCTTTGTAAAAACATTTACAACTTTATATTTGTCATGTGTCTCTTTATTTGTGACCTTTTTTGTTAGGAACCCTTTTTTTAACACTTTATGTTCACATTGTTCTTTTTTTCATGGTTCCTTTTCTATTTGTTCTTTATTATTTGACTTTTTCTCATTTGTAGGTTGTTTTTTTTCATTGGCAAAATGTATCTTTGAATGATTTGTATTATTATTGTCAATATATCCCAAACTTTGTTATTCATTTTTGTCATATGTGGAAATAAGATGAGTGATGCCTTAGGAATGTTTTCCCAACCCTTCCATTATAATCAAAGTTTTGAAAATATTTCATTCCAAAACTATACTTTTTGGAAAATTCATTATTATTATTGAGAAAAAAATTTGTATCCTTTTCTTGATCTATTTTTTCTTTTTGAACCATTTCTTGATCTAAGATTTATATTTACAACTATGTTTGCTTTGAAATTTTATTTGGTAACCACATTTATTGATTTGGTACTTGTGTCTTATGAAAGGTATTAATAATGTGAGTGGTGTTATTGAGTGATGTATCAATTATAGGATTACCACTATCTTTAGACTTTGTATTTTGGTATGTACTGCAAAAACAACAATTTGTATGACAACCATGCATTTTATGATATGCATAATAGTATTTATATTTCTTTATAGGATGTAGGGTAGGTAATTTAATCATTTTGTCTTGAATCATGTCTCTTAGGGTTTCACTAGTATATTAGTATCCTCTTGGTCAATTTTTGAATCATTGGTTTTATATGTATTCTAATTATGTTTTCATTTAGATAAGAAACCTTATTTGGCACAACATTAGTAGATGAGGATGAAAACACATAATATACATTACCATGTGTTGGATTATGTAGGAGTGCAATCTAATTTTACAATAAAGTGATTTTTAAATTTAAAAACTAATTTTGATTTTTTAACTCATGCATTATCTTGCTCATATTATTTATTTGGTCTAATAGGGTTTCACAAGAACAAACCCTAACTATTTGATATTGATTACCTTCATTTTAAACTATAGGGTTATCCACCTTACCCCTTGGATAATTTATAGTTTAGACCTGGTTAGAGGGATGAGCGCTATCACCCTCCTTAAGTTTATCAAGATCAAGAGGCTCCTTTACATCCATTTTAAATGTTTTTAAAATTGTTATGAGAACATGATAAGAAAGGCTTGCAAATGTTAGCGAGAAATCAACCATGATACAATAAGGATATATAAATTTCAAACAATTGGCTAAGTTTTTGAAAATCTAATCAGGAAATGAGATGAACCCATAAAAGTAGATAAATAAAAGTACATGTACGGTCTGTATATCTACATTTACTAAAAATAGTAAAATTCTAAATTTGTAAAATTTGCACAATATTTGGCCAACTAAAATAGGTTTTTTATATATAAATGTATTTATGAAAAAACACTAAGTAATTTAAATTTTTATCTAATATGAATCAGAAATAAGCCAAATAATTTGAAATGCTTCACATGTAAACCCTATAATATTCTAAATAAATAATTAGTAATTTTGATAAATCAATAATGTATTTAAAATATATGAGAGGGGTTTTCAAATAAAATATTATTTTTGATGAAAATCATAAATTAATTGCAAAATAAGTATACCATTCACCATGCTTGCAAATATTTACTAAAAATAGTAAATTATAAAAATTGAAAATTTTGTATCAAATTCTAGAAAATAAAAAGAGGTTTTTTATTATACCAAACTAAGTAAAAAAAACCTCTTATTAATTTTGAAATGGAATTGTTTGGATGATGAAATGCACCAATCAAGGAAGAATCCAATTTGAAGAATAAGCACATGAAGTCATTGTGACAAAAGGAGGGTAAAACCCTAGGGTAAATTTTCATATCTAAAAATACATCACAACCAACCTAAACCATAGGAGGATTTTAAGCCATAGATCATAATTATTTTGTATTCACATGGATCAATTTCACCAAATATTTAACCCTAAAGTTGAATCTAAAGTGTTTTGAGTTAGATTTACATTAAAATTAAAGGGATATATATAAATTAAAATATACAAGGGTGATAATCAAATGTATAACTAAATAATTGGGTGCTAGACTCATATATAAACATATACTAAATTTCCTATGCTAATAATAGAATAAATATAGATAGTACAATAAGGAAGTAATATACTTAGTTGGTTTTGATGCTAACATAGTGTTGGATCTAGAACAGGTAGGACGTAGAATGAAAGACAATTCTATAATAGTAGTTAGATTCTAGATCTGATGATTTTAGATATTTAGATAATAAAATTAGCCTAGGATGGTTGATTGATGTTAATGTCTAGGTTTGACACAAGTGTCTTATATGAAATACCTACTAGAAAAAGGATGGGACCAGCTTGATGATTTTAGGTTTGTCTTTACCTTTGCTTTGGTGCATTTAGATCTAGCTCATGGAATGCCATTCTTCATGTATTTTTTAAAACCCTAGTTTTTCATCTTCATAGTGACCTTGGGAAAAAATAGGTTAGTGGGCACACAATGTCGATCTACCCCAAAGACCTTGTTAGCAATGGGTGATACTTATATAGCCAATACTACAAAGAGGGAATAATATTGATGTAGTTCTCCCCTACATGTTTGCTTATGTGCAAAACATGAAATATGTGAAAAATAAGTACAATATTGACCTACCTTGTAACCTAGAAAACTGGGCTCTTGGGTTGCTCCTTTAGTACTTCAAACCTATAGATGTGTTGTTCATATGACTCGTATGGAAATAAGGAAGTTTCATTCAATTGAATGTTTAATAGAGTGATTTTGATAAGTCTCCTTGGTCTTCTCTATGAGTAATGAATGAAGGTTTATCTTTTATTTATATCAATCTCTTTGGAGAAGTAACTCACATTAAAGAACTTAGGCTGACAATTAGGATACATTTCATTTATAAAATAGATTACTTTAGGGCTTTGGATACTTGCATCAGGTCAGGACACTAATGTTGATTCTAGTGTCTATCTTGGACATTAGTGTCTGGGGAGAAATAAATTAGGTACAAGCTCAAAACATTTAGAAGTGGAAGATAAGTACATTTTAAGAATTTTGGGAAAGATAGAAGACCTGGGTCATCAACATAAGACTACTCAAACTAAGATATAGGCTAAGAGGCATAATATAAAGTAGATGCAATACTTAAAAAAGTGAAAAAAAGGTCCAAAAGTGAGAGGAACAACCAAGTTTGAGTTTTACAAATATACAAGACTGAGGACTATGTAATCCATAAATATCATCTACATAAACTAGCCAACTTATCATCCTTAATGTATGATTTTATGCCTTAGATTTTCCAAATATGATTCATAGATATTTCTTATTTTTTATCCATATTTCTTTTCTTAGTGGATACTTTAGAAAATTTACATATTCATCAAATAACCATGCCACCACTTTCCTCATTATTCCTTCGAGCATTATCAAGCTCATGGTGAAGTGGAGGTTAATAAATGGAAAGTCTACCAATAGTTTACCATAAAACAAATGTCACTAAACCCTATTTTTCATCATAGCCAATGCAAGGGAGAACTACCATATTTTTATTTTTTTTTCTATTCTCCCTTCATATTTTCCATGTCAATGGCCCACATGGGCATTAAACAATTGTTACTTTAATTTTTTTTTCAAATCATAACTAATCATACATAACTAGTACAAATTAGATAAAAAATAAAAAATGGTTTTTATTATAATGATGTTTAATGCACACTTATTTAGGAAGCTAAAATTGGGATGTTACATCCTCATCCCCTTAGATTAGGCATTATCCCATTTCTTAAAAAAATAAGGATATGTAGACACTATTTCTAAATTATATAACACATTGATCTTATACACTTGGAAAATAAATGTCATGGATGTACCTTTAGCTTATAGATCTTCCCACTACTGAAATGATTACATACACTATATCTTTATGCCTATTGATTATCTTTTAGTATGACTAATGTTATTATGATGACTTAGACCATATATCATACCTAGAATGCTACAAACTTGATTATCTTATGTCTCTACAAGTTCTAATCCTGTGCTTATTTTCCAAATTTTTAGACACTTTCATCTTAGTTAGAAGCCTACGTCTATTCTAGTGGCATATTCTAACACAAGTGTTCAATACCCTACATTCATCTAATTTACAAATGAAACATATTCCTATGGTCAACCTAAGTGATTTAATGTGAGATATTCTCTAGAATTATGGGTATATATGCATGATCAATCCTCATTTATTCTTCACCTAAAAACTTCATACCTCTCATAAGGTAACTTAAAAAATTCATTCAATCAAGCATCCAAGTGAGCAAAGTTTCCCTATTTTTCCTATTTCCATATCAGTCATAGGGACAACACATCTATAGGTCTGAATTATTGAAAGAGAATCCCATGAGCCACATTTACTAGGTTACAATCTAGGTCACTTTATGTAATTTATTATCACACATTTCATCCTTATGCACACATAAGCCAACATGTAGGGGAGAACTACATAATTTTGAATCCCTCTTTAGGTTATTAGATATATAGGCAATTTTCATTAATAGAGAGATATTTTGGGCATTTCGACATAATGTGACCACTAACCCATTTTTCACACAAACACTATGAAAATGAAGAACTAGGGTTTTTATATTTGATAAGGAATGATAACCCATAATATAGATCTAAGAACACTAGAGCGAAGGTCACAAAACTTGAAAAACTCTAGGTGGTCACATCTAGATCCATCAACTATTCCATATAGGACACCTGTGTCCAGGTTAGATAGTAGTGTTGACATAATCATTTGAGGTCAACACAAAAATTTAAGGTCATATAAGTGCTTAATCTATATTTTTATGGTGGTCCTAGAATCCACTTCCAATCTGATTCACTCTTATTCTAGATATAGATCTATATTAACATGAGAACCAGGTAAGTATCTTGTTTTAATTATCATTTCAATATATAACATAGTTTTACTTTCTATTTTTAAAATATCTCAAAATAATAAATTCAATATATATTTATATAAGTTTACAAATTAATTAACCTGATATAGAGATAGTTTACCACCCTTATGCCCTATGTTATCTTTATTCCTTTAACCTTAGATTCCCCAATCTATATTTTAGGGTTAAATATTTTTTGAACCTAATATATATATGAATGTAATTTATTTTTATTTTTAGGGGTTTTAGTCAGCTAGGGTTTTAGTTTGTTGTTTCAAATTCCACCATATTTCATTTCTAAGCAGTGGAAAATATTAACAAAAAAATTGATTTAAAATGGAAGCTAAAGAAGCATTAATGACTCATCTAAATAACAAAAAGGATTTAATGTATGTATTTTTATATGTTATAAGAGATGAAATCAATAAACATGATAAGGTTAAGGCTTCCTCACCTAGTAATGGTGAATCCTTATAAGGTAATACCATTTTGATTCCAGTCTACTCAATCAACTAACATATAGTGGAGGCACAAGATATGTATTCACATCTTTACTGCCTAAAAATACTATTGCCACATATTACATGTGAATCCTTAATAATTCAACCCCATTTCTAGTTTGAATTCCTATATCTACCCAACCTATGGGAAACCCTCCTTTGGTGACTTCTCAAATATCCAACCTTAAATATCAAGAGGTGAAATCTCTTATCCAAACTATAAAACTTTTGTAAATAAAGTTTACAAATATAAACAAAATTATATGAAATCACTTTATGATATTGATTCATAAAAGGTGTTGTATAATCTTTTTGTACTAGATATATATTTTCACTCCTTTCCAAATATTTTTGTTTCACCTAAATTCACATTTTGTGATGTCAAGGGTGATCTTGAAAAACATCTTCAATATTTATATGAGACATGCCTTGATTATACCTCCAATGATAAATTTTTGACCAAATTATTTTGAGCATAAAAGACTATGCTTCAAGGTCATTATATGATTTACCAACCCAATCATAAAACACATTCAAAACTCTTATAGATTAGTTTTTGGCACACTTCTCTATCAATATCACTAAAAAGGTTTATTATTTACAAATTGTAAAAATAAAATAAGGAACCAATGAACCTATCAATGAGTATATCTTAAGGTATAAGATAATGTTATATAAAATGACCAATCCAATGCTGAACAAAGAGTTTAAAGACATATTCAATCAAAGTTTGCTTTCCCCATTACATGAGTCCATTGTTTTCAAAAATTTCAAGTATTTTGATGACTTATGCCATATTGTTCATGATCAAGAAATGAAACTTATCACATTGAACAAAATTAAATATGTATCAAACACACTAATTACATTTACATATAATAAGTTTATTATCAAAAAAATTTACACGGTAAATCCCCTTAAACATAAAAATGAAACAACTACCATGGTTAATGTGGTGTCACAAAAACCTAATGGCTTGTCTTATCTAATGCACCACAGAGATAATTTACATGCTTACCTGAGTCTCCTACTTCATTACTCCTATGTCTTGTAGAGTGTAACATCATAGCTTTCCCTCATCCTATAGAGGTTGATATGAGTATATATCTACCCAAAGGGTATGATGAAAATGCTTAATGTGATTATCACCAAGGCCCCAGTCATTCTATGAACAAATGTTTTACCTTGAAGCATTAGATATAAGACCTCATTGATGACCAAAAGATTAAATTTGATGATCCTCTAAAGGGATCATGTTTACAACCTAGTGATCACCAGAAATAGAAAATATTTAAGAATCCTTATAAGACCATTCTAAGAAGGATCCAGAGGTGTAAATGGCATATAATGCATATCCTCATCCATCAAATTATAGGCACTCATTGGTGCTTATACTTAGTAGACAAATCATATGGTTCAGAGACACTCTATTAATTTAAATGACAATGAGATTAGGGATGATGACTTAGATCTTCATTCCTCATTAATTTGAGAATACGTTGATCACCAACTTGTATATAGTATTATGATTGATAATGGTGAAAATGAAAACATTTATATCATGGCATTAATTATGTATTTGGTTATATAAATCATGATTTACAACCTTTTACTAGATTAGTTAGAGTATTTGATGGGACCTCAAAACATATTCTCGGTGATATTGACTTACCCTTATAGGCAAGTCACACACATATGGTTACTACCTTCTTAATTATAAATTCCATGGGTGTCTTTGATATGTTATTGGGATGACCTTGGATACATACATTTTGATCAATACCTTCTATAGTACATGGGTGTGTTAATACATTCATGAAAATAAATTAATTAAAGTTTATAGAATTTCATATGAACATCCATTTGAACAAGATAAATTTATACCGAAGTTGTTAGTTATCAAAACTAATAAAATCAATCTTCCATAAAATGGTAAGAAACAAATAACACCATTTCTTAGGTGACTGATACTTAAGATACCATTGCATCATAGATACATAATGGGTTACATGGAATCATCATCTACTAATACATCATATTCAGATATCTAGAGCACCTAAACATGTTCCTATTACTAATATTCCAACTAAACCAGAGAGCACTCAACTATGGGTTCAACAAACCCCCATTATTCCTATTGTTTCTTCATGATCATAGAGTCATATTATACATACATAGAGTATTATAGATTTTAAAGTGATAGATATTGTACCTATGTATGCTACTTATCAGTACCCCTAGTTTATTGGACTAGGTTTCTAGTGGGGAGATACTTATGAGCATCTATTAGATGAGATTATAAGATAAGTCATTCTTTAGCATAGTACAAAAATACCAAAAAAATAAAAAATATTTTCATTATTCACATCTTCTATTAGCTCTTTGGCATATATGTTGTTGGTTCCATGTTGGTATATAGCATATCATTTGTTTATATATACACATGTGTTTCACACATTTTGAGTGTGATTAAAGCATAGACAAATGCATGATATATGCATTTTTGGATGTTAGGTCTTCCCTCTACTTATGTCATTATCACATTAGGGACATCTACTTCTTTGATCATGATAATGTTGTCTCCAAATCTTGCACCCTAGAAGAGAGTGTTCAATCCTCTTCCAGATTTGGGCAATGTTGGGACATTTCTAGGCATGTGGGTATACCTATAGAGGAAATTAACCTTTATATTTAAAGGGTTAGGTACCTAAATATATATTTTCAAAACAACCTCTATCTAAACTAGTTTTATTGAAGGTAAAAGAGTTATAAATTGCATAAAATAAACCTATTCTAAGAATGGTGATGCACCAAGGTTATCTTCCACATGAATGCCATACCCTAATGCATGATACACCAAAATACATAGACTATTTTTAAGCTATAAAGATTCTAACATAAGTATTTTAGTATAGAGATGAAATGTATGAAATGACATAAGGTAAATGAACTAAAAGATAACTTGTACATTCCAAGAATAGTTATACAAATGTAGAAATTCAACATACTAGGATGTACTTTATATGACTTATTGGACCCAAAAATCTTGCTCAGGCATGAAGGAAAAAGGATAAAAGGATGAAAACCATCACTTGTCACTATGCATCACATACATATTCAAGTAATTGCTCAGAACTTCAAAGGAAATAGACTTATACTAATGCTTAAAGGTAGGATATCATTCCAATATGGCTTCACCATGCACTATATATTTTTTCACTTGATAAAGGGTTGTATATATAGCAGAGAGGAAGTGAGAGGGGGAGACCTTTGACACCAAAGAGAGGAATAAATTGGTTGGAAGTCTCCATATTTATCTATAACCATCTTTGCAAGGGATGCTCATTCAAGCCATTTGATTGATCTATGTCATCTCCTATGGCTACATGGTTTAGCCCACTCTCTCAAATATGATTCTTCAATGGTTATGTTAATAGAAACAAGATATTCTTGGGTTGAGTCATAGTATCAAAGTGGTTATCCACATGTTGTAAATTTTTTGTGTTCATTTCATTAGCCTTGTCTTCCTCCTTTGATTGGTCATTACAAAATGACACAGATCCTAGTTGATCAATGGTGATATGGGACCTCTCACTACTTTTATGGATGAAGGACATGAGCCTTTAGATCTTCTTGTGAACCATTTTGTTTGAACACCAATGGTTAGCTCATTGTCTTGAAGTTAACATTCATTCAACTATCATTCCACTTGGATAACTCCTTCAGAGGCATTTTACTTTGGGATTTTTGTTATCAGGCACCTTCCTATAATCCTCCCTTTGGAATACTCAAACATGCCCTTTGGCACTCCTTCTACAGACTATACACAAGTGTTTATACCCTTTAGAATTTTTATAAAGGACACTTTGACATGGAAATACACTTTGGGACCTTGGGTTTAGGGTAATTTATTTGAAAGGTGCCCTTAAGAGCTTTTAAAAAGGCCCTTCAAACTTTTTCCAAGTGTCCCTTTAGATTATTTTCTTTAGGCATTCTCCTTGGGAATTTTCCCCAAAATAATCCTCATTCATTTTCTCTAAAAGAATCCACCTTTCAGGCCCCTTTGGATTGGTTCACCTTCATCGAGAATGCTCCTTCAATATTTTTGTTTTAGACAAAAGGTCTAAAATAACTTTCTTGTGGGCTCATTTTCTTTTCTCTTTGAAACCCTCTTTCTATGGACTTTCTTTCGGTGTCCCTTCAAACCTTTTCTAAAGGACACTTTTTCAATAAAAGACCCTCTAACAATTTGTGTAGGTAATTTTGCAGGTGAAAATATCCTTTCAAAACTTGAAGTGCCCTTTGGAAGAATGGAATTTCCCTTTCAAACTTGTGCAAGTGACAATTTTATTGAAAGAGAGACCCTTTGGAACCTTTGAACTATACCCTTCCTTGGAAGATGCCCTTCAGAAGAATGAAAGTGGACCTTTTTTTAAGGAAAAGGCCCTTCAATATTTTTAAAAGTGCCCCTTCAAACTTTTTTAAAGGACACTTTGAAGAAAAAATACCCTTTGGTAATCTATAATGTACCCTTTAGAAAGATTATTTTGGACAAAAAGGCCAAAATAATTCCTTTGGAAAAGTTGCAAAGATCAATTCTTTCAGACTTTTTTCAAAGGAGAATTCTTTTAGACTTTTTATCTAAAACAAAAAGTTTGAAATAAAGAATAAACCCTTCAAAAATGTTGTTTCAGATAAAAATTCTAAAATAAACCCTTCGAAAACTCAAAAAGAGCCCTTCAAAAAAGCTGAATATGTCCCTTCACAAGAGAAAAAGATTCTTTAGTAGAATGGAAATGTATCCTTCAAAAAACTTGTTTAGGACCAAATCCTTTAGACTTTTTTATTTTGAATAAATTTTTTGAAACAATTCCTTTGAGACTTGGATAAAAATACCAAACAAAGTCTTATTAAGGAAATAACACTTGGTCTTTCTTTGCTATGGGGATAAACCAATAAAGATGCTACACTTAGCCAAAAGAAAGATGAAAAACTTGGGAGTGAAAAATGGCTAACATTCTTAGTGATTCCAAGGGGAGGCATGCCTGATATGCCTAAGACCAATTGCCTAAATCATTTCATTGGGCATGGAGTCATGCATATAGGCACTAAAAAATGACTTGAATAGACTCTTGGCTAAAAAAACAAGCTAGATTGATTCACATGCATAAGGCAGAGAGACACACCAAATAAAAGGAAGGAAACACATTGTGCTACAAAGCACTTAGGGAACACATAAAAAAGCAAAGGAAACACACCTAAACTACTATCTATAATAGTATTTCAAGGACTAAAAGTAGGAATTTAGATGTATCCCATTCATAGGGATAGGCAATTCTTCTCCATTCATCTTGTTTAGCTAGACAAAGTTGATCTGCTTACACTTGCTAATGATGTAAGGGCCACTCCATAAAGTGTCAAACTGTGTATGCCTACCTAGATTTACTATGTCCTCATCCCATTTTAGAACCAAGCCACCATCCTTGAACACACTTGCACTTGCTCTTTTGTCAAAATACTTCTTCATGAATACTTGGTGGTGTTCCATAGTCTCATGTGCATTATCTCTTGCTTTTTGCAGTTGCATTAGTTCTATCAATCTGACCTCTATTGGAGTGCTTTAAATTATTTCCATTTATTGTGAAAGTTCTAGAGTAGGGATTTCTTGAGATATGGATAACCTATCCTCTCTCCCATAAATAAGAATAAGGGGAGAATTACCAAAGAACTTCTTAGGATAATAATTGGATGAGGTTCTTGTTAGTAGACTCAATAAATCCATTACATTTAGGGTAATAATTGGATGAGGTGCTCAAGTAAACTCCATTCCTATTTGCCTAATCAGAAGTTTTAGCACTCATGAAAGCAAGTGCATTATCAAAAATGATAACATGGGAAACTCCAAACCTTGTTATAATGCTCTCATAGAACTCTAAGATTGTATTTTAATTTGTCTCCTTCAAAGTAATAGCCTCTAACCACCTTGTGAAGTAGTCAGTAGTAGTCAATATCCATTTTTTCCTAGCACTTGATGGAGGGTTGATCATACCAATGAAATCAAGGCTCATTTCATGAAAGCCTAGTCTACTTGGATAGGATTCAATGGAAGGGCTATAAGTTTTTGTTTACCTACAAATAAGGCACATTGAGGACACTTTTTATCCCAATGGTAACACTCCTTTAAAAGACTAGGCCAATAATAACCAGCTCTCATTATATTTGTAGCTATTATCCTAGGAGAGAAATGACCTCCATCTACAACATTGTGAAACTTTTTTAGTAGCATATGAAACTGATCACTATTAACACACCTCAACAACACACCATTCACATCTTTCCTAAAAATAACACCATTTTATAGACAATAATGAATGGGATGCAATCTAAATACCTTCTTTGAGACTTACTCAAGCCATTGGGGTACTCACCATTTTGAAGAAAATCAATAATGTCTTGTGTCCAACTTTGAACTTGTATGTGGTTAGTTGGTTGGGGTTGAACTTGGTTAATCAAGACTTCCTCTTAATGATCTTGAACATCTAAAGCTAAATGATCACATAACCCTTTACCTCTCACCAAGTTTTTTACCTTGATGTTTACATCATACTCCATCACATTGGTAATCCACCCAGCTCTCTTTTCATTGAGGTCTTTACTTAAAATAAACTCCGTGGTGCTAAGATGAGAAACCATGATATGTATCTTAATTTATGAAACCATGTGTCTAAATTTTTTCAATCCTCTTATCATAGCTAAATCTTATTTCTCAAAAAATGAATACTTACCCTCATAATCTCCTTATCCTTGGTTGAATAATGCAATTGGTTACTCTACCTCTTCATCATTATTTTGCATGAGCATAGATAAGATTGTTTCAAGGTTAAAAAAGGTATAGAGTATGAAATCCTTGATAAATTTTGGGTTCAAAAGAGTAGGAGATTTTTCAATTGATTTCTTGATTTCATCAAAACTACTCTTACCTTCCTTTGTCGAAGAAAAATCTTGGTTCTTCTTGAGCATTGTTGTGATAGGCTTTACCATAGCTAAAAAACTAGGGATAAACCTTCTTAAAAAATTTATTTTCCCCAAGAAGCCTTGAAGTCCTTTCTTGTGTTGAGGCAAAGACAAGCCTAGAATAGCCTCAATCCTATCTGGGTCAATTGACAAGCCTTCCTTGGAAATAATATGACCCAACAACTTGCCCTCATAGACAACAAAGATGTACTTTTTTGGATTAAGGGATATTCCAAACTCCTTAAATTTCTCAAATACCTACCTTAGATGTTCTGTATGATCAATAACATCTTTTGAAAAAATAGTTATATTATCAAGGTACACAAGCAAATACTTATTGATAAAACCCTTAAAATCCATGTCCATTGCCCTTTGAAATGTAGCTCTAGAATTGGATAAACCAAATAGAATCTTCTTGTAGGCAAAGGTTCCCCATTTTGTGGTGAAATATATCTTGAACTGATCTTATTTATTCACCAATATCTAATTGTAATTTGAATAACCATTAAGAAGTGAGAAATGTTGAGAACCTAAAACCACTTGTAAAATATGTTCCATGGAAGGTAGTAGTTAATTATCCTTAAGAGACACTCTATTAAGGTCTCAAAAATCCACATAAAGTTTGATCTCTGCATTCTTATTTTAGATAGGTACAATATTATCCACCCAAGTTGAGTGTTTGATAGGAAAGATAATCTTAGACTCAATCAGCTTGATCAACTCTTTCTTCATGAGTTCCTCTATCTTAGGATTGATAAGCCTTTATTTCTACCTGATTGGTTTAGCTCTAGGTTCTAACTCAATGGTGTCATGAGATATACTTGGATCAAACCCTTTCAAATATTTATATTCCCAAGAAAAAATGTCATGGAATTATTTGCACAATTCAATAAAGGTCTGCCTCTTAGATAGAGAACATACTTTACCAATTTTTAAGAGCTTGTCCTTGTAAATCATGACTCTCTCATAGTTCTCTTCTTTCGTGGACAAGCTCACTCTTTATTTCTTATTTTTATAATCTTTATTGAAAACACTCTCCAAATTAATCATCCCCTTAGGTATCTTGTTTGTCTTTAGCTAAATAACTTGTTCTTCATATTGATCTCGCAATCTCTTTTGATTCCTTGAGGAGAATCCTACCTCATATTGTAAGAATTATGCAATGTGTTAATCACTTTAAAACACTTTACATGACACTTCATTGTATATAATATAAGGCCTCATAATGATCTTGATATGAGACTGATCCTTCTCATTCCCTACATCAGTAGTTATGTCAAACTATGCTCTTATAGCACTTAATTTATCAACATGTTTATTTAAACCCCTTGGTATGGGTTGTATGTTGAAGGCATATAAGTATTAAAGTAGGTCCCATACCCTATAATTGTAGGATTTAAGCAAAGGATTATTGGTTTTAGCTTGACTTCTCACTTGATGGATGACCAATTCACTATCTCCATAAACTTTCATATTCTTGATCCCTCTCTTCTTTACCCATAAGAGGCCATGAACTGGGCCTTTATATTCTACCACATTGTAGGTACAACTGAAGTGGAATATATATAAGGAGTAGTATTGATTATTTCATGGATAAAATATCATAACTCTAGATCCTACACCTAATTTACTTCTTGATCCATCAAAAATCATTTCATATATCTTGTCAAGTTCATGATCTTCATTGATGAGTGAAGGAATAGAAGCATCTTTTTCATGCATATAGTAAATTACCAAATCAATCTATTCTATGAAATTATATGGATCAATTCCATACATTTTAGTGTTGTACTTATCAAGGAAAAAACTATAAATACCTTAAAGGGGATAGGAATCTTCACCATCCATGACACCTTCTTCTTCTTTATTGATTATACAATTATGATTTGAGTTTGTCTCCATGTATGGGGAAACCTTGCTAATGGATAAGTCCTTATAGTCACCTTGGTTCCATATCTTGTTTTAAAATATAGAAAAGACCAATCAATAGAAAGGTACCCTCCCATCTTAGCTGTGAAGTCCCTTGACAAGCAGATAGCAAAATGGGCTGGAAGGTCTACCACCACAACATCTTGTAAAATGGGGAAACTTGGGAAATTATGTAGGAAAAGTTTTAGACATCTAAACAATCCCACTATCTTAGATGGAATCCCATCAAGCTATAACACACCTTTATTATGTAGTTTATACTTTAATCCCAATTTATTAGCCACCACCTTAGGCAAGATAGTGGTACTAACCCCACAATCTACAATACAATTATGAAGCAACCTATCTCCCATGATGAGTGTGAGGTAGAACAGTGGAGGATTTTTAGATTTGGTGGAGGGATATAAGACATGACTTTGAGAATTGGTAAGGGCCACACTATTGTGATTTGACATTTGAGGTGCTATATGAATGTTCACTAGCTTCTCTTGTAACAACTCCTTTTGATCAGGAATATCCAAGACTTCCTAAAGAGACATGCTTGTCTTGGAATTCTTCAAAGAATAAATAATGTTTATAGGGGAATTATTCACCTTTTATTTCATTCTTGAAGGTAGTGGGGGATTCTAAACCTACTGTGTTATAGGTTTGATAATCCTATTTAAATTCTAATTTTGTTGAGGAGCATGACTTGTAGCAAGAAATGCATTGGGAGTAATACCTTATGGCATTAGAGAGGCCTCACTTAGAGTTACAAGTACTCTTGTAACATCTCCCAAATCACTCTTCTTGGATTTTGTGTTGGTTGTAATCAATGTGATTTAATTCAACATGTAGTCATCCTTTACTTAAAAGTTCATCATACATACACTTTGGCTACTACCTTCTCCATGGATATTATTTTGAATGGGATTCACTTCTTTTGATTTCATGTAAGGATTAGTTTCTTCTTGTGCCACCAAATCTTGGATATCTTCTCCACCATCATGCACAAACTAAACTTGAGGTTTTCCCCATTGGTCTAAATGATCCTCCCCTTAGACCAAGTTATCATGTACTAGAACACCAAACTTCATGGAAGGAGTGGAATTAGGAATATAGGAATTAAACAACCTATTCAAACCTTGTTTACCTTGTCCTCTTCCTTGGTAGTTGTATTGGGGTGGAGTTATGTAGCCTTATTGATGATAATATTAAAGATTAGGTGGAGCACTTGCCTAGAACTGAGCTCACAATGAATAGATCTCTTCATCTTTGTATATATCATTATCCACCTTATTGGGAAAGTATCTTAGCTTGACATTGGAATTAGGAACTTGTAATATTCTTAGAGATTCAACTAAACTATGAGACAAAAA
This sequence comes from Torreya grandis, assembly GCA_037957365.1. Taxonomy (NCBI): domain Eukaryota; kingdom Viridiplantae; phylum Streptophyta; class Pinopsida; order Cupressales; family Taxaceae; genus Torreya; species Torreya grandis. Next base: position 2,308,100 of record JARHVA010001107.1, read on the forward strand.
GGCATGGAAACTGTTAGAGGTAGCTTTTTAGCCTGTATTAAGTTATTCTCAACTTTAATAGCTATCTCATATGTATTTGGTAGAGTGAATCCTCCCATTGAATGTATCATCACAACAAAATCTATACCAATACCCTTGAGATAAGTAAGGAACACAAAGCTAGGATGAAGTCTCATGATATGAGGTGACCTATGCCAAGTCCTTTGAAATCTTTCATTAAAATCTCCCATAGATTCATTAGGACCTCTCTTTATCACATTCAGTTGATAGATCAACAAAGTATGGTCACTCTTATTCTCAAATATAGTTACCAATAAGTCCCTAAAGCCATCCTAGCTTGTAATTCAACCACCTTCCAAAGTCCTATACCAGTCAAGTGCCTTGCCTTTTAGAGACATAGTAAGAAATCTAATGGCTATGTTAGCTCAAGTAACGTTATGGAAGTTACAAAAAATTGAAATGTCCCTAATATGATCAGATGTGGTAATAGGACCCTCTCCATTAAAACTAGGGAAAATTTTGGTTGCATTGGGAGGAATAGGTTCATATGCAAGGTCAATTAGATTTTGCGTGTTAAACGCCGAGAAAGTTTGATGCCTCTCCATCTCTCTTCTTTCCTCTTGATCTCTTATTTCTCCAACTTCCTCAACTTCTTCTTCTCCAAAACCTCCTTTCCAAGTATCTCTAAGGTTTGGGAATGGTTTAGGGCATTGTTCTTCAAGAAGAGCTTCAGCTAGAGGGGATTGATTAGAATTCTTAGATGACCTAGTGAGGACCATGAAGTATAATGTGGGAAACTTGATCTAAAACCAAATATTCTCACCTTTTAGAGTTTCCAAATGTTTAGATTAAGGATATTTATACAACCCTAAGCTTTTCAAGACTAGCATTCACCTTGACATGTAAATAATTCATCCCACTAGGCATGCCCAAATTGTTGTCTCCAAATCTTACACCCTAGAAGAGAGTGTTCAATCATGTTCTAGATTTGGGCAATGTTGGGACATTTCTAGACATGTGGGTATACCTATAGAGGAAATAAACCTCTAGATTTAAAGGGCTATCTCTATAAAATAACCTCTATCTAAAAAAATTTGATTGAAGGGAAAAGAGTTAGAAATTTCATAAAGAAAACCTATTCTAAGAATGGTGATGCACCAAGGTTATCTCCCACAGGAATGCCATAACCTAATGCATGATACAACAAAATGCATAGACTATTTTCAAGCTCTAAATATTTTAACATAAATATTTCAGTATAAAGATAAGATCTATGAAATGATGTAAGGTAAATGCACTGAAAGACAACTTTTACATTATAGTAATAGTTATACACATGTAGAAATTCAACACACTTGGATTCACTCCATATGACCTATTAGACCCAAAACTCTTGCTCAAGCATGAAGGACAGAAGGATGAAAACCATTACTTGTCATTATACATCACATACACATTCAGGAAATTACTCAAAACTTCAAAGTAAATAGACTTGTACTGATAGTTAAAGGTAGGATATCATTCCAGTAGGGCTTCACTATGCACTATGTGTTTTTTTTCACTAGCCAAAGGGCCATATATATATCAGAGAGGAAGTGAGAGGGGGATACCTTTGGTGTTAAAGAGGAATCAATTGGTTGGAAGTCTCCATCTTTAGCTATAATATCTTTTCAAGGGATGCTCATTCTAGCCATTTGATTGATCCATGTCATCTCCTATGGTTACATGGTTTAGCATGTTCTCTCAAAGATGCTTCTCTAATGGTTATGCTAATAGAAATAAAATATTCTTAGGTTGAGTCATGGTATCAAAGTGGTTATCCACCTATTTTAGATTTTTTGTTTTCATTTCATTGGCCTTATCTTCCTCCTTTTATTGGTCATTAAAAAATGACATAGATCATGGTTGATTAATGGTGATATGGGTCCTCTCACTACTTCAATGGATGAAGGATGCGAGCCTTCGGATCTTCTTGTGAATCCTTTTATTTGAACACTAACAACTAGCTCACTATCTTGAAGTTGACATTTATTAAACTATCATTCCACTTGGAAAACTCCTTCGAAGGCATTTTCCTTCAAGATTTTTGTTATCAAGCACCTTTTTATCATCCTCCCTTCAAACTGTTCAAGCATGCCCTTCAACACTCCTTCTACAGATTCTACACAAGTGTCTATACCCTTTGGAATTTCTTTTAAGGAAACTTTGGAATGGAAATACCCTTTGAGACCTTGGGTTTAAGGTGATTTGTTTGAAAGGTGTCCTTTAGAGCTTGTGAAAAGGCTCTTTAGACTTTTCCCAAGTGTCACTTCATATTATTTTCTTCGGGCATTTTTCTGAATCCTTATCCATTTTCTTTAAGATAATCCACATTTTGGGCCCCTTTGGATTGGTTCACCTTTTTCAAGAATGATCCTTTGAGCTTTTTGTTTTAGATAAAAGTTCTAAAACAACTTTACCATGAGCTCCTTTTCTTTTCTCTTTGGAACCCTCTTTCTATGAACTTTCTTTTGGTGTCCCTTCGAGCCTTTTCTGAAGGACACTTTTGCAATAAAAGACCCTTTGTAAATTTGTGTAGGGCACTTTTCAAGTGAATATATCCTCTCAAAATTTGAAGTACCCTTAAAAATAATGGAATTTCCCTTTTGGACTTGTGCAAGTGACCACTTTCTTGAAAGAGAGACCCTTTAAAACCTTTGAACTATACTCTTCCTTAGAAGATGCCCTTCAAAAGAATGAAAGTGGACCTTTCTTTAAGGAAAATTCCTTTCAATATTTTTGAATGTGTCCCTTTATAATTTTTCCAAAGGACACTTTGAAAAAAAAGTACCCTTTATTATCTACACTTTCCCTTTGACCCTTGATTGAGTGTATTTATTGATTGATATTGTCATGTATTATATTACTTATTTGAGAATTTGAATATGCTCCATTGATTGTGGCCACTATGCTTATGTTTGCCTATTGTGACATTTGTATATGTCATGGTTTGTTGTATGTTGGCATTCGAATGTCAATCCTTACTTATTAGACATTTGACTAAGTCATGTTCCTTAAATTATGAGACATTTGAACATGCCCCTTGTTTTAAGTCTCCGTGGACTATTGTATTTTGATTTTCTCGAGTGCTCTTTTTTGTGTGCTTTATTGCTTGTTAAACTTGTATTATTACTATCTAGATGTTGCTATGATTCACATCATGCATATTAAGACTTTATGTGATCACATTAGTCATGATTAAATAATATATCTATCTAAACATGTTCATTCGATATGATACATGGTTCATACACATATTATATAGTTATTTTATCCTTTTGAGGTTAGGTGACTACCATTTTATACTTCCCCTTACCTCAAAAGGGGGGCATATTAGTGGGGGCATGCCATAGAGAAATGGCTTCCACATTTTTCATAGTTCACTAGATTTAGATATACAGTGGAGACATGTTTTGGAAACATGTTCTCCATATTTACATAGTTTACAAATTGGACAAATTTCACAAATATATGATTTAGATATGTAGTTGTGGCATATATATATATATATATATATATATATATATATATATATAAATGTTTTGAAATTTGAAACTAATATATATATATATATATATATATATATATATATATATATATATATATATATATATATATATTAGTTTCAAATTTCAAAACATTTTTATGGACTATCATCACCCACCATGTTGGACTTTTATGGACTATATTGAGCTAATTTACTATAATACTTGGTTCATTTTTTATATGGTTGAGTTGATTAAATCAATCAATCTTTTCAAGTTTATATGTTGGAATTTATTACATCATCCAACCTCACCAAATTTAAAGTATAATTTGATTTGGTTCACTCACACTCACCAAGTTATAAGTATGATTGGGTTGCACAGTTAAACTAGTTTTAGTTTCTAGGTGTCAACTCACCTTTATATCAAAGGTTGGGCTAAGTTTTGTCCTTTAATATTTTTATATTTATGAACTTTCCAAATTTATATTTTTCCTAATCTCAGTTTCAATGATTCTTAATGATATATATTTTCCAAATCAAATTTCCCAAAGGTAAGGAAATTACATCTATACACAGGTGTACTCCTAAACCTTACTCTCTTTAATTTTAATTATTTAAAATCCTTTAAATTTAAGATTATATGCATTTATTATATATTGTAACATGATTTTGGTTATAGTTTAGTCACCATCAAAGCACTCAAGTTGGATACACATGAAGATAAGGGTTGTTATACACACCCAGGTACACATTTCTTTTCATTTAAACTAGCAATTTCATTACTAGATTAAAGGGATAAAATGTAGACATTATTTATGAATTATATAGCACTTCATTCTTATACACTTGGCAAATACATATCATTGATGTACCTTCAACTTTTAAACCTTATTGCTACTGAACGGTTCACATACACTATCTTTTTATGCCTATTACTCATCTCTTAATCTAACCAATATTATTCTAATGACTTAGACCTTATATCACACCTATAATGATACAAACATCTTATCTTATGTCTCTTCAAGTTCTATACATGTTCTTGTTTTCCAAATTTTCAAACACTTACATCTCGATTAAATTCCTATGTCAATGCTAGTCTTCTATTCCAACACAAGTGTGTAATGCCTAAAAGTCATCCAATTTACCAATTAAATGTATTTATATGGTTGGCCTAAGTGATTTAATGTGACATATTATCCAAAAGGATTGGTATAAATACATGATGAATCCTCATTCATTCTTCACTTAGAAACTTCTTACCTCTCACAAGACAACTAAAAAAATGCATTTAATCAAGCACTAAAGAGAGAATTTTTTTCCTATTTTCACCTATTTCCATAACATTCAAAGGGACAACATAATTACAAGTCTAAAGTACTAAAGGAGTATCTCATGATCCATATTTTCTAAGTTAAAATCTAGGTCACTCTATGTACATTCTTATCACACATTACATCCTTAAACACACACAAGTCAACATTTAGGGGAGAACTATATAAGTATAAATTCTTATTTTGAGTATTGGTTACGTAGATAGTGCTCATTGATAGAGGGGTATTTGGATATCTTGACACCATGTTAACACTAACACATTTTTTCCATAGCTGATATGATGATGAATAACTAGGGTCTTATTATATGACAAGGATTGGTAATCCACAATCTAGATCTGAACACCCAAAGGGAAGGTGACATAGAACCCAAAATATTCTAAGTTGTCACATATAGATCTAGGAGGTATTATGTTCAGGACACCTATGCATAATTTAGACAAAAGTATTGACCTAACTATACGATGTCAATGCAAGTGTCCAAGGTCACATAAGTGTTTAATCCAAAATTTTAAGATAGTACTAGAATCCACTTCTAGTTTGATTCCTTCTTATTCCACATCTAAATTTGTATTAACATAGAAACTAGCTAAGTAACTTATTTTTATTATCATTAAAATATCTAGCATAGTTGTATTTATATTTTTAACATATCTCAGCATAATAAATTTAGTATATGTTTATCTGAGTTTACAAATTAATTATCTTATTATAGAGATAATTTATCACCCTTATGCCCTACACTATCTCTATCCATTTAACCCTAGATTCCCAAATTTAGATTTTAGGTTTAAATAAGATGGTGATATCAAGAAACATTTTCATCTTCCCAAATTACACTTCACTTACTGATTTATTCTCATTTTACTAATACTTTATTTATATCATAGTGTTGTAATTTAACACTATGATGAACTAGGATATTGAAAGAATTTAATTATATTGTCTCCTTTTTCATCACTTTTATATTGATGGAATATAATATGTGAGATGGATCAGATACATGTTTCCTCAATAAAAAATAAGTGATAAACATCATGAATCTAAGATAGAGAAGGAGGATGAGCTAGGTGGTAAGCACAAAGATGGATATTTATAACAATTATGAATGGGACGAAAAAGTAAGGATCCAATTTTTAAGACTTTAAAAATTTGATTAAACTATTTTTAGTTCTTATTATGTGAAAAAACTTGTCCCATTTCTTGAAATTTGTGGGATTTCTCTTCAAATCTCAAAGGAAACCTTCAATCTTTAATAAATGAGAACCATTTGAGTGTCATAATCATGTAGTGTTTCATGTCCTGAAGTAACCCTATTTTTAAAACCTTTCCAACTATGGAGAGTTTAGAATTTTCATCTATATAGGTATTAAAAATATAGAATGTAGAGTAATATTAATGAAATAAAGATGAAAATTAAATGTAAAAAATACAATACAAGAGAGACAAATTTAACATGGTTCACCCAATATGGGTTATGTCCACACAAAAACAACTAATTATTCTCTTATTCAATCCAACAAATAAATGGATAAACCTGTAATGCATCCACTACAATCTCCTCTTTACTCACACATAGTGCACCACCATGATTACAATGCCTTCATATCAAAGGAGGGTTACATATATAAGGTAAAAGTGCACCAACATAATTTATTGCATTAAATATTCAACCTAATAGTGAACAAGACCCCCATGGTGACCATAGTGGGGGGAGAGAGTTGATCCCATACACCCCTCTATCAAGAACTAGGCATTATAATAAGATCAAGGTCCACCATCTAACAATATCCCTTATGGAGACTGATTTATATAAATCCACTGCTACAACTCTTCCTTGGAATTTTCTTTAAAATTTGACCCTACCATGTTTCTCATCTTCCTTATTATCCTTGAAGACCTATTGAAGCTAAACAAATCTCCAATTTCTCCTTTGTGACTACCTTTATTAGCATATCTATATGATTATAACTCATATGTATCTTTTCCAAATTTAGTTGACTATCCTCCAAAATTGAGTGAATGAAGTGATACCTGAGTTGTATATGTTTGGTTCTTGAGTGGAATGCTGAGTTATTTGCTAAATGAACCACACTTTGTCTATCACTATACAACATGCAATCTTCATTTTCTACCTCAACTCTTCCATGAACTTTTGAATCCATATTATCTCCTTTCTTTATTTTATAGTTGTAACATAGTCTGCCTCTGTAGTTGACAAAACAATTATCTTTTATAGTTTTGAAATCCAACTAATTATTGTGTCACTAATAGTGAATACATAACCTATGGTGCTCCTCCTAGCATCTAAATCTCTTTCCATTTTTCATCAACATATCCTTGTAAGGTAACATCTAACCCTTCATATCATAATTGTCTATCAATGGTCCCTCCCATGTACCTAAAAATCCACTTGACTGCATCCTAGTGCTCCTTTCTTGGATTATTTATAAACTTGCTGACAAGTCCAACTACATGAGTAATGTTTGGTCTCATTCACACCATAACATACATTAAACTTCCAATTATTGAAGCATAGGGCACTTTGGACATGTAATTGACTTTTTCCTATGTTTTAGGACACTATTCCTTTCTTAATTTGAAGTTCCCTCCCAAAGGTTTACTCATTGATTTTTGCATCTTGTATATTGAACCCGACTAACACCTTCTTGATGTACTCTTCTTGAGAAAATGTCAATTTTCTATTTTCCTATCTTTTGTTATTCACATAGCAATGATTTGATTTACATCACCTAAATCCTTCATTGTAGATGAATTTCTTATTTTTATTTTGAGATCATTTATATTATGCATGTTAGATTCTACAAAAAACATGCCATCTAAATACACAACTAATATAATATAGCCACCATTATCTAATATCTTAAAATAAACATAGTTAGAATGACATCGACTATAACCTTGTTCTATCATAAACATGTCAAAATATAAGTACCACTCTTCTTCAACATGTACACCATTTTATCCTTACCTTTGACTTCATATCCCTATGGCTTCACCATATATATTTCCTCCTCCAATTTACCATGAAGGAAAGAAATATTCACATCTAACTATTCAAGGTATAAATCTTTTACTTCTACCAAACTTAAAATAGTTCTTATGGAAGTCATTTTAACAATTGGAGAAAATATTACATCAAAATATAAGCCTTTCTTTCATGCAAACCCCTTTAAAAAAAGTCTAGCCTTGTACCTCTTTTTGCCTCCATATTATTCCTTAAACCTATAAAACCATTTATTTTGCAATGTTCTTCTACTTGCAAAAAACTGAACCAAATCCCAGGTTTGGTTATGTACTAATGAGTCCATATCCTCTTTCATGCCTTGCTCCCACTTATTTTTATTTTCTATCTACATTTCATCTTCATAGATTTATGTCTCACCACCATCAGTCAATAATAAATAATAAAGTGAAGGAGAGTATCATTCAGAGAGTCTACCTACTCTTGTAGATCTTCTAACTACACTTTCAAGAGTTTGAGGTACTTTTTGTTATTATTGGAGTTACACATTCTGACTTTATAGTAATTTTATAATTTCATTTCCAATGATTTCATCAAGTACTACATATTCTGTATTTAGATTTTCTTATTTCTTTCCCTGCAACCAATCTTAGTACATGACCTTCTCATTAAAGATGACATCTCTACTCCTAATGATTTTGTGATTTTTAAAATCCTATAAATGGTAACCAAAATCATTAACTCTATATCTAATAAAAGTACATTTCTTGGATTTCTCTTCAATCTTAGTTCTATTTTCTTTATCATTATGGACAAATGCTTCACAACTAAAAGTCTTTAAAAAGGAATAGTCTACCTTTTTACCTGTCCATGATTCCTTTGGAATGAAACCATTCAAAGGACTTAAAGACCTTCTATTTATTAAGTAAATAATTATATCCATGACATATACCAAAAAATATAAGGGTAAACCTACATGCAATCTCATGCTTCTTGCACACTCCATGATTATCCTATTTATCCTTTCTAACACACCATTTTGTTATGGTGTTCTTAGAACCATATTCTCTCTATGAATCATATGGGATGAATAGTAATTATAAAACTCCTTGCTGAGTTTTCACCTCCATTGTTTGATTTGACACACTTTAATTAATTCTCTATCTCATTCTCAACCAAAGTTTTCTATTTCTTAAAATTATCAAAAACATTAGATTTTTTTTGTATGTAATAAACCCAAGTTTTTATAGTTGCATCATCAATAAAAGTAACATAATAAGAATAGCCACCAAGGAATGATACTTGAGTCAATCCCCATACATTTTTATGCACAAGATCTAATTTTTCATCCTTATTTGTCTTCCCAACTCTGATAAATCAGACTTTCTTCTATTTTCCATACACATAGTGCTCACATAAATATAAATCCACCTTCTTCAAATTCGGTAACAAATTTTTTGAGTGGATAACTTGCATCCCCTTCTCACTCATGTGCCCAAATCTATGGTGCCATAATTTTCTATCCACTTATATAGAATTTAAAGTAATAGAAGAGTCAAAATTACTAGTAAATAAATATAATGTACCTACCTTCTCTCCTTTTACTATTACCAATGATCTTTTAGTGACCTTCCATGAATTTCTTACTAATGTAACTATGCAACCCTCACTTCCCAACTTCTCTAATAAAATTAGATTTATTCTCAACTCTATAACATGCCTCACCTCATTCAGTAACTATTTTTTTCTATTCTGTAATTTTATCTGTATCTTACCATTTCCAACAATTTTACAAGTTTCACCATCACCCAAAGAAACCTATCTAAAATCACCTTGAACATAATCTTGAAAATGTTTCTTATGGAGTGTACCATGAAATGAATCCCTTAAATCTAACACCCAAGAATTGTTAATATTATCTAATGAAAGAATTAAAGCATCTTTTAACACATCACCTGCTACATTTTCTTATTAGTTTTTATCTTGTTGTCCATCTCCTTTTTTCATTTTCAAAACCAACAACCTTTCTTTAGGTGTCTTTTCTTCGTACAAATATAGCACACCAAAATTCTTCTAGATTTGGATCTACCCTTCTTAGACTTGTGATAATTCTTTAGGCTATTTCATCTATCCTTTTATCTTTCCCTATTATCCATAGTCAAAGAATTCCTTGATATCTCACCTATGCTTTTTCATTGAATTTTATTGCTAAGAATAACACCAATAACAACATCAAAATTTAAAGTGTTTGAACTAGAGATAGAATTATTCATAGCCATGACCAAGTCATTTTAGCTTTCTAACAATGAACACAAAATCAAAATATCCCTAACCTCATCATTAAAGTTTACTCCTATAGAGCTTAATGTATTTGTGACCATGTTAAATTTATTTAAATGATCAATAATAGACCCACCATTTGGAATCTCCATATTAAATAAAATCTTCATAAGAAATACCTTTTTAGGGGTTAAGGGTTTTTCCTACACTCTATCCAATGCCTTTATCGCATCTTCTATTATCTTTTATTTTAAAATATTGAAGGCCATCAATGCTACCAGGCACAATCATATTATTCCTAGTGCCTTTTTGTCAAGAACTTCCCATTCTTCATTTTCATAGTCACTGACTTCTTTGCTATTCCACCCAATTGTAGGAAAAGATCCTTCTAATATAGATAGTCCTCCATTTTCATCTTTCATAGTTGGTAGTTTTGATCATTGAATTTCTCAACCTTAAACTTTCCTACTTTCACCATTACTCTCACTCAAACTAGGAACCCTCTTTTCTGACAAATTTATCTATCAAATAAACCTTTGGCTTTGATACCAATTATTAGGAATATAGAATGCAGAGCAATATTAATGAAATAAAGATTGAAATAAAATACAAAAAGTACAATATAAGAGAGACATAGATTTAATGTCGTTCACCCAATATGGGCTATGTCCACACAAAAATAGCTAGTTTTTCTCTTATTCAGTCCAACAAATGAAGGGATAAACCTAAAATACATATACTACAATCTCCTATTCACTTACACATAGTGCACCACCATGATTACAATGCTTCCCTTCATATTAAATGAGGGTTAAATATTAGGGAAAAAATGCACCAACATAGTTTCTACCATTATATCTACAACCTAATAGTGAAAAGGACCCCCATAATGACCATAATGGGGGGAGATTAGGAACTGGGCATTATAATAAGATTAGGATCCACCATCCAACAATAAGGATTCAAATGGAGCCATCTATAGACATCTAATTCTTACCACTATTATGTCAAAATTTTAAGTTTAAACAAATTTACTCAATAATGTAAAATTTGGACCAAAATTAGCAAAATTCTCTAACTCATCCACACACATGACATAAAAATATTGATTCACATTGATGTATCCCTATTTGGGGAAATGAACTTTATGTATCTTCTTCTAAATCACTTTGAGTTAAATTATGACCAAGTAAATTGACATTCTAGACCATTTAAACACTCTAATTTGTCCACACATCATGTGTAAGTGTTGATTCACATCTATGTATCCCTAATTGGGGGAATGCATCACACACAATCATTATCTCTATCTAATTCATTTCTAGTCAAAATGTAACCAAGAAAATTGATGTTTTTGACCATTCTAATTGAACAAAAGATCAATTTCCAATAATTTCAAAACGATTGAGCAAAATCATTATGAAAATAAAACCAATTTAAATGCTTAAATGAAAAATCCATATTGAATTAATGAATATCTAATTTCTAAAAATGAAATTTCAACAAATATTAGGAAATATGATGTCATCAACCTGAAAGTCAAAAATTGAAAATATAAACATAAATGGGGTAAATATCAATAATGTTGAACCATGCTTCATAAATTCAATCTTTATTATAAAACATAAATGCATTAAACCTCCTAACACTAACCCAAGATTTACCACACATGGGTCAAATTCAGTTGGAAAACTATAAATACAAGGTTCATGACCATAACCATTAAACTTTTTTAGGTGCAAATAAACTATGCCAAAATATCTCTATAAAGATTCAAACCTTATTTCATTTTCACCCAATCAAGAGCCAAAAATAATTTGTGCAAGAAATGTTGGAGGCACTTTACCTACTGTATTAATAAATACTTGGAGCACCAAATCTAGTCATAAATACAATTAATGGATTGATCTTGGAGGAGAGTCACGTAGGGAAGGCATTGCTTATGTTTTTCTTGTCTACTTTCTTGAGTCCATTGATCCATGCCTCTAGAAAGAGTAGGCCTAATACATTAATTCATTATGCTTTCCATTTGTTTAATGTACTAACACATGAACTATCTTATTTTATAATCCTATTTTACATTTGGCACACTTGATGGGACCACATATCTCAAAAAATAACTTTGGGGACTTTATTAGAAATTTCATTACTTATAAAAACATATTTAGTATTGATTTATCTATTTTCATTCTAATTTTTATGTGTTTTCTATTCTATTCAAAATGGTGAAATTACCCTACACATCGATGAAATCACCCTAAAAATTAGGGAAGTCACCCTAATTAATGGTGAAATCACACTCACAAATGGTGAACTCATCTTTTATCATTTTACTATGATTTTTTTGTTTTCATAGATCAATGAGGTCACAATATAAATGTCAAAATCACCCTATATATTGGTGAAGTCAAGGCCTAGATGATCTCTATGCTTTTCTTGTAAATGTAGATAACAACAAAGTAACCCAAATGGTGAAATTGACCTAATAAATAGTGAAATTATAGAAGGTAATTTTGTTGTGTTTTTTATTGGAAATGAACTCATTTAATAATTGACAATTCATCTTGCTAATCGATGAAGTCATCAAAAATGTGTGTTTATGTTCCAATAAAATAATGAACTTACAAAGGAAATGATGAAGTTGTCATGTTGTAATTTTCCCAAGAACTTAAAATAGTAGTATTAAATTTCCATTTGGTGTTTTGAAACCTTGATTGACTACTAAAACTTTATTTTATAAGTTTTGACATCTTGATATCTTAATTTTACAATAATTTAAGGTAAATTTAAACTATACTTCCATATTAGTTCTTAAAATTAACATCTGCACTTAGATTTAGAGCTCTTACGAGAAATTTATTTTTATTATTTGTTACAAAGCACTTGTTAATTTCATTTATTGTTCATAAAACCTTGCACCTATGCTTTCCTATTGTCCCTTTTAGGGAGCCTATGACACCAAACATGAATATTTTTACTTGTTTGTTGGTGTCTACTTGAATAAATGTTGTGTATGCTCTCTCCTTATTCATAACAACTTGGATGACTCAAAAATGACCACTTTTTTCTTTTATTTTTTTACTTAATAATCAAGAGTCATCACCTCCTTAAAAGTTCTCTAGGGATAAATTACCCTGGGGTTTCATCTCCCAACATCATACCAACCCCACTTATCAAGTGGGATATACAAATTGAGTGTATTATTTGGTTGGATAGTGGTTGAGTTATTAACCTAACCAAATGAATAGGTCATTGGAGCCTATACTTATTTGACATTGCACTTCATTGAGCAAGAGATGGATGAAGTGGTTATGAAAGAGACAAGACCCTTTCATAACAAGATAATTTTAAATGAATATATTTGATGGCTATGTTATGATGCCTAAGTTTTCTTTGGCACTTGTAGACCATTTAGAAATCCAACTCAAAACTCTTAGACTAAGAGACACTACTTTTCACAGATTATGCTACCAATGTTGAGTTGCTTCGGCACTCTAAGTTCCATGCCATATACAAGTTCTTAAGAGAAAGAGGGTAGCTAAACATTCTACCATCATGCACTTTTATTTATTATATTAACACTTAATTCCTCTAAAGAATGGGTATATTGGTGGAAGTTTGGAGGATACTATACAAACCTTGTGTTAGTTATTAAGATAGGAGCATGTGCTTTCTTGAGTTCAAATCCATTTTTTGCACAAAAAATAGTCCCACAAGCCTCTCAAACCAAGTTCAAATTCCACTTTCAAGTATTTTATCTAAATTAGTTTACACTTGAGTCTTTCTATCACTTGGGTTTGAGTGGTTTATTCTTTGTATTTAGATTTTGCTACTTAGATTAGATTTCCATTTGATTTAAGAGCTTTACATAAGTGAAAAAATATTGTGCTCATACTTTACACATTATCACCTATTTACGCATTAATCTATTATGATATTTACATTACCATTTAATACTTAGAAATTTATCATAAAATTACATCTATCATTTGAAAAAGTAGCCTTTATCTCACTTTATACCATTACACTACCCAATTTCATTTTGATTTTTGACTTAGGCTTTCTTGTGTTAGCTGATGACCTAAGTTCCTGGACCATTCAACCTTATTCTAGATTGATAATCGAGACCAACCATGGTCTCACCATACTTTTATATGGTACCAACACATTTTGGACTTAGATTTATTGTGTTAGCCTGTACCTTAAGTTCCAAGATTATTCTACCCTCTTCTAAATTTTTTTATTTTGACCAACCAAGGTTAAGTGTTCCAAAGACTTCACTTCTTCTTTTGTGCCAAAGATTATTTTTTACCATTACATTTTCCAATACATTCTAATTTTGAGCCAATTATAAATTTTATAAGGACCATTTGATAGTGTTTTAAAATTCTAAATTGAACCAAGAGTACATTTGAAACTCTTGTCAAAGACCTAATACCATTCTAGCCATGCATAGGTACACTCACAATAAAGTCTCTTATGGCCCTAGTTAAGAGGAATAAAAAATTTATGATGGAGAGGAACATTTGGTTGTGTTATAAGATATCCCTCACATTATGAGATCAATCCAAGGTCAACACATTAATAATCAACCAATAAAATACCAAGACGAAGATTTCTTGAGACTAATAAAATCTGGAGTAAGCCTCCCACCATATTTTCTAAGAAAATAATTAAATAACCTTGTTCAAATAGAGGATCAACAATATGAATTGGTTATTAACCAAGAAAAACCTCATACTCAAGTGCCAAAACCAACCATTGCTTCTTCTATCAAATAAAAAATTCCACTAGTAGATCTTTCCCAAATTAGTCATTATTATGTCCACCATACAACAAATTAGTTAATGTTATCTAGATCATCTTGTCACTAACTTAATAGCTTCTTTGGATGTAACCTAATTTGAAAATGCCTCATTTATAGAGAAAAATTAGTCACGTAAATAATCAAAACAAGACCAAGCTATTCCTACACATGAAGTATGTATTTTATCTCCCCCTAAATAAGCTGTGCTAATGAGTGATTCACACCAAGTTCCACTTGATATGTAACACACATTATTTAACCATTTGGAAACAATTTCTAATGCGTGATATGTACCTAATACTCCATAATAAGTGCACGACCATTCCTAATTACAAGTTTCCAATAATCTACCACCCCAATAGGTAATGGATAATTCACAAAATGTGGAACCAAATTCCTCTAATTTATAGCACTTTCTTGTGAGCCAACACTAGGTTACCCAAAACTAATAGATTTCCTATAAATCATAATAGTATATTCCTCAAAATCAACATAAAATACCTAGGGATAAACAAAAAAAACCTCTAAACCATCAATGTCATACCTATTCCTATGTACATCAGAACCAACAATAAATGCCCAATCAAGCTCAAAACTTAGGGCATAATATGCACATTTCTAACATGACCATGTAAGGGGGATCCATTCCTACCTATGCTATCCTCAACCATACCTATAAGTTTATGAATAATAAGTAGATCTCCTTCCACCATAAACTACTCCAAATATACAAGAGTGGAACATAATGAAGTAGGTAGTCTCAAGGCTTAAATAGGTAACCAAACAAAGAAATTCAAGTTCAACAAGATATGCCCCTATCTATTTGACATAAATATTATTCTAGTAACCTTCCCACCTCATTTTGAGCTACCTAAATTTGATAAATTTAAAGGGAAATTTGAACCTATAGACCATATACAAACCTTATTTGTTGAATTCTAAGAGGTAGCCTATAGTAGTGTGTATTTTATACACTTGTTTCAACATATCTTGGGTAGACAAGCCTTAGAGTGGATTCTCAAATTGCCTAAAGTATCAATAATAAATTTCAATGATTTATTATAAAAAATTGTTAACCAATTTTCTTAAAACATCCAACATGATGTGATAGTGGTTAATTTATATAAATAAAGACAAAGAGAAGGAGAAAGATTTGTGACATATCTACAATGATGGAGAGCATTATCTAGTTTTTTCCAACATAATCTGCTAGATAAAATAGTTAGCTGATATCTTTGCATAGAAATTACACCCTAAATTTAATAATAATTTGAGACTCTCTTCTACCAACACATTTGAAGAAATCATTGATAAGTGTGTACAAATTGAGAAGGAACACATTGATAATGGCTTAGTAAAAAATGTATTCCTAAGCTCAAACATCCAATAAAACCCAAACACTTATCTAGACTAATATCATTAAGAAGCCTAAAACCTTTAACAAAAATAATATTATGGTTGGTAATGAGGCTACCAAATCATGGCATGTGAAAATAGTGAAAGCACCACCTACTCAAAATATGCCACCCAATCCATTACTCACCTTACAAAGAGATCTTCCATATAGAGGATATGCTAAATGTAGGTCATTCAGTGACCTAGGAGAGCCTACTAAGTTATCATTTTAGAAACTAGTTATACCCAACATGATAGTGTGCACCATACCAAAACTATTTCCTGAAGATCAGCCTAAACCTGACTGGTATCATGAAGAATAATTCTATGATTTTCATCATGTGATTTTCCATGCCATTTATCGATGTTTGTAACTAAGGCACATTATTGAAGACTTGATAGAGAATGAAAAGATAAATATGGATAAGATATCTACTAATACTAATCAAAATATGGGTTTTTAAAATATCCCTTTCCCAAGAAAAAAAATAACAATAAAGGAGAAATTAGAACCAGGGCTAAGAGCGTAAACAATAGCAAAATCAAGGTCATAATCAGAATTGAAATCAGAACAACAACCATAATCAGGATCATGACACATGTACAAATAAAATTGAGTACCATACTATGTGATATAATTATAATATGCCATAGGGCATATTACTAGTAATCACAATGATGTTATTAATATTAATTCCCATCTACTATCCAACATTTCTCAAAACATTGGTCCCTTTATTTTAGGATCACCACCCCTTCTTCAGGTAATTCCATGCTAGGTTATAGAACTTCACTTACACCTCCATTTTCATATATTACCATTTTTGGACCTCCTCTTCATTCCTCTAATCATAGTAACTCCCTCCCAACTTAAAGTTATGAAGTCACAACTAGACATTTGAAAGTTATCCTTCATGGCCCTTTGCCTTGTTCCAACATTTATTCTTAGCTAAACCATGTACCTTCCAAAACCAATTCTAAACCAAACCCTATATTTTCTAAAGCCAAACCTCCTCATCCCATTCTTGAGAAACCATACAGTATTATTGGACAACTAAGCAAAACATCTGCACATATTTCTATTTTGGATCTCTTGCATATGTATGAAGTTCACTAAACCATACTAAATGATTTCCTTAAAAAATTGATTATGCCTAATGACCTTAATCCTAACCAATTACAATTTCTTTTGTTAAATTTTTCCCCAAGACAATAGCTTACATTTGAGCAATGAGATATGTCATCCCTTGGTTCCTTGCATAATAATCCTCTATACATTGAATCTATTATTTCCCATCATAAATTCAAATAGGTTCTTATAGATAATGGTTCTAGATTGAATATAGAATCATTTAAAATTGGTCTAAATATTAGGGTATACAACAATATATGCAACTATATCTCATCACCATTAAGGCCTATGACAATGTAGAGAGAGAATCTATGGGAACCATTTATTTACCTATCATTGTTGGGCATGTTACCCATGATACCTTGTGTCATGTCATTGATATAGATATACATTATAATATGCTTTTTGGTTTTCCTTAGATCCATGAAGTATGAGCAGTACCTTAAACCCTACATAAATGCATAAATTTCCCCCATCCTAGTCTAGAGGTCACTATCTAGGGTGACTTATAGCCATACAAATATTCCAAACATTTAAAATTTGAGTATGGAAACTACACCTATTATAATAGCACTGAGTTGGCATGTAAGAAAGGTAAGAATGTAGTCTATGAACCTCCAAAGTCTAATTATATTGATCCTATTGACCTTGCCTCCACCTATATTGATCCATTTCCCATCACCATGTCCACTTATTTCACTGATCAAAATGATGGTATTGCCACATATAAGATTCACAATGCATTCTAAATTTACAAACGGTTTAAATCTCCTAAGTCCTATGGCTATCCTAAACACTCTAAAAATCTTGGTAGACCCAACATGATTTGGAAAAAGAAATACATATCCACTCTATAAGATCCATTTATATTTATACATGATACATCACATAATCAAGATTGGGCCACCAACACTGAGGGATGTTTGTTGCATGGTGATAGTTTTTTTAATTGCTTTTAGAGTGATAAGTACCCCATACCAAATCAAATCATGGACCATTTAGACTATTAAGGAAAAGGATTGGGACCAAATTCATAAGGCATTATAGAACATGTTCTGAGTACTAAACATATGGGGAGTTAAGGTCTTATATTTACATTGCTTGGGGGTGATCCCATAGATTTTTAAAGTGACACCACTTCATAAACTAATAATGAAACTCTTAGTAGTGACGTAACATCCCATTATAGTTCATATAACGAACTAGAATATAATGATTTATTTGATTTTAATTCAATGATGACCGTTATAACCCATTATCTACTTACACTTCATCATCCTGACCTATTCAATTGGGATGAACAATTTTTTTATCATACCATTATATGAATTTCAAAATGAGGAATATCTTATCAAGTTCATGGGCCTTTGAGATATATTTCTAGTGGGTGATCATAAACAAGGATTTGATTTCCATCTGGACCCTACTACCTATTTTAGAGAGTAGGTGAACTTTTGTGGTCATGATAAAAGTAAAACATCGAGATCCTCATGTGAAAAACTTTTTGAGGTTCCCTTGGGTTAGGGAAAGATTAAAGATAAAAACAAGTCTAAGAGTGAAAACCTATTATAGGCAATCTTAGATGGATAAGTTCACATTTCTCCTTAGAAAGCATAATTTCTACCTAGTCTAAGCATTACCATTGGTTCAAGCATCAATTATAAATAAAATAAAGTTTTTAAGTACCTTTCTGAATATTTTCTTAAGTATTTTCCAACTATTCATTGCATAGCATAGCTAACTTAGATTCATCATATATGGGTGAAGGTTGTGATCAATAGGTAGTTGAAGAGGATCCATTATCTTCCTTGAATAATACTATTGAAAATGAATTTTTACACACATTATAAAAAAAGGTGTTACATTTCAATGGGATATAGGTTGTGAACAAGCATTTACCAAATTAAATAGCTACTTGGTTAATCTGTCGGTATTGACTCTACCTACATTAGATAAGCCATTAGTTTTGTATATTTTAATGACATAACATGCACTGGGGGCACTTTTGGCCTAGAATTATGAATAGGGTAAAGAGAATTTGGTTTACTATCTCAACCATAAATTAGTAACTTATGAATATAACTATTCACCTATGGAAAAGGACTGTCTTGTAATGGTGTTTGCTTCCCAAAAGATGACACTACATGTTGAATAATAAAATCATTATTGTATCCAAGATTTATCTACTTAAGTATTTATTGTCCAAGACCACTCTCATAGGCCACATGGCCAAATGGGTTATCTTAAGTGAATTTTATGTGGACTACTAGAATCATAAGGCCTTCAAGGGATAATTTCTAGTAGATTAGATTTTTGAAGCTCCTTTGATTGACACCAAACCTCATTCATTTGATTTTCCAGATGAGTCAATCATGACCTTGAGTGAAGTAGACATTGAGTCTAAATAGTGTACATTATATTTTGATAGCTCATTCACATCCCATGGATCTAGATAGTATTTTACTGGTCACACCACAAGGGGATCTTATTCCCAAAGAATTTCACATTAGCTTCCATTGTACTAACAACATGGTTGAATATGAATCCCTTGTTGTAGAACTTCATCTCATAATTTAGTGGGATATCAAGAAGTTGATAGTATATAGAGATTATCAACTAATTATCAACCAAGCCATAAGTTAGTACTAAACTAAATATGAGAAGCTTATACCTTTAAAACATATTATGGACAACCTTAATCAACACCTTTAGTTTCTTTAGTTTGACTAGATACCACAAGTTAATAATGGAACAATAGCTACCACTAATATCATTGGATCCATGATACAAGTTGCCATCAATGTTAGAGAGTATCAGTTCCTCATTAAGGACCTTTTAAAACCATTTCATATACTACCATATTTAGAGAGAGTATGTAATATTTTTGGTCCCAATCCCCCTTGGTACCAAGACCTATATACTTATCTCCAAGATCAAACCCTTCTTTCAAACCTCTCAAAGAACCAAACAAAACTATTCCTTCTTTGAACATCCTATTATACCATACTAGGAACTAATTCTATCATAAAGGCTATGATGGAATGATGTTTTACTATTTATCTTTGGGATAATATACATTGGCACTTAAAGAGGTCCACAAAAGAATTTTTGGGGCCTATACCAATGACATGGTATTGGCTAAATAAATCCTCTGAATAAGATGTTATTGGCCCAAGATGGAGATAAAAGCCTATAACTATGTCAAGAAGTGTGTGTCTTTTTAGAAGTATGGTAGTTTGATACAAGTACCTTCATTATCACTCTAGTTGATTACTACACCATGGTCATTTTTAACATAGAGACTCAATCTTGTTGAGAAAATAAACCTTTATTCCTTTTATGGCCACAAACACATTATTATTGCTACAAAGTATTTTACTCAGTGGATAGAGGCCATACCCCACTTACGTAACTAGAAAGTAGATAGAAAAGTTCATTTACTTTCATATTATATGCTACTACAACATCCCCTCCAAAATAATCTTTGGTAATGGTGGTTCTTACAAGAACAAGGATGTTGAATCCCTTTATACCTAGTTTAAGATCAATCATAAACATTCCAAAACATATAACCCACAAGGCAATAGTCAAGCCAAGGCATCTAATAAAATCATTATTATAATCCTAAAAAATATTATCAATGACATTGGTTGTGATTGGCAATTACAACATTTCCATGCACTTTGGGCTTATTGCACTAGTCACTTAACCCCTACAAGAGATAACCATACTCTTTAGTCTTTGGTTAAGAGGCCATTATCCTTGTTAAGGTTGAGTTACCCTCATTTCATGTCTCAATGTAAGGCATTATTGATGATGAATAATACAAAGTTTCTATATTTCAAGAGTTAAATCTTCTATATGAAAATCATTGGGATGCCTTAGACCATTTAGGATCTTATCAAAACCATATACACCATAGCCATAAAAAATGCATTTTCCCTAGGGAGTTTGATGTTGGTTACTTGGTCCTAAAATAAAATTAAAAAAAACACCAATGTCAAACATAAAAATAAATCCAATTTGAATCCAATTGGTTAGGTCCATTTGTGGTCACTACAAAATATGGTTCTAGGGCATACAGGATGGCTACTCAAGCTGGACAAGAGACCGAGGAACCCATGAACATATCTCACCTCAAGCATTTCCACACTTGACTTTTATTCTATTCCATTGTCTATGAGGGACATTAATTAGGGGCACCCATTTATATTACCAGCTACATTTCTTATTATTGTACTACCTAGACCATTTTTACTCACATATCTAGAGCGTTCTATTTCTATTAGAACTAAAATTCCTATTTACCCTTCTGCACCATTCCTTAGACCATTCTTACTTCCCATTACCTATCCTCTTAGGCCATTCTAATACTATACCAGTCGAGATCTTGATTATGATCGATAAGTATAAAGACATATGACATGAATATTTTAGAGCAAATTCATATTGATCTAACAGCTTCTTTCTAAGCTAGTATCTCAAGGAAAGTCAACATACAATTTTTGCCTATTCAATAGTTCTTTGAGAATTTTTCTAAATGTTCCTTATTTTATTATTATTTAACCATGTTTCATTCCATTCCTATTTGTTATTACATGGTATTCCCCTTTTCCTCAAATTCTACTATTTATTTATAGAGGAACACCATTACATCTAGTTTAGATATTGTTTGAGACTTTACCTAAGGATCAATGCCCTTTTTTATATGATTCATTGTATATTTAATCATATTATCTTTCTTTACTTATTACCAAAAACCAAAAAACTTTAAAAATTTCTAGACAAAATATTAAAAACATTCCTAGTTAGGGAAGATGAAATTAAAATATCTGAGTTACAAAGCTATGTCATCTTGTAGGTGGGATTCTCCTTTATTCTATTTATCATTATCATTCTTTCATTACACTCCCATTTATAGGAAAACTACATTGTCTGAGGTCCACATAGACTATATGGGCAGTGCGTAGATGCATGGGGCATCATGGGTTAGCTTAACCACTCTTATTTCCATCTCATTAGCTCAAACAATTTTGTGAGTAATTATGGACCTTTACACTCTCACCATTTTTAAATTGCATTCCTATTTATATTAATTACTACTTATCTTACTTGTTATCATTTTTATTCTATCCTGATTCTTGGGAGAACTACACTGGCCTAAGGTCCATTTGGATTATTTACATAGCACCCATTTATCAGGAGCACTTGGGGGAAGCTCAACCTTCCCCTTCTTAATTCTTCTATTCCCCCTCTTCTTGAGCCTATTTATGATTTAAGCATAGCTATTTATTCCCTACACATGCACAATTGTTTATTGCTTACATTGAGTTAATTATATTAATTGCCTTGTGGTTTGTGTATTTCATTTATTGATTTATATTCTTGTTTTTTTTAGTGTTGTGTCTAAATACATTTTGAAAACGACTTGAGTCTTGCCTTAACTTGGGCTTGAGTTTTCTACTTTTGTATTTAGATTATTTTATTACTTTTTATGTCTTTTTTCCTTGTTTTTGCTTAAGTTTTGATAATTCATATCTTGTTCTTAATTTAGTTATGTTTTCCATTTCTCTATGTTTCTTTATTTTTGTTTTTTGTTCAAAATT
The DNA here is from genome assembly GCA_037957365.1 of Torreya grandis. NCBI lineage: Eukaryota > Viridiplantae > Streptophyta > Pinopsida > Cupressales > Taxaceae > Torreya > Torreya grandis. Next base: position 2,331,166 of record JARHVA010001107.1, read on the forward strand.
TTATGTTTTAAACTAAGGCTTTTGGTATTTTATATCATCATTTCAAGTTATAAATATTCACATTTTAACCAATCCATTCACCATTGAAATACAATGTTATTATAAGCTATTTATATTTATGATGCATAATTTCATTTTCCAAATTAAACACCAAGTGCTCCAATCTTAAAATAATACAATACCAAAAACATCTCTAAAAACACCATCCTACATATTTGATACCTAACTGGATATCATATTCAAATCATGAGCCAAACATTAGAAATAAACATGATTCTTTTTGCTACTATAAGACATGCATATCCTAGCTTACACATCAAATCATGCTATCCATTCATTTACCCAACATATATGGCTATTTATATATTAATTTAGGATGTCAATATCTTAAACTAATCTATATCATCTAGTCATACATCAATCATAGACATGAATGCATCAACATCCATATGCTAATTAAGGATGTGCATCTCCTAACATTAGCATACACTATCATATCATTAAAAAAACAACTATAAATGATAAACATGGAAGATAACATAATCATGGTAAATAAATACACATCCATATCCATATTTTGATCCAATATCTACATCTAAAATTGGAGTAATATAGAAATAAAAGATCATCATACAAAGAATATTAAGATTCCATGTACAAATAGCCATGATCCAAAAATAAATGTCATATATATCTCAAAAACCATGTTTTATACATCGATAGAATGTGTATACATCTCATAATATAATTTCAAAATATCAGAGCTACAAGTCATCTCTAGTCCTAGTCATCCATAGGGGACTCTATTCAAAGCTCTATCCTATGTTAGAAGCTAGTGGTGGTCATGGTGGTGGTGGAACCATCCCTATCTGATGTGGAGTTGGCTATGCCACGATCACTCTAAATTTATTTTACGTCTAGACCTAAAAGTCATGTTAGTATTCTACATCCTAAAATACTCTTGGAAGTTGTGTGCTCTACCCTCCATTAGGTTTATAGCCTCATATACTTGACGATAATAAGTAATTTCATCTTTAGTACAAAGGACATCATCCTTCATGTGTAAGGCATCATCCTTAGATATGATTACAATAGATAATGATCTAGACATACCTTGATTTGATACCACCTATAGAGCCTCTTCAAACTCATTTTAGAGCCTTTATACCTGATATATAATCCTATCTTGGTCTATTTGAGCTCAATCTTGCTCACCTATGATTATGGTGATATGTATATCTTAAGTATTTAATTAAACTTATACCCCTATCAACTGATCCACCTACCCTATAAAATCATGAATCTCATAATCTTGAGCTTTGATAATTCCCTATAATCTAGTGGTCTCACCTAGGGATGTGGATAAGTATGCCTATAACCCAGCCACCTCCTATTATAGGCCTATAATCTCTGATAAACATGTTGATATCTCACCCTATATCTTATCAATGAGAGCCTGATCCTCTATATAACTTCTTATGTTGGAGGGCTTAGGATCCCATATATATGTACCTAAACTTGTGCCAAATGTCTTAACCTCCTCTATACCTATGTCTGCATCCATCATTGTACTAGAGGGTCTGGCCTCTCCTCTCTTTAAACCATGTCCTAATTCTACCCTTATTGCCTTAACCATATATATATATATATATATATATATATATATATATATATATATATATATATATATATTCTAGGGGTCTATATCCCCTATCTCTATCTCCATCTCTATCATAGACACCTAACTATGGTAAATCCTACTATCTAACATGTTACATAGGGACCTATATGTCTAGTTGTATTGGTTATTTCACTACCTGATCTAGAGATATCTATATTGAAATGGCTTAAGGAATCATCTATTTTGTAAGAACCTATATCTATATTAGGGCCTCTCCTCCATCCCTCCTCTGATATTTCCTTAGCTATTGGGGCCATAGTCTAGTTAAGATAATGGGTTGAAAACCTATCCACTATGTTACATAGATGTCTATATTGCCAATATCCATAGCTTGACCTATATAAGCTCATATTATAGGTTGTACCATGTCAAAATATATGATGTCATAAGCACTAGGTACTAGTATCCTCCAATCCCAAATCTCACATGTAACATGTGTAAAAAAATGGGGTCAATCTGGCATGTCTTATTAGAATTTGAGCTACCAATGCATGAGATATAACCTATATCTTTACATGATAAATTCATGTTTACCCATAATATAAAAGGGAATTTACATGTACTAAAAAATAATCCATCCTTTATCCACCCAAACAACATCCTAAGGTATGGCCTCTAGATAAAATCTCCATCTACCATCTCATCGATGGCAAGCCTATAAAAGTATAATGTGGTGCCATCATAACCACACACCTATCTAAACCCATATGTAGGCCACTAGATCCTTAGATATCCACTAAAATAATTATCTAATAGGCTACTCTATAATGATATATTACCAAGCCTAGACCTAGACATGAGTGTTATACCCAATACTGTGCCCTCTCTAGTATGCAATCATGTGTGTGTGTGTGTGTGTGTGTGTGTGTGTGTGTGTGTGTGTGTGTGTGTGTGTGTGTGTGTGTGTGTGTGTGTGTGTGTGTGTGTGTGTGTGTGTGTGTGTGTGTGTGTGTGTGTGTGTGTGTGTGTGTGTGTGTGTTTGTGTGTGTGTGTGTGTGTGTGTGTGTGTGTGTGTGTGTGTGTGTGTGTGTATGTTAATATGATTAGATTCCATGAAAATCCTATAGTATGATCCAATATTTACCAAACTAAACCTATCAACCCAATTTGAAAATATCAACTACTCTTATCATGCAATAGGAGGCCACTAACAAGACCCATAAAAATCAATACCTCTTGGGGGCATTATTCCCTATGGTGGATGTGGTGTTACTCTTAGAACAAGTGCTAGAGGACAAGCTCGATCCTCCGAGACATTAATATATATACCCCTTAATAATAACCAAGTCTGAATCTAATCAGATCCTTAAAAATAGAAATTTAGCCTGATGACATCTAATAGATCTGACGACCTCAAAGTGACACCCATAAAATTTGATGAACATCTTCAAGAGTCATAATAAACTTTATAATTAGAAGATGGAAGGTGGATGTATTTAAATTCTAATGATCTACTAGCATTAACAATTGGGTGAGATATAATTAAATCACTAGAATATGCGATATATGTCATAAATCTATCACCTCTAATATCCTCATGACCACATATATCATAATCGCAAGTTGGCACATGACTCATGATCATCATTATAATGTTATAACAATGTTTAAACACTCTTGTGTAGCACAAGCCAAATATAATAAAGTTAGTCATTTGTCTATTTTTATTGTTCTAGTTGATCAATCTACCATTTTATTCTGTATACAGTGATCCCCATCTCTGTGTGAACCCACACCCTTTCAACAACATAAGATCACCATGAATTTATGGATTTCTTCTTATCCCTAATTCTAATCAACCTCAGTTAGGAAGCTATTACCTTCTGGATGACAGACCGCCAAAAAATGTGGCTCACTAGCTATATAGATTTAGAACAATCTTCTATCCTAATTTTCACTTCTTCTTGGACTATTTACCATTTATGAAAACCTCACCATTTTCATTTGTGATTTCATCATTCTATAGGGCATCTTCACCATTATACAAGTTGAATTCACCATTTCTCTTAAAATCCATGATTTCATTGATGTGTAGGTCAATCATATTATTTAGTAAGATGACCTCATTATTTCTAAAAATATCACTATTTTCATGCCATAATTATTTGTTTGGTGTTTTTTTCCATTAGACTGGTGAGACCACCCTTTGACCAGTGATATTTACATTCAACCCAATTTTTACTATTATAGTAATTTTCAATGATAAAAGAGATTTCACCATTTTGATGATTTCTATCTATTTTGGTGATCTTATCGATTTCCTTGCATGATCACCATTTTCATGGTACTTCCTTCATTTGAATAATTGACCTCACCATTTTTATCTCTTCAAGATCAATGAGGTCACTTTTCCACCTAATTTTAGGTCTTGATCAATGTGATTAAATCCAAAATTGAATACAAAAAAGGGTACCTACCGATACTCTGCTCTTCAGTGGTCATTGGTACTCTCAAACCCATTCTCCAAGGTGTTGATAATATGGGATATTGGCCATTCTTCTCATCTATCTCATGTGTAGGGGTCAGATCTCAAGTTTCTAATTATGGAGGGTGAAAATTACTAATTTTTCCCCCTAAGGGTGAATTTATAATAACATTTTTGAATTACCACCTAAACCTATTCTTACCCCATTTCTTCATGAGAGGCTCATTTTAGCCTTGTTTATCTATTTTAGGTCCTTTTTATTCTAATTAATCCATTTTTTTGCCTCTTTTGTTGAATTACATTTTTATTTCTTCTAATTAAGAACTAACCTATCAAAATAATTTTTTCATCCTATCCTCAAGGGGGAATCATAGGCTACCCAAACATTGTTTGGGGGATTTAAGTAATCCTATTTTTGAAAAACTATTGTATAATTTAATATCAAATGGAAATAAAATTATTTATTCTAATTATGATCATTCTAAGTGACATTTTTATTATTTTAAAATCTATTGCTTTGACCAAATATATCACCATGTAGTCTCAAATAAGGGCAAAATGTAGACATCCAATTCTTACCAATGCTGTGCAAAAATTGCAAGTCTAAATGACTTTTTACAATAACACAAAAACTAGATTAAAATCACCAAAATGCTCTAATTCAAATACACACATCATCTGCAAGTGTTGATTAATGTTCATATATCCCTGATTGGGGAAACACATTTTATGGAATCACTATATTATTTTAAATCACTTTGAATAAAATTAGAACCAAGCAAATTGAAGTTCTAGACCATTCAAACACTCTAATACATTCATAGATATCACATGCAAGTGTTGATTCATATCTATGCATCCCTAATTGGGTAAATTCATCAAATGTAATCATTATCTCTCTTCAATTCATTTCTAATCAAAATGTGACCAAGAAAATTGACATTTTTCACCATTCTAATTAAAAAACAACTAATTTCCAAGAACTACAAAAATACTAAGCAAAATAATTAAGCAAATCAAACCAAATTAAAGGCTTAAGTGAAAAATCCATGTTGAATTAATGAATATCTAATTTATGAAAATGAAATTTCAAAAAATATGATGGCATAATGATGTCATCAACCTTAAAGTATAAAATTGGAAATATCAACACAAATGGGATAAATATCAAGAATGTTGAACCATGTTTCATAAATGAAACCTATATCACAAAATATAAATGTATTAAACCTCTCAAACCTAACCTAAGCTTAACCACACATGGGTTGGAGTCAGTTGCAAGACTATAAATACAACAACCATGACCATAACCATTAATATTTTTTAGGTGAAAATAAACTAGGCCAACATATCTCTAGGAAGCTTTAAACCTTCTTTAATTTTCACCCAATAAAGATCCAAAACAAATTGGTGAAAGAATATATATTGGAGTCACTTTACCTACCCCATGGATAAAGACTTAAAGCATAAAATCTAGGCACAAACATGATTACTGGAATGATCTTGGAGGAGAGTCACTTAGGGAAGGCATTTCTTGTATTTTTATTCTATAGTTGATTGAGTCCATTGATCCACACCCCTCAAGGGAGTAAACCTAATACATTATTCCATTATGCTTGGTGTATTCAATCAGAAATGAATCATGTCTATAAATAAATCCTATCGCAGAGAAGATAGAGCATACATACATTTCTGATTGGTGATACATTTATTAAGTGGGAGCATGATCAATATGGGGATCCACTAGACCTAATTAGGGGATCACTTGTCACAATACACTATATGAGGTAGGGTTACAAATCCTATAGTATAACACAATCATGAAACAACCCTAAAAAGTCCCAAGGTTTGATATTTCACCTATGATAATAAACAAGAAAGTAAATCTAATATAGTGCACACTAAAGCTTGTGGGATAATAAAAGGGTTAGTAAAGCAATCAAAACATGCATAAAAGAATATTAATTAAGCTAAGTATGAGCTAGACCCTAATACATAGAATATGAAGAGTAATATTATTTGATTCAACACTTATGCTACTTCTATCTATTAAAGAGAGGAGAACAAAGTTAGAATATATTCACCTAAACATGAACCCATCAAGACTCAATCTCTTCCTTGGCCAAAGGGGCTTCAAAATAAGTTTTTGTGGTTTTTAAGGATAACTAGGAAAGGCCAAAGCATCCAAGACTTATCCACAAGACTAGATTCTCCAAGTACAAACCCTAAGCTAAGACTCCTCAAGTATAATGGTGGAAGAGCAGAATGTGAATAAGTGTGAGTGAATAATAAATATTGATTACATATTTTAATAATGATAAAAATGATCTTGTATTTATAGGTGGATCTTTCCCTAAATCCTCTCAAAAATGTTAGCTATACATGGTTGACCATGGTTGACCTTGTATGTTTTGAGGGATAATTCACTAGGTCTGAGCTAGGTCAGTCAAAAGGCTAACTAACCCAAAAAGTGAAAAATGCCCTAAATTGTATAGGGTCAATCTTGGTAAAACTAGTACAACTAATAGTCCAAAAAGGAATTAAGGTGATAAAATGAGGATGGAAAGAGGAAAATATTAGAGGAGTGTGCATGGGAAGAGTAATAACTTAGGGAATGGTTTTAAGAGCTAGTTAGATTGGTAATAATGTGGTAATAAGGGACAAAAATATTACAAAGCACCAAAGGTCTGCCCACTCCTTTCTCAATTCACCCCTTAGAGTATACACTAAGAGATATTAAGTCTCGATATTTTATTTCAAGATGTAAAACATCAATATTTGATAAAAGTCAAAAATATTATTTGTATACATATGCCCTACTTGAAGCTCATCATGTGTCACTAAGGTGAAATAGGGGATGGTACTTCAAGAAAGAACATAAGAACACATGACACTAATGCTAAAAAAAATTGTAGTATTTTAAAGAAAAAATAAATGAAATTAAATGACTAAAAATTAAATAACTAAAAATTAAATGCAATACATACCTTGACTTACCTTTATTATGGGATGGTTGTCTACTGCATTGTTAGTTTTGATTATGTAGGGCACAGAGATTGCTTTTGACAAACCCAAGAATACAAAACTAAAGAGAAAAAATAAACAAACACAAAAAATCCAAGATAGTTAGTGCTATGAGAAAAAGATGTACTTGGGAAATTTGGCAAGCTGAGGTGATAAATGCTATGTTAGACCAAATGACCAAGTCAAAATAAAGAGTAAATCATGTAACTAAAATCCAAGGCTAGTAAATATTGAGAAAATCAAATAATCTATCCTTAAGTAAGAAAGGCAAACTCAGCAAGTCAAACCAAGGATACACGTCAAACATGATGTTAAAACAAAAATAAATGGTAAAAGAAGAAAAAAATGGTAAAAAAATATTGATGAGTGATCATTAACAATCCACATCTCACTTAGCAATGGAAAAGGGTGCATAAAAATGGAAAACAACACTATCGAGTGAGAAGTAACAAGCCAAACTCCCTCAACAATGGAAAAAGTGAAAGGTGCATAAAAGGGAAAATAATATTATCAAGTGAGAAGTAACAAGCCAACCTCACTCAATAATGGAAAAAGGTACAAACTCAGGTATCCATAACAACAAGATAGTAAAACAATGACAAATGGTAAAAAGAAAGTAAATTAAGTGTAGAAATTTAAAATCCTAGTGTAAGATAAAGATGAATCCATAGTTGTTCAAGCATGATGTTTAACTTAAAGGATAGATAAAAATGAAACAAAATAGCGTTGGCATATTTTTAAGAGATGAAGAAAAAGGAATTAAATAAGAAGGGAAAATAAAATTAGAATCATAATTTTTCTATCAAGGAGGGAAAATTAAATGGGTGGAGGGGAGAATGAAGGAAAAACCAAGGTAGAGGAACTCTTTATCAAATTCCAGAAACTCAAATTAGGTTTGTCAAAACAAGAGGACTTTAGACCTTAATGACTATGAAGAACTTCTCTTAGTAACACAATTATTAGGTCAAAAAATGAAGTATATATATCATCTCATGAATGAAAAATTCATGAAAATTAAAATAAACCTACCTCCCTATAATGTGTTCCTTGTTCTTACTTCTTACAAAGCTATTGATCTACTATGAAGATTGGGTACTTATGTGAGAAAGTAGGTAACGCCATATAGTTTTTTGAAATCCCCTATTCCAATCTACTGGCCTACCATACCCCAAAGGATGATGACTCTATGTGATGCCAACTATGGAGTTTGAGCTTTGATTGGAGAAAGGAGATATGCTTGTAATCATGTCTTTTGGTGTGAATTTGAATTTTGAGATTTATATGTTGCCTTTTGAATATCATTTACTTTTATTTCAAATGATTTGGATTTTAACCTTTTTGATGGATTTTTATATTTCTCCTCCATATGGATTTAAAAAACCAAACATGGGTCTTAAAGATGAAATTAATATGAATACTTGGGACAAGGTTTCTAAGAGAGAGAACTTCAAAGAGCATGAGTTCTAAGAGTCTCATAAATCTAGGTGAAATAAAAGTGTTATTTTGACTTTAACCTTATTTTATCCAATGTGGAGATGAAAGGAAAGGGAAATAAAGAATAGTGACATATGGAATAATTTGAATTACTTCAAATCATAAAAAATGTAACAAAGAGAAAAGAGAGATACAATGACAGTAAAGTGTGATTCCTTATCATAAGAATTAGGGAAATGGAGGAAAAAATGCTAACATATATTGTTATGAAAATTTCATCTAATGAAAGAAGCAAAATCTCATGTTGAGAATAAAGATGAATAACATGAAAAGGTGATAATTTTATGAGGAGAGCCATGTCCTATCCATGGTCTTACATTGATACTACATAAAATAAGGAAAATATAAAGTAAAGAGATGGTAATTTATGAGGGATGTCAGGTCCTATCTATGATCTTACAAAGTAAATCACAAAAGAAAATCCTAAGGGGTACCAAAACAAAATTGGAAAGCAAAAAGTGTGTGAAAAATAAGTAAAAGATGGTGGTTTTATGAGGGATGTCAGGCCCTGACCATGGTCTTACAAAGAAACTCACAAAATAAAAACCTGAGGGATGCCAAAAAACCATTGGCAAGCAAAAAGTATGTGAAAAAAAAGTAAAATATGATGGTCTTGTGAGGAACATCGGGTCCTATCTTTGGTCTTATACTGAAACTCACAAAATAAAAATCCAAGCAGTGTGAAAAACAAGAAAAAATGAAAGAAGATAAAGAAGACTATGGTACATCAAGAAACCAAAAGACCAAAAGGGAGGACTAAAAGTTTTTGAAATCAAGGAACTTGTTGTAGAGGGAGATACCCATGCATAAGTAACCTAAAAAAAGTGTTAGATACATGTAGATAGAAAGAATTAGAAGAAGGAAATGTTTAGGCAAATTACCTTTTAAGGAATTGAGCATTGGTGGGTTCTTTGAAAACATGGCCTTCATTAGTTTAAAGGCAATAGGCACTTGGACCAATAATATCTTTAATTAAATATGGGACCCACCATTTTTGGGCATATTTACCTTCTTTGTCATGTGTGTAGTCTAATTTAAGGACAAGATCACCAACATTTAAAGTGTAAATTTTAACATGTTTTTTATGTTCTCTAGTAATGCGAGCCTTGTATTGGTGGTTATGTTGTAAGGAAAAAAGATGGAAGTCATCAAGAAGATCAAGGGAATGAAGGAAAGCTTCACACAATTATTCATTGAGAATAATACCATGAAGAGATATGCAAAGATAAGGAAGCTCAACTTCTAAAGGAAGAACTAACTTAGAACCATAGACTAGAAAAAATGAAGTTGCCCTAGTGACAGTACGTATGCTAGTGTGATAAGCCCAAAGTTTAAGTTGAATATGAAGATACTAATCTATGTGGGTTTCATGAATTATATTTTGGAAAATTTTGTTAATAATTTTATTAGTGGCCTCAACTTGACCATTACATTGAGGATGATAAGGCATGGAAAATTTATGATTGATCTTGAATTTTTTGCAAAGTTGTTTAACATTTTTGTTTTTGAAATTACCACCATTATCTAAAATGATGGTATGGGGAATGCCAAAGTAGAAAACAATTTGATTAAGAATAAATTTGGAAATGGTAGGACCAATGATTTTAACAAGGGGCATGGCTTCAACCCACTTGATAAAATATTCAGTAGTGGTGATGATAAAGACATGTCTATCATGGGAGAGAGGACATTTACCAATGAGATTGAATCCCCAAGTGGAGAATTGATAAGGAGATTAAATAGTTTATAGTTTAGTTAGAGGTTAATGGATTAGATCATCATGAAGCTAACAAGGAGTAAACCTTTTATCATATTTGATTGGATCCTTTTTAAGAGTAGGCCAATACGTAGGCATTTACATGTTGTAGCATGTCTACTATAGTGGCCACTACAAATTCCCCCATGTGCTTCTTCAAGAAGAGGAATGACCTCATCTTGCATAACAAAATTAATTAAATTACCTTCAACATTGTGATAATAAAGGATTTTGTGTGGAAATACATACTTCAAAGATTGTTTACGAATGTGTGTCTTTTCATGGAGTCTAAATTAGGAGGATAAGTTTAGTGTTCTAATAATTAAATGATATCTTGGTACCATGGGATTTTTCTAATGGTAACATCCTCGATGTGGAAAATATATGAATCTAGTGGTTGATTAGAAGACAAGGATTTTATTATTTAAATAAAAAAATAAGGATCATAAATAAATTGATGTGGATGAAATAGAGAGGCTAAAGAGGCAAAAGAATCAACAATGGAATTTTGATCTCTAGGATGGCCTCAATAGTGAAAGAGATAAAATCCTTAGCAAGAGTGGTTATAATTTGATGATAGGTGATGATACTTTCACTTTTACATTGATAATCACCACTAACTTGATGATAAATAAGCTGAGAATCACCTAAAATGTGAAGGTATTGAATGTCTAAATTAAGAGCAACTATCATGCCTAAGATAAGAGCTTAGTATTTAGCCATATTATTAATGATATCAAAGGTGAATTGAAAAGATAAATGAATGATCTTTCCAAGAGGACTCATGAGAATGTAACCTACCCTAGCTCCTTGAAGGCATTTAGCACCATCAAAGTGAAGGGTCTAAGTATCCTCATGCAAGTCAGCATTAATTTTAGGAAGCTCCTCGATAAGTACTTTTGGTTTAGTTGTACCAAAAGGAGTAGAAGGTTCATCAAGTTGATGAGATTTAAGATTGGTGGTAAATCTATGAAATTAATATTTGAGAAAAATATCTTGATTAAGACCTTCAATGTAAATAATATTTTCATTTGGAAGATCATCTTGAATGGAAGAAGTGACTGGAATAAGGGCTATGGTAAGTTGATCATCTATGACTTGATGTGTGATAGTTTTTTGAGTGATGATGCAGAGATAAAATTTCATAAGGATGACCATCCATTTGCTAATTCTATCTCCAAGAAAAAAGGCTTTGGAGAATAAATGATGAAGGGGGTCAGAATGAATGATGATAGAAATAGTCTAGTAAAGCATGTAATGATGAATCTTTTTAGCTATGAAATAGATAGTAAGCCAATCATGTTCAAATTTGGTATAACATGTCTCATAATTAATAAGGCTTTGAATAATGTATTAAATTACATTCTCTCTTCTCATATCATCTTGTTGGGAAAGCATTGCCCCAACTAGAATAGGTGTAGAAGAAGTATATAGAATTAAAGGTTTATCGTTGAAAAGAGGATGAAGTGTGGGTGGATGAAGCAAAGATTATTTCATGTTATCAAAGGATTTTTGACATGGATAAATCTATTCTAAATAAGTACCTATCTTGAGAATGGAATTGATGAAGTGAATTCGAGATGCCATTTCTAGGATGAATCATCTAATTGCCCTAATCTTGCCTAAAGAAGTATGAATGTCAGGAATAAAATGAGGAATGGGTATGTTTATGATGTCACTTATTTTGGTGAGGTAAATGTCAATACCACAAAGATAGACTAAGAATCCTAACAATTTTCTAGATGTGACTCTAAAGGCACATTTGTAAGGATAAAGTCTAACTTTATATTTAAGGAGATGGTCAAAGATGATAGCAAGATCAGAAAGATGATTTTTATGATGTTTATATTTAAAAATAAGATCATCCACATAGGTTTCAAAAAATTTGTGAATGAGAATGTGAAAGATGTGATTCATTTCTCATTAACAAGTGGCTTTGTCAATTTTAAGGCTGAAGGGCATTTTGATGTAGCAATAAGTGCCCCATTCCATGGTGAAAGTAGTCTCATGTTGGTCCTCAAAGGCAATATGAATCTAATTTTATCTTGAGAAGCCATCTATAAGAGATTACATTTTGTAACCATTCATGGAATCAACAATGGCATCTATTGAAGTAATAGGAAGTTGTCTTTGGAATAAGCAAGATTGAGATTGTGGAAATCAATACAAATGAGAATGACCATAGTGACTTTCTTTTGAATGGGGAAAATGTTGGAAATCCATTTGGAATAATCCACTAGTTTGGTAAATTTAGTATCTAGTAATTTGATGATTTCCTTATGACATAAAGTGGAAACTTTAGGTGGAATTTGTTTTTAATTTAGATACACAAGTTTGACATCAAGATAAGTAATGATGTTATGCACCATAATGCTAGGGTCAATTCCAGGCATATCCTCCTAGGACCAAGAAAAAACCTCACAATATTTGTCAAATAATAAGTCAATATTATCATGTTCATAAGGTGAGAGTTCTTGAGAAACTATGATTGGTTAAGGACAAGATGGGGTATCATATTCAATGTGAGTGGTTTCTTCAATAACCATAGTATTACCATCTTGAAAGTGGTATGGTGCATTGGGTAAGACAAAAATTGGATTTGTTTTAGGATCAATTCTAGAAACAAAGTTGTCGAAGCAAAGAGTTTTAGTCTTAAAATTTTCAAGTTTATGATGATGTTGAGGAAGTTGAGGTTCTCATGAATAAAGTAACTCAAGTATAGATTTATCACTAGGTAAGGTAGGAAGAGTACCATAATACTCAACATCTACTTCAAGATCTAAAATTTGATTTCCATGATGATTAGATTGAGAATGTATCTGATGAACATTAGTGGCCTTGGCATCAAGTGTAATTTTGGGAGTAGAAGAAGTAGATGTAGTAGAAGAGATTGGTGTTGGTGGATTCAATGATGGGAAAAGGATTAGATATAATGAGTGGATCCAAAGGTGGTAAAGAAGGTTTAAGAACTTTTGATGATTTACTCTACCACCCAAGAAGTATCGATAAGAGGAAGATTGATGGGAGGCACATGAGCCTCAAGATCTAAGGTATGATCCAAAAAAATGGTATGAACATCCCAATTAAAAGCATGAATTTAAGCTAAGATTTTTTTATAATGTTGGACATATAAATCTCTAGATTGAGCATGGGCCATGCTATAGTTGTCATCATATGTTGGATAAATCATATAGGCTTGAGAATCAAGGGGATTTTTAGAAGATGAAATCCTGATATTACTGAATGTACAAGGAGACATGATGAGAGGATCTTGAAATAATTTAGCCACTCCAAAATCATTGAAATTGAATGCATATTCTATTAAAGAAGGATCTTGAGCATTGCATAGAGGGAAGAAATTGTTAATCTCATCCATGAGAGGAATAGTATGGTCTCTTGGTAAGAGACAAGGAGGAAGCCATTGTGAAATTTATGGAGGTAACTTGGTAGTATTATAAGTATGTTGTAACTCATTGGGCTCATCATCATAAAAACCCATAAGAGTAACTTATAAATTATGATCCATGTGGATGAGCTTAGGGTAGTTGAATACACTAAGGCTTAGGATAAGCTTCATGCTTATATCATTTTCTATTATGCAAGAATTTAATACATTGACTACTAGAAGAAGTGATGGCCCTCATTCAATGAGTCCATGGATGGCCAAAGAGTATGTTATAAGATAAAGGAAGATCAAGGACTATAAGCTTAGTTCAAATAGTCTTATGTCCAATGGCTAATGGAAGCCAAATACAACCAAGTGGATTTTGATTAGTCTAATCAAAACCATGACAAGTAAGATGAGTTTGTTTAAGATGATCCTTGTTATAACCAATTTTTTGTATAAGCCATAAAGATGTGCATTAATACTAGAACCTTCATCAACTAGAACTTTTTGAATAAGAGTAGTATTAATGGATACTTTTATAAAGAGTGGAAAATCATCGACACAAAAAAAAATTTCATCATTGATCATGTCCTCTTCAAGGAATTAAATATAGTGATTGGAAGAAGGACACATGGTTTCAATGGTATTGATGGTGGTAGGTTGAGAATCAATGGAAGGTAATTATTCATCTATGTAAGAAGGATCTTCAATTTATTGAAATTGTTGCATAAAGAATCTATGATGACAAGGTGAAGTGTAAACTAAGTCCATAAGTGGAATCTTACAAGGCATAAAGTTAAGTTCTTCAAGAAAGTTCCAATGAGATTTATAAGAACTAGCATGAGGTTTGGAAGGTAAAATAGACTTTGGAGGAATAGATGTGGTTGGAGGATCAAAAGGAGGAAGTTATTCCTCAGGTACTTTTGAGTCAGGATTAGGGGTGGTAGTATCTTTAAGCAATTATTCCTCCAAAGATGGTTTTTTAGACTTGGTAACATGATCTTTGTGAGATGGTTTATGATGATAATTAACCTTACCAATGTTGACATATTGATAATTGTTAAAGTATTAGTCATAATTAGTATCAATGGCATAAACATCCTTAGAATTTGATTGATTATTTGAAGAGGTTTTTTGCTTCTTTGAATTAGAAGCTTTGAAAGTTTATTAAATTTTGAAAGGCAGTAGATTATTCTTGATAATGAAGATTGATCATAGCTTCATGGTTGAATGAATAACCAAGCACATAAAAGACAAAAAAATTAGTGAGCCTTCTACAACATTAATGAGAATGCCTAATGTCAGCATGGAACCAACAAAATATATTGTGTTCATCCCACTTAAGAGGAGCATTGGGATAGATATATTTTGTAAAAATGGTTTCATTTGATGAATTGTAAGAGATATATGAGATGGTAAAGGAATATTAGTTTTAGAAAATCTTTGTTTGGTTTGTGGAGTATTAATAGTGATATAATTAGATGTTTGAAAATATCCTTTAAGGAGTTTAGGATTAGGTTCAAACTACTTCATGAGAAAGTCTTTCATGTTTAGCTTGATCAAGAGCTTCATTTAATGTCTGGGGAGCAAAGGTTCAAACCTTATATTGGAGAGTGGGAGTTAAAGTGATGATAAAGAGTTTGAATAAGTTATCATTAGTCATGTTATGGTCAAATTTATGAGCTAAATATTTTCATTTTTTGATAAAGTCATGAGCTAATTTAGTGGGAGATTGCTTAGCATTAATGAAGTGGCTAAGACAATTTTTGGGAAGATCGTTGTGTTGAAACTCTTTAACCAAAGAATTAACCAAATATTCAAGTTGACAAATAGAATGTTGGGTTAGTTGATTATACCTTTCTAATACATCACTAATGTAATTTTTCACTAATATTTTAGTTACGACAAAGGTATTAGTTTAGATCCACTCTTTGTAAAGGTTGCCAAAGGCTTTGAGAAATGAAGTAGGGTCTTTAGTCCCATCATATTTGATAGTTGGATATATGTTCCCAATATCAATGAATATAATAAAAAGGGATAAAGGTCCATTTTACATAGTTTTAAGCATCTTGTTATTCATTATGGGTTCAGGAATAACATTACCTGAGGCATCCTAAAGGGGTGGAGGAATGAAATTGGTATTAGCTTGAGGATGCATATTTGGAGGTTGATTAGCCATGTTGATTAGATGTTGTTAAAGTTGCATTGATTGGTGTTATAATTTTTCATAATGTATATTTGTTAGATAACCTAGACCAAAATTTGGGTTCTATTAGGAGGTGGGTTGGTGTTGGTAGGAACACTCCCCAAATTGAAGTTAGGGGGAGGATTATCAGATAATGGATTACTAGTGAGATTATTAAGTAAAATTGTGTCACTTAGTCCCACATTAGTTTGAATATTTTGAAGATGATAAGTTTTTTGGTAAGTGGAGAAAGGATTAGATCCATCAATTTTATCTTGAGGTATTATTTGCACCATGTTACAGTTCATGGATGAAGGAGGAAAAGAGGTGCCCTAGGAGTGATAGTGCTCTTGGGAGGAAAAGAGAGGGAGAAATGAACATCCCATATAATATCTAAATGGATTCAAGCTATCCAAGAAGATTCTGATAGGGGACTTCATTCTAACTAAAGATAGATGAATAAAATATAACAAAAAGATAAAATGAGAAGGTTGATAACAAGTTGTGGATTGAAATAAGACAATACTTGTAGCTAATCTAGGAAAGTAACAACTGAAGGGAAACAAAAAATCAATTGGATCAATGTTGGCCAATCTAATTGAAGCACACAATATAAAACCTTATACTAATGTTGGCTAATGTAAGTTTTTGCACACACAATTGAGAAAAGAGCAAAAAATCAACTTGGAAAGTAAAGAGATAACTAATTTTTCAACCTATATTTTTTATTAGATTATTAATAAATGATTAAGTGTGATGCAAAGTTGGTTGTAAAGCAAGGAACTAGATAGTAATCTAAGGACTATTTCAGGTAGTTTGGGCTGAAAGGGACTATAGTGGCAATGGTATAGGCTTGGTATTGGGTCCTACCCCCTTACTTAACACACTAAAATGATAATAGTGTCAGGTGCTTATCCAAAACATAACATTAACCATGATTTACACTTGACGAAAGTATCAAGTTGGATTCCCCCTTAGTGATGAAATCCAAATAGGTTGGCCTTAGGGTAGACAAAATTTAAATTTATTGTTTAGATTATGTGATTTGGCAATGTGTGCATAAAATATAAATAATGAAACTAAATGGTTAAATAAAAATACCATAATTAGACTATGTAAATAAGAAAATAAAAGAAAGGGTGAATTAATTACTAACATATAGAGATTAATTCCAACTTGAAACAAGGTATAGTGTTGACATTACATACATAAAATATAGAATAGGGTTGATAGGGTCAAACCTATACTACAAAAACAAGTTTGAAAATATACAAGGTCAGCTAAGGTTGACCTAGTAATTTCAAACAACACACAAAACATAGAACTAGGTTGACACGGTCGATCTAGTTGGCTATGTAGGGGCAGTTTTGAAGATAGCAAACTGTGAAAGAAAATATAGTAAAATAAAGATAGAAATGAACCTTGGTGGATTAGAGATGAAAATAATGAATATTTTAATCAAGAACCTTGAATAATGCTAGAAAAACATGCTAATTAGGTCGACTGGGTTGATCAAGTTGTGCAAGGACTTGTTATAAAAGCTTAAAAATGTACAGGGTCAACCAAGGTCAACCTAGTATGTTTTTTGGATGCTAAAAAGTGTATAGGGTTGACTGGGTTGACCTAGTAGTTTGAACTAGAAGTCTAAAAACTTATACTAGGTCATCTAAGTTGATCTAGTTGCCTATTCCTTAAAACCTATGCATAGAGATTAGAATTGGGTTGACATAGTCGATCCAGTATGATAGATATATGATAAAAATAATGCTAAAAAGAATGAAAGAAAGTGAAACAAATCCTGTAAGGGTTAGTTTCATGTCAGGTTCACCAAAATTTATCTAATTAAAAATGCATCATGTCTATAAATCAATCTTAGCTTAGAGAAGATAGAACATACCTACACTTTTGATTGGGGATACATTTGTTAAGTGGGAGCATGACCAATATGGGGATCCGCTATACCCGATTAGAGGATAACTTTTCACAATACACTATGTGAGGTAGGATTACAAAGCCTTTAATCTAACATAATAATGCAACAACCCTAAAAGAGTCTTAAGGTTTGATATTTCACCCATGGTAATAAACAAGAAAGTAGATCTAATCTAGTGCACACCAAATCTTATGACACAATAAAGGGGTTAGTAAAGTAACCAAAACATGTATAAGAGAATCTCAATTAAGCGAAGTATGATTAATACCCTAATACATGGAATATGAAGAGTAATATTATTTTATCCAACACATATGCTACTTCTATCTACTAAAGAGAGGAGAACAAAGTTAGAATATACTTACCTGAATGTGAACCTATCGAGACTCAATCTCTCCCTTGGCCAAAGGGGCTTCATAATAGGTTTTTGTGGTTTTTAAGGATAACTAAGAAAGGCCAAAACTTCCAAGACTTATCCACAACACTATATTCTCCAAGTGGAAACCCTAAACTAAGACTTCTTAAGTAGAATGGTGGAAGAGAAGATTGTGAAAAATCATAAGTGAATAGTAACTCTTGATTGTATATTTCAATAATGAGAAAAATAATCTTGTATTTATAGGCGTATCTTGCCCTAAATCCTCCTAAATTTTTTGAATGTACAAGGTTGACCCTATATGTTTTTAGGAATAATTCACTACATTTGAGCTAGGTTAGTCAAAAGGCTAACCAACTCAAAAGTGAAAAATACCCTAAACTGTATAGGTTCAACCATGGTCAACCCAGTAAAATTGATAGTCCAAAAGGGAATTAAGGCAAGAACAGGAAGATGGAAAGAGGAAAACATTAGAGT
This sequence comes from Torreya grandis, assembly GCA_037957365.1. Lineage (NCBI taxonomy): Eukaryota > Viridiplantae > Streptophyta > Pinopsida > Cupressales > Taxaceae > Torreya > Torreya grandis. The sequence goes on from JARHVA010001107.1 coordinate 2,349,905, forward strand.
GTACAGGGAAGGAGGGAATGAATTTAAGAGATGGTTAGATTGGTAATAATGTGTTAATAAGGGACAATAATCCTACAAAGCACCAAAGGTCTGCCCACCCCTTTCCTAGTGCACCTCTTAGGGAATGCACTCAAAAGGATTCAGTATCAACAAGTTCTTATAATATGTAAAGCATTAGTATTTGATAAAAGTTCAAAATATTATGTGTATACACTTGTCATTTTTTAATGTATTAATGCATTAACTAACTTATTTTACAATACTATTCTACACCATATTGATAGTATAAAGATAGGTATTATTGTAAGTGCACTCAACTAAGTGGAGGTATTCTTACCATTAATATGTTGATCAATCACATACATTTTTATCATGTCTTTAATTACTTTATTTAATATTTTGGTTTGACCATCCATGTCGAGGTACTATGAGGAGATAAAATTCAAATGATTTCCAAATGCAACAATCAAGGTTTTTCAAAACCTTAAGGTATATATTTTACATTGGGATAAGATAATAACCTTAGAAACTCCATGGAGGCAAACTATTTCCTTCAAAAATATTTCATAAAATATAGGGTCATCATGTTTTAGATATTCTATAATAAAATGTGTTATCATAGTGAATTTCTCAAACATTACCAGGAAAGTGTCATGCTAACCTTGAGATATAGTCAATCCTACTATGAAATCCTTAAAGATCAAGAACCATTTATCCTTAGGTATAGAGTGAAGAAAAAGTAATCAACCTAAATGACAATGCTCAAATTTAATCTACTAGCATTCCAATCATTTTTATACATAAAAATCCACCTATTTATTTAGACTAGGTGAGAAATAGAAGTTTTTGATTTCATATGTCATCTTCATGACAGTAAGATGTGCGAGATGAGGTGAAATATACACTTATTCCAATACTTGTTCCCTTAAATTATTATAATGTAGAACATAAGTCTTCTTTTTATTCCTCAATAGACCATATAATAAAGTCTTCTTGAATATGACTTTATTTAGTATCCTCTAATAAATTCAAAGTCTTAGTGTTTTGTCCTTATTCTTGATGAAGACAATAAGAGGGCCCATGGAAAAACACTTGGTTTGATCAACCCTTTATTTATGAAATCTTGTAATTGGACCCTGAGATCTTATAGGTCTACCACATTCATCCTATATGGCACCTTTAATGTAGGTGTAGATGTGGTCACAATTTCAATTGAGAAAATGAACTCCCTTATCGATGGTAAGCCTACAATTTCCTCAATAAATACATCCTTTAAGTCTCACAAGATAGAAAATTCACCTAATTCAAGTTCTCTATCCTTATTCAAATATTCCATTCACATAGAGTAGATATTGTAGTAATTAAATATATTGTTATTTAGATGAAAGGCTAAAAAAAATATACTTTTAATTGGTCATATGATTCCCCTAAATTACCACCATATTTCTTAGATCATCTAAGCACTATAATTTATTACTAAAAGAATCAAGTCTAGCTTGATGTTCTTGTAACGAATCCATGCCAAGGATAATATCATAGGAACATAAGGGTGATAGATATATATCCATCTTTGTCTTTGTTTGCCAAAATTGGACTTCATATGAACTTTTATCTAGATGGATCAAGCCACTCTACTAGACCATTTAGTGACCTTTTTCCTCCATGACTAGTCTCTTTCTAGTCATAATTTGATGGAGTAGTGTAGTATCCTAGAAGGTTTTAGTGTGGTGTGAGAAGTTGTGAAGGGTCATAGTATAGTATATGATCCAATGGTGAAAATATTAAAAAAAACCTCATGACCCACCTCATGTTCTTTGCACTCTTTTGAAACACTTTAGCAAGTTTTAAGGTGAATTTGGAGATTTTAGGAAAAAGGCCTAAAAATTATCTTGAACTGCAAGTGAAGGATCTAGTTGGTTTCTAGGGTGTTTAAGCATTAAAGGTTAATAATGAGTTTTTTATAATGTATCAAATATTCTAATGGGTTAAAAATGATGTCTAGCGAAGCTAATTTTCCAAAAGACCCTCAAAAGTGCATTAGATGACTTAAGGGGCTTCTAAATAGAAATTTTAAGTGAAAAAGTGATTTTTTTAGGAATTAATTTTTTTTTTACTTAATTCCACCTTTATTGGTTTTTTTACCTATTTATACATGTTCAATTCCATTTTAGGTCATTTGGAGTGGAGGAGAGGAGTTTGGGAGCAAAAAGATGCATTTTTAAGCCTTTTGGAGCTTTGGTTAAACATGTTTTTGAAGGTTTTGATTAGTAAAAGAGATAAAATATAATATTAAGTCATCCATGATGTAACTAATATACCCTCTTAGGCATCTGAAATCAGATCCAAGAATAAGAACTAGCAGAGGTAAGGAAAACCTATTAGCTATAAAATAGGCATGAAACAAGTTTTATACCATTAATGGAGATTCAAAAACTTAAGAAGGTTTTAAAAAGGATAAAAGATAATTTTAATCATTAAATTATTGAAAAAGTGTTGGATTAAATAGATAATATTATTTTTATTCATGATAAGGGAGAATTATTTTGGTGCAATCTTGGACAGCTCTAGAAGAGTCTTAGGTTTTCACTTGGTATAGTTAGGATAAAGAGAGTTAGGAGATGAAAAATTTTAAATTTTTATGGGTAATAGTAAATGGTGGAATTGTTTTTTATAGTTATTTCCTACTATTTATTAACCATCACTAAGGGTGACAACATGTCACTACTACCTATGCATCTGTGAGGGTCTATTCCTGCACCTATTTCTCCAACTCAAAAAACTATGGAGAATAATTATTTTGAGTATGTTTTATAAAATTATTTTATCTCCATTTCATGGTGTTTTAATTGAATAATTCATCTCCATGAGGAATTTTCACTTGAAATAAGATCTTAGTGTACAGGTTACTTTGATGAACTATGCTACAAATCTTGTTTTCTCTTCATGGTGGTCACTCTCATAGGTTTCCAACCATCCATAAATCAAATATAATCCTCCATAAATCTTATAAAATCCTTGAAATTCGTGGAATTCATAGGTTTTATTGAAATATCCATCCTTCTTCATATGGTTTGCTTCTCATGGAGACTTATGCAGAATGTCTATCATCTCCAGAGTCTAAGTTTCAGGTTTATATTAAATAAGCAATAGAGATTATCTTCGAATTACATAAGAATAACCCTTTATATATTGAGAGTCAATATTTAATGGAAAACATGATCCAAAATGGCATTTTGAGCAAGTTAATGAGGTGTTAAAATAAGCTTTAGGTTTGAAAATCCATTTAGGATATCCAATCCATGTTGAGCATGTACTGAAATAACTAAGAGTGTAAATGAATTCATAAAAGCCCATGATCTCATCAAAAACCATGGGATATCATCAAAAACTTCACTCTCAACACATGATCATCTATAGTCCATACACTTTTCATACATAAGATGATAGGTGAGAAGAGATTCAATAGGTTTTGATAATAGGTCCCATGTTTTTAGAGGTTCATTGGAGTTAAAGGTCACATAAAGCAAGTTTATTGAGAAAGATAGAGATGAGAAATGCAGGAAACAATAGGTTTTTCTCAAATGTTTTCAATGAGCCAAATAATCACTTGCAATAACCAAGGTTCTAGTACAAGATGCAAATGACCTCGATTGATCATGGAGATCCACTTCATGTAAGTTCAATTATCCTAATTTAATTACTATTCAACAAGTTAAGAAGGACTAATACAATCCTAATGCAAACTCATTCTTGTGAGTTAGGTTGAGAGAGAAAAACAACTTTGTTTCCTCTTGTTAGCATTTTTATGGTAGTTTTATCAAAATTAAGGTAATTGACATCCTTTTGTATCTCTTTCACTCAATAAATCTTAGATCCAAAACCATGAGTTTCCAAGCAAAGTGGAATAGATAAGGGGTAGGAAGATCATTAAGACATTGTAAACCTTGGAAACCAGCTTCTCAACTCCTTCTCAGTATGTACAAGTTTGTAAAAACTTCACCTACAACTAAGTATAAGAAGGTTCTCTCAAGGATGGTAAAGGGATCTCTTGAAAACCAAGGTCATGGTGAGTAGAGAAAGTCTGCAAGGTAAATGAAATAAGTATCAAAATCCAATGCACATCATGATTCTTCCTCAAAGCTTCAAAACTTCTCACATTGTGGTGTACTCTACCACAGTCCATATAATGTGGCTATCATGATTCTTTAAGACCAAGTTATGGGAGAATGAGACTAAGAGTTTCAATTTGAATTAATACTTTATGAGTAGTAATTCAAAAGTTAAGAGGATTTTCTTAGTTTGATTTGTGATCAACTTGTTTCTCATTACCAATTTCAATAGCCAAATCACCTATAGTATGTGTAGTGTTCAATCAACACTCACAGTCATGTGATCAAGAAGTGCATTAAAGTGGATGTGAAAGGAGTTATACTTAAACTTAATTAGAGAATATAATGAGGTTTATAAATTATAGGAAATGGTTATTTTCAATCTTAATAACACTTTCAACCTCCCAATTTGTACCTACATCAAAGTCAATTGGTAGACATTCTTTGAGCACACTAAGCAAGTTTGAAGCTGTGTCTTAGGAAGTGCATCAAAGTGGATATTGAAGGAGTTATACTTAAACATCATTAGAGAATATAATGAGTTTTATAAATTCTAGTAAATGGTTAGTTTCAATCTTAAGAGCACTTTTAACTTCCCAATTTGTACCTAAATCCAAGTTAATTGGTAGACATGCTTTGAGCACACTAAGCAAGTTTGAAGCTATGTCTTAAGAAGCTAAGATGAGTATAATGGAAATATAAAGTTGATAATATGGAATTGGTCAGTTAAAACATATAATGGAAACTAAGCAAGGGTGTTCTTGACCCTATACCCATACCCCATGAGGAACTTAAACTTGTTAAGGTAGAGTACAAAATAACTTAGTCTTGGACTGTGTAAGAAGTAAATAGTGCTTTGGATTTGGAAAGGATTGAAACCCTATAATAAATAAGGTAATGTAGATATTTAATAATAAAAAGCGTTGACCTTAATTTATTTCACATGGTCAATCATGACCTATAGACAGGGTACAAGGTAGACATGAACATTTACTAGTGTGAAAAGTTCCATAATGTTGAGGAATCCATGTTGAGTTCTTAAACTCCTAAGACTTAATACCACCTTTAAGATTAATTATATCATTTATAAACACAAGTAATAAATAATTATTCAATACTCATCTTGAAATGTCCACCTACAATCAAGCCAAATGAGCAATCACAGTGAAGAGTAGAGTGACAGAGGTTTGAGATGTTGTGAAGAGGTTGAGGGGAGTACAAAACATGAAGAGATATGAGTTTAAACTAATATTTACCTATAATATAATTAAAAATATAATTAATTGTATTAAAACAAAGTAATCAAAACACTACACAATCATTTACTACTCACAGGCATGTTAGTATTGGTGTTGAGATGTTTTAAATGATTTAATGAGTAAATGCCCCCTAAATAACATAGAGTATTAAAGGTGATATATTAACACATTATAATTCATTTTATATCTTTCAAGTCAGTTAAGGTGATTTTATATTAAATAATCTTATTCAAATCCTACAAAATCTAAGGCTAAGAGCACAAAGGGGTTACTCATAGTGAGTAGAAAGATAGTAAGAAGAAAGGTCATAAAACATCATAATGAGAATAGATTAAGCCTAAAGTGTGATCAACCCAAGATATTAAATAGGTGATGGTTATGGGTCAATTAAGTATTGAAAACACTAAACTAAGCATGGCTAGAGGTCTTCCTACCTAACCAAAACTAAAGTGGTTTGATTGGTCCAAAGCTAGAGAATGAAGAGATGTAGTGGATGTTGCCAATATGGGAGGTTTTCCTTAACTTATCTAAATGATAAAGTGATCTTACAAAGGAAAAAATAATAATTAATAATATCCCTACATTTCTTAATGGAAAAGGAGGATATTAAAATAGCATAAATATGCATCTATAACTAGGTATGAAGTCTTGAATCATCATCCTCATGCTCATGGGTTAGACAGTGAGGAGAAAGTAGTTATAAGGGTGAATGTATACCTAATAAACCTCATGGGATAAACTTATTATATTTTCAAAATTTTAACAATGAAGTGGAGGAGAGTTCTTAGCCTTTGAATCCCAATAGGTCTAAAGAGTCATATGAAGAATTGTTTAAAGGTAGAGTTATGGAGAAAAGCTTGTATGAAGGAGAGAAGATGGATTTGGAATGTTTCCATAAAGTTAAAAGGATTTTTTTAGGTTTGTGTAGACCTAATTCAAAATCTCACCACCTAAAATAATATATAAAAACCATTGAAACATCAAAGAACACCCTTTTGTTAAGAAACCCTAAGTAGTCAAACACAAAAGTCTATGTAAATATTTAGCAAAGGAGTTATAGAGATTTATTGATGTTTTGAGGGGGTGTGTAGGGATGCTACAGAGGTAAATCAACCCTCATAGTGCACTAAAAGTCCTTATGGGGCTCAATATCCTTTTATTACCCATGTGGGTCTACATAGAACCAAGAAACCCTGAGTTAGGATTTTAAAATCCAAAAAGTCATTTTAGGGAGTTGTATCTAGCCAAAAGGGGAAATTTTTTGTAATTAATTTTTTTCAAGGAATTCTAATATATTTAAGATTTTTAACCTTGTACGGACAAGTAAGGTATGGATAAAGTGGACTGTGTGTCATTTTCCCTTTGAGACACTTACTTAGAGAAGGCCAAAAGAAAAGTTGTGGACACCTGAAAATATATAGAGGGTGGTGGAATTGAGTCTTAAATTTTTATAACTCATTCTGGTTTATCCATAAAATCAGGAAAACATCAAAAAAGGGCTACAAGGTAAGACCTTAATGTAGACACAAGTAGGTATACTTACACTATATGGAAAACAAATATGAGATTGGTTTTAAATATATAAAAAAGGATCATCTATAAATACACCTATAACCACCTAGTGAGGAGGATGGCATTAATACTATGATTGATGATGATATAGGATGTATTCATTATGAGAAGGTTTGCTTTCAAAAGGTGAATAAATGAGTATGAAGAATAAAATGTTTTTAGATATATATGAATCACATTTGGATTAAAAAACACATATTTTTATTTAACAAACAAATATAAGATAGGTTTTCATGTGAATAAGTCACCTACAATAGGGTTTGAGTCCCTCTTGAAGTATGCTCTTGAATCACATCACAATTATGAGAAAGGTGTGGTTATATGTTGAAGGTCATTAGGATTTATATCTAATTTATAGAGTTACATATAATGGTATGAATATTTATACCAAGACATGAACTTCAAGTACACAATGACATACTCATTCACCTTATGAATGTTAACCTACAACCATGCAAGCATAAACCCATCTCCAAGTTTGTGAAGAGAATGAAGGCACAATAATATATTATAGAGTCTAATGGTCAATAAAAGATTAATTATTTAAATGAATATATTAATAATTTCATGGTAATATATTACAATTTCCAATAAATACCTTCTTCAAGGTTTTTTTTCAAATGTCCACACACAGTCCTAGCTTGAGGGCAAATATGGGGAAATTGAAGGGTTAAAGGTGTTATACAAGTAATCGAACCTCAAAAATTGGTATAAAGGGTAATTTTTACCTAATAAATACATAATTAACTTAAATTTGGAATTAAAAGCAATGGATATAACCCATTTTTTTTCTTATACCTGAGGCACTCTCCATGAAAACTCATACAACCATTGATAATTTTGGAGAAATTGGTGTTTTTGGAGCATCTATAGGCGGATTCAAGATCTAAAATTTGGTAAATATGATATACATTACCAAATAAATATTTTAATTACATACTTAATATCTCAATAATACTAATAACACCTGATGTTTTTTTACAAAACTCATGTAGTCATAATCAGTCGTGTATGTAGGCAACCCACTAGTTAATGTTGAGAAACAGTCATCTACAGGTCTCTACAAGTGAGATATAATGAAACATGGTAATAATTATTTTAATGAGTTTATATAAGCATAAATATTATTATTTAAGACATACACATAGTTTAATTATTCATTTTTTTGTCACAGTCATGGGCTTGTCTGTTGGCAATCACCATTGGAACTTAGAAGGTTTTTGAAAAGTATAGGTATGATATAAGTTTTTTGAATTTTTGAGAGAGTTTTAAGGTATTTTAATGGGTTTAAAATTCCTCATACACATGATGAGATTAAACAAACTCTTGGTTTCATATAAGGATACCATTGAGGGCTAGCTAAAGGATGCAAAACACAGGCCTGTGTACATAGTTTGAAAATTTTGATTATCTCAAATTTTTTGGAAGTATCATATGATTGATGGAAATGTTTAAAGTATTTTAAGGTTTTTTAAATCAGAGAAAGATAATGTGAAAGTCTTATTTGTCTCTCAATATCTAATTCAAACTTTTCAAGTCTTAGACACCTAATTTGAGCCCCCTCTTTAAATGCTCATATCTTTCACTCCATAAGGATTTATGCCAAATGATTTTAGTATGTTTTTATTACCCATATTTAATTATAATACATTAAGGATTTATTTTGGTTGAGGGGATGAGGTTTATGAACTATCATTAAGACTATTAGTAGACCCAAAATGCATGCAAAACCACACAATCAAAACTTTTATGCACATATCTTTACACACCTTATGCATGGAAACCTAAAATTATAAATAAATATGAAATGGTATATTGAATAAATATTCATGGAATAGAGATTTGTATTTTATGAATGATCGTTAATAAGGTAGGCCTATTTGAGCTGCCAAAGACCCTATTGGACTAATTTTGAGTTTTTAAAATCACAATAGCATTAAATTAAATTTAAACACATGTAAATCACATGTATCATGCATGGGGATCTTTAAATATCAAGTTTGAACTATTTTACAAAAGAAATTGGCACGTGTGGGTGCCTAAGAGGTTTAAATGCCCTAAAAATGCCCATTTTTATAGGTTTCCAAAGAAATAAATGTAATAAATGAATTTAAGAGGCCTAATGTGATCTAAATCACCATTATATGGAATTTAGATCCCTTTATAAGGGTTTTTAGGGTGCCTAAATGAGTTGAAAGATAAAAAACACAAATTTTCTAACAATTTGTGAATGGTTGCAGGTTTAATGGATATTTCCACCATTGTTTTAGGTCATGAAAGTGGCATAAAATTTAGTTTTATCCCTCATATGAATTGTATGGATTTTTGGAAGCCTTATATAGGTCTAAAAGTGGCTCTCATGGTGAAAAATGGCCTTGGGAGCAAGTTCTAAGATAGCTAGTTGAAGGTCATTTGAGCTTGAAGACCTTCATCAATGGAATCCAAGATATTTACAAGTTCCATAATGTTTTTTCAGGTTGGAGGAGAAAATATGAGTGGGAAAAAAATAAAGCATCAAAAATTAAACACTAAAAGTTAACCTTCAAGGTCAATGTAAGCATCAAATGCTAGAATCACTAACCATGTTGTCAAGTAAGATCTAGAAGCCAAGTGGAATGGGGCGTAAAAGTCAAGTAGAGGAGTTTGGGGAGTTGAGGAGAAAATTTGAGAATTAAATGAGGATTATATATATTTGAATATTTTTCTCAAAGTTAGTGGAGTATGACATCATCTTCTTCAAAGAATTTTTGTTTTCTAGTGCCTTTTTAGGCCAATGGGAGAGCTTAAAGATCTTTTTGACCTTTGAAGGTTAATTTTCTAAGAGAGGATCAGTGATTAAGTAATTTTAATGTTGTTGAGACTCCATGTAAGGTGGTTAAGTTACATTAATTGATTTTTGAGAGATTTATTCTCCTCTCCTTTCCCTTTTCTCCTATATATCCTTTGTCTCCCTATTTTTAAAGATATACTTTCACTTGACAAGGCAAAACCATATCAAAATTTTTATAATAAGCCTTGTAAAGTAATAAGACAACTTATTTTTCCTATCTCTTGCTTACAAATAATGATCTAGTCAGTTTTTAAATGATTGCTTTATGGGTAGGTGTTCTTCCTTGGTAATTTTCCTTCTTTCTTACCTTTTTGTAGGTAGTCCATCATTGTTATAGGTTTGAACCTATGCCTTTTTCATCATTGATGAAGGTATAATGTGAGTTTTATACTCCTATATACTTCATCTCTTGTCTAGTGGGCTTAGTTTTAGAAATATAGATGCAAAATGATCAGTTTAAGAGATTGTGTGAGTGAGGGTTATCTTTTAGCTACCTTAGTGATAGTTTCATGTAGTTTGGAGTGTCTTTAATTTTAGTGCATCACCTTGTTTATTTTTTTTAGTCATCCTTTACAACCCTTATATCCTTTTTCCAAGTAGAATTATTAGTTTAGGTGAGCTACCAATAGGAACCTACCTTTTCTAAAGATTTAACCCCATCACAAGATACTCACAGCCTGGTGTTGATCCCATTTTGTAGTCAAGAGTGAGAGAGCCTAAATAACCCTCTCACAAGGGTGAAATTTTGTGCTACAATAGTCCTAAAGAGTCCCAAGTCAAGTTCAACTTTCTCCAAATATTCCAAAACTAGAATTATTTTTCCCTTACCAAAATCTACCTCCCTTCCTTCTATTAGTCTATTAGTTTTAAATTTACATTTACCAAAAATATAATAGTAAATAATACTACCTATTTCTTTAGAATAAATTTAAATATATAAATAGAAACCAAAAACTATACTTCAAGTCTCAATCAATTTGGATTACAAATTAGCATTCCAATTTGTAATACCTACAAACATCCTATGTTTTGTTGATTTATTGCCTTATAGCTTAGGCTAATCCTTCTTATAGTGATTTTCACCACATTCCCTACAATGCATAGCTACCTACGGAGGTAAGCACACTAGATTGGCACATGTTTTTGAACCATAGTGATATAATTATGATTGTATTTTGATAACATTATCAGGCATTAGGAAATTTTAAAGTTTTTTGGCTACTCTATTTTGGTTCTATAAATTACTAGAATTTCCATTTAATTTAATAAAACTATTCATCTTATCTTACCTCTTAAATTCCATAATATCAAGTGGAATAGAGGAATTATATTAGTGTTAATTATTACTATTATTCCAAAATTATTATTTATCATTTAGGTGAGACTTTTCATTCTCTTCATCCTAATGAGTTGATTTAATGACAAGAATAAGAGTAGATGATTTGTTCATATTATCATCATGCATTAAAACTTACCAACTTGAATATAGTAAGTTTAGCTTCCTCGTCATGCATGTATTTGAAATAACACAAAAATCTAAAAAACATGTTCTTATATTCAATCACAACAAGATTTATTTTGCTTCAGGAGTTTAAATTATGTAATATTTTTTTCCTTATGATTTACATTTAGATACATGTTTTTAAATTTCCTTTAAAATGTTTCTCTAGTATAAGTTAGGGGTTCATATCCCTTAAATGCATAAATATGGTTCCACCATAGTGTTGAATCACACAATAGTTGATAGGCCCCAATCTAATCTTTGTTATTATTACTCATATAATGTAGAGTGAAATACTTATGTAAATTTACCAACCAGGATTCCACAACATCACATGATTCTTCCTTGGAATTACTTGGATATAGGAGATTCTTAAGCTTATTTATGAAAAAATCAACTATAATACTAGGTTTTAGAAGCTCTTCTACCAGTTCCATATTGTTTTCTTATAGTATGTTATTATCAAGGCCTTAAAGTTTTGCATCTAGTATTATTTGGCATCCAACTAGTTTTGAATGGTGTTAAACACTCCAAGAATATCTACCATAATCTCATCATTTTTCATAGCTGGGTTGTGTTGTCATTAGCATTAGAATAAAAATTGACATTATCCTTTCCATCAACTTTGGCATTGGCATTGCCATATTCATTAACATTTCCATTAGTAGGAGGGGTTTAATTCCTACATTTATTTATTTTTTCCCTCCTTCTAACCTTATCTTCTCTTATAGGGTTTTTCTACCCTCACCTCTTCTAGTTCACATTCTCATCATCATGAGACACAAAATATAGAGTTAGGCTAAGAAATTATTCAAATATTCATAGGTTATAGACATGTGGTCTAATACCACTAATATATCCTCTAAAAAATTGAATCATAATTTTGTATATAACAAAATAGTTAGGGTTTACGCTCATTTTATAAACAAAAAAAAGTACAGTTGTAAAGTAAAATTTTACAACTCGTCCAAAATTATCTCAATTTCATTTCATCATGCCAATGTTACTCAACATGCACTCTTAATGTAGATCATTAGGAATAAAATATAAAGGTCAAAATGTAAACTTTTTTAATCCCCAAATTTAACCATTTATCAAAATATATAATTACCTAACCCTACTAGGGTCCTCTTGGTTAGGGATAGAGTTATAGGACCTTATCATACCTTGTACATAGTAAAATAGTGGGGGCATAATTTATTAGAATGACCCAATGGGTATAATAACATGGTCATTACCAAGTATATAACTCCTTCAACCTTGAATCATCCTCTAATATTTCATTCATGAGGTCAATAATTTTTTTTAAAAACCTTATACTAGGTCTCTTGATCATTACACATATAAATAACATTACCAATAATTTTGTTTCATAAGGACAAGTAACAGATGACCTCATTGAAAACATACTCTCCCTTAAGTCATGTTAAGATACCTTTACTAGGAAAGTGGCTCTTAATATTATTTATCATGAACTTATCCTAATTATATAGTTCTAACTAAATAGGAGAGATCATTTATTACATTCTAAAAAGGTCAAATTGATTTTTTATTTAAAATACATACTTACAATGATAAGTAAGAAGATGCATGTCATCACAACATGAAGTGATATAAAAATATAAATAAAGAGAATCAAATGATGCCAATACAAGTTCATATCAAATAAAAATTTAATCTTTCTTGGCACTAAGACCTAAGTCTCACTTGGAGAAACTTTATTATTCTCATAAAATATATAAGTTAATTTTCAATACCAAATATTCAATGCTCTATGCATGCTTAGATCATGATTCCTTCCAAGTATTAATGCACAAAGAATCAATAAGATAATAAATTCACTAAGAAAAATTTAGTTTCCAATCATACATCAAAGAAACAAGTACCAAATGTATTTCAATGTTTTAGACATAACCTTGCATTTGATTAAACAATTATTCCATTTATAAGTTTGATAACAAAGAGAACCAAAGTAATCAAAATTATCATACCCATTGACATAAAATTTGAAGCATTTGGATACATATGGTTTATGTTATTTAATTTAACTTTAGTTAAAACTAATTTGACATAGAGGTTAGTATTTATTAGAAATATTTATCTTATGCATTCATAAAAAATAAGTAGGTGTGCTCATTCATAGTAATTAGTACATTATAAATAGTAATTCCTTCTCTAATTTCTCTTTATCTATATCAATATAATAATTGTTGAATAAAAAGCTTCATAGAATTTTATATTATGCCATTGCATGTTATTATAAATGTTACTATGCTTTGTAACCTCTTATTACTCTTTACTATTACACTTCAACTTTTATCCTTGCTATATCTATTCTATTATAAAGTCATGGTATAAATACTAACTAGATACCTTATGATTCAATTGTTATGTTTATGTGAGACATCAATTTTATCCAATCAATTTGTCTTGTGTTTGTGAAAATTTTAATCTCTTACCACATTGCCCAGTCAGTACAATCCTCTATTCCATTAGCTTAGAGAAGTATTTTAATACTATGGTAAAGGAAAAGACTATATAACTATAGTTTGTTCCTTATCTTATTGAGAATACCACTAATATTTTCTTGGGTTTGATAAATTTGTCTTGTACTTGGGACAAATCTAAAGTTTTGATAGGTACCAAAATAATCCACCTAACTTAGTATCAAAATTGTCTTCTCAAAAATTTGTGATCATGATTTGGATTCCCCTCCTTCAAGTATATGTTTCCTGTATTTGTTCACCATATCCATAGAAAATGTGTCCCAAATCATAATTATTATCTTATCTTCCATAATTTTATTATTACTAGCCACGTTTTATTTTATCGCCATCACTATGTTGTTTAGAGATTGAGATTTTTCTAGTATGTGCAAGTATTTTTCATGTATTTTGATATGGACTTCCATCTTCTCCATATAATTACTCAAGTAAGTCCCATAATCCTCCATATCCTTATATATTGATATGAATTGAGTCTATTTGTCCTTGTATTGCTCATGTTTATATATCATTTTAGCTTGTTCTACTTTAGATGGAATATGATGGGTGCCAAAGCTAGTGGAAGAAGTTCTTAGTTATCTTTACATATCCTCCAAATCCTTTTCATATTGAGTCCAAAGGTGATAACTATTTTATTATTTTTGAGAAATTAGATGTTTAATTCCTAAATAATAAATGGGTTTGAGTAGGGTAAATCGATAAATAATATGCAATAATTAAGCCACTAATTTTTGTAAATAGATTGTATTTTTACCTTTTATAAAAATAGTAATAATAGAGAGAAAATCAAACTTGGATGGAAACTAACTGAGATGAATGTTGCAGGGTCTAGAAATTTATATGTAGGCTCGAGAGATTGTCACAAATAGGATCTTGGAGTTCATTTCTAGATTGGATAGGAGTACTAAAAGTGGGACACCCTACTATTTGGTGTTATAGTCCTTTTCCAATGCTATTGTCTAGGTGATCTAAGTTTTTAAAGTTCTCCTCAATAGATCTATGTTACCCTAACAGTGAAATATCAAAGCTCAAAAGTTTGTGAAGCTTGTTATGCATCTATTTTAATATTTAAATCCTTAGTATCTCTTTGTGCTTGAATTTGAATGGCAACTTGGAAAAGAGAGAGAAAGGGTTAGTGTGTAAAGAATACACTAGATGCACTTTACACCAAATGTGTGGCACACTACCTACATACCAATACTCTGAGGAGGGATCAAGCTAATTTAGTTATACCATTGAAGTGTTTGGTGTAATTGTGTATGAAAATGAAAATAGATGTGAAACTAGGTGTATTTTAGATGGCTAGGGGTTGGTGTAAGGGTTTGAATAAGCTTGGAATAATATTAGAAGGTTGTATGCAAAGAATAGGGAAAAGTGCTTAAATGTACTTTCTTGTATTCTTGATTATCTCTTGTAAATGAGTGCCAAACCTTATAAATGGCCTTTTAATGGAATTTTATAGGAAAATTAATGATCATGGGTTAAATGAATCCACATTAGGCTGACATGAATTAGGATAAGGATTCAGTAAAATATGACTATTAAGACTAAAATTACACTTGGATAAGAATGCTAGAAATATGACACCCTAGGTTTTAGTGCTCTTATTCAAGTTAGGTGATATTTTATAGAGAGAATGAGACCTAGGGGGATGGGTTTGGGCCTAAAAAATCTACCTAATTCTATAAGGGTTAAGTTCAAAAGGCTATGGATGATTAAGAATCAGTGAAAGAAAAGCCTAAAAGGGTTATGCAAGCAAGTAGGACCTATGGATTAGATGTCTTTAGCCATACTCAAGTAACCAAATTTGGCATTTTATATGACTACATTCCCCATCCCCTTTATTTTAGTGATGCAAAAAAGTGAAATACTATGATAAAGGAAAAAATAGAAAGTGTAATTGAACTTACCTACAAAGGTGAAGCCCATTAAGCTTGTGTGATGATGAGTAATGATGGATAGCATATATAGAGCACATTGTGCAAGTGTAAATATAAAAAATAAAACAAAGAGTAGATAAATTCTTATTATATGTGATATAAAATAAGAACATACAAAATTTGAGTAAAATAAAAAGGAAGAGAAAAGAATGAATACACCTCACTAGGTATGTAAACCAATACAAAACTTGTTGTGATCTTGAGTAAGGATGAGTAATACTAGATTGTGTTGGATGATATTGTACCAAAATTTATATCTCAAATGGAGCTGAGTGCTCAATTCCATGGAAAGTGGCTCAAGAATACAAAGTCTATCAATTTGGCTCCATCATCACCTACTGAGTGAATTTAGATGATCACGCATGTGGTAATCGATGTCTAAACTATTTGTCTAATCCCTTTGAATAAGTGGATAAATAATATAAAGGTTGGCCCTTTGGCTCCATCATTTCCACATGAAGTGAAGATATGAAGTGATACCAGTATAGAATATATGCCATATGATATGGCTCATGGAGCCCATAGATGTTCTAAAAATCTAAAAATGTGGCATGGATAGTTGAATATATGCTAGAAATTAGGCCACTCTTCACCATTATAAAAGATGGAGATTAGGATTATATGAAAGCCACTCCAAAATTGGTGCACCAAGATTATTTGAAAGCCAAATTAGGAACTTAGGTACTAAATAAGTTAAACTTATATGAATTTTCAACTTGAAAAAGATGCCAACGACCTACAGATGGAGTAAAGCATGCAACTATTGAGAATGCCTAGGTTATAAACTAAAATCAAAAATAAAAGAAGACCAATGTGCCATGCACATTGCCCCCAATCATGAGTATCTATAATATGGATTCTGATTTAGAAGCTATCAATTAAATCTATGCATGATACCCCCTATTTCTAGATTCCCTAAGAAAATTATATTGAAACTACTAATTCTGACTGATCTAGATGTTAAAAAATTATAGCTAAACTAAATTTTTTGCCTATTATTGGAAAACATGGGTGTTTTTATACCTATATAATAATGATAAAATGAGGACACCCTTATGTTTGGTGTTGTTGTGTTGTGTTTAAACTAGTTGTTGATCTGGAATTGTCACTATTTTTCTATTTTCTTATAACTGGTTTGACCTATTGATTCTGAACTGGGTGATTTGAATGCTATTGTTTTAACTTCTAGGAGATTTTATCTCTTTAAAAAAACCCCTATTTTTTCCCCCTCTTATGATGGTAGGAATAATTGAACCTAAACTGACTACCCTCAAAATAAAAAAAGTCCTGCAACTGTGTTTTGTTGCATAGATAAATGATATAGCAATGATATTTGATAAGATATCTCAAGATATAGCAATGTTTATATTGAGATATTGTTATATAAATATGGGTATGCCTATATAGATATAATACTATAAAAGCATGTGAAATATACTAAACTAGAACTAGAAATGTTAGATGTTAGTTTGTTAGTTGGAGGGATGGAGCATGATGTCCATCATGGCATCTGAGAAATCGATGTAAATACATAATATGGATCATGACATTGCAAACAATGATAAGCAATCAAGTAATAAACATACAAAGTAAGAAGCAAGAAGAATACAAGGTTGGCCAAGGGGCCACACAAATAAGGGATATGGGCACATGTCACTCAAAATGGAAAGCAAGCATACATGGCATGTTCAAATGCCACATATACATAAAATTTGAAAAAAGCAAAGATTAGAATGAGGACCACAAGTATATAGAAGAGTAAAAATAAGGGAAATTGGAAAATGTCAAAAGGTACACACATAAGAATAGATTCAAAGGACATTGGAAAATGTCCTAAGGCACACATAAGAAACAAAACTAGAACTAGAAATGCAATCACATCTAGTTATGTAAAGAAAGAAAGGAAAGCATGTAAAAATTGGAAAGGTACAATCAAATATAAATAATCAAAGCAAGAGTGAAAGTATAAAATACATGTTTAGTACAGGACTAGGTATATGTTAGGAAATACCCAAGTGAAATATACTAGTGAGAGTTGATGTGGTAATCCATGCAATCTATTAGGTAATCTATGTAATGTATGTCAACATGATAACTAGAGTGTGTGGGGTAAGAGTGAAATAACTTGGATGGTGTAGTCATGTAGAAGATGCCCCTAATGGAAAGATGTATCAATGTGTGTTTTAAATGTATAAGTAAGATGCCCCCTCAATGGGTAGAATGAAGTAATCAAGGAAATGAAAGTTATTATACACACTCAAGAAGATCAAGTGAAGCATGGTAATGTAGATAATTGACAAACAATAGCATAAAATAGTAAATGTAAGTCTAACACAATAGTAGAAATGTAAAACATGGATGATGCATACAATCTAAATGTTTTTGGTGTTTTTGAATTATTTGAATGTTTTTGTATTTTGAAAATTTTTATTGTTTTTGTATTTTTATATAAGCTATGTATATGAAAGACTAGGAAGAAATGATACTAATCGATGAGTCTTAGATGAGACTCCCTATCATGGTGTCCTATATCAAACAAAGGTATTGTGTATGATCATGATGAATGATAGAAAGGTTGAGACTATGATTTTGAAAGTTTTGTGCATTGTAAATGTTCTAAAATATCTAAAGTAGAAATTGACTATGGAGTCCCTTTGTAACTTTGAGAAGTGAATGCAATTATAGGGCTCTTAGGGACCCATCTAGAAGTAGGAGAAACTCTCTAAACATGTGTTATATGTGTAGATGCATGAGATCTTAATAAAACTACTCTGAGTGTGAATATTGAAGCTGGAAGATGTCTAAAATCCTAAAGCTATGGATGTGTATGAACTCTCTATACTGGCTATGGATGCCTTAACTATGTCTAAATCTATACCAGAGGAAGAATATAACTGGTGGGAAAATTGAAACTGGTGGAGAAGCTAAAAATGGTGACTACAAATTAGATGGCATTAAAGTGGGTAGTGTGAACATAGGATTTAAATAAGGAGAGATTAGTATTATGTTAGTGAATAAAACAAATCTATCAAAAACATACTAAACTAACACCCTAAGCCTATCTCAAAGGAGGACCTTACTTAAAAAAAAATGGAAAACACAACTACAACATGAAAGAGAGACCTTCCTTCACCTACATTGGATGATATAAAATTCTTTTTGTAGTGGCTTTCTTAGTTTGTGCTCATGAAATCTGCATCAATGAAGTGTGGCTACCTCTATCTCTCCTTGGCACATTGTTTGGCTTTGACTTGGCTCAACATTTGGGCATTAAAACACTAAGATGTAATGATTTTGAATGCATTTGTGCACTATAATCTTGGCATAAAAAATATTTTTGAAGATATTTGAGCATAATAACTTTTCACCAAAATAGCTTTAAAATGATATTCATGGCCTCTCTATTTATAAATTTTTGAGATTGGTCAGAATCAACCTAAACCATCCATCTCAATTTTGAGATGTGTGGCTAATAATTAATTCATTTATGTAATTAAAATTCATAAATATTCTCATAAATATTTGGGATAAGGGGCATTGAATAGGCATGGAGGGTCTTAATGAGGCATGGGAGGCATGAATTCAGATATTTGTGGCATTTATGGCTTGTGGATGCCACCCTATAAGATGATGTCATTTGATGATGTAATTAATGAAAATAAATTTATAAAAATAAATATTTAAAAATTTACATTAAAAATTAGCTTAAGCTCTTGATTTGGTTTAATTAGCCTTAAACATGATTAGTCAAATTTGATGCAAAACCTTGGCAATTTGTGCACAAATTGATCAAATTGGTCAAAGTGTCGTATTATTAGCTCAAAATTTAACTATATTGGAATTGGAAGTCGATGTTAAATTTTTTTGAACCATTATCCCATTTAGTATGTTCTCAACACTAAATAACAAGGGCACATGTGTTGTACAATAAATTTGATAGAAAAGAGCAATCCAGAGCACCTAGGTGCAAAATTGGCATTTTGTCTCGAAATGATTTGATCAAATTTAAATGCTTCATAAATTAAATTACCCCATTTAATGATACTCTAACCAAAATTATCACTTGGATATATCAATTTCAACTCATTTAATGTGTTTTAATGTTTTTGGGCCAAATTGTGCATTTTGGTGGAAATTGGTCAAAATCCTGATTGATGGTCATTAGTGGCCAGATTTAGGTGTCTACAGGTAGTGATAACTCATAAAAAACTCCAATAACTATAATAACCTACTTATCATGAATGAATTTCATGCATCTATGAACTGTAGATGGTTCTGCTTGAATTTTTTGAATCCATGGGCGACCAAGTAACATATCAAGAACTCTTACACTAGGAACTATAGTGAAATATGTGGTAACACATGTTAGACAAGTCTATAAAGGAATTATAATCTCAACATATGAACTCTATATGTTCCCACTAAATCCATTGATAATTTTATTTATTAGAGTGATATCCTTTTCTAAATAGCCCAAATGCTATAATAATGTAATGGTGCACATTTCGACACTAGAACAATTATCAATGAGAACATTATGAATGAGATGATTATGAATATGTGCTCTAATAAAGAGAAAATTATAATATAAATTATCCTTAATAATCTCTTGATTTGAGAAGGATATTGAAGGTCTAGTTGGAACCATGGACTCACACACACTTATCATACCACTCAAAGGAGGTGATTTAACATAAGGTGCCTAGTATGTAACTAGTGGAGGATGTGCATGGTATGTGTGGTGAATACCTAATGTGTCTCCTTTCTCTTACTTATAATGTTGTGGGAATGGATCTAAGAAGATTTTCAAAGCTTTATCTTATGTTGGCTTAGCCTGTGGAGGCTCAACTAAAGTTCCAAGATCAAGTAGGTTTTCATCTATTAAGTCCTTATCTTATGTCTCAAATGATACATATATTTGTAGTGTGGCTTGGTGCTCTGTGGTAATCAAAAAATTCATAATGATCATATCCCTATGAAATAGGTTTTGTTGGGTTAACTTCCTAAATAAGAGAGAGAGAGAGAGTAATGATGTTACATTCTAATAACTATCGCAAAACTCTGGCTAGATAATTTGGTAGATTGGTACATGTATACTGAGGACATGCTGATAAAACCACACATTGAGGGGGCTATGAAGCCACTTTGATTATTTTTTATTCTGATTCTTTTTATCATTAAATTTGATCTTGTATGGGACTTAACTATTATTATTTTTTATTGTGTCTAGAATGCATGTATACTTGAGTTTGCCCATTGAAATGAGTTTTAGTTCTCTTTATTTTAATGTTTGACACAATTTAGTGAAGGAAGAGAGTCTTTTGAACATAATAGATTCATGTAATGCTGGTATAAGGCTATGTTTGAAGAGATCCTGTAGCTCCTGATCTGCCATGGTGCTAGTCATCTTAGCAAAGATGGTCTTATATCAAAGCACATAGTTTGTAAGATGCTCATTTGATTTATGTTTATGTTGTGAAATTTGTACATAATAAATATTATCACTAATGTTGATATTAAAATGTGATAGAAAAATGTCATCTAAAGGATTTAATGCATGAACTGACTGATTCGGTAGATAATAGAACCATTGTAAATCATAATCCTTTAAACTTCATGGAAATAGCTTGGTAAGTAGCAAGTCATTTGGTACATAATCCAAGCATTCTATGTGAAAAGACATCAAATGTGTCTTTTAATCACCCTTTCCATCATAAAGAGTAAGCTTAGGTTGAACAAAACCTTGTGGCAAGGGTGTAAAATAGATTTAACGTGCCAATGTTTTATGTAGAACAACACAAGAATTAAAATATTATGTAAGTCTAGCGATACCTTGCTTAAGATGTATCACCTTGGATTAAAGTGATATTATCTCTTACACAAGGGCTACCACATTAGGAGAGAGGGATGTACTAGTTGAAATTGGTGGCATAGATGCAGGTTGGGATGCTATAGGGGGTTTTTGAGACATAGTTGCCCCTGTAGTGTCATTTTCAATAAGTTGTTATGTGGTTTGAGAAGACTCAACTTGATTAGAATTTTTAATTTCCATGATATATTGTAAGATAAGAGTATGATCTTAGGGCTATTCCCCGATTCTTTCTCTAAAACTTTGTAAATTCAAATATTTGTTGAGGATAACTTCATTATCAATAATAGGTAGAAGTGGATCGATAGTCCAATGTGGTGGAGCATGAGCACTGGTGTGTACATCATCATTTTTATTTTCATATTTCTCTTTGTCAAAAATATCCTCATTTAAATTGGTGTAATCTAGATGTGTAGAATCTATGACTAGAACTTGAGTTGGTTGTTTATCCATTGTATATGGCCAAGTTGTAGGAATCTGGGTGAATTCAGGAGGATTACCACTAAGTCTTGCACTTTGTCTCAAAGTAAGAGATGTAAAGAACTTAGGTTTCATAAAGAAAACAACTTGGATAATAGTAGAAAATATTAAACTAATATAATCTAAACAAGGAACTGAAATATGCATAGAAAGGATACAGAACTCCCAAACATGTAAGGTGATACCTCAAGAAGCAAAATAGGAGCTAGTACATGCAACTAGGGATTTTTTCAAAAATATTTGTGCAAAATACTATGAATTTGTTTAATTTAGATTGAATTTCTAAACTAATTATGTAGTATAAAATTTATAAAATGGTTGGAAAATTAGATGAAAATAATTGGGAGCTATTTTATGCAAATAGGGTGTTTGAATGATTTTTTTTAAATTAGTATGGTAGTTTTAAAAATTTGATATGAATTTATAGAATTTTTTTATAATTTTTCTTTAAAAATTTATAAAAAATAGAAAAATATTTCTAAAATTAGTAGAATATTTTTCCTAGTGTTTGGAATGTGTTTGTATGCAAAAAGGACCTAATATGTGCAAACTAGGGTTTTAAAAATATATATGATAATTTTGTGATTAATTTATACATTTATAATTTTTTCAATATATGAAAAATCAAGAAATTATGGAAAAAAATAATAAATCATTTACCCTAGGGTTTATAGGGTTTTTGTGCAAAAATTTAAAGTAAGCCAGGTTCACCAAATGTTTTATTATTTTTAAGAAATTAGATGTTTATTTCCTAAATAATAAATGGGAATGAGTAGGTTAAATCAATAAATAATGTGAAATAATTAAGCCACTAATTTGTGTAAATAGATCATATTTTTACCTTCTCTAAAAATATTAATAATAGAGATAAAATCAAACTTAATTGGAAGTTGACTGAGATAGATGTTTCATTGTTTGAAAATTTCTGTGTAGGCTTGTGATATTGTCAAAAATAGGATTTTGGAGCTCATTTCTATATTGGATAGGAGTTTCAAAAGTGGGACACCCTACTTTGGAACTATAGTCCTTTTTTGTGCTATTTTCCAAGTGATATGAGTTTTTTGGGTTTTATTCAGTAGATCTATGTTACCCTATCAATGAAATATCGAAGCTTGGAAATTTGGGAAAGATAAAGAAGGGGTTAGTGTGTAAAAAATACACTAGATGCACTTTACACCCCATGTGTGGGCACATTGCCTACATGCCAATACTCCAACGAGGGATCAAGCTAATGTAGTTCTCCCATTGAAGTGTTTGGTATAATTGTGTATGAAAATACAACTAGATGTGAAACTAGGCATATTTTAGATGGCTAGGGGTTGGTGTAATGGATTGAATAATATTGGAATAATATTAGAAGGTTGTATGCAGAGAATAGGGAAAAGTACTTGAATGTACTTGCTTGTATTCTTGATTCTCTCTTGTAAATGAGTGCCAAACCTTCTAAATATACTTTAAATGGCCTTTTATAGGGAAATTAATGATTGTGGGTTAAATGAATCCATATTATACTAACATTAATTAGGATAAGGATTCAAGAAAATATGACTGTTAGGACCAAAAGTACACTTAGACAACAACACCATAAACAAGACACCTTGGGTTTCAATGCTCCTATCCAAGTTGGGTGCTATTATCTAGAGGGAATGATACCTAGGGGGATGGATTTGGACCTGAAATAGATACTTGGGTCTGTAAGGGTTAAGTTTGAAAGGTTGTGGATGACTGGGAATCAGTGAAATAAAATCCTAAAAGGGTTGTGCAAGCAATTAGGAGGACCTATGGATTAGGTGTCTTTAGCCATACTCAAGTAACCAAATTTTGCATTTTATATGAGTAAAATAACTAAGTGAGTAATAAAAGTAAGTAGTTACATCCTCCATTATTTCCTATAGTTTATTTACATGCTCCTTATATTCAGTTATTGTCACTTGATTTTATCCTAGTAGTGGTTCTAATAATTCTTCCTTATATTCTTCCCTAGCCTCAAGTTTGATTAGGCTTTTGTCTACTATATACCACACATGACTTATGAAATTTTCCACAGTCTCCTCCAATTTTTTATCTATGGGAAAATTTGTATTTGTGTCATATTGTGGCCTAGTGGTGGTCAAGGTAGTTAAACACTTTTTAATTCTTTCTTTCATGTTTACACACCTCATCATCCAATCTAATTTGGCACTTTGAATGAGAATTGATCCAATGATTTATTTATATATAAGATTTAGTTTTTACATGGCTACTATAATACATTCTCAAGGATTAGGTTAAAGGAAACTTGATGGCACAATGATAGGGGATGTTATTTTCTTGTGTCATGCCAATTTTACTTTTATCCACTTCAGTGGGTCCATAAGAATAACTATACTAGTATGGACCATTCTAACTATTCCCTAGGTGTTATATAGTGAGATATTACTAATATATCCAATTTATTCAAAACTTATAGAAAGGATACTAACCTCTTTGCCCTTTTCCTTTGCTTTCTATTCAAATTTCTCTTATTCTTCCTTATTCTTTATTTTTTACCTCATGTTCTCTTTTCCTCTCATCCTCCATTTTTAGTGTTTTCTCTTCCTATTTATTTCTCTCCTCTTCCTTTATTTTTTATTTTCCTCCTCATTTTTATTTCTGTCCTCCTCATCTATTTTTGTATTTTCATCCATTTTATTTTTCTCTTATTCTTATAGTTTATTTTTATTTTCTTTTGTTACTCTTGTTTCTTCCTTTGCTTTTCTTTCCTACTCTAATCTCATCCATCTATTTTTCTATTTTTTCCTATTTTTTTATTCTTTTTTCATCTTCTCCTTTTCCAAAATTTTATATCTTGTTAGATGCCTAACTCTACAAGTTCCTATATATTTTTATTCTCTGCAACTATATCATTTTTTAACTGTATTCTTTTTTGAATTAATACATCTTCTAATTCCTTTGCCATTTGTATTTTTTTTGTTTGTCCAAGGAATATGTCATCAAGTTTGTTTTTTATTTTATTTTGAGCTATGTTTGATGGATTTATCTCAACCTCTATGAGTTCAAAGGAGACATGGCTAATTCCTATACTGACTTTTTAAGGGTCTCCTATTGATATTTTTATTCTATCATCTCAGCTTATCTTCTCTTCTCTTTTATTTTTATGATAATTTCATGTAGGTAGGCATGGAATTCTATTATTATATGATCTAATTCAAATGGAACTAACTTTGTGTAATCTAAAATGGCTCTGATTATCCTATTTTAATCCTCAACACTTACATTGTTTTACATTTTTCCCACTATAGGTATCCCTCATTTGATATGGAACATTATTAATAATGTATTCGTATGGGTTAATTCCATGATAGTATCCATTTATTTGCTTATCTAAATTTCCTCTTCATCCCCTTCTTTTGAGAACACTATTTCAAAATATGTCACTAGAATTTCCTTTTTTCTTTTAACTTTTACTGCTTTCTATTTTTTCTTTCCTTTTTGTATTGGTTATAGTAAATAATGCATTTACCTTCCCCCAATTCATTTTTAATAATTTTTTTTCTTATTGCTAAGGATTTTGTGGTGGATACCTCTTATTCTTTGATCTAAATTTTTATTTTTTATTTTGTTGAGGTCCCTTCCTTTGTTTACAATATGTTTATCCTTAAATACTATGATTGGGTACCCTTGGATTTCATTTCTTCTTCCCATAAAACCAAACCAGTAGTGGAATGCTTGATTGTAAATGGTGTAGTATCCTCTTATTATTATCGTAAAGGCTCTACTCCTATAGTTCCTCTTCTCATATGTAAATATCTACATACATCAAGGTTATTTGAGATGTGATTTCAAATTACTATGGTAGTGGCTTATCTAGTTTAGTAGTTTCTTCTTCCTCCATTGGTTAAGAACTACCCATACTTCACTTATGAATTGCTCTAATATTAGGTCTCGTGATAAACTCTAACCTCCAATTATCACTAATTCAATATTCTCATCACTAACATCATATAAAAGAGGTGGAAGTGGGGTGTTTTTTATATAAAATGGTTTTATATATACATTATCAACATCTACTATGAATTTAGTTTATGTGTAATATTTTTGAATTGTCTCTTTAGATATGCAGAATCTTGTAGCTACCATGTTATTAATTATTTTATCCCATGCTAAAAAGTGTCCTACCTCATGTAATATAGGTATGAGTTATAATGAAACTTTTATCTAAGATCTTATAGGTGTGTTTGGGTCCCATTGAACTAACCATTCATGACTAGGAATAGTATGCCTAAAACACATGGCTAAGACTAAGAGAAGGGATCCAAAGTAAAAGTCATGTGTACCTTTATTTATCTTATGAATATTATATAGGTTTTGTTTATAAAGTTTGATATCCAAATCACACTAAATGAAATTTTAAATAATATCCCACATAATTTTCACACTCCTTGTTGCCATTGAATCCTACTTATTCATGTAGTATACCTTTCATGTTGTGATAATGCATACTTTAGAGTCTTTAATTTTTTGAATAGAAAGATATAAATGATTGAAACTTATCCATATGCTTTGGGCTATCTATATTATTTTAAAACTTTTATTCCCATCATACTTATGATTATTATGCCCTTCATACATAAGTCTAGTCACAACATGGATGACATTCAATGAAATATTGTAGGGTTGATCTATGTACAAAATATCCTCATGAGCTAGATTGAGAAACACATTTGTGGTACTTTCCATTAATCTAAATTAGAAAACTAACTATAGACATATAATTTGATCCTTGGTATGATGTTATACTCTGGCTTATATTCTAGCTATTAGGTTTGGGGATCTAGTTGCATCAATTAATTTCTCTTTGTTTCAAAAACCCTATGGCTAATTTATGATAAATGTGACCAAATGTACTTGTAAATATATTTTAAATGTGTTATAAAAGGGGGAATGCTAGAAAAATAAACCTGTATATCCAAATTTTATGATTTTATTGAATGGTTTTTGAACATGGGATGCTTAGTCTAATCGATAGCTATAACTTGGGGTACCTCTATATTTATTAGTTTTGTATATCTAACAACATGCTCAAACAGAGTGCTAATGCTTTGTGTGAAAATTTTATAGTGTCGATACTCAAAAAATTATGTATTTTTTCATTACTGAAATCCTTAATTTATAGTGTGTTTCATTTATTCATTAATCATGGCATTCAAGTGGTGTATTTAATCGCATTTATTATTTATGTTTGTTTCACACACTTCATTTTTTTTAGTGGTTAATTACTTGTATTTTTCACTCCATTTCCATTTATTTTGATCATATCCATATGAAGTTATAAATATTTTATATATTTTTAATTATGTTGGTAGTTCCCACCATCTACCCATTTTTATTTAGTTTGTATTTTATATTTTCAAACTAACCTGTGTAATATATCGTTATGCAAAAAAGATCAACTAATTTATTATATTTCCATCCTTATTTCTTTCCTAATACTCCTGACTTTATTCTGAAATTGATCCCATTCTTCTCTAAATTATCATTTATTATTCCTATCTATTTACTTCTTTCTTTGAGGTTCTAAATTTTCCCTATTTTTTCTCTTTTTTTTCAGAAATATTTTTGTCTACATATCTAATTTTTTTCAATTTTTTTTATGTTTTCCCATTTTTTCCAAAATTATTTTAATCTTTTTCTATTTATTTTTTTCAAAATTATTTTTATCCCTCTTTTTTTCCATTTTTTCTCATCACCCCTTCTTCTATTACCTATTTTACCTAATAGTCTGTTAGGTGTCTAACATGATCAACAACCAAGTACTTATATGTATATCATAAGATACTGTAGTATTCTCACTCAATTCACCTAACTAGAAGGATAATTCCAATCCATTGTGGTGGCTAACATGATTAATGACCAAATACTTATACATCTAGCTTAAGATACCACAATACCCTCACTTGAATTACCTAGATAAAAGGATAATGTCACCCATCTAGTTTCAAGACTATGTTTCACCACATGTTACCTCAGTTGTGTATGGTGTAGAGTTTCAATTAGGCTCCATTCATAAACCCTTTTTTAAGTGTGCCTATAAATGTTCTCAATTTTATTATTTCTGATTCTAAGATATCCTCAACTATGTAGTGCCAAATCCTTCTTATCTTTAACTTGCCTAGATTTTTAAATTTGATATCATATAACATGACTTTATATTCAACCTAAAAATCCTTAACCTTAATATGTCTATCATGCCAAGAATTTTAGTGTCCTTTTTCTTGAGTTTGGTTATATGTTGACAAAATATTTTTTCATCCATTTTTTCAGTTATATCAATCTCTCTTGAAGGGAATCCTTCTCATTCGCACTAAATGTCACCATAATTATCAAACTTGGTAGTATGTACTCCATTGGTACTAATACTTATAACCTATATAATAAATGTAAGGGAAATACTTAGTTAATATTTTATATGTAGTAAAGTAAGCCCATAGTAGTAATAGTATCTTAGTATCCCAATATCTAATCTTTGTATTAATTTTTTTTTATAAATACCTTATCTAATAAATTGTTAAATGCTTTGACAATGCCATTTTCTTGAGGGTGATAAGGAGTAGTCTTCTCTTGTTAGGTCAAAAAGTGCTTAAGCAATTTCATAATTGTGTTGTTGACTAAACTTTAACCCTTATCACTCATTAAGAAACATTAGATAATGAATTAGTGATGCATAAATTAGTTTAAAGAGGAAGGTTTAGATCATTAATATTTTTATTTATACTGTGTTGTAATCTTCCAGAAACTCTCCAATGGAAATAAATTATGCAATAATTTTAATGTCTTTGAGAGTTGTTCCACACAGAAGATTTGAGATCTAGGAAAATCATTCTCAGTTGCTCCTATGTCTTCACTTGTAGTGATTCTGGATAGATAACCAAGGCCATTGTTTTCCTTTCTATGTTTTACCTCACTATTAAAGTCAAATTATTGAAATAACAATATATAGTGGTAAATTATGCCTTATATAATTGGTTTTTTAATAGATTATTAAAAGGTGGATTATGATTTGTAAAGAATAAAAATGGGTTTCAAAATAAGTAAAGTCCAAATTTATGCACTACATATACCATAATGAATGCCTCTTATTTTGTCGTAAAATAATTTATTTTTAATTTTTCCAATTTCCTACTCGTATATGAAATGGGATGATCTATGTTTCCACTACAACTCCTATTGATATGCTAGATCCATCTACATTAAAATTTCAATATTATTTGTACCTCATAGAAATGTTCATGATTTAAATCATTGATTAGGTGAGCCCAATTGATGTACTCATTATTTTGGATGATTATATGAATTTACTTATACATCCATCCCTAAAACTCTTTAATAGAAAGATTTATAAATAATATGTTTAAAATTGTGTATGTCATTGATTTCCATTTTGAAATCAAAATGAGCCATTTTATTTAGAAGCCTAGTAGAAGAATTATTTGGTTTTTAAATCCATTACTTATTCATAATTTTAGAGCATAGATTTGTATTTTCTTCCAATAAATTTTGATCATCTTTAGTATTAATTTATACATAGGATTCATGGTAAGGAATCTAAAGCATGTCTTTAATGTATTCTAAGTCAAGGTGAAGTACAAATTCATTTTTAGAATTTAGGACTTATCTCTTCTTGATGTCATAGTGTTGGGATAAATCCAACACTAATTTTGGACATTAAAAGGATGTAATAAATGAAAAATCTTGAGATATCTTATTATCTTGGAAATTTTGAATCTAGTTTTTCTTTGAAGTAACATTGATTCTATCCCATAATTTAGTCAGGTTGATATGTCACAAGTCTGTATCTAAGATTTTTTCTATAGCATAATATAAATTGTATATGGGAGTGACCCCATGAAATTCATATTTCATGTATACCTATTTATTAAGAGTTTCTAACATATGAATTCTAACAATATAGAACCTTAATTTTTTGACACAAGGTTTGATAGAGTTTGGAGGTTGTTCTTCTAGCTAGATAGTCTACTATATTATTATGGGATGCTTGAGCATATGATATATTTTAGGGATGTCTAAGTAGATACTATAATATGATAGGTGTTTGATAAATTTTCAAACTCTGATAGATGTTTGAATAGGTGTCAAACTCTGATTGATGTCTGAGTAGGTATCAAATTCTAAAATATGTTTGAGAAGGTGTCAGACTATGGTAGGTATATGAGTATAAATATAACTTCATTAGATATTTAATCATGGTTTGAATTAAAATATTTATTTAATCAATATAAAGATGAGGGTTGTAAGGTAGGAGAGAAACTACTAAGGATGAGGGTTACAAGGCATGGGATAAACTGCCATAGATGAAGGTTTCATAGGAGGAGAAAAACAAAAATTGAGGAAGAGGGTTCTAAGGTAGGATAAAAATTATTGATGAATGATAAATGTATAAAAAACTACAAGTGAGGTTGAGGGTTTGAAGGCATGATTTAATTTAATATTAATTTAATTTAATTTATATATTAATGTCTAGAGGAGGCCAAAAATGCCCTATGGGAATGAATAACATATTACATGAATATAATACCTTAATGGAATGAAAAAATAATCTCCAAAATATATATAAAGAAAAACAAAATTAATATAGGTGAGGGTTAAAGGGTTATAAGGTAGGAGAAAAACTATTAATGATATATGGCCATGCAAATACAAAAAAACTATCAAGGATTTATGACCTTAAAAAGAACTATAAGTTAGAATGAGGGTTTCAAGGGATGGGAAAAAATGTAAGTGAGGAATAAAATTTCAAGGTAGGATAAAAGTTGTGTAGGATTCACTTGCAAAAATGAATACACTTGAGAAAATAAACTTGTAAAGATTCACCTACATTCACAAACTTGTGAAGATGGAACTATGAAAATTAACGACTTAGTTATAATGAAAATGGGAGTGAAAAAAATAAATATGAGGTCTAAATTTCAAAGGTAGGTAAGTATGAGAGGTTGTTTCATATGAATTCCATAAATGTTTGGATCTAGGTTTAAGGGTTATTTTAATAATATTTGGGTTTTGAGGACTGCATTAGTAGTCTTTAAGTTTTGAAGGATTCTTTATCATCTCATAGGTTTAAAAAAATCCCCAAACAACCTTCAAGTTCCTATGGATGCATAAATAGTCATTAGGTTCTGAGGATTGCTTATGTAGTCCTAGTATTCTAATGACTGCTTAGGAAGTCCTAAGATTTTGACCTAGCTTTTGAAGGGCAATTTTGAATTATTAATTGAACTAACTTTTGACCTAACTTTGAATTATGAATTGACTAAAATTTTGAAGGGTAATGTTGAATTATGAATTGAACTAAATTTTGACCTAATTTTGAATTATGAACCAACCTAACTTCTGAAGGGCAATGTTGAATTATGAACTAACCTAAATTTTGACCTAAATTTGAACTATGAATTAACCTAAATTTTTATTTAAGTTAACATTGAATTATGAACTGATATAAATCTAGACCTAACTTTTGAATTTCAATCTCCAATGTTGATTTATGAACTAAAAGATGAACTAACCTAGCTTTTGTAGGGAAATGTTGAATTATGGAAAATTGGAGGGTTAACCATCAAAATTACCCCAGGATTTCTAAATTATTCTTTCAATACTCATATTCAATGGTTAAAGCAACACAGATACTTACTTGGGATGTATATTAAATTTATAATAATTTATAGATTTTTTTCATCTCATGTTGAATCTTTTTACTTTCTAATTTATTATAAATGATCTTATATGGTTTAAATTTATAGAATTTCTTTTATCTAACATCATTTATGTTTTATACTATAGTATCGATTTCTATTGCATTTAGAGAGGATGATCATATTTATTTATTTTCAAAATGAACTAAATTTTTAGAGGCAAAGTGTATTCAATCATAAGGTCACTACATTTTATAGACATGGGAAGAGGATTTATTGTTATCAGTGTTAATAGTGTATTGGATGGAAAAGTATAATTTATTTTTTCAGTTGATGAATTTGAAACATGGGAAGATGATAAGAAAAAAGAATACTAAATTATGTGGGAAGATATGGAATTTTAAAATCACAAATATTCATTAATTCCAAAAATTCACAATGATCACATATATAATGTTGACTATGAATGTTATAGCGCTATCATGGAATTTGAGGGAGATTATAGTGATGGTACTGAAAAGCAACTTTAATACATGGCATAAAGATAGAAATAATTTTTTTGTAGATAATATAGTTCTCAAACAAAAGTGTTCTTAAATAAATGATGACATAACCCAATAATTTATAAATCATTGCTATAAGATCATAAAATTTATGAAGAGAGATCAGGACCCCTAAATTTTGTTGTAGTGATTAAAAATGTGGTAAATTTATGTTTTAAATGCTTTAACATGCTATAAAACATGAAATTAATAGCTTGGATAATTAATAATTTAGATTTATATAAAACAAGAAGTGCCTTAATGGTTAAAGGGAGTGATCGATCAAATGGTCCATACCTTGTACAAGGTGGTGAGCATAGTTTGAAGTTCAGGGATATTGGTGTCAAATTGATCCATTTATACTCATCTGAAATTAAATTTATTGTAGAGGGAATAATTACATATGTACATAACAAAGATATGGTATAATTTAAAGGACTAGATAGAAACAAATTTTGTGTGCATATCAATAGAGTATTCAACCCTCCATGCAAAGGATGTTTCCTATTTGAAAAATCTCTCATATAATGGTATGCTTGGAAATTGGCCAACATAAACAATTCTCTGATGGATGTCAAATTGAAATAAGAACTAAAATAGGTTAAGTTCAACATGTGGGATGTATCAGAAGATCAAAAACCCCAGTTGGTATATCCAATGTATTTTGATTCCATTAACTACAATCATTCCCAAAAATTAATCAAAAGACCCTAAAATGCTAAAAAACATTAAAAAATTGACTGTCACTCTACCCAATTCATCACATCAAAAAGTTGATGAGTATACATAATGGTAAATATTTTTTGGATGAATGTGGTAAATTGGTAAGTGCACAAAGTTGGGGGATAAAAAATGGCCTACCCATGGACATGATTTTCCTAAAATTTTAGAAATCTGAACTTTTGTAGATAATTTGAGATATCCACACTCCAAATTTGAAGATGGTGTAAGAACTTGAAATGTAGAATTTCAAGTCTAGTTTCCAATTTTTTTTTTTTTTAAATGGTTAAGTATAACTAGGTCAAACATCTAAAATTTGAATATGAAATCCTATTTTTAAAAGAAAATAGAGTAGGTAGACAGTCCTACAGTGCAACATTTTTTATTAGCATTTAATATATTTTGAAACCCTTTGGGGAAAATTTAGATAATATATTCTAGTTTGTGTCTTATATTATTTTATATTTTTTCAATGAATACTATTTTCATGAATTTTGCAAGTAAATAGATCTAGAAAACTGACAAAAACATGGATAGTCATTTGTGTGGCATGCCTAACTATCTCAAAACAAAATAAAAAATCATTTTTTTTAAATGTGTATAATTAGGCCTAGTTTGTGACCTTATAATGTTTTTTTTTTCACTTAGATCAATGAAAGACAAATTACATGAACATGTATAGGCATGTAGTGGCTTGAAAAAGGTATAGTTAGAAATTAACATAGTTTGAAACCTTAAATTAGTCAAAAAATTATAAAATTAATATTTTTGGAAAGAGGAGAGCATGCCCACCATGATGGTATTAATGTTTTGAATTTTACCAATGAAATTCATAGTGTATTTGGTGCTCAAAGTTAATTTTTTTTTTACCATAACTCTTAGACTTGACTGTAGATTGATAGGTCCAAGCCTTTAGCTTAAGAATCCAAGCCATTTCCCTAGCCAAAAGGAGTGGTTTATGAATTCAAATTCAAATAGTGTGATTTATCAACTAACACAATCATGTTAGTAATGTGATCATGTTAATAGATAATGTGATCACATTATTAGATAACATGATTATGTTATTAGATAAATAAATTATGTTATTAGATAATGTGATTGTATTATTATAAAATTAATAATGAAATCACATTCCTTTTATTTTTCACATAAAATTATGTGGACATGCACATGAACCCAATATTGGCTAGAAGATTATATTTACTACTCTAAATGTTAAGTATAAACTTAATTTATTTCCTTATATTTTAAATTTATTTTAGTAAATATAATAAATTAGAGTCACTCTGCATCTAATAGAGTTGGTCTCATAGCTGCATGCCTTACAATTTGGAAAATATTTTTTCAAAATTTAATCTGGTTAGTGCTTAGGCATTTTTAAGGTCTAAGTGTTAAACCTAGGGATTTCAATACATAACTTTTAAAATTGATATCCATTTTTTATAAACATATAGTCATTTTAAAAGTTTTTATGCCTTCTAGATTGATTCTTGGAATTTCTACGAGTCCTAGTTTTGTCAAAATTGAAGTTTAAAAACTACTCACTTTGAACTTGATCTAAAATGGTGTGATTGGGGTAGTGTAGGTCACATTGATGACATACACACATCAAAAACCCACTTTGTGCTAATTTGACTTATTCATCTCCCCTCCTTCATCCCTGATCACTTCCTACTCATCCCTCATGACCCCTAATCACTCTCTCATCATTCCTCATTGTCCTTAATCACTCCCTCATTGGAATTCACTATCCCTAGTCAATTGAACCACTCCCATTATCATACATAATCACTCCTCCATTGACCTTCATCATCACTAATCACTCCCTCCCCATACTTCATCATCCCTAATCACTCTTTCCTCATGCCTCATCATTCCTAATCACTTCTTCATCCCTATTCACTTTATCCTCATCCCTAATCACTCCCTCATTGACATTCATTATCCCTTATAATCTCTCATTCTTATCATCCCTAATCACTCCCTCCTCATTTCTCATAATCCAAAAACACTCTTTCCTCATACCTCATCATCACTAATCACTCCCTCATTGACCCTCACCATCCCTCACCATTTGTCATCACTCCATCATTGACCCTCATCATCTGATGTAAGTATATACTCTAAAGATATCTTTGATTTCAATCATATGCTTTTTAATCCATTATAATAGAAATTAACTCTTTCTTAGGACTTGTGTTGTCAATACCCATTTGTGATAGTCAATTTTATTACTAAATAAATTAGATGATCTTCTAAATTTATAGTCAAGTAACATAAGTACAACATAAAATAGAGTCTAAAGTTTATTTCATCAAATTATCTTTGTTATGTAGCTAACTAGATGAAACTTTATTTAGTTACACCTTTGGTAGCTTGGTTCAAAGGATAAAAAATAAACACAAATATTTTATATAATTTTCTAATTCATATAAGATTTGAATCAAATGCAAAGTTATTTGGTGTTCCCATTATTGTATGACTTGAATCTTGGTTAGGTTCACACATACACTCCTTGTGCATGTAATGTATCCCAAATATCTTACCTCTTGCATGAAAAATGAACATTTATTCATGTTATCATAAAAATGTGTTTCTAAAAATTGTGAAACACTAGTTCAACACGGTGTACATGTTCATCCCATGTTTTTAAAAGTTTAAGATGTCATGAAGGTAGATTAAAAAAATGACATAGGTAAAGGGCCTGAAGATGTCATTCAACATCTCAATGAATGAATTTGATACACGAGTTAACCAAAAAGGCATGACTAACTAGTCAATAAATGCTTCCTTTGTTTTAAGACTATATTTCAAATGCTTAGAGGTTTAACATGAATATGATGATACCCAAACTTAAGGTCAATTTTGGAAAATACTTCTACACCATGTAAATGGCATAAAAATGCCTTAAAATTTAGATGATGATAATATTTCTTCACTTTAATCTTGTTAATATTTTTTTTAATTGATTAACAACATTGACATAAGGACAATTGGCCTTCTACAAGGCAATGATTTGGGCATGATGTGTCCATTATCCATGATTTCATGGATCTACCACTTGATTTATTAATTCACTAGAAATGATATATCGTATAAAGAGGTTTGAGGTAGAGGTAGTTTAGGGATCAAATCAATAGTATTGTTAAGTGTATGGTATGTAGGAACTTATTTAGGTGACTTAAGGATATCCTTGTATTTATCTAGTTTATGGTTCAATTATTTTGTCTTTATTATTAGATAAACCACATTATGATAAGGTGCCATAAGGATTTTATTACATTTAATTATTAACATCAATAGTATACTTCTTACTAGAACTTACAATATTATTACACTTATTGGCACTAATGACTGAAAGATTATGAACTAACTATGATATATGGTATTTTAGATCATGACAATCTATCACAAAATTTCAAGGATTTACTTCATAGAATACATTTCAATGGTAAATATATGGTTGACCACATGTAAAACATCACACACCTCTAATGGTGAGATGTCACAAAGGATTGGATCTTTAAAAAGTTTAATTTTGTACAGTAAGTGACACTACTAGGTGATCCATTTCTCAAGGCCTACACTAGACCATACACTAGTGTATGGTTATGGATGATGTATCAATTTCAAGTTTAATTTTTGAAGACATGATTTATGATAAATTAAATTCTTTTGACTTCCATTAAAAATGATGAAGTGTATTGGCTCACCAGTGATCTACATTTGTTAATGAAATAATATTTATAATTCATATATTTTCTTGTTGGGGGAAGTGGAGATATCTTTAGTATCAACCATATCATTGGGTTCATAATATATTATCTACTTACCTTTTTATAGTGCTAGATAACTTTTACCCACTTCTTGAGATGTGAAAGTAGAGATATTTTAGTGTGACACTCTTCATTGGATTGAATATTGAAGTTATGAATTAAGCACCACTTTCCAATTTTTGACTACTTATTCTAATAATTTGAAAATTATTTTCCACTCTCTGGTATGATGATTTGGTGATCCTTATATTTACTACCCATTTTTGGTGCTATGGTGTTTTTACTTCTCTTTTTCTATAATATATTCAATTGTGAATTACATCATTGATAATAGGCCCATATTTTTTCATAGGTGCTAAATATTTATGTTTCAAATTTTCCTGCACATCATTTTGATCACTATGCATTATATTTTATGCTATCACTCAACTCTACACTTGTATCTCTTAGCATTATTAAACCCCCAAAAAATACCACCATCAAGGTATTGGATGGAGTGATTAAGGATGAAGAGGAACAAGGAATAATTGATTAGAGATGAATAGGGTGTCAATAGGGATGATGAGGGTCAATGAGGGAGTGATTAGGGATGATGAGGGATGGTGAGGGTTAATGAAGGAGTGATTAGGGGTGATGAGGGATGAGGAAGGAGTGGTTAGAGATGATGAGGTATGATGAAGTAGTGGTTAGGGATGATGAGGGATGGTGAGGGTAAATGAGGGAGTGATTAAAGATGATGAGGGAGAGATTATAAATGATTAGTAATGGTGAGGGTAAATAAGGGAGTGATTAGGGATGATGAGGTATGAGGAGGGAGTGATTAGGGATTATGAAGTGATTATTAGGAATGATGAGAGAGTGATTAGGGATGATGAGGGATGGAAAGAACTAATGAGGGAGTAATTATGGATGATGAGGGAATGATTAAATATGATGAAGGATAGTGAGGGTCAATGAGGGAGTGATTAGGGATGGGGAGTGAGTGATTAGGGATGATGATGGATAGTAAGGGTCAATAAGGAAATAATCAAGGATGATGAGGTGGTGATTAGAAATGACTATGGATAGTGAAGGTCAATGAAGGAGTGATTAGGGATAATGTGTAATGATGAGAGAGTTATTAGGGGTGATGAGGTATGAGTAGGAAGTGATCAAGGATGAGGGAGGGATGATGAACAAGTGAAATTAACAAAATGTGGTTATTTTATGTGTGTAGGTCATTAATCTGACCTATGCTACCCTAATCACACCACTTTCCATAAATTTCAAAGTGAATGGTTTTCAAACTTAAATATTGACAAACCTAAGACTCTTAAAAATACTAAGAATTAATCTATAAGGCATAAAAACCCAAAAAATGACTATATGTCTACTAAAAATGGACATCAATTAGAAATGTTATGCCTTAAAATCCCTAGATTCAATACTTACACCCTAACAATGCCTATGCACTAACCAAATAATATTTTGAAAAATTATTTTTTATAGCGTAAGGCATGTAGCTATGAGACCAACTCTATCAGATGAAGAGTGACCTTAATTTATTATATTTAGTAAAATAAATTTAAAGTATAAGGAAATAAATGTAATAATATAAATGTAAACTTATGTTTAACATTTAGAGTAGTAAATATAATATTCTAGCCAAGAATGGGTTCACGTGTATGTCCACATGATTTTATGTGTAAAATAATAAGAACAGGATCAAGTTATTACTTTTATAATAACACAATCTCATTATCTATTAACCAATATTCACTATATGTACATGTTCACTTGTTTTAATGTGAAAAATAATAAGAATACGATTAGATTATTATTTTTAAAATAATGTTATCCCTTTATGTATTAACATGATCACATTATGACTCCATAATTACTAAGACATAATTTAAATAACATGATCATGCTATGTTAATAATGCAATCACTTTATTTAATAATGTGATCATGTTATGGAAAATCTCCACAGAATTGTCCCCCAATTCCATGCACTTACCCAAATGTGGAGTATCATTTTTGTAAACCAAGATTTCTTTACCCATTGATTTATTCAAAGTGATATGGCACAAAATTAAAGACTTAAATGAAGAGACAAGAAATAAATTTGTGTTATATGCATTAAAAAAATCCATCTTTAATGTGGGTGAGGAATCTATGGAGGTACATAAAATTAAATTTTATGGGATGAACGTCTATTGGAATACATGGAATAAAGCTTATCGGTACCCAAGGAGCACCTTTTATAGTCATACATGTGATTGGATAACTAGTGACAAGTGTGTAGTAAATGGTAACACTGGGAAAGAGAAACAAAATTAAAATACCACCACAATAATTGATTTCATATAAAGAATGATTGAGATAAATTTACATATTTCTCCACATTTGACTCATTATATAGGACAAGATGAAATCAAAGTTTTTCAAAGACTAGTTCTTACATTCTATACCCACATTTTAATATGAAATAAGTGTAATGAGGATCTCAATATTTTGAACCTTCTTCCTATGTCACAAAAAAAATTAGTAATATAATGAATTAAAATTTTCAACATGTTTTGATTGCAAAATAAATTTCTTCACCAAGTGTAATGAGTGTAAAAATGTCTATAATAAAGGTAGAGCCACCACATGCCCAAAATTACTCTTAAAAACTGAAGAGGAATAATTAATACATTCAAATATATTATGGACATAAATATTCCCAAAGATTTCAATCAAAAACTTCAAGGACTATTAAGCATTATGCATGATAAAATGGACACAATAAAAATTTCCATACCATGTATGAGAAAGAAAGATAATTTAAGGAGTAATGTTATGAACCCCCCAGTTACTTTGAATTCTATGTTGACACATAGACACAAAAGTGAGGGTTTTTGCCACTTTGGCCTACCATTTGTTAAATGTGGATAAAATTACATTGTCACATTGTTGGATTTATGTCTAAGGAATTTGGAAGAATTAGTCACTAATGAATATGGTGATTTATTGTGTAATAGCATTGGATCATCAAAACATCCACTACATGATGCACTATTAAAAAATGAAGAGCATGCAAATTTCAAAAGTTACAAAGATACTTTTTTCCATTCTAAATCAATTAGTGTTGATAGTAAAAATAGTTCATTGAAAAGATAACCACTAATCCTTTACTTGCAACTATATAATGCTTTGAGTGACAACACGAATGATACCCTATTTTTATTTTCATCCATGATGACAATAAGAATGGTATTCAACATTATGTATGTAAGTTTAATTCTAATGGGACATACTCATGAGGATATAGATGGTAATTTTGGAATATTAGCAGCATCATTATGGAAATTAGACACATTTTCTTTACTACATATCATAGACACCTAAAATACATGCGAAGAGGGATCAAGTACATTCACTCCTTACCTTATTTAGGGAATATATGACTTCAAGGCCTTTTTAGATGGAAACCACTTAATAGTGGGTACTATCAAACCTCATATATTTAGGCTCTATGTTGTTGATGGCATATTAGTGATGGGATATAAAGAAACAATAAAGGAACTGCAATGGTTTCATCCAATCCTAATATGGTGTATAAAAGGTAATGATGAGCCAAACTTGATATAAGGGAAAGCTCATTTAGCACCTTTAAGATAACTTAAAGAGATGGAAGATTTTAATAAGGGACTAAAATCATAATTTGAGCATTTGGAAAATCACATTAGGTGGAGGAAGAAAATATTGGCTTCCAAAGATAACATATTGGGAAAATGTTTAATGTAATTTGGATATACTATTTGTAAATTGTAGTAGGATGTCAAATACTTGATTTTTTCCATAAAAATTATAGTACAAAGATGCATACGACCAAATATTAACTAAAACTAAAAAAAATTCACTGGAAAGACTATATCAATCAAAATATCCCAAGTAATAATGATATTTATGTCAAGCCTATTTTTGAAAGACCTAAAGAAACATTTAGTCCAATGATGGATGTATATGTGGGAAAACTGATTTTAGTATGACCAACAAATGAGAATGAAAATATATGGATGGGAAGGGTAGATGGGGATATGTACCATATACCATAAGGTGAGAATGTGGCTAAAAAAGTGAGGATTTGATATTGGAAACTTATAGGGAGAGCAGAAGGTGCAATATTGTATCAGGATTATTTAAGACCAAATAAAACATGGACCAAATTAGATGAAATTAAACAAAATATTGACGTGGATAGTATCATTTGGGAATGGACACCAAAAAAACATGGAAAGTTGGATCAATCAAGATACTTGATAAAGGACATGAGGCCATTAAATTATACCTTGAACTAATTAAATAGAGTAATGAATGTTAAGTTACTTGGTGAAACTATTGAAGATCAAAAATTAATATGTGCTATCATCTTGTCCTGAGATGTGGGTTTATTATAAATCACATTACATTAAGACCTTATAATCTATTGAAGTTGTTTCCAGAATCCAGATAATGCGAATGCAATGGAGATGTGATCACATGAGATGAAGCAAGTACACACCACATAGATGCTAAAGTAATTTGAAATTATACAAGAAGATAAATTGCACAAGACAAAATAGGAGAAAACTCAATATCTAATTAACATGAGATGGCTAAAGTGAGGAATACATATAGGAGAGCACATAAGTAACTCCACAAAAGGTGGTCAAGGCACCCTAAGAATAGACTGTAACTCCTCCATGAAAGGTGGTGACAAGGTGCTAAGAATAGAGAAGTAACTCCCATCAAGGGAGTTACTTATGACACCTATGACACATCTATGACACACATCTCCACATAAGCTAGCCCATCCCACAAATATAGGAAAACTCCATGTATGCACAAATATAATTTCCCTTGTTAAATAATAGGAGAAAATAAAAACCTACACTAATACCCCCCATAAGCATAGCTTAGGTGGGCAGTGTGGAAATATAAAATGGGTCCTAACAACTAGGCCTGATGAGGTACCCATGTACAAATGCAATCTCCTATAAGATAGAGAAAAGGAGAAAACCCAGAGGAAAAAAACTTCCCCCCTAAAAGA
This sequence comes from Torreya grandis, assembly GCA_037957365.1. Lineage (NCBI taxonomy): Eukaryota > Viridiplantae > Streptophyta > Pinopsida > Cupressales > Taxaceae > Torreya > Torreya grandis. The sequence continues at coordinate 2,391,751 of JARHVA010001107.1, forward strand.
GAGACATAAAAGAAATGAAGAGGCTAGTGGCCCCCCTGAAGATGATGCTACTGCAAATGTGGACCACACCCCAAGAAGAGCTCGTGATGAATGAACTTGCTCTCAGTGAAATGTTTGGTGAGGATGTCTGCAACCTACTCTAAATACTAGAAAAATATCAATTTAATGACCTAACTATGAATAAGCTCCCAAATAAAATGCATGTGAATCTCTATGTGCTTGGTCTACTAGTGATGAACTAGATTCCTACAAATATGAATGGTACTCTAATTGTCACAATAAATGATGGTGGGCTACCTGATAGGAATGCCAAACTTAAGAAGTATCCCTTGAAGCCAAATAGCCTCAGTAGCTGCATTAATAGCTCCCTTGTACTTTGCCTTTATGGATGATATAGCAATAGCATTTTGCTTCTTACTAGACCAATTGATAGGACCAAAACCTAGAGAGAAACTTTAACCAGAAGTGGACTTGTGAGTCTATGAATCGCTAGCCTAGTCTAAATCTGTATATCCAACCAAGTCAACCTCTATGCCAAATTTGTAATGAATATCATACCTATGTGAACCCTATATGTAATGCAAGATCCTCTTAGCTGCTTTCTAATGCAACTCATGAGGTTCTTGCATAAATCTAGAGACAAGTCCCACTATATATGATATGGCAGGCTTGGTGTGAGTCAAGTAGATGAGACACCAACAAGTTGTCGATACCAAGTGGCATCAACCAATGGTGAAGAACAGTCAGCCTCAAGCTTGAATCCTGATAGAAAAGAAGTCAGAGATGGCTTGCAATTAGCCATGTGAAACTGAGCCAATAAATCAAGAGCATACTTAGGTTGTGCAAGAGAAATCCCTAAATCTGACTATGATATCTCGATGCCAAGGAAGTAATGCAACAAACCCAAGTCTGTCATGTCAAATCTATCTTGGAGAGATGCCTTCATAGCTGAAATAGCTGATGAAGAACTCTTGGTGATCAAAAGGTCATCAACATATAGAACCAAAATTAGGAGTGAATCATCCTGCCACAAGAAGTAGACATTGGGGTTAGAATGGCACCTAGTGAAACCCACTATGAGAAGGAAGTAATCCATCTTGGCGTACCATGCTTGAGGGGCCTATTTGAGGCCATAGATAGATTTTCTAAGTCTGCATACTAAGGAAAAATCTTGAACAAATCCTGGTAACTACTCCATGTAGATCTCCTCCTCAAGGTCTCTGTGAAGAAAGACACTCTTCACATCCATCTGGTGCACATCCCAACCATGTGTTGTGGCAATGGCCAAGGTGAGTCGGATAGAAGTCATCTTTGCAATGGGTGTAAAGGTCTCTAAGTAGTTAATGCCTGCCACCTGTGAGAAACCATTGGTGACCAATCGCACCTTGTACTTATCAACTGACCCATCTGCTGTAAACTTGGTCTAATATATCCACCTACATCAAACCATATTTCTTCCCTTAGGAAGTGAAGTCAAATCCCAAGTGTGATTTTTGATTAAGGAAGAATATTCTTCCTCCATAGCACTATCCCACTTAGGTACCCCCGATGCCTCTTGAAAAGTCTATGGATCTGAATCTGAAGCAAAGAAGGCATGTGGATCTCTCTAAAAATCCCCCTAGTATGTCTGTCATCTACAAGATCTCCTACCCAAGTGCCAACACTCTCAAGTGTTTTTCTGGCCCAAAGTGGCCTAAAAATGGGTGAGTCAGGTGATAACTCCTCATCTTCTGACTGACTAGAGGTGGATGCTTCTACATCAATGTCCTCACTATTTGAACTCAAAGAAGAAGAAGATGTCTTTGGCTTAAGAACCTGTTGTGGTTGATATGAATCTGATGAGGAATCATCATGAAGAAGTAGATTTGATGAGGGAGAAGAAGTGTCAAGTGTTGAGTCTCTAGGACTCTCCTAAAAATGGACACTTCTCTCGATGAACAACTCATGAGTGACTAGATCTAGAAGGGGATACCCCTTAATACCATCTGAATATCTTACAAAGATGTAAGGCTTGGAATGATGTTCCATAACTTTGAATTTCTTTTTCAAAATGTGGGCCATGGCTAAGGATCCAAAAACCCTAAGGTGCTCAACATCAGGTTTCCTTTTATGCCAAGCTTTAAAGGGTGTTATCCCTTTCAAATCTTTGTGAAGAACCCTGTTTTGAATGTAGCAAGCACAATTGATGGCTTCGACCCAGTTTTGTGGTGCTAAGGATTTGGAGTGAATCATACAACTACCCATCTATTTTAAGAACCTATTTTTGCATTCTACAACCCCATTTTGTGAAGGACTATAAGTGACTATGCACTATAAATCAATCCCCTCTGTGGTGTAAAAGTACTCAAACCTCTTACTGACATACTCCCCTCCTTTATCAGTTCAAAGAACCTTGATGGATTTCTCACTTTATTTTTCAACAAGAGCCTTGAAGTCTAGAAAAATTTCAAATACTTCATACTTTTGTTTGAGAAAATATATCCAAGTGTATCTAGAGAAATCATCAATGAAAGTGAGGATGTACTTGGCCCTTGTGAAAGATGGTTTAGGAAAGGGTCCCGATACATCACTGTGGACTAACTCTAAAGGTTTTGAAGCCCTCCAAGCTTTGCCTTTGTCAAATTTTGCTTTGAGATGCTTCCCAAGGGAGCACCCCTCACAAATTCCTTTTGAAAATTAGACACAAGGCAAGCCAATGACCATGTCATTTTTGCAAAGTTGTTTAAGGTAGCAGTAGTTACGGTGGCCAAACTGCTCATGCCATAGTTTCCTAACTCCATCTGAATGAGTCAATAATGCTATTGGATAAGAATCATGTGCAAAATGTGAGGTGTATAACTTGGCTTGGTGATTTGCCCTACCCACTGCCACTGTAGTATCACTATGCAATTCCCTAATAGCCACTGAATCTGGTGAAAAATCAACTCTCATGCCCTGACCAATGTGAGTGATTTGGTACACTGATAAGAGATTAGTTGAAAGAGAAGGAACACTTAAAACATTATTGAATGTTCCTCCTTCCATTTCAACTGACCCTCTCCCTTCAATGAAAACTGATGTGTCATCACCAGAACTAATTGAAGTCATGCTACAAGGCTCTAAAGATGAAAACTCAACTAGGGAATAGCTCATGTGGTGAGAAGCACCCGAGTCAATGACCCATGAAGATGTAGAAGCCATTGTAACTACAAGGGCCTTGCCCTTTTCTTTCTCCTTACCCTTTCCTTTTGCCTTAGTGGAATCTTGGGTAGATGAATTATGTTTGATGGACTCAGGAACACCTATGTTATGCTTCTCTAGAAGATGAGTTAGGTGATCTATTTGTTTCTTCATGCATTTGTGTTCATCATGCCCTATCTTTTTAAAATAGGCACACTTAACCTTCTCCTTCTTAGGTTTAGCATTGGAAGAGGAAGACTCAGTGTTGTTTTTGGCAGGATTGTTATTTTCTTTCTTCTTCTCCTACTCCTTATTCTTTTTCTTCTTCTCCTTTGTTGAAGTCTTATCCTTACCATTTCTAGCTATCAAATCTTGGGGTTGAGTATAATTCATTATGCCCATTTTGATTAGTTTATCTTACTCCCTAGTCAAGTCGATAATGAATGAATCCAAAGAAGGCATTTTTCATGTAGTGCCAAGGGCACTTTTTGTGGCATGGAAAGTGGAGACAAAGACTGAATAGCTTGGACCTAACTTTGTGAGAATAGAAAGGATGAGTTAATCATCTTTCTCCTCTATCCTACATTCTTTCAATTGTAATATAAGGGCCTTAAACTTAGTGAAGAAGTCCTGTAGGGTGTCAAAGTTGCTAGGACTTAGACTTATGAGTTCATTTTTGAGTTCATGACCTCTCATCTCATCAAGCTTCCCAAATAAGAGTTCTAGGGTGTCTCATATGTCTTTGGGAGTCTTGGAGGTTTCTAAATAGAAGAGAAGTTTTAGAGACATGGACAAGTTCAGTAGTCCATAGGCTTCATCACTACGATTGTACCACTTAACCTTTTTCAGCATTAGTGTTAGGTTCTACTTCAGTACCCATGGTTATCCTATATGACCCTTTAATTCTAAGAATGATTGACATTTTAACCTTCCATTCATGATATTTGAAGGGTGCTAGGGGTTTAAGTTGAAAATAATCCATTTTAAGCTAAATTTAGGTGAAGTTGTGTTGATTGCAAGTTGTGAAATTATGTAGAAAGGAGAATGAAAGTAAAGATTTACAAGTTGTGAAAATCAATCACACACCCCCCCCCCAAAATGTTGAGCCCCCCAAATATGCAAGTGCATACTCAAAATACGTTGAGCTCAGTTGATAATGCATCTTAGAGCAATCAATGTAAGACTTAAGCAAACAAGATGTCGGACTCAACCAAAAATGCATCCAGGGAGACCCAAAATTTTGGCACTTTATAAAGTAGTTCATTTTTGACAAATAACAAGCCTACACTATGGATAATTGAATTATAAACACTTTTGAAAAAAATGGCACCCAAATCTGAGCTACCGTTTACAAGATATTAAAGATTCAATTTCTTGTAAACTAGTGTTTTTATAAAAAATAACACTAAAACAATAAAAAAATGCCTATTTTGAGAGAGAAAGTGGCCTTCCAACCACTCATTATATTTGGCATAGAGTGAAGAATCCAGAGGAGGTCTTTGTGAGGGGGAATTGGCCTCCTGCTAACTCGGACCTCACCCTTCGTCTTCGTAGGTCAAAGATACAAGTTTTGAAAACCTTAAAAACTATTTTTTTAATGCTAATTTCCAATTTGACTTTAATTCAAAAAATCAAATGACTGATTTAAGATCAAAATAATTATCAAAGCAGATTTACCAATCAACAAGAGAGGGTGGGCCCACCAAATGGGTGTTGGAAACCAAAAAAGATCTGAAGGGCAGCAAGCTAGAAGGTGAGTCAGCCATCATTATCAATGTGGCAGTAGCACCCATGCCTTCCCCTTCGCAAATAAACATCATGATGGCATCTAAATATTGCAACACCACATAGACAGTAATGTTATGTAGACAACAACATTGTCAAAGTCAGCCTCAATAAAAGGAAATGCACTACTCAAAGACTGTGCACTAGACGTCGTACAACTACATTTTGCCTTATTGGAGTCCTGCTCCATGCATATCTCACCCTACTAGATGCCTCACATGGACCTCCACATGCAAAAGCGCTTCCTAGAGAGCTATCCCAAGCTGAAAGTGGTGTCCAAGAGTAGAAACTAGATGTGCAAAGATCTCTCTTTTCTTGCAAAATGATAAAAAAAGAATTATATTGCCTTTGTTGAAGCCACAACAGATCTAAACAAGATGTCTTGGCAAATTTTAACTCATATATCTAAAGGGAGATCTAAATGAAACTCAACATAATTGTTTTTTAACAGATTTTCGTATGGATTTGCATGAGTTTTCAAGAAACTCTACCAAAACTCTCAAATGCAACCGAGTTAAATAAAAAAACTAAGAAACCAAAGTAAGAATTTTAGAATAAACTAATAGCATAACCAGACACATGATTACCGGGGTGGCTCTGATAACATATCAGAGTTGTTGCCAGAATCTGGATAATGTGAATGCAATGGAGACATGATCACACGAGATGAAGCAAGTGCACACCACATAGATGCTAAATCAATTTGAAATTATACAAGAAGATAAATTACACAAGACAAAATAGGAGAAAACTCAATATCTGATTAACATGAGATGGCCAAAGTGAGGAATACATATAGGAGAGCACGTAAGAAACTCCTCCACAAAAAGTGATCAAGGCACCCCAAGAATAAACTGTAACTCCTCCATGAAAGGTGGTGACAAGGTGCTAAGAATAAAGAATTAACTCCCATCAGAGGAGTTACTTATGACATTCTTATGACACCTATGACACATCTATGACACACATCTCCACATAAGCTAGCCTATCCCACAAATGTAGGAAAACTCCATGTATGCACAAATATAATTTCCCTAATCAAATAATAGGGAAAAATAAAAAACCTACACTAATAGAATCAATGTATTATTATTCAATATGAATGGAAGAATGATATTTATTTGATCAAATTGTTTGTCATTATTATATTTGTTATTATTTTCATTATATAAAGCTCATAGATTCTAAAAAAATTTAAGTCAATTTATTCCATAGTTACCAGGTTTAACAAAACATGGAATTGGTTCAATTTGGATGAACATGGACTAGGTTTAGTTTGGTTCAAACCTTAAGCTAACCAAACTTAAATTTATCTTTCATTTTAAAATAAGGTGTAGGGGAAAGTCAAAAAAATGGTTGATGTGAAAACCCTAGTTTTGTGCAAAACATGTTGAACATTTATTAATCTATTGAGTAACAATAATTTACATCCCATGACTATTTTATTTTTCACATACATTGGGGATACATAGGATGAAAGATAGTTGTTAACAATGTTTTGATATTTTTTTGGTTAATGTATAAAACACTATTAAAAATATAAAATAAAAAAATTAATAGGCTTAGAATATAGAAGATTAGTTTTTTACTATTGGTTTTAATATTTCTATAAATATTTTATTTTGAGTGTACATGGTGTTTGAACCTAAGAAATAATATTAAAATAAATAAAACAAATACTGTATACTTTAAAAATAGATATGCCCTAAAACTATGATGCCTTCAATCATCCTCCCATCCTTTTTCATGATGCAATTGAGCCTACAAAGCTTAGGTTTAATTTTTTGTGATGTATCCTTATGAATTAGGGCAAATTTTAGTGTTTTCCCAATCTAATGGTTGTGGTAGAATCTAATCTAAGAGTGGAGATTTATTGTTCCACTTTTGGATGGAAAAGTGTTTTAAAACAAAGTTAATTTTATTAAAGTGTTTTTAATATGACTTAAACTTTATTAACTTATGCACCTTATGCTTTTATGTTTAGATACTTTTTTTAATGGGGGTGTCAATATGGAAAATATTAAGCATTACTAGGACAACTATGGGCATTATGTAATCCAATAATAGAAACATTGAAATCCAATATCACACTACTTGGAACCAATAATAACATAGAAATATTAGAATCTAATATCACACTAGTTAAAAAATAATAATAGCAATATTGAAATCTAATTAAATCAATTATAAAACCAGAAATGGTAATGATATAATTCTAGATTCAATGGCATATGTCTATATTTAATGAAATTATGGTTATATTAAAGAGCATAATATAGAGACAATTATTGTACCTATTCAAAAATATAGTTACAAGTCATTTGTGTCACCTATATAAAATATTTACATACAATCAGTTCAAAGGAGAGTGGTACATCCCATAGAAAACATACTTCACATCAAAAATTCATCTAAAGTTCAAAGATATCTCCATATCATACATTATGTCTTAAGGAAGTATCACAAATAGTTCAATGTGTTTCATAATGAACATAGGTAAATATACCTTCTCATACTATATAACTAACTTCACTAAGTCCTACACCTTATACATCCTTCAAAGGATTCTATTAGAATTCAATCAAGATAGTTACATTATAGAACTTGATGTATTTTTTGAATTAGATTCATCTACATTTATCAAATTTTGCTCACAAAAATTCATCTTTTAACTCTATGATATATGCATGCATTATAGTCCTCCCATTGATGGGATCATAGGCTAGTTTCTCCCAAACATATTTTTAAAAATCAAATATGTTAAAAATGCAAACAATTAAAATATGTCAAGAATATAAAAAACAAGTGTCAAAAATACAAAAACATCAAAATATTCTCAAATTTAAAAATTGAGACATGAGAATGACATGATTTATTACATATGTTATTTATCACATGTTTTGGGAGATAAATTATTATTGTTTAAATAAACATGCATTTCATGAGCTATATGAGTGTGATGTAGGACATACATGCTATAGATAGATTCTTGGATTCTGAACTCCCTTCTACCTAGTGGTCATGACTATGTTGTGGGCATATTATTCTACATGTTACATTATGATAGTTTATATCTATCTATGACCTCAAAGGCTATGTTGAACTACATATGTTATAAGTGTCTTACTAATTACTCATATCTTACATTGTGTTACCTAGATATGTTAATTTCAATGATATGACATTGATACATAAGGATGTAATAGATTAATTTTCACTTATAATATGCTCCTTAGATGTTATTAATTATTTGCATGTTAGGCTAGACATTTCTTACTTATTGTGTGTGGCCCTTATCCCTTATGTGAAATATTTTATTTATCATCTCTGTGATTTTTTTTCATGGTATCAGTATTTTTGAAGATGTCCATTACCTAAGGCCTTTGCCCCTATGTTTCATGCAAAATTATAGTATGTCCCTTATTTTTGACATTATTAATGTCCATTTCTTGTGTCCCTTGGTCCTATGTATGAAATATTTACTTTTTGACAATTTAATATGTCTATTTATTTTGGACTTTGACTATATGAGTGTGATGTTTTATTATATGCATGACATTTGAATATGTCCATTGTATATGACTCTTAGACTTATTATGTGACACAATATGTTGCGATTATTTCACTTGCTAATATTAATTAGTGATTACATGATATATATCATGCACTTTTATAGTGTTTTTAAACTCACATATGATTATTTTACTGCATGCATCAGTGTTATATCTATCTTGACATGACAATAAGTTACATGCATGATTCAATGAAAATTACACTACTATTATGATAGATTATCCACATGATGGCATAATTCTACATGGTTATATCTTTATCACATGATACATTTAACTCTTATTTTGAGATAAGTGACATATAGGTTATGTCCCTCATCTCAAAATGGGGGAATTGTAATGGGATTGTCTTAAATATTCGTGCCTCTATGAATAGATAAAGTTATATTTGGGAAAAACTAAAAGTTTCAATGGTTATAACTAAATTAAAAAATAAGTTTATATGATAAATTACAAGTTTCAAATATTCAAAGTAAATTCAAAACTTAGATTTTATGATAGAATACAGTTTTCAAAGATTCAAAGTTTTCGAGATTGAAATATTTAGAGTTTAATCACATGATAGCAATTGGTACATTAAATATAGTTTTTAAAAGCATATGACATGCATATTCGCCCACTTTATTGAAACTCAAAATACATATTCATACACACTTGAGTGAATATGATTGGGCACGTTAAAAATAGTTATAATATCTAATAAATTGTAGGTTTCATGTACAATTACATTTGATCATATATATGCATTGCATTTTATATCATTTGGCACAGATTCAAGGGGGATGATACATGTTCATGAACATTTTCAAAATTAAAAAGGAATGATATTGGTTTATTCACATAAAAAACATAATAAAAATTAAAAATTCAAAGGAAAATATCCATTTCAAATCAAATTTATTGGAATAAAGGTCATGATGGGGGCATCAATATTCTTCATTCTCTTATGATCATGCAAATAAAGTATAGATATGCATATAGTAGTGTGGTTAATTATATTATGAGTCATCTATGTTTGATTATATTGACACTAAATGACCTTAGAATGAATTCTAATGACCCATTATGTGGTTCCATATTTGTTATGGGTGATTTATGTTCAAGTCTAGTCACACTCAATGACATTGGAATCACTTCTAAAAAACCCATTTTGGTTCCACCTTCTTTTGTATTAGTACATTGGTACTATTTCCCATTAATTAAAGTTTTAATATGCATATTTACAAACCAAGATATTGATTATTTATTAAAAATTGGGACTTGATCACTCTCAGTTTGCTAATGGTTCAAATTATCCAAGTATTTTGACAAGGGGCACATTTTTCCATCTTTTACATGTAATATAGAAACATGGTTTCATGTAATCCCTCCTTTCTCTCTTTAAAATTTTCAATTTTAGAGTCTCATATTTTTTATAAATTTTAAATATGGATAATTACTATGTAATGTGTTGTTGTAGGGTTTCCTATTAAATGTCTTTCACAATTAGAGTATCCTATTAAATAAAATGTGTGTTGTATACTCTAAAGTTTAATTATTTATCATTTACTATATAAATTTAACTACAATAATATAGGGGGTAGAGGGGGGTGGAATGTAAATAAATAAATATATTTAAAGTAGTTGTCAATGCTAAATATTGATACATCCTAAACCACATGAATTGCATCCAAATACATGAATCTTTCTCACCATTAGTCTAAGCCATTTAAATATATGTGGGATTAACCCTATGTTCACCATCATTATTAAACATAAATTTCCAAGTAATATGTTCAAATTGCATTATACTAACTAAAAATCATCTCCATATCAAGATAATTATCCCTAATTCTCTAGGGTAGGTCCACGCTACGCAGACAAGTCTACTAGGTGAACTTGTTCACCTAGAGTGGCTTTGTCTCATACCAAATAATGGATAGTTTCAAAAAATTTAAAATATATATTTAGTTCTTCTCGAATGTGTCATAAGGTTGGATATAGTAAATAATCAAAAGGTATCACTATATAAGAAAGTAAAAACTTCATTTCAAAGGGACTTGGTTCCAAGCTTAGAACTATCTATCGAGTACGTACATACAATTGCACATTAATAAAAATATACCATAATATTTTCAAATTCAGGATCATTCACAAGTACCAATCAAAATCCAAGTCTAAATCATATCAAAGCAAGTCAAGAGTTGTCATTTTCATGTATTAAAGCCATATTTATAACTACATATAAATAGTCAAAGACCACAATTGCATAATCACTCTAGGTGGAGAAATAAATGTGGCTTAATTCCCTCTTCAAATTATCTAAATACATAAGTAATGGTCAATCATGAATGGGGTGATTGGGGTCAACTCATCCCATTACACTCCCCTTCTCTTTTTTATAGGTTTTTACCTCTCATAATACCCTTAGGGATTTCAATAAAACTAAAAGGAAAATAATGACTTTCACATAAAAATATCAAAATTGTAATATTCATCCCTCTTAATAGACATAGGTGTAAAAGGTGTACTAGTTATAGTTTCATCATAGTCAATGCAAGAAAGTTCATAGTCAATGGATGTGACTGACTTACCTTATTTTCTATGGAGCATGATCATGTCCATGAATATTCTCATATTTATTCTTAATACTACCCTACCACACTTATGATTTTATCTAATTTTAATTTTTAGACATAAATTATAATTAAATTAAACAAGTTTTTGGTTAACAAATGCAACTGAGTTACACTACTATTTAGGGAGCATAAAAATGTCTAGAAGAATCTTTAGATTTTTTTTTCTGATTTTGAGTATTCTTCATATTTTCACTATTAGATATCCAAAAACACTAAACCCAAAACTAGATCCATACTAAGTACATTTATTTTTAATGTTTTATAAAAATATCAGATTTCTATATTTATAAAGTTACAAATCAAAATTATTAACAACTGCATATCTTAAGCATTTTAATTTATTTCAATTTTTATACTTATTTGTAAAAAAAATACTATTAAATTCAAAATATGGTATAAAATAAAATATTGAAAAAAAAAAAGATTTAGATTTCACAACCCTATTTACCTACTTTGTGGCTTTGAAAACCTCACATGTTTTTCCTATGTTCCATGCAGATCTTTGGGAAACTCACCTCTTTCTTTACAATATTAACAACTTATGGCAAACTACTAAAAATTAGGGAATCGATAAGGGCCACGTATTATCCTTCCATTATTATAAATAACTTTATGTGGTGTAATTTTATAATATAATAATCAAGGCACACTAACAAGCAATTTGTGGATGCAAGCCCTAATCCTATATGAATTTTCATGCGAACATGAATAAGTGGCACAATGCAATAAAGACTACAAATATTGATCCAATTTTTTATCTAATTTTTTAAATTATTCTCTAATATATTTATTAATTAAATTATTGGATAGTCATTTTAAATTATATCTTAGAAATTATCATTTCATGTTGCATACACTTGTCCCATATTCACTAATGTACCATCTTATTTTTAGATATCTCAAATCTAAATCAGGACAAACATGGAATGTGAGACATCACACAATGAGTTGGAAAGGTATAAAAACATGGAGTATAGGAATGTGGGATCCAAAATAATGGTAAATAAGGCCCACACTAAAAATGTACATAGTACGGTCATAGTGACCCATAACTATATAATGTACAATTATGAGAAGTAGGCCCATGACCTTCGAAAAAAAGGTAAGGAATAAATAGAAAATAGAGGGGGAAATGGGAACATGAAAAACAAATTATAATAGGATCAAAACATAATAAAAACATACCAATAAAAACCTAATATGAGCCAAATAATTGACAAACACATAAGTACCTTAGAAAAATGAAATTTGACAATGAAAACTACTTCGAGACAAAAATTATGCATCTGCAATTTATTGAATTTGATTAAATAATCATTATTATGACATTAAAAATTATGTATAATTTTTGGTGTTGTAATAAAAATCAAGGCAATATATAAACATATTTTCTTGTAGGTGGTTTCCATGTACACTAAAGTCTAAGTGCATCTGAATATTTCATTGAGTGATTCTATGAACAAAGTAAATAACTTGGAGCAAGCTAGGTATAGAATTATTTTAATTTTGAGTAGAAATGGATTTAATTACCTATATGGTCCTAGATACATTTATCAAGGTTATGTATAGTAGTTGTTGGAATACTTAGGCATTTATTTGATTTCACCTAGATAGGGAAATGTATCATTTTTCCCAAAAAATATATTTTAGTCAAAGATAATTATTTAATTTATCATTTTCCATTGTATTTAAAATAATGTTAAATTGTGTTTATGTAATCAAATAAGTATGAAACCAAACCATTCCTCTACCTTCATGTTATTTGAATAACTCCTAGAAAAAATGTGGTAAATATACAATTTTAGTTCATAATTAAATAGACCCACAAGGTTCTTAAATTATAAAATGTAGATAAAATGTTGTGGTTTTCAATTTATACTTAATATACACACATAAAAATGGTCCTATAACATTATTTAGTGTTGAATTACATTGATTAAATTTTTTTGGGATTTTGTTGTATATTTAGGTTAAATTAGACTTTATGGGTCCTATTTGCAACTTTTATTAGGTGAAATCACTCTTTAATTAAGCCTTATATAGTTCGCATCAATTTATATTAAATTTTTCCTCTCATCCTCACATTATCCTATGTTTTACACCCCCCTAGTCATGTGAACAAGCATTTGCCCTTTCCCTTCTTTTTAGGTCATTATATTTTGGAAGTGGGGTTCAGTGTACCTAACATATTTTGATTTAAAATATTTATTATAAATAAATATGCCTCATATTTCATTGATAAAAGGAGAATAAACATGAAAAATAGTGGAAAAAATATATAAAATATACTAATTTCTTTCATCTCATATATAGGGATAAGAGATGGGATACTCATACACAAAAGATTGCTTGTTAACTTATATGACTTTTGATTTCCATATTGTATAAAATGGGTCTCACTAAGGAAAACCTATATAAAAAACCCTAATTTAAATTCTCTTACAAAGTCTCTTGGAGTGGATTAGAGTTTGGAGTAAGAATAAGGAATTATGGAAGTGTTGCACATAAATTAAATTATTTTAAACATTTTTTATTTTAAGACAAATGGAGGTGCTCATAAAATTTAAGTAAGATCTAACCTAATTTATAAAAATAAATAATAACTTTAGGAAATCCATAGTAAATTCTAAGAAACTGAGAGATATTTTTTTATAAACTCAATCAGAAACAAACCCCATAAATTGTTTTGGATGTAGATATGTTCTAGTGCTTTTTATTTTGGTTGTGTTTTAAATAAATATCATTTTTGAGAAATCCTCACTAGATTTTGAAAATATGAGAGAGGTCTTTGATCAACCCAAATAAAAAAACAAAAACTTAAAATTATCTCAGAAATATATTTATTTTCAATTATCATTAGCCTCTAATAGTACACATGTAAGTTAGAATTCAGGTATACCTCTATAAACTTGCTTTGTTAAGTTTTAAGCACTTTAATATCCATTTTAGCTTAGTTTAGATATGTATTTACTATTTTTTTATTATATTTATATTATATTACTATTTTTTTAATGTTTGCATTGGTTTAGTGTACTTTTGTTATCCAAACAACCCATTTTATATTCTCCATTAATTTTTTTTGGTGAGCCCATATCTTCTTACATCCTTTATGGTTATATTTTTGCTATTATTGCATATTGGATATAATTTTTTTTAGGGTTTTTAAGATCTTGATTTACATGACTCCTTCTCTTGTAATTTCTATTCCATGGTTGTGTCATATTATTAGGGTTACTCTTTGTTTGTGTATCATTATTTTAATTATTTAATGCACAATGGGAATCACACTATGCACAACCTATTAAAAATATGGAATAAATTAAACTAGGTATAATGACTTATATAATAGTAATTTTTATTTACATAATGCTAAAAGGAGCCTTAAAGTACAATGAACATTAACACCATCAATATAAATGAATGAAAATGGACAAAGAGTGATGGAGAACTGAAAAAAAACACACTTAGATTTTGAAATTCCTATAAATGAAAATAAAATGACTTTGGAGTGGCGCATACTAAGATCTAGAAGCTCATTAATATTTTGATCACAAGGTTATAATTGGTAGAATGATAATTATGACCCCTTACTAAAATAGTCTTTGATTATGACCCTTTCCTATTGAATCTATGATTGTCTTAGTTATTTTTTTGATTCTTAAAGTTTTATGGGATCCTTCATCATCAATAGTTGAGAAAATTGTCTCTCTCAAATAAAAAAAGTGTTGTGATAATATGTTAGAATCTATTTAATGGTTTATTTTTCATTTAATAATTAAATTCTAATAAACACTAAATGATTGAAACACTAATTTAGATTATAAAATATTAATGTAAAATACATAAATTAAAATAATCTATAAATAGTAATAAAAAATTTAATATGTAAACCTAGTTTGGATTTGATTTATGTTGACTATGCAGGATGACTATTGACAAGAAACATATTGGAAGTATTTGTGAATTATGTCACATCTAAAAATAGGGTTCTATGAAATACTAGGGTAGGGTCACATTAGAGTGGACAAGGACACATTGTGGCCTTTTTTTTTGACTGAAGACACATCTAGGCTAATTGTGTGATTGATTTTTCTATTTAAGTACCTGAAACTTTCAAATATGCACTCTTGACTATTTCTAGTGTTGATGCAACATGTGAAATTTCCTATAATTTCAAACCCTAGATCATACACATAAACCAAATAAATATCAAATACCAAAGGGATAAATTGGGAAAGAGGAATAACTAAGACACCCTCTAAAAACATGTGTGATTTGAGTGGTGCCTACATTACCCACAAGGGCTTCATGTTGATGTAGTTGTCCCTCCTATAGTGAGTGTGTGAATCTTAATATTTTCTATATGGATGAAACTAGTAAATTGACTTGAATGCTTGACAATGAATGTCCTTGACATATAATAAAATAGATTTAGACTTGGCATATTATTTTTAGAATAAATTAAAATTTTAATTGGAAATATTAGTGATATTTTGCTTAATGTGCTTGTCAATTTCTATATGATTATTGGATGTGCATTTAATGACCTTAATGTGCTTATATAGTGGCATATTTGGATTATTTATATTAACTAAATTTGATAAAATAATAGAAGGGATAACATGAATTGCCTCAAAGTTGAAAATTTATCCTTAGAGTGAGAGAGATAAGGCTGGGCTACGACCATGTCTAACTTAGTGTGGTCTTGTCCAAAAAGGATAGAGATTATTAAAATTTGGCTAAAAATATCTTATAAGAAGAATAGAGATTCCTAAATTATGTTTATAGTAATTATAAGACAATAATTATAATAGTGAAGGCTATCATATAGATTGAAATTTATTAGAATAGTGAATAGACCAAGGTAAGGATGTAAGGATTAATCATTGTCAAGCACTTAATGATAATATTTGAGTGTATACATTGACCCCTTAGTTATTTTAGTGATACATTGAAGTGAAAATACTATATTAAAGGAGATAACAACCTAAGTGTGTATACAAACTTTGTCTTTTGAAGTGAAGCTTGATTATGCAAGGTGGCTCAATGCAAAATTTGCAACAATACCATTTAAAGTATTTATAGTCAATATTTGGAAATAAAAAGTCTAAAACTTGAAATTTGAAAATTAAAAATAAATATAGGAAATAATACACCTAAAAGAGCATGCAATATAATTTCCATATAACTTAAAAGTGGAGAAGTGTGTGTGCCTCCTTGTTGAGGCATTTTGAGAAATGTTGGACCTATGGTGAATTGAGAGTGATCAAGTTTGAATTTAAAAACTAATGAAATCTCTTGAGTTAGAAATATTATATACTCTAACTCTCATCTAAATGTGTAAATTACTCTATAAAATAATTAAAGAGGTGGAACCACAAAATGTTGCTTGCTAAAGTGAAACCATAGACATTAAGTGTCACTAGAATCAAAAGTGGTAGGATAAGATGTGGAACCACTAACTTTTAATTGCTAAAGTGAATCCATAGGTATTGAGTGTCACTAGAATCTAGTATGTCCCAATTAAAAAGGGAAAATAATATAACTATTATAGAAAAACATAGATTCTATTTGAAACATTTATACCTTTGAAATCTTTGAACTTTTGAAGAAGTAAAATTTGAAATTTTTTGTATAGAAACATGAACATGAATGAATATCATTCCCCATATATTTATATTAAATTGATATAGAATGCCAATTGAACTTGTAATTATTTGAAACATGTAACTTATAAATATAATAATGAGTGAACATGTGAACATGTATGTCATGTGAACCCATAATCTAATTTTTTTAAACCAGACTATAATTTTGAAAATTGTATAATGTCATAATCCTTGAATTTGTTTGTCATGGGGACTTCAATTCTCAAGCCAAGTACATTGTGATGCCCCCATTTAGAGGTGATATATGTACCTTAAAAATCACTTGTCTCAAAAGAGAACTTATAAAATATGTGAAAGATATAATCATATAATGGCATATGAATAATTTGAATTTTATTACATCATAGTATTGAATGCAAAACTGAATTCCATATGAAACATGTGTTAGATATATTTAACATTGAAGGGTATAAATAGGATGTGCATGACATGTATCATGGTACAAGAGTACAATTAGGAAAATATAAGTAATGCATGATAGGAATCATAGTACCATAATAACAAGTAATATTACACAATGTTACATATTTTACTTATAATGTGACACATAAGGCCCAAAGGCCACATACAAGGGAAAATCATGTGAATGTCACATAAATAAAGAAGGCCAAGGGCCACATGAAAATGAAATTATGATGCCATACAAGTTAGAACATGTATATATTTCACACACAAGACCAAGGGACACACAAAATAAGCAATCAATTCCTAACTTATCATGTAATAAAGTACTAATTTTGAAAATAAGCATATATTGAATGATATTAGTTTACATCAACCATATGTATTAATGTCATTGTTAGCAAATAACATATCCATGTAACACAATGTGAAGTATGAAATATTATCAAAAAAAATATACTATATATATCTTATCATGGTATAATGGTTTTTTTTTTAAGATATAACATTCATAAATGTTCATGGAGAACAAAGAGATGCCCCCAACTTAGCAAGGTTGATGGCTAAAAAGGGAAGCTTGATATTTAAAAAACATGTAATGGTATGTCTTATATCGCACTCACATACCTCATGAAAATCATTGTGTATTAGAAACTTGAATATGTTATATACTTAACATGAAATAAATAACACATGTAATTAAATGAACTAGGAACATAAGAAGATGTGTTTGAAGTCCTTATTTTTAATTTTTTTAAATATTTTGTTTTTTTGGATTTTTGAAATATATGATTTTTTGAACATATTTAAATTTAAAATTTTTCAAAGATTATAATATAAAAATATTTAAAAAATATTAATAAGAAACACTTCAAAAATATAATAACTAGGATGGATTCATATAGTCTGTAACTAAGTGATAAAGCATGGTGTGACAAGAAGGAAGTAAATCAATATGTCACCAACATATTTGTAAAAGATTCATAGAAATGTAGCATAAATCATTGATATAGATAATAATGCACATGCCCCTCCCAATGGGAAAGGGGCTATTTGTGCTCATGTAGTGTGTAAAAATAGAATCCATATCATGATAGTTATGTCATAGTTAGTAGGTGGATTTAAATTAATAATGGGTATTGAAAACGTTGTAAGATGGTTATTTTGGATTGTATGAATTAGTTTAAAAATCCAGAAGGAATGAATCCAAAGTGTAAATAAATACAAGGGCTATAATACTTCTTGGATAAGGGATAGAAGAAGTAGCAATGAAATAAAATTAAATAATTTATGTACAAATGAGAACATATGAGTAAATTAACCAATAACCTGATTAGAGGAACATGCCCATGGGGTTCCTACATAAACGGTATATTTACCTACTTCATTCTATGATAAGGCACCAATTATAATAGGATGTCATTATGTAGAATTATTTGATCCATGATACTATGTCATATGTGTTGTATGATGCATATTGGTCATAGTTGCATTAGATGTCCTTCATGGAATATGCCTTGTTGTTTGATCTTTCATTGTAGTTATGTTCTCCTTTGAAAAGGTGATCATTGCATTATCTTGATGAAATGTTAGAGAATCATAATTAATGTTGAGTGTAACTCCCATTAATATTTTCCATGATCTTATAATGATTTCATTATATTATTCTAAATTAGGATTAATGTGAAATAGTGTTGAAAATGATTTAAGACCAAGAGTAATTGGTAATGTAATAAAGCCTATGAACTAATTTAGTTATATAGATTTAATGAGATGTTATGTTATATGACCAAGATATTTGAGAAGAGTTGGGCTGAATTTATTAATTTCATATAAGTGAGTAATTGTAACATTAGTGGGTTGTTTACCATCCATAAGTGGTTTCATAAAAAGAGGCTATATATATGGAGAATGTTTCTTTGTTTCCTCTTTTGTAACCATGTTTATAGGAGTAAACTTAGAGATTACATCTTTCTTTGAAATGTCTTTATTGAGAATTTAAAATATTGTGAACTTGCTTTTTTCTAGCTTTATCATTGAATGGTGATGTATTTGAGACTTTAATGACTATTTTTGTGATTTTTTCTAGGGAGATATGATCATTGTATTAAGAAAAAAAATTGAGTCAACTTCTTGTGATATTTCCTTTGATATAGAATTATAACTATTTGAAGTATTTTTTAAATATTGTTGATTAAAAATGGGTTCTTTGACCCTATTTTGTATAGAAGAAATATCTCTATATTCACCCACTCCAACATATTTGATTAAATAATGAGATAAGTAATCATCTTCATCAATGGGATCATAATTTAACTTGCACAATTGATCATATGTGAGTTATAATGTACATTCATATAATATAATTTTAAAAATATACCAATAATGGTAGTTCCTAAATAGGCTCTATTACTTTTGTATAAATTGTCACTTGTTTCTCTATTTGATAGGGTCTTCTATTTGTATATAAATTTGCACTTTTTGCATAAATTATTTAAGAGGCACTTATATTTACTTAGGAATTTGAGTAACTAGTGGGATATCATTTATGTTACTTGATTGACCCAATTCATAAGTATGCATTTGTGCCACTGGAATCGGTTATTCAAGTGGTATAATAGAGACCTTATTGGATTATGATTGTGTCAATTTGTAATATCAAAAAGGTGCATCATCAACTATAACTGTATACTCATGTGTATAATGTAAATATTTGATACCTCTATGGAATTTATAAGGTATAACCTCCATCACATGAATCCAAATCCATCCCAAGAGTAGATTATATGCAACCGATTACGTATTACTTGAATAATAATAGATCTCATTTTAAGGCCCAATTGTAAATGTAAAGTGATATTTCCTAGTTTTTTTTTAGAGTGCTATAAAATCCATGTAATTTTTACAAGTATTTTTTAATACTATCCTTATGAAGCTCAATTTATGTATGAAATAATAACTATAAATATTTATCCTAGAACCATTATCGACCAGTGCATGCCTGACTAATTTTTCATGTATTTAAATTTTAATAAAAATGGAAGAATTTATTCTATGATATTTTTAGGAGGTTTATCTTTTTTATAAAATGTAATAGTATTTTCAATATCCTTAAAGACTTTCATGATGCAATAAAATGAATCTAACTATGTATCCCCAGGAAGAGTGGTATCTCATACATGGCATATAATATATCCTTGTAAGTTGACCATTTATTTAATAACTATAAAATATAAATATTGGGTAGAGTATGACACAACTAGTTAATGAGATCATACCCATTAGGTTGAGAACTGGGCTTGAAGAAGGTAAAGGAGGTGGAGGAAGAACATTATGATTAATCATAGTGGGTAAGGGAGGCAAGGGTGGCCACCCTATTCTAGTTTAAATAACATGTATGTGGGAATATAATATGAGCCTTGGATGAGTAATTGGAATATAATTAGGCCGAGGTTCAAGAGGAGGAAGCACAAAAGGTTCTACACATTCTCTTTGGTGTCTAGTTGTGAAAGGAAGTTCTTGAGATTGGATATTATAAAAATAGGTATTAATAGTAGATATGATCTTAGGAGATGGATTGACTTGAATTTATCCACAATAAATAGACTCTTATTTATACCTAATACCCAATATTTCAATATTGTGTGAAATGTTCATGCATTATTACTACAAAATGGTGATAAAATTCTATTTTGATGAGGGTAATATTTTGGTAGAAATATTATAGGATATAATATCATAAAAAACTGAATTAAAAAGTGCTTGAGGGTTTATATTATACTTTTTATCCTCTATATTTGATTTATATTTTATCTATGTCCAAACATAATGAATAACATGTTGAAATGGACTACAGTCTATGAACAATTAATTTAAAAATACTATGCAACATATGAGAGAAAATTTCATTCATTAAATCCATTATGAATATAATACAGGCAAAAGACAAGGTATAAAGGGTAATCTAGCTAAGGGTTTGAATGATTTTGTGGGCTCTTAATTATACTTGCTTATTTGTAAACTATTGTTAGCCCAATGTTTCAGAACACTAACTACAAAGGCTATATCGTGCTTTTAGCCCATGATATTATCTTTAAGGGAATGATGAGAGTAAATTCCTTAGAAAATACACTCCTCTTAGTTTCACCATAAATTAAATGGATAAATAGGCTTTCTATGGTGTAAACAAGGATCCCTAGGCATTGGTAATATACCATGAGGTATGGGGAAACTAAATTCCATGTATAGCATTGTCTAGGGCCTAAGTATTGGGAGTATATCCCACACTTCATGATGTTGGTAAAATAACAACTCTCTATGTATTAAAGAGAAATTAAAGAGAAAATAGTTGCTAAAAATAAACAATAATAAAAATAGAAATTAAAGAGAAAATAAAATTTGGAAGATTTTTATGTATTGATATCACCAAATTTGAACTTGAGGTCAAACTAAATGCTTCAATGTTAGATGTTATCCAAGGTGATAAGATAATTTAATAAGTATTAGATTAAATTCAAGGTTGACTAATATTGACTTCTGGTGTCAAATTTATATCCAATGTCAAATTTTATTTCTTTTAGTGTTAGGCATGTGTATGAAATCCTAGGACAAAAGTCAAGCAAACAACAAGTAGTGTTCAAATGAAAACTATAGGTTCACATGAATGTTTAATGGTTTATTTTTTATTTAAAAATTAAAACATAATAAAAACTAAATTATTAGAACATTTATTTATATTAAAAAAATATACATAATATAAATGTAAAATATAAAAAATTAAACAATCTATAAATAATAATAAACAATGAAATATGAAAACTATATTAGATTCAATTTATGCTAACTGCACAAGCTAACTATTAATAAGAAGTTAATTAGAAGGATCTGTGAAATGTGTCACATCCAAAAATAGGATTTTGTGTTGTAATAGGATAGGGCCACACTAGGGTGGATAAGGATTCTTTACAACCTTATCTGTTGACTATAAGTGTGTCTAGGTTGACTGTGTGATTAATTTTTCTATCTAATTACCTATGGCTATCAGATATGTATTTTTGATTTTTTTAGGTACTGATGTGATGCATTGAAGTACTTATAATTTCAAAACCTAACTCTTGTATATAAACCAAATAGAGATCAAATACCAGAAGGGAGAATCAGGCAAAGGGAATAGTTGAGCTATCATAAAATTGTTGTGTAATTTGAGTGCTTCCTACATATCCCAAAAGGGCCTTAGGCCATTGTACTTTTCCCTCCTAGAGTGAGCATGTGAGTCTTCATATTTGTTACATGAATTGAACTAGTAAATTTAATTAAATGCTTAATAATGAATGCCCTTGACTTACAAAAAATTAGCTTCAAACTTGGCCTATGATTATTAGAATAAATCATAAATTGAATTAGTAATATTAGTGCTCCTTTTCTCAGTGTTATTACCAGTTGTTAGTTTACTACTAGATGTGTATTGAATGACCCTAATGTACTTATATAGTGGCATGTTTGGAATATTTAAATTAATTGACTTTTCTAAAATCATGGGAGAGATGACATGAAGCATCTCAAATTTTAAAATTTATTGTTTGAGTTCTTGAGACAAGGCCACACTAGTGGAAAAGGTGAGGCTATGGCTCTATCTGACCTAATGTAGTCTTATCCCAAAAGGCTAGAGACTAATAAAATTGGGCTGACAAGATCCTATAATTAGAATAAGAATGCATGAATGATATTTCTAGTAACTATAAGATAGTAATTATAATAGTGAATGCTTTCATAGATATCACAAGTTAATTGAATGGAGAATAGACCAAGTAAGGTAAGGATGTCTAGATTTTTCAAAAACTTAATGATTAAATTTGAGTGTCTATAGGATATTATCTCTTTTGAATTAAACCTAATAAATCTTAACAACCCATAAAAGGCCAAATAAATGGATTACATATTATAGTGTTGTGAATCAAGACTTAATGTAATCAAAGTGCTTGTGAGTGTACTAACTCAATTGAGAAACACGAATTCTCCTTATCTCCTTAGAAATTCAAATGCACCTTCATGAAATTTTATTAGGCATTATTTTGGTACAATAATGCATAAATATCAATCTTGGAAATCACATGAACTCTTGAATAACTTAGATAAAATCATGATAATAAGAGATGTAAATTATTTTATACTTATCATTAATTCTTAACATTTGTTCTTCAAATGCCTTAGAATTTTTTGAATATATATATATATATATATATATATATACACACACACACACACACACACACACACACACACACACACACACACACACACACACACACACACACACACACACACACACACACACACACACACACACACACACACACACACACACGAACACACACACACACACACACACGCATGCACACACACACGCACACACCCATGCATGCACACACACACACATGTGCATACACACATGCACACGCCCATACACGCACACACACGTGCGTGCACGCGTGCGCACACACACACACACACACACATAAATGATCCAAGGATGTATTGGAAAATAAGTCAACAAAAGAAAATATGGAAAACTAAAAATAATGGGTCCAGAAATAGATAAAATAAGAATGGGGATAAAGGGGAAAAAATTATAAAATGGAAATAATTAGAAGACCACTAATTGTGGCTAGATTAGAATCATACAATCATCAATTGTGATCCCCACATATATGTAGTAGAGGAAAGACACAATGAGGCCTCCAAACAAAAAAAAATGAAGAGAAAAAATGAATAAATAGATAATGATATTACCACTCAAAGATAAATAATAAGAATAAACACAAGTAAGAGTGTCAATAAGAACCTAATTTAAACCACTTATCCACATGCATAAAACCATGCTAAAACATTAAACTATGAATTCTTGTGTCATAATCAATTGTATATAATTACTCACATTAACATGCATGTTCCTTTTTCTATAATTAGCTCTTCATGTGGTTGTTATATATATTATTTATAAATAATTAAATTTATTCATTTATTCATCATTATCCCTAGCTTTTTATACGTATATTTGAAACCTTATCATACTTATGATAACTCACCTTTTGGATGTATTGTTTCAAGATGTTGCAAATTATTCTATGAATATCGTGTCTTCTCATTATGATATATAAGATAGTAATTATGATTGAAATGATAAATTATTTTATTATTATTATAATATGGGTGATATAGATGAAAAATTAGGACAACAAAATTTTAACCCTCTCAATTCAAATTAAAATGCAAATGATATGAATAGCTTGGGTGTTGGTTGTCTTTACATGAGTTTTCATGATTATGGAATGCTAATATTAATATGCCAACATAAATTACTAAGGACATAATGTGTTATTATAAATAAAATTAACTTAAATAAATTAGGTTTTAAACCTCAATGTATGCATACAATGTTGATTCTGGTGGAAAATATAATGTGAATGAAAATTATTGTCTTCCTCCTCTTTATTTGATGAGTCAATAGGTTAATTATAAATATAATTTCATGTTTTATGTCTCTTTTATCTTTCATCTAATGATAGAGATGATTCTAATGTTATCTTGTAAGGTTGTCAATACTCCCTTTCCACGTGATTTTTTTCATGCCTCAAATTTATTTATTTGATGGATTTGGAGATACTTATATATGTACCTCAATAAATTCTATGAATCTATTGGAAATTTTTTTCTCATAATGATACACTTATAATTTAAATTTTACCAATAAGCTTGAGTGGTTATGATCCTTAACCTAGGTAGATATTCCACACTAAATTTCATCAATTTAAAACATATACTATTAGTTAAATATACGGTTAATAAATGATTGTTCTAGACTAATTCCAATGTTAAAATAGGGATAAAAAAATGTAATAAATGAAATGTATAACATAAAAATATAAATCCTAAGATGAACACACTATATGCTAATGGGTGAGGAAACTTCTCTGCCCTTACAAAATATAACTAAAAAATTATATAATTTAATACTAATAATGACCTTCGTGGATACATATTTCATTACGAAACTATCTAAAACTTGCACACATAACTTTTTTTCACTTCTTACACACTTCAAAATGATCCAACACAGCTGGAACAACCATTCATGGCTAGGAAAAAATGAGATAGCATGAAAAATGACCCAAATTTGTAAACCAAAATGTGAATCCAACTTTAATACTTATAAATAATTTATATTATTGATTTATACCTTAAACAAATGATATATTTATGTCATTCTACCTTGGAACCCACTAAATACTTCAAAAAAATTGTCACCAAGAATAGGAAGTATTTACAACTACTCCTTTGCCCATAATTTGGTTGGTGGTAAAACCACCACTTTAATCAAATTGATAGTTTTTAAAATTATGGATTATAGATACTAGTGGTTATGAAACTTCCACCTATAAATAATAGTAGTTACATAACCACCACATGAACTTATTGGCAATTTCAAAATCTTTTATGAAACACTAAGATTCAAAGGTCATAAGTTAAAAAATTCATCAATACAATAATTCTAAAACCACCCCAACTTTGATTATACCATTAGAACTTAACTAGTTTAATGCACATGAACAATATTCAATAAGTGTCTTACATAGTGTTTTAAATGCAAGCATAACATAATTGAGTATATTGGAAATGAACTAGATAACATGTCTAGTAAACTATACTCCTATTTTGGATCATGCCTCTTTGAGGCTTTTATGTCCTTAAAACCTTAGGCACTCGTATTATGAGGAAATTTATTTTCCTAATTATTGAACCTTTCTTATACTTTAAGGTGTAAATGTTGAATTAAATTATCATCCATGTGAACTTCTGTTTCTACCTATGCCATTTTATGGCTCAGTTCATTCCTTCAATGCTTGATGATGTAGATCATTTTTGAGAAAAGGATAACCTAGTCATAATTTCATGTCATGATATTTGTTCAGATCTAAACCCTAATGTAACATAAATCTAAAAATATAAATATGAATGAGGAAACCTTAAGGGAATATATAGGATCTTTTTCTCTCAAGACTAAGATCATGTTCATTAGAATTTTTTTAACTTATTTTGGATTTAGGAGATATAAATAGGCCAAAACTACTGAAATTTAGATTGCATAAAATAGGGCATTCCACATACATATATAAATTACCAAACAAAGATTAAATCAAATTACTAGATATATAAATGACCAAGGGAGAAATCTCATAATTGATATTCTATTCTATATTATTCATTATATATGTACAATTTCATGAAATTTTATGAAATGGATCTATGCTAATCGGCTTAAGAAACAGATTGTTAGAATCTTCCAAGATGATATTAGTGAAAACTAAATCTAGTAACTAAATCCATACACTATCTACTGATATAGTCCATGTGTATTATTATGATATATTATACCATGTATCATTACATCTACTAATCATTATTATTTTTAGATGTTTATTCATCTTTAGTCTTCTACAAAATTTTTGATTTTGCCTTATTTTTCTTTGAAACCCTAGCTCAAATTTTGACACTTAACTTGAAAAGGGGATAAAAAATAGGTTTTACAAACCCAACCTTTCTTCATTGGGTTTTTAATATTTCCTAAGTTCTAATATTCTAAATAAGTATCAAAATATATGTAGTTCTCCTACCTATGTGAGCGTATGCTCAATAGTGTTCTTATATAATGTAATGCAACTATTTGGATTTTGACACTTCACAACATCAAAATTTGACCTTCCCTCACTATTTAAAAATATTATTTATAATTTATTCTTTTGTGGGTTTTTATATTTTTATGTCTTTAGATAATACCTCAAGTGTGTGCTATTAGTTTCCAATGTGATCGCCAAGTAGTGACCAATTTGAATAGGACTTTATGTTTGCATTGTGTATATAGATAAACATTTTAGAATATCCCCCCATAATTGACATGTGAAACATGTGTAGGATGACAATGGGGAAATGTTTGAGTTATAAAAATAGTCTTTAAGGGTCTTGAGACACTTCTAGTGAAGGTGAAGACTCTCAGAAACTAACAACATCTGAATATTGTTGGTACTATCTAAAAAGGGGGAAAACATGATCTATAATATAGAGATGGTTTACTTAGGATTATAGAGTGTTATATTATAGACTAGGGAGATTATAAATATGAATTCTATCAAATTGGGTTATCTAATTCCATAGATAGATAAATGGATAGGGTAAAATGTGAACAAGAGTCAAACGTTTAAGCAAAAGTTGTATGCTAAAGATAGGTCAAAATAATGATTTCAAGTGTCTAATACCAAATTTAAGTGTCTAAACTTGGTATAAAATATAAAAAATAATAAACCAAAGGGGGAACAGAAGGAAACAAAACCAAAGATAGAAAACTAAGGAAGAGAGAGGATCCATTACAAAACAAAGAAGAAGATG
Source organism: Torreya grandis (assembly GCA_037957365.1). Lineage (NCBI taxonomy): Eukaryota > Viridiplantae > Streptophyta > Pinopsida > Cupressales > Taxaceae > Torreya > Torreya grandis. The sequence continues at coordinate 2,419,396 of JARHVA010001107.1, forward strand.
AAAAAGGTAATGTCTCAAGAAAGAAGGAAAGATAATAAAATGAGCCAATAAGATCCTAATTTGAATAGTGATATAAAATAGCATACCAATTAGCTAGTTTGTATAAAAATTAGGCTTCTGTAGGAAAAACATATTCCAAAAATTGTTAGATTGTTTTTAAAAATAAACATCAGATGGTCATTATTAAACTCTTTCATATAAAATGAATTATAAATAACTGTAGGCCTATAAATAATTAGTAAATTCATCTTTACCCAATTGCATATGAGGAATAAGTAAATAAATAAAGATAACAGAAGCATTGGCCTTATTATTTTATTCTATTTATATCATAGAAATTGAGACAATATTGATATATTTGATGCAATCCCAAACTCTATTTATGTGATAATTTTCCATTCTTTTCCTATAATATTTCTCTTTCTTGTTTCACTACCAACTCAATGCCACCTTGAGCCTTCATATTCTTTATCTCCACTTCTTGAAAAACATTTAAACATATGCTAGTATATTTTGAGGAAATAAAAACACAAGTGTCACATTTTCAAAATTTCATGATCTTTTATCCAAGTTAGAATTAAAAAATATTTTGATGTTAATTTTTTTAGATAATATCAATCACTAAAAATAGAGATGAAAAAACTTCCATATTTAGCATTTATTTCTATGGTAACACATGTTGCATCAATATTTGTGGTAGGAGGTGGCTCATGTGTTATTCACCAAAATTGACTTGGTCTTTAATTATAGTTTTATATTTTATTAAATAAAATGTATTCTTTTCATTATAAATCAATTTAAATTTTAAATTTTGTCAATAAATAAAGTTTAATGGATAAAGTTTTAATTATTGTTCCAACTAAAAATAAAATTAGTATTCAATACCATCATTTTAATTTTTTAATCACTATAAAGTTTCAATAATAAATATAAATTTTAACTAATCAATGTCTCTAGTTTAAAAATAAATATATAATGTTTATTACATTTATATATTTTATTCAATTTTAGGTAAATTATATCTTTAATTGGAAATTATCCTCAATATTTCACTCTCTCTCTCTCTCTCTCTCTCTCTCTCTCTATATATATATATATATATATATATATATATATATATATATATATATATATATATATATATACATATATATATATATATTCATTCATTCTAGGGTGCCATTTAAAATATCATTTATATGAATGGTGTCATCAAACACCTAATTTTTATAATGTTTATATCATAAAATATGAAGGTTTTGAATGTATGGAGGAAGTGAGAATCAACTCTGATTCAATATGAAAATTAAGTTATATATCATCTATTCTATTCTATAATTACTAGTTGTTAATCTAGTAGTGTTTTAAGTGTGATTGATGATAAAATATGCATTAAATAACTTAGAATTAAGCTACTAAAGGTTGTTGGTTTTATTTGGGAATACATGAAATAAAATAAAATCTTAACACATGTAAAATTGTTTCTCAATAGGAACTATTGTGCCACACTTATTGTGCACAATATTTTATTATGAAGTTCACAAAAAGTGTCCAAAATTGATAAAATAATTAATCTATGATATAAATAAATTAAATAACCTTCCTAAACTAAAAAATTAACTAATAAATAGAATCTAACATTAATATTCAATTTATGATATTGGCATCATACTCAACATTCCCCCCTTTAGCAATCCCTTGGTGAAAATATTAGAAATTTAATCTTGACTTTTCAGATAGCTTTCATAGAAATAAAATGGTTCATAATTATGTTTTTGATGATTAATATTTGATAAATACAACTAATATAATTTCAAGAAATCATTTTCTTGAGTATGAAGAGATTTTAAATCATGTTTAAAGGCATACTAAGCACATAAAAGAAACATGTTTAAGAACAAAAGAGTAACTCTTTAATTTTAGTGTAAATTACCTTGGGAATTACATCAAGAATATTCCATAGTAATTGAAAATAATGGAGCTAAAAAATAAAATCCTTATCGTAATGATAAAAAATTGAATACTCACAATCTAGCCATGCTTTCCATTTAGAGATTTAATGTCAATTAATGGTTTATTAATTCACACAATGTCATATATAAATATATTTCAAAAAATTATTTATAAGTAGAGAACCGATCTAAAATCTATCACTATATTCTTAAACTGATTCCATAGAATGTAAGCTTGCATGAACAATCTTGCAAGGCATTTAGGAAACTTTTAATTGATATATTTTTTTATCATGACAGCAGTACACATGAAGTTTTCCATCATTTTAAAAATAATCTTGCTCTTATTATGCATATAATCATTTGTTTAATCAAATGTTAGCAATAATATTATATGATGTGTCTTTAATAGTATATCTAACTCTCATGTTGATTCAAACTTTATTGATGCATATATGGATCAACCTCCTCAATTATATCTAATAACGCTTATATAAGCAATAAGGAAATGATCATATGAAAATAATTGTGGTGGTGAAAAATGGAAAAAAATAAGTCCAACTATTGTTTGTGTCTTCCCCATGTTTTTTGTAATTCCTCTAAAAAATTATAGTTCTTATTATTGTTTTGTTGGAGAGAACCTATTTTGTATATACCTTTCCATAACATAATTATAGATTTTGGTTGTTCTATAGAATAAATTGTTTAAAATTATAACACCCATAGCATATTCACCATACAACTTCAAAAAATGAATTATTTTAAAATGATCAAGATTTAAATGATGACATTATTTTCTAAAAACATGAATAACTTGATGAATTTAAAAATAAATCATAATTACACCCTAAAAAATATATTCAACTTAATTATCTTGATATGTTTGGTCATTGTGACTTTGAAATACATCATAAATAGAATAATATTAACAATTCAATTTCCTTGTAAGAAAAAATCACCTTAATATAAAAAAATTAATCAATCTACCAAATTTATGAATCCCATTCTATCAGTCCATCCACTTTAGTAACATTATCTATGAAATGGTAATTTTTTATTTATATTGCTATGCATCAAAATAATGAGTGTAACATAATGCTTCCATTAAAAATGATAGTTCATGACATTTATATTATAGGTAAACCATACATTATAATGCATATATACATGGGAAATCCTCAAAATCATCATCCTAGCTCTGATCTTGAACCTTTGATTTAAAATTCAAATACTTTGCTTTGGGCATAGGCTTTAATGCTTAACAAATTTGATCTTATTTCTAGCTTGATAACATTATATCCTTTGTTCAACCTCTTTATAAATAGATTAGAGTCATTATTTATTGTCAATATATCCTCATAAAAGTACATTCATCCTGAACTCACTCATTATATTCACTAATTCATCTTTCCTCACTTTTCTCACTCACTAGTTTCACATAAGTCACTCCTTAAGGCTAAAAAACTCAAATCTTATGATTTATCTCATGGACTCAATATGAAACCATTAAAAACATTTCCTAGTCATAACACACTTGTATTAACACATATTAACCACTCATTCACCCCCATCATGCATGGACACACATTAACCTCATTGGTGAACCTATATCCTTGTAGCCTTTTTTTCACCTTTTCCATTTGTTTGAATAATATTAAGTCATATTAAAAATATAAGCACATATTTTTTAACCCTCTATATTTTTACATCCCTCCATGAATTTTAATCCCTTAAATATTTGTTTAGACATTACTTCCTTTGTAAGTTTCTTCATAATTAGGCCTTTCTAGCCCTTTAACACACCCATAATGCTAGTTCTATATTGTACGCATGTGGGATCAACTTGAAACCTTTAAAATATTATAGAGGGAATTTAATAATAATATAATATGATTTCTTAAGTATTTTTACTAGTATAATCAAAAGTTATAGGTCTTTGACATGTGAAACCCTAGCTAACCCAAAATATAGGCCTGTACTGGCTGAGAAAGGTTAAATTTCCATTTATTTGGTTTTAGGTCAATTAAAAAGGATATAAAAACTTCCAAAGGTATGTATTAATATTTTACACACTCTCAAATAGGTAATATTCATTTATCAATCTTAATATGCTTAAAACAACACAAAACACAAAATTTTGTGAGTCCTTTGCAGGACTGTGTGAGGGTTTTTAGTCTATTTACACTTAAGAATTTATATGAATTCAAAATGGTAATTATTCAGATTTTTTATCCTTTCCATTCATACTAATTCTCCACCAACTCAATTACCATTCACCTTCTTAAATCATAGATTCTTTCTTTGCATACTAACTGAGTAAAACATAGTATAACTATGCAAACAAGGTTTCTTGATTCCTATGGACTGTGTATTGAGTTTTTACATTAAATTTAATTAAAACCAACTATTAAACTTTACCATAAAGTTTAATTACATATAAATATCATCATTAAGCATAATCATGATCTATACTACAAGAAATATCAACAACTCACCTTCATTCATTAATTGTCACAAGCATCTACAAATTTTAAGGCAGAGATCAATATTTCTTGAATTCATTTCATTATTAAACACCATATCTAACAAATATGAGGTATAAAAGATTCAAAAACTTCAAATTCAATGTACCATGGTAATTATTTCCTTCACAAGCTTCATCAACTACATTACATACTTTCCTTTCATGATTGTAACCTACAATCCAATACTCAACATATAACCTCACACAAACATTAATATGATCATGGTCTCAAGGGAATTTCAAATACAATATATTAACTAGGAAAATCCATATACTTATTAGGAGAGAGTGTAAAACAACAAAAAAACAACTTTTCTTTATTCATATGAACCAACTTTTCTTACATCTGCAATCCATGAATGGACTCTATCAACTTTGATGAGTTTAAACTCTTACTATCTTGGTTTCCTACCCTTATTGGATATCTATCCTCTCCCCTTACTCTCTCACACACTAAAAATGCCTTCAACTCACTAGTCATCCAAACCTACATTGGTTTTGGTAGTTATAAATAAAACTTTTGTTACATTGGCCAACTCAACATATGAGTGGTTGTTACATGTTTGACATGACTATTTGAATTTCAAGACTTTATGAATTAGACATAAAATTACTTCAAAACATTCTTGAAATGAATCCTTTGACCCTTTTACAAACCTTATCTCACCTAACCACTTCTTACTATGCTTATGGGTCCTCTAGGCTTAGTTTTAGTATTTGAATTTTCAAATTGTCACTTTTGGAGGGAAAACTCTAGTACACTCCAAATGATCTCTTGATGACTCAAAATGACTCAAAATACTCAAATTTACCCTATAATATCATTCACACACACTTATACTACAAAATATACCAACTATGACTCCTAACTTTCACATGAGTCACTAACAACTGAAAAATGAAATTTATTACTATATGCTCTTGCATCATACTCCCCAAGAGGGAAAAAATTTAAATATAGCATCTATTTATTTCCTTAAAATTTAGTCTTTTAGGATATTTAATTCTCACCTTACTTCTCCTCCTCCTTTCTTTCTCCTTTTTCCTCATTAGGCTCTTGTATTTATGCTTCTTTTCATTGTCCATTCTTTTTATCAACTATTCTTCTACCTCTATGAGGTGTACCAGCTATTGAAACTATTTATTATCTACATATTCTACCTTTTCCAATTTAATTTTTGCTTCATCATACTTTTTTTCTAACAAAAGGTTCTCACTCTTCATGCTTAATCTTGTTTTTTAGCTGCCTTTTTCATTGATTTCACTTGGTTCATGCATCTCTAGGCATGTTTTCTCCTTGGCATTGTTGGTTTATTATTATAATGGCCTCATATGCATCATAATATTTTTCACTTCTTAAATAATACTATATTTTTTTTCTTCTTCATTACACTCCACCTATTGATTTGTCTCCACATGACTTTGTTCACCTCGTAAGAACAACCTCTCAACTAGTTCATATTCATCATAATAAAATATGGTTTACCATATTATTGACTTGTCATCACCATGAACATCAATAAATAACTCATTTTTAACTTCACTTATTAAATATATTACTTTTTCATCTTACTCTTGCTTTACTTGCTTGTTTTCTAGTGTACTTGCTTGTAGCCTTGCTTGAAAAACTCCTTATGCTTCACTATGCTGCTCCATTCTTGATTCCTTTTTGATCTAATTCATAGGCTTATCTTATTATTCTTCACCTGATTGTAACCCTTTTAAATGACAAAAAAATACTTTTATATAACCTTCAATTCCTCCTTCAACATGAGAGCATCTACCTCTCCATAATCTTCATAAAAATTTGGACCATATTATTCTTCACTTTCTTGGGCATCTTGATATATAACATGTCCTAGAATTATCTCCTTAAAGAGATTCAAATATTTCTCATTATATTTCATATCAAGTTTGTTAATCACTCTATGAGGTGATTCATCTTCCTCTTGACCTTTCACAAGCTTCTCCAACAATGTCATTGTTTCTTTGTACAAAACATCTACACTATTTGAATCATCTTCACATACATCATCAAAAATGACATTGGAAATCACATCTTGAAAACACTTAACCTCTTAAAACTTGTCATATTTCTCACTCAAATGCAACATCATCTCTTTGGATTTGTTTGCTTGCACCATATCTTCTTGCTTATTGGGTTTGTATCTTGCCTCTTCCTTTATGATTTATTGAAGTGTTGTAACACTATCTATTTATACCTTTTCCATCCTCTTTACAACCCATTTTATACCTTGTCCATGCTTAGGCTAAATTCTTTTTCTTACCTTACCTTATTCATACTTCTTGGCTTGATATCGTATCATGCTAGCTTGATGTAACCTTCCCTTTACTTATTTTCTCCATGTGTGCTCTTATTTTCCACTTCTTTGCTTTCCTTGTATGACCTCTTACTTGAGGTTTTTCTTCTTCATATCATCACTTGTTGACTTGATCCACTTAGGCACCACATACCCATGTTATTATACTATCTTTGAAGACTATACCTTGTTCTTTACTTGGCCAATCTGCATATTAACTTATTTATTTTCAAAAGTGAAATCATAATGAACACTTAAGCATTCATTTACCTCCATATATAACTTCTATATTATTATTTATTTATTCATGCTTTCATTATTTTCTATCTTTTCTTATTTGTGTGCTTCTTCTCTTGTTTCAGCTGTAATTCTTTTCAAAGCATCATGAAATTCCTCCTATACTTCATCTTGAGCATGCTGAGATTATTCAATCTTCAACATTTTGACTTCTACAATTGGTTCTCTTTCTTTATCATCTTATTTATTCTTGTTGGGTGATGCAATAGACCCATCCTTCACAAGTTTTAAGGCCTTATGATTGGCCTTCATCAACCTTTACTTTACACCTGCATACATAAAATTAAAATAAACATTAAAATATAAAAAAAGAGACCAACAAGTCTCTATGATTGTCTCTTGCATAGACATTCTCATCTTCTTCTTGTCTTCTCCCTCAAGTGCTGCTTCTCTTGGCAACTCTCTCTCATTATTCTACTCAATGAGAAATCTTTTATAAACATCTCTATCTTTTTTATCTATTGGTAACTTCTCAACCTTGATGTATCTAAGGGATTTACTCTCTTTTTTATTCTCTTTTATCAAGGCATTCATCTCATGCCTTTTTTTCTCAAGGCATGGTAACAAATTTAGTGGCCACTTCACCATCTTATTTACATTAAATCCAAGCCATTGGATTTATTGATATTTCATGAGATTCATCATGAGCTCTATCTTATTCAAACTCTACCCCAAATCTCTTCTCATATATTTTACTTCTTCTTGTACATCAATCTTCTCTCTTTCTATTAACTTTTTAGGCCTTGTCTAGACCTATCACTATAAATATTATGAACTTTCCTGTTATATCTCTATTGTGTCTTCTTACCTTCCTATACTCCTTTTCTAGGAATTATTTTATCCCTCTTGACTCACACTTAGAGTCTTTCCCTTCTTACTCTCTCTCACTTGAGCTTCAATGCTCTCTTCACTATAACTTCTTTAGTTCTCTCTTAACTAGCTTCATGTCCTTCTCATTGGACTTAGGGGATTTAGTTATTATATTTTTATAAACTTTTTAATTTTTCCATACTAACCTCAATAGGTATTTATTGTACCATACTCTTTTCCCACAATACCCTACAATTTCACCTCATGTAATCCTCATAGCATACTTTGTCTATCTCAAATAAATAGTCTTTAAGAACTCAATATAGATTGAAACAAAAAGTTTACCTTAATTTTATACCAAATTATGAATATATACATGAGAAAATCCTCAAAATCACCATCGTATCTCTGATCTTGAACCTTTGATTTGAAATTCAAATACTTTGCTTTAGGCATAGGCTTTAATGCTTAACAACTTTGATTTTCCTTCTAGATTGATAAAATTATCTCCTTTCTTCACCCTATTTATAATTAACTTGGATTCAATATTTTTTTTCATTATAACCTCCTAAAATCTCATTTCTCTTGCACTCACTCATTCTATTCACTGATTCATCTTTCCTCACTCACTAGCTTCACATAAGTCACTCCTTAAGGCTAAAAAATTCAAATCTTATGATTAATATCATGAAATAAATATAATTCCATTTATAACTTTTCCTAGTCATAACACACTTATATTAACCCCTATTAACCACTAATTCACTCCCCATCATGCACTAGCACACTTTAACCTCAATGGTGAACCTATTTCCTTGTATCCTTTTTTCCACCTTTTCACTTGTTTGAACAATTTTTAAGTCATATTCAAAATTTAAGACCTTATACAATCACCCGATATCTTTTTACATCCCTCTATGATTTTTAATCCCTTAATTATTTGTTTAGACATTACTTCCTTTGTAAACTTCTTCACAATTAGGCCTTTCTAGCCCTTCAACGCACCCACAATGCTAGTTTCATACTGTACAGATGTGGGATTAACTTGAAACCTTAAAAATATTATATAGGGAATAAAATAACAATATACTATGATTTTTTAATGAATTTCACTAGTTCAATCAAAATTTATTGGTCTTTGACATGTGAAACCCTAGTTAGCCCAAAATGCAGGCCTGTATTGGCTGAGAGAGGTTAAATTTCATTTATTTGGTTATAGGTCACTTCAAAAGGATATAATACATTGAATTTATCTATATTATTGGTAGTCAATTTCTCAAATATTTAATATTCATTAATCAATCCTAATATGCTTAAAATAACACAAAACATAAAATTTGGTGAGTCCTTTGTAGGACTATGTGAGGGTTTATAGTCTATTTATACTTCAAGAAGTTATAAGAATAAAAAATTGGTATTATTTATAATTTTTATCCTTTCCATTCATACTAATTCTCCACCAAATCAATAAACATTCATCTTCTCAAAGCACACATTCTTTTCTTGCATACTAACTGAGAAAAATAAGGTGTAACCATGCAAACATGATATCTTAATTCTTGTGGATTGTGTATTGAGTTATAACATTAACTTAAATTAAAACTAACTATTATAATTTCCCATATATTTTAATTACATCTACAGATAATCATTCAACATAACCATGATCTATACTAAAATAAACATCAACAACTCACCTTCATTCCTTAATTATCACAAGTGTATACAAAGTTTAATGCAAAGATCAATATTTCTTGAATTAATTTCATTATTAAACACCATATACAATCAATATATATTATAAAATATTCAAAAACTTTAAATTCAATGTACCATGGGAATTCTTTCATTTACAAGCTTCATCAACTATATTACATACTTTCCTTTCATGGTTGTAACCTATAATCCAATACTCAACCCGCAACCTCACACAAACATTAACATGATCATGGCCTCAAGAAAATTTAAAATACAATATATTTTATATTAAAATCCATATAATTATCAAGAGATATTGAAACACAATAAAATACAACTTTTCTTTATTCATATGAACCAAATTCTATTACATCTGCAATCTATGAATGGACTCTATCAACTTTGAGGAGTTTACATTCTTCCTATCTTAGTTTTATCTCCTTATTATAGCTCTCTCATCTCTCCTTACTCTATCACATGATAAAAATAACTTCAACTCCCTGCTCATCCAACACCTACGTTGGTTTTGGTATTTATAATTAAAACTTCTCTTACATTGGCCAACTCAATGTATGAGTGGTAGTTACATGTTTGACATGACTCTTTGAATTTTAATACTTTATAAATTAAACATAAAATAACTTAAAAAAACTCTTTACATGACTCCTTGGACCCTTTTTCAAACCTTCTCTCACCTAACCACTTCTTACTATGCTTATTGGTCCTCTAGGATTAGTTCTAGTATTTGAATTTTCAAATTATCACTTTTGGATGGAAAACTCCAATACACTTAAAATGCAATATTGATGACTCAAAATGACTCTAAAGACTCAAATTTACCCTATAATATCCTTCACATACACTTATACTCCAAAATATACCAACCATGGATCCTAACTAGCACATGAGTCCTTAATAACTAAAAAATGGCATTTGCTTGCTAGATGCCCATGTATTACCTTATCAAAAAAATACGACTTGTATTAAATTTGAAAACAACTCAAAAAAAATTTCCATTTATATTGATCATACCATCAAGTATAAAAACATTTAATATTAATGGTTTAATAATCCATTAAATATTTCACATACCTATAAATAAATGAAACCATTAGAATGGAAATCATTTTCAATTTTACAATAGTCTTTCTAATATATCCAATCCATTATGATTGATGGAATGAGTTTCATAGGGAAAAAATATTGACACATATTAATCAACATTTACAATAGGCCTTCCCATAACACAAAGAAAAACCATTTGCTATAATATCTATTATTCTCATTAGTGATTTGATCACCTCCCTCTAATGAAAAATATTTCAATTTAAGTTAGAACATCATGTGGTTTGACCCTTTGGTAAGTGTTTCTATATGATTTTCACTTTCTACATTCAAAGAGAAATGAGAAACTAAGATAAATGGTCTAGGGTTAGAAGATACCCAGATGAGGTCTGCGCACCGTTATCCAGATGACGAAGGTACTCCTGTTTGGTTGTGGAGGATGACACATGTAGAAGAAAGAGACTAAAATAAAGAAGGCGTTAGATGGATAGATGGTGGGTTGCCAAGAAAAAGCTTGATCCCGAAAGTGCAAAGACTTCCTTGAGGGATGTCAACCCACTGATTGATAAAAATAATGTCTGATAAAAGGCAGAATGATAAAAGACTGAAATGATAAAAAATTGAAATAGAAATAGAAGCAAATGCTTACCTAAATGTTGTTGTAAGTCTGGTTATAGTCACCGACGTCGGTTAGTCTGCTGACATCGGTTGTCAAGGTTTATCGACGTCGATTAGGCTGTCGACGTCGGTGGAGGTAGTGGTCTCTGTGGCCGGCATCGATCGGGGCAGAGGTGTTTGGATGAGGTCTAAACAGGTTTGGATGGGTTTATGGTCTATGGATGGGTCTGAAAAGGGGTCTGGGTTTGTCTAAGGGTCGGAGAGTCTGGGTCTAGTTGGATGCTCTGTGCAGGGTTTGGGTAGAGTTGTAGGGACAATGGATAGAGTGTATGTTCTGAAAAGGAGGATAGAGGTGATAAGGATATGGGAAGGCCTCTCAGCCTTTCTGGGAGGGAGTCAAGTCTGGTCTAGCTGAATAATAGATAGATTAAAAATAAAATATTGAAATGAAAATAGTAGCAAATACTTACCTTTTGCCTATTGAAGAAGAAGTGTAAGAGGCCTGGTTGCTGATGTACATGTTGTTGATGCTGAGTAGAATAACTGATGCAGAGTCCCTACTTGTTGTGTTCCTAAGAGAGGAAGGGAGATGTCTAGTACTTATAGCCAAAGGATTAGCAGTTGGGAGAGAAGATGATTGATTAATTCACTGATCAGGTATGTGATTGTCATTCTAGCTAGGGAGAGAGATTGAGAGAGATTGAGAGAGAGAGAGAGCAAAATTTGCCTTTGGGCCAGTCTTAATAAATCAAAGTCGGTGATCTCGCTGGCATTGATCGACAGGTAACTGATGTCGGCAGCCAGAATAATGGCAAAAAGGCTAAAATTAGCCTTTTGCCCGTTCTTCCAACTACCTAGGTCAATTGGTCTTGCAAAAATGGTCAAAGGTGGATAAATAAACATGAGGATTAGTGGAGGGGAAGTTGGAATAGGTCATAGGGTGATAAATGAGGGTATCCAAGGGAAAGTAATCTAAAGAGAGGAGAGATGGCAAAGGGGGTGAGGTGTCAAGGGGAGAGAGAGAATTATTAATTTAAAATAAGATAATTATTTTAAATTAATAAGACATAGGCTAGGCATGGTTAGAAGTGGAAAGGGACCAAAGGGGAGAGAAGAGGGAGATGACCAAGGAGTAGACACAATTTTGGTGTCTACATTTCCCCCTTTTTGTCTTGTTGGTTGTTCTGGATGAACTGCAAGACAAAAATAAGAGTTGGTTGCCCCAGGTGTGGGATGAGGTTGATTTTGTCTTATTGGTTGTTTAAATGAATTGCAAGACAAAAATAAGAGGTGGATTGTACCAGATGTGGGATCAAGTATTCCCCCTCAAAGTGAGAGTCGAGGGAAGGGAACCTGAATTCGGGTGCCGATTTGACAGAGAGTGGATGGATAGGGTGAAAGTGTGAGTGTGAACACTGTAAAAGTTGTGATTGTGTGTATACCACTTCACGAGATGGTCAGGTCAAATTGTCATAGGTCAAGGGTTGAGGAGTGCCAAAATTAAAAGAATCGGGCCCTAGCATGTAGTCGTAGCTGATTGGGTTATTCGATCTAAGCTATAGCTCCAATGGTCATCGTGTTCCAAGTATCTCAAGCTCAGGAAGTGCTCTTGGAAAACATGAAAATGTCACAAGTAGTGGGGATCAACTTGCTCATGATCCTATACTTGTGAGGGTCAAAATATGGGTTGCAGATAATTTGGCTAACCATTCATGAGGTAGCATACATGTAAAAACAACCAAGGCAACATTATCTTGGAAGTGGTTGTAGTCGAAGGAGATAGTTGCAATCTCCATGGTCATTGGTCGAGGTGGATGGATGGATGAAGGAATGTGGCTAAGCTAACCTCAAAATATTGAGTGCTGCCTACATAGCCCCTGTTGAAGGGCCTCAGGCCAATGTAGTTCTCCCAAGAGGGAGGAAGGGTCAAAGTTATGGATTGTTTTGGTCGAGGTTAAGTCATGGTTAAAAGGAGGATATGGTTTTGTCCATCAGGTAGATGAACAAACATATGTGGTCGAGCTAACCCCAGAAGACGTCATGTCGACTGAGTGCTGCCTACATAGCCCCGGTCTTAAGGCCTCAGACCAATGTAGTTTAGACAAAGAGTCAAAGTGGTCGATGATTGGTTTTGGTCATGTGTTGAAATGATGAGGATAAGATGATGTTATAGCCTTTTCCATATTGTGTGATGGTGTATTCTGTAACATTGGTTGAGGGGTCTTTCATCCCTAGAAATTTTCCATATTCATGATGGATGTATGCTAAAAATGAATTGAGTCTATTTATGCGACAACAAGTAATGGTTTATGCTTAACATAAATTGTGTGGTCGATAGTTTCCATGTGTATTGGTGTCCATATAAACTAGTGTGAATGGTTTATGATAATGTTTTGTGGTCTGAAAAAGGTTTTGGTTGGTTTGGTTGGGTAGAAAAAGGTTTGGTTGAATGTGACCAAAGTGTGAAAAATAAGTAAAAGATGAATTACTCTTTCATTGACAAGGACCAGAATGATAGCATAGATAGGGGTTGTTAGAATAAAAGCCCCATTTATGCATTACATCATTGACTAGTGGTTGTGCTAGAGATGTAATCGAATCACTTTGACATTAAAGTGAGCTCAAAGTCCCTTGAGTAGGTGATGTGATAGGAGAGGATAGGGTAACCCTTTTTAGAGCAGAGAGAACCTTGTCCCTTTTTATAGGAGACCTTGAGACGACTACAAGCCAAGTCCATGACCTAATGTTTTTTTTTTTAGCAGACTAATCAATGCGAGAAGTCTACATAGAGATGTCATTTTGCTTTGTGGTCATTTATGAAGCTGATCAATGCCAGAAGCTTCTAAGAAAGTGCTATTTGTAGCAAGATTTAGTCAGCCATCCTTCGAGGGAGTGGTCTATGTTTTTGCTTTATATATATATATGAGGGCTTTGAATAACTATCCTTCAAGGGAGTAGTCTATTAGCTATAGCAATGATAGTATAGCTATCCTTCGAGGGAGCAGTCTACTTTTTGATTTGATTTGATGTTTGACCTTGGATATTTTGACACCTCAATTATTTTTGACAGAATTTTGAGTCATGGACAAGACTATAGAAGTTCAAGGGCTCCCTTTTATTAGGACAAAGCATCCATGCTTGACAAAAAGGGTTGATAAATGTTGGGAAAAAGGGTCAAAATGAATAGGCATGACAATGACAGGGATTTCTCAAGGGATGAGCTCAAGTAAAACGTCAAGTGATCGAGTACTCGACTAACATTAAAATGGTCACAGATGTAAGGCATTAAAGGGCTCAAGTTCTGATAAGTCCTTGGTCCATGCTTGTGTGTTATGATAAGGTCTAAGCCAATTAAGAGCAAATTTGCCCCATTTGCCTCTTCGAGATTGGTCACATGTTGATGGTTGATGCTAGATGTGAAGATGATGTTTGGTCGATGGTCGATCGAGGTTTGGTTGTTTGATATTTGGTCGATGATTGGTCGAGGTTTGGTTGTTTGATATGATCAATGGTTGGTCAATGTTTGGTCAATGTCTGGTCGATGGTCATGATTAAAAAAAGATGTTTGGTCAATGCTAGGTCAAAGTCTAGTTGATGGTTGGTTGAGGCTTGGTCGAGACTTAGTCGAGGCTTGGTTGAGGTCAGTTGAGACTTAGTTGATGTGTGATTGATGTTTGGTCGAGGTTTGGTTAAGGCTAGGTTGATTGATATGATTAAAAGATCAGTTGATGTTTGGTCAAGGTTTGGTTGAGGTTTGGTCGATGGTCTGGTCGAGGTCAGGTTGAATGTTTTGATGAAAAGGTTGGTTGATGTTTGGTTGAGGTTGGGTTGAATGTTTGGTCAAAGATAGGTTGAATGTTTAGTCGAGGTCTGGTCGATGCTTGTTTGGTCGAGGCATGGTTGAGGCTTGGTTGAGGCCTAATCGAGGTCTAGGATAAAAAGAGTGATTGATATTTGGTCGAGACTGGGTCGAAAGGTTGGTCGAAGCTTGGATGAACGTTGAATTCCCCCAGTGGCTAGGGAGAATATTTGACTGATTGGTTAAGGTTGGTTGAGGCTTGGTGGTCAAATTGATTGTGTTGATGTCAAATAAGGGGGTTAAAGGTAGCAAAGGGACCATAGTCTAGAGTGGAGATCCTGATTTAGGTGATGAGATTTGAGAAGCATGGGTCAGTGTTGATGATTTGTCAAAGGGGTGGTCAAGAGGATCCTTGATGAGAAGGGTATCCTTTTCTTGGTGTTGACAAATGGTAGCTTTAAGAGCACAACAATGCTCAGTGTCATGTCCCAGTGTGTGATGATAGTGGAAAAATTTAGAGTTGTTGAACCAAGATGGTCTTGATCTGAGAGTTGATGAGTAGGACGGTGAGGAGGTTGAAGGTTTGTTGACGATGTGGTCAAGAAGAAGGGTGTCTCTCTCCAAGCATTAGCGAATGACAACATTGAGGGCACAATAATGCTCAGTGTTGTGCCCACGCATGTGATGATACACACAAATTTGAGTGTCGTCAAACCAGGGTGGTTTTGGTCTGAAAGGTTGATATGGCTTAAGAGGCAGGAGGCTGATGCAAGAAGACTGCAACAATTGTTGTAACAACAAGGCATAAGAACCTATTAATGAGTCTGTGTGTTTTGTTGCAGTGGGGGTTGATGACTTTGGTTTGAGAGGCGTAAGAAGTATTAGTTGTACCATCATTTTTGTGGGTGGTGTAGCCACACATGTAGATGGCACTTTGGTGGTGATAGGTGTTGGATGCTTGGGAGGAAATATATGTCTGATGGGTTGAGGGGATAATGGAGGCAATTTGCCTTTGTGAGGTATGGGAGTGGGAAGCACTCCTATTAAAGTGGATAGATGTAGGCCTAAAATTGAAGGTAATAATGAAGGTGGGGGAGGAGTCCTCTGGTGTGGTTTAGTGCCCTTCTTTGGTTTGGTTTGAGGGCCACTATGGTGCGAGGTGAGGTTAGATACGGGGTTGGGTTCAGATGTGGATGGAGGTGAGTGAGATGTAGCAATCTTAAGCAAAAGGTAAGAGGAAACTGTGACTAGGTCTTCCTTGGTCAAAATGGGTGAAGAGACTGGTTCTTCTCTTGGTGGAGAAGAAATAGGAGAGTGTGGCTCCTCAAGAGGGTAGAGGGCAGGGATGATGGTGCCTTTTACTTGTGCTTGAGGAGTAGGCAAGGTAGGGTCCTCCATTGGTAGGAGGAAAGATGAAGAGGCTAATGGCATTGGTATAGTCAAGGCGTCCTCCAGTATAAGAGAGGTTGATGGAGAACTAATAAGAGAAGAGGATTCTTCTACCTGTGGAAGAGGTTGGTCCGAGACAAGAGGAGAGACAATGTTGACCGTGTGTATATTATGGTCTTGGGGGTCATTGGTCATGGTCTAGATATTGTTTTGATTAGGAGGGTGGTTAGGAAAGGGTCATTTGAAGATGCTGATGTTTTGATTGGGTGGTGTGGTTGGGTTATCAAAAACAAGATCCCCCTTGTCTATCATGTCTTGGATGATGTTTTGAAAGGTTCATCAGTTTTTGATGTCATGGCCTTGGACACGGTGAAAGTGACAGAAGTCAGACTCCCTATACCATGTAGGGAGGGCTTTTGAAGGGTCAAATTGAGGTGGTCAGATTGGAGAGAGATTGAGGACCCCCTGTTTGACAAGTTTTTCCAAAATGAAAGCGTATGATTCTCCAAGTTTAGTGTATGAACGCTGGATGTACCATTGTTGGAATTGTTTGGTGATGCTTTGAGATGTTGAAGGTTGAGATTGGTCAGTTGTTGTTAAAGATGGTGATCTAACAACCATAGTGTTGGCCACTCCTTTGGACTTAGAATTGGCAAAAAAAGGTCTGAAAGAAGAAGGGTCATTAGCTTTTGCATTGGTATTACGCAATTTGACCTTATCCTCTTCAATAGCACGGAGTTTAAGCTTTCAAGCCATGGTGAAAGCCTCGTCAAAAGTGTGGAATGTTAGAACCTGCAAGGTGGAAGAGATGTGCCTAGCACATGCTCGAGAATAGAGCTCGATGAGCTCAGGTTGAGGCAAAGAGAAGGAGAGCTGGTTAATCAAGCCTCTCCAACGAGCAACAAAATCAACTATAGATTCATCATCAAATTGCCTGATAGAGTAGAGGTCTGTGATTGAGACTTTTTTGGTGATATTGATTGAGAAATGGTCAAGAAATGATTGGGTGAGTTGAGTGAATGAAAATATAGAATGTCTGGTAAGAGAGCTATACCAGTCAAGGGCGGGGCTAGAAAGCGACATAGGGAATGTGCGTAGAAGTAATGCATTGTCATGGGCTATAAGATAACAGGCATGTCTGAATGCTCGTAGATGCTATTGTGGGTCTTCCTTACTCTTAAAATGAGAAAATTTAGGAAGCTCCCACTGACTGGGATATGGCTTGATCAGGACAGAGGGATGAATGTGTTTGTTGTAAATTTGCTCATATGAAAGAGCATTACATGAACCAAAAATAGAAGTCTCGAGACTAGACATTTTGTCCATCAGCATTTTGATGATGTCTGTTGATAGATTGGTGGGTGGAGTGCCCCCTAGGTTGTAAGGCGCTTGAAAGGTGCTAGAAGAGGGGTATGACGTAGTCAGTTGCACTTGTATAGGTGTAACATATGGGTGACTAGTCATAGGGACAGATGTGGAGACCCAAGGTGGTTGTGTCATGAAAGTAGAAGGCATAAGTTGACTAGATACCACCAAAGGTGGTTGCGTGGTGGCATTGGCAAAAGGGGAGGTCGACACTCTTGCATTTATAGGCATAAGAGTGTGTGGAGTTGAGACAATCAAGTTCTGGTATGATGTAGAACTTGGTTGAATTGTGTGTGGTTGAGGGGGTAATGGAACCCCGATGGAGGTTAGTCCAAAAATAGATGGGAAGGCCAAACTTTGTGTATTGGCCATGGTCAGGTTAATGGTTGAGGCAATAGTCTGAGTCATAAAAGGCTGGGTAGTGGATGGTGTTGATGTCATTGCCGCTTCACCTGAAAGGTCTTGCATTTGGTTTCTTGTGAGATAGTGTTGGAGAGCCTTGACATTGTGGTTAAGGAGTCTCTCAAAGTTTGGGTCCCCTTTGGGGACAATTGAAGGTTGATTGGGAGTTGGTTGGGTAGGAGTTCGTTCGGTCTCTGAATGATACTCCATTAAAGGACTAGTCATAGATGGCAAGGGCGAAAGCAATCGTTGTCTCACTTGGTCAAAAAGAGTCTTGGTTTAACTGCGTGTCAAAACCATTCAAGGCAAGAAGGTTCAAGTTCTAGAAACTGTGTTTTTTCAGTTTCAGAAACTCAGAATGGATGTTGGACAGCAAGAAAGTTGGGGTTTTAAGCTTGCTATTTTGAGAAGAAAAGTTTTGGACAGAGACTGATGTCGGTTTAAAAATTGATGTCGGTGATATAGGCTGTTGATGTTGGTCAGATGACCGATGTTGGCAAATAAAGTTACTGACGTAGGTGGAAAATTTTATGTCGATTATTGTGTTTTCTAGAAACTCAAAAGATTTGAAAATTTTTGGAAAAAAAAGAAGAAAATGTCCTCACTAGCTCAAAAAACTAGATAAGAACAAAAAAAAATAGATGAAGACAGGCAGATCCTAAGTGTTGAATCCTAAGAATAAACTTTTAGAATCTTGATGGCTTATGCCTTAGAATGTGTTTGGGAGGTTGGCTTTTGAGACAAGTCCTAGAAGAAGTAGTCTAGAGCTAGTTTTGGGTTTGTTTCGGTGCTCAAGAGTCTATGTTAGGTTCCGTACTTGGCCTGGTGCTAAGGAGCAAGCTCCCCTCACTTCACGAGCCCAGTGATAAGCTGGTCTTGCTTAGCCAAAATATACTTCACCTAGAGATTATCCTCTGCCAGAGAATAGAGTGGGCTTTCCCCTTAGTAGTGAAGTCCAAGTGGGATTGTCAAGATGGGTAAGGTATCTGCTGGGTGATGAAATCCCAATTGGGCCTTGTCTCAGGTAAGTTTTGATGTTTGATTTGTGTAAGTGATTTGGTTGTGCAACATAAGTGGCCTACGATTAATTCATGATGCAGTTTTTAATTACTAGATGTGGACTAAGTATGCAGTCAAGAAGAAATAAAATGCAATGTGTTTTGAGCCCAAATTGAAGTGTTATTTCGTATGAAGACAAGTGAGAAGAGGTTGAAGAGTATGACTTTTGACTAGTCTAAAATGCAAGAAAGAAAGGAAAAGAATGATTCTTTTTAATTTTTACTGATAGTGTCTTTTGGAAGAGATAGAAGAAAAAGATGAAAATGAGAGACCTAATGCACCTATATGAAAAGAAATGAAAAGAACCCAAGGAAGACCCTAGGGTCCCACCAGGCGTGCCATAATGTTTCTATATGATTTTCGCTTTCTACATTCAAAGAGAAATGAGAAACTAAGATAAATGGTCTAGGGTTAGAAGATACCCGGATGAGGTCTGTGCACCGTTATTCAGATGACGAAGGTACTCCTCTTTGGTTGTGGAGGATGACACCTGTAGAAGAAAGAGACTAAAATAAAGAAGGTGTTAGATGGATAGATGGTGGGTTGTCAAGCAAAAGCTTGATCCCAGAAGTGCAAAGACTTCCTTGAGGGATGTCAACCCATTGAT
Organism: Torreya grandis; assembly: GCA_037957365.1. Classification (NCBI taxonomy): domain Eukaryota; kingdom Viridiplantae; phylum Streptophyta; class Pinopsida; order Cupressales; family Taxaceae; genus Torreya; species Torreya grandis. The sequence goes on from JARHVA010001107.1 coordinate 2,439,302, forward strand.
TGATAAAAATAATGTCTGATAAAAGGCAGAATGATAAAAGACTGAAATGATTAAAAATTGAAACAAAAATAGAAGCAAATGCTTACCTAAATGCTATTTTTGGTCTGGTCACAGTCACCGACATCGATTAGTCTGCTGATGTCAGTTGTCAAGGTCTGCCGATGTCGGTTAGGCTACCAATGTTGGTGGAGGCAGTGGTCTCTGTGGCTGGCATCGATCGGGGTAGAGGTCTTTGGATGAGGTCTAAACGGGTCTGGATGGGTTTATGGTCTATGGACAGGTCTGAGAAGGGGTCTGGGTTTGTCTAAGGGTCTGAGAGTCTGGGTCTGGTTGGATGCTCTATGCAGGGTCTGGGTAGAGTTACAGGGACAATGGATAGAGTGTATGTTCTAAAAAGGAGGATAGAGGTGATAAGGATATGGGAAGGCCTCTCAGCCTTTCTAGGAGGGAGTCAAGTCTAGTCTGGCTAAATAATAGATAGATTAAAAAGAAAATACTGAAAGGAAAATAGTATCAAATACTTACCTCTTACCTGCTGAAGAAGAAGTGTAGGAGGCCTAGTTGCTGATGTACCTATTGTTGATGCTGAGTAGAATAACTGATGCAGAGTCCCTGCTTGCTATGTTCTTGAGAGAGGAAGGGAGAGGTCTAGTACCTATAGCCAAAGGATTAGCAGTTGGGAGAGAAGAGGATTGATTGATTCACTGATCAGGTATGTGATTGTCATTCCAGCCAGGGAGAGAGATTGAGAGAGAGAGAGCAGAAATCGCCTTTGGGCCAGTCTTAAGAAATCAACGTTGGCGATCCCACCAGCATCAGCCGATAGGTAACCGACATCGGCAGCTGGAATAATGGCAAAAAGGCTAAAATTAGCCTTTTGCCCATTCTTCCAACTGCCCAGGTTAATTGGTCTTGTGAAAACAGTCGAAGGTGGATAAATAAACGTGAGGATTAGTGGAGGGGAAGTTGGAATAGGTCATAGGGTGAAAAATGAGGGTATCCAAGGGAAAGGAATCCAAGGAGAGGAGAGGTGGCAAAGGGGGTGAGGTGTCAAGGGGAGAGAGAATTATTAATTTAAAATAAGATAATTATTTTAAATTAATAAGACATAGGTTAGGCATGGTTAGAAGTGGAAAGGGACCAAAGGAGAGAGAAGAGGGAGACAACCAAGGAGTAGACACGATTTCGGTGTCTACAGTAAGTGCTCAAAATGTTATTAAATTATGCATAATTTTTTATCAAAAAATCTAATCCAAGCTAGGTAAACTTATAAATACTATTGTTGAATTTATGAAATATTGAACCAAAATTTGAAGATTAAAAATTATTAATGTTTTGAATAGGTATCTACTTATATTTTTAATAAAAACACTCATTTACTTTATCAACACACTTATATGAAACAAATAATTTGGATTCAGCACATAACAAATAAATGTTGAAATCATTATATATATGTTGACTGCAAAGGGTAACACAAAGCATACCAAAAAAATAACTTTGGGGATGTTGATGGTGATGAATTACATACCAAAATTCTTCTATCAAAAGGACACAAAATTTGATTAAAACTTTTTTTTGGGTTATTTCTACCTTTTTCAAATGTGCTCTTGGTGAAAATCATGTTATAGTTTATAGAATTGGCACAAAACCATTTGAATTTCCCATGTTTGTGATTTTACATATGAAAAAATATATGGGCCTAATAAGGGATGAAAATTTATAAAAATTGCATTAAAAATGGCCAAGATTTGATATTACATATGTCACATGGACTAACATCAAAAAATGTAAAAAATAATATTTGTGATACTAAACATTAGGGCTTAACTTTTACTGCAATGTTAAGAGTGTGATCCTTGAGAGATATTTATATTTCACCTCCTTTATATTTTGAATGATATGCAATAATAAAATATGGATCATACATACACATTAGGAAAAAAAGAATATAAACGACTACATTCCTTGTAAGAACTCCCACTTCATTGAATTGGTCTTCATTTCTCTCTCTCTCTCTATTGGTGTTTACACTCCACCTCCCTTGTGTAATTTATTATTACATTTGTTTTGGTTATCTAGCATCAATTATATTCTACCCTAATCATCATAAATTTTTTGTCAAATTTCATAAATGTGTTGTACTCCTACTTTAAAAATAGAAATTAAAACATAGTATGTATGAATAATGCACAAGGGTTTATTTATGTTTGAAATAATCATGTGTGTCATGAGTAAAATGCTTTATATAGTTATGTAAATTATTATCACTTATATGGAATTAAAAGGACCACATGAATAGACTATTTAATCAATTATTTCACATATAAAAGGAATATCATTTAAGTTAAAGATAAACTATATACATTCACCACATATAAAACTTACATTTAATGTCAGGAAGAGTTAATAATTAATAAAACATGGGTCCATATTTCATTTATGTTTAATATTACACCATTTATAGGCATAAATATCTTAACTTGTGTTATGATTTAAAATCACATCTCTATTAATAACATGAATAAAACACCACTAATCAAATAAAAATTGAGTGGATGACATCAAACTCTCAATTATCACATATATCTATAGACACTAAAATATGGTATTAGATACTTGACAATGTTAGTTTTGAACTACCTTCACTTTACATGAATTGTGTGCACACATATGGCTCTCACTCATCCTTCTCTCACACTAAAAACTTTCCATCAATCCATCCTTCCTCTTTTGCTATCAATTACATACAATAACTCCATAGTCTATGCCAAACTAGTCAATTATCAAACTCAAACATCTCCATATAATCTAATTAATCTTCCTTCCATATAGACATAACCGATAGACAAGTCTAACAGTCGTGACCCATGCCAAATAATGGTTAATTTTTAAATTAAAATCCTTATTATGGGTCATCCCATATGTTTATCATGTTGGTGGTGTGAAAAAGTACCCAAAGAGTGCCATGTAAAGACACAATAAGTCTAATCATATTACTTATCTTAAACATCTATCAAACATTCTCAAACACTTGCACATCAAAAATGACTACCCTATTCTTTCCAATTTAGCCATCAGTCATAATGAATAATTACTAACCAAGTTTTGAGCACCTTAAGCCCAAGTTATTTTTTTTGTTTTCCAAGCATCAAGTGCTATATCATAGGTTTCATACATTCAAGAAGCACTATTTAATACATTCACCTAATGAAAAGAGATACATGTAATTTGAATTCCTTATTCAAGGCATAAGATATGTATGCATCACTCAATTATTCATCAGGGAGTGGTTGAGGTCAGTGCAACCCACCTTATTTCCCCTTTTGTAGAACAATATCTAGTGTTGAAAGTGGACTTATGTTTTTAAGAGGAGACGAGTTTCTAGGTATTATGCACATAATCAACCCTCAAGATTGCACACAAAAGCAAAAGATAAGAAGGCATAATAATCCATGCCAAAATAGAGAATAAAAATATATGGATATGAAACCATCAAATTAAGTCACTGATAGTATTTGGTTTTGATCCCAAACTAATGTGTCTTCCTAAACATGATTAGAAGTCTAGTTCCTGATCTAAGTAACTCACAGTCTAGTCTTCCACCTTTCCTATCATATGTATTTAGTCTCAAGCCATAGTTCTATTAGAATGAGCTCCAAGAATACTAATCCAAGTGAATGCACTGATTCAATATTATATGTTAGATGTGTATTTTACAAGATAATATTGATCAAACGCAAGCACACAACTACAAGAAGGAACCAAAGAGAAGTAAGCTAGGAATAATCCACACATTATTGCATTAGAAATATGAAAGGGAATAGGTACATATATAGGTTGTCAAGGAAAATTTACAACATATTCTAGTGAATTTGGTATTAACCTTTTCAAGTAACCAACATGAACACTAAATCCCTAAGAAAACATATGCAACCATGTAGTCAAAACCCATATGAAAAAAGGCATACACCAACAAGTTCAATAAAACACTAATCATATTAACCCTCTTATTTTTTTCCATAATTATAAATTTCAAGTGTCAAATCATTTTCAATTTTTCGCATTCAAATTAGTGTTTAATTGTAATACATCATACAATCTAAACTAGTAAAACATTATACACTTTTTAGTGTTATCTAGTCCAAGATAAGGTAAATTATATTGGTGATCTTCTCTATATATTGAGCACATCAAACCTTAATTTTCATTAGTGTTTCTTTCCTTCTTTATAGAGTTTCATATTTTTTCCATAAGGTTTGATTTTCATACCTGATTTCTACCTATTTGCATATCATATGTGGAAATATGATGTTTTAGAAAAAAATCTCTAATGTTTCATGCATATTATCTTATTATGATTCATCTATTAGGGGTATTCCTTGCTATAATGATATATAATTTAAAATAAATATATTTTAAAAAAACTTGGAGATTTTTGTTCATAGTATTTCTTAGACTAAACACCTTTTTTTCCATCAAGGTTCTATATGGATTTTTCCAAATTTACATTTTATTATTATTAGTAAATTTGATTTAGAAATTAATTTTTGGGTTATATTTATCTACTAATTTTTATCAAAACCCTCTTATTTTTTTTAAAAAAATCCTCATCGTGTTCTTTATGTGGTTGGATCTTTATTTGACTTTTGTCAAGGAATTTGTTTTTCTATTTACACTTTTAGGATTTTATTATTATTTGAGGGTTTCATATTTATTTGATATTAAGGTTCATATCTAATTTTTTATTCACCATTTTTAACCTCAAGGTTGTGATAGGTACCATTCATTTATTATAGAGGTCCATGCTATTATAATTCTAAGAGGTAAAGTGCGTCTTCCTAGCGAATATTGTATGAACTTTGAATCTTATCAAAATATGATTAGTGTGTCTATTGAGGCTATTATAGATCAAATTATTGATATGAGATAATATTCATTTCATTTCTAAATAAAATGTCTAAATATTTCATCACTTGAGCATACCCAAAATCATATATGTCTAAATATTACATCACTTAAGGATAAGATCACACATATCAATAATCCTGAATATACTAGTGTCAATTACAATTTTGGATCTCCATTCAAAACTTTTGTGCCTCATAATATTTTTATCTCAAATATGGATTCCAAAATAAAATATACCTATATACAATATTTCAAACAATTTTCATAATTTTAAGAAGAAAAAAAGTGATGCTCTAAGGTATATTCTTAGAATAGGTTGATCACATTTTATCCTATGCATCCTCCACAAAAATATAATTATTATGGTACCTATCAAATAATACATGGACATCATATAGATAATTTTTGGGAATTGAAGATAAAAATACAAAATTCTATTGATATAGGTGATATTAAAATATATCTCTTCACTATAACACTTTCATATTCAAGCACACCTTCTATAATTGAGCAACCTACTCAAATTGTGGTTACATCTTTTAATGAACAATTGGTAAAGGAAAAATTACATAAAGAACAATTGGAAACATAAATTTTATAAAAATAAATGTTAAAACAATAAAATTTTCAATAGGAAAGGATAAAAACATATAAATTACTAAAATATAAGTTATAAAAAAAACAAGCTAAACAAGAAAGTGTACTTATAAAAGAGGAAATTCAGAAATCAAATTTCACTAAGAAATAGGTTCCTAAGAAATAAGTTCAAAATTAAGATGCGCTTGGTAATACTAATGTCAAAAACATGATTTCCAAGGGAGTAACTATAAGTAATTTCTTATATCTACATCATTTGATTCAAGATACTAATAATAAGGGGTATATTGAAGATCAAGAAAAACCTAAAAAATTAAATCTTTCTATAGAAATTGACTACTTTTATTATTTTGATCATGAAGACTAATAGTAAAATAATGATAAATATAGTGAAGATGAATATGAAAATAATAATGATATTCAAAATAATTGTACAATGGAGGACCCAGTAGATGATAGACATGAATGGTGGATGATAGATACATGACCTATAACAATACATCTTATTGTTGTCTCATTTACTAGTTAGAACATAGTCCACTATATATACCTTCATAATGTTTTATTGATTATACATTTCATATAATATTATAATTTCACATACATGTGTATATTTAAATTACAATTATAATTCTTATATCCCTTGCTTTATTTTGATTTGGTATTCACCTCTTGATTATTTATCTTGATCCAAATGTTTGTGACACCTTTCCTACAATAATTATAGTGCACATCCTTTGTTACATATTAATTTATCACTCCTACATATTTAATAATAAATTTTATGGCTTCTATTAAAATTATAAGATCATATACATTTATGATAATATACACTGATTCATCTTCATCCCCCTCCCCCTATCACATAATATTTTGAGTTGAAATGTTATGATTCACATTTATAGTGTGGGCACATTATTTATATTTGCTTTCTCCACATCACTATGTTATCACATTTAGTTTACATTATCCCCTAACATATGCTACAAATTATTCATATCTCTCCCATTATTATATTTTTTAAGCCTTTCTACTTGGACTTGCTTGATTATATCGACATATGTCAAAATTTTAAATATTTCAAAAATATGAAAAATTAAAATATTCCAAAAAATAAAAAATATGGGACCTAAGCATGACATGTTTGTTAGTTTACATTGTTCACATATTTTTTTTTATCAATCTTCTTGTATATTAAATATCATATTTCATAGCACATGCATTTCATGGTATACATAAGTGACATAAAGGATATACATATACAACTGATACTTAGATTCATAAATTCATAACATTATTTTTATCCTACTTCAATAATATACAACAAATTATATTTGGTAATAGGTGTAAAACTAGATAATATAATAATGCTAAATATGTACAATAATAAACTATTTTAACTTTGAAAAATGCTAAATATGGAAAATCATTCTTTTAGGAATGCATCAAAAAGAAAAAACTTAGCTTAAACTAGGACCTTTGTTGATTATTTTGACTATTTGATAGTGAAAATAAGTGAAACAGATGTTGTAAAGTTTTATGAAAATTCATAGGATCATAAACATGATTTGGATAGGTCCATTGTAAGTAGATGACATCACAGTGCATTTTATTTTATTAACTGTGTCCTTATCTCGATTGACTGTGATAAATGACTACAAGGAAAAGATAGAGAAATTATAATTTTGGTTGTGATAAATCAAATTCAAAATAGAGAATATTAGTAATATTGACCATTGTAAGTGGACAGTAGCGTAATTTACTCAAGTTCATTGACTACATATTTTTCTTAGTTTTGTGATGTTGAACTAATTATTTCACTATCTATCCATGAATTAGTTAGGGATGTTCACAAATTTTCAAAATTTTCATATCTCACAAAGCATCTATAATGAAAAATTCCTAGTTTCTTGTGCAAAAACCAAATTATAATAAAAATGGGTTTTGAGTGAAAGGGATTGAGTTGGACTGGCATTGGTTAATTCCCAATAAGTGACCAAGTATTGCATTACATTACCAATAATTTGAAGATAGCTCAAATGCAGATGTAGTTCCCCTACTTGCATGTGTGTATTGAAGGGTGAATATAAGGATAAATAATCCTCCTATTTTACCCTTAGCATAAGTATAAAAATGAGAATTCAGACTTGAATATAGCTTCATTAGACCTATAGATAAATCATGAAAATATTTGAATAGTTTTTGAGAGTGAGGAGAACCATTCATAATGACTTAGAGTAGCCTTATATTTATATATGTTTTTATTTAGAATTTTGGACCTATTGGCATGAAAAATCAAACTGATGATAAGACTCAATAGTAAAACATAATTATTAAATGAAACATAACTTGATATAAGTTATAAAAATAATGCTTAGACATGTTCACACTTCATAGATAAGGTTGTAGTTTGGTTCTATCTAGTTACCATCTACTTGTCCAAAAGGACAAGGACCAAAATTGGGGATCCACATGACAAAATTTTATGATGGAAAACTAATATACAAACTCATAGACCAAAATAAATAAAAATCCCAAATAAATTGTGCCAATAGATACCTTATTTACTATCAATATTTTATGTGCACAAAGCTACAATAATTTACATACAAGATAATCTTGTACCAATATTGGGTGTCTACATCTTTTCCCCATTTATTTTAGTAATGAAATTACTAAAGTGATGTAGGAGCATCAAGCTAACATAAACATCATTTTTGAGTTATAATTAAAAGGAGTAAAAATAGGTCTAGTTTGGGTTGTTGGTGTGTTTTAAGAGACATTTCAAGGTTAATATCATGTGTTTGAGGTCATTTTGAGTCCCTAGGAATCATAGGAGTAAGTTTTAGGGTGTTTGGAGTTTCCCTCTAAAACTAAGAATTTGAAAATTCAAATATTTAAAATGAGTATAGAAAGGTCAAACGCATATAAAGAGTAAACATATGAGTGATATAGAGTTAATAAGTTTAATGAGGTCATGTAAAAGGTTTTGGAAGGGACATAAGTCTAAAACATCACATTATAGGTCATATTCAAAGTCTTGACATCATCTACCTCACATTGAAGTGGCAATGCTAGTAGGTTGTGTCTTGTAACCACCTCAACTAACCTTGAATTTGGTTGAAAAGAATAAATTTGTACATGAGTATAGAGAGAGGATAATGTAGAGAATAGAGAGTGAGCTCCAAACTAATATACAAGGAGCAATGTAAAATAAGTGGTTAGAACTCCTCATGAAAGGGTAGCACAGTCCTATGAAGGACAAAGATTGTAAGGTTTTGTTAATCATCATGAATAAATAGAGGAAAATTTTTATGTGGTTTTATATTTTAAGTGGTATTTTATATTTTAGAACCCAATAGATTTTTTAAGGCTTTAATTCCATCATTATGTAAACCTTGTGTAATTTGTAGGTATATGATAGACTACATACTATTATTACAATCAAAAAAGGAAGACAATGATTGGTACTAATGATGTGGTCCTATAGAATGTTGAGATAATAATTGATGAGTGTAAGTATGGAATTAAATTTAATTTTTTAATCTAAATAACAATTAAAATCCAAACTCAAGCCATCAGAGGGTGACAATTATGTTATTACAATCTGCTCAATACATGGTCCCAAACAAGGAAGAGAGCCCAATGTGAGAAATGGAATGGTTAAGAAATAAATGAAGTTTAAATGTTATTTTAAATATATTAAGGATTTTATAGAGGTAATTGGACAATTTTTCCATATTTTTATTGTTATAGTTAAGGAGTGACATGTTCTTATATAAATAGTTACATAGTAAGGTAAGTTGAGGTTTGTTTCTTGATATTGTCAAGTGTAATTTTGGATGTATGATTATATAAGTGTTCCCATAAGTGAGATATCCTTGAATTATTTAAAAAAAACACTATTATACTCTTTAAATTTTGAACAAAGACCCCTATTATGTTAAGACCTGTAAAGTACCCTGTTTACACAAATGAGGGTTTTGTTTACCTAGTCACCAAGGAAAAAGAAAGGTTATTGATCAATAAAAGTGAATGGATATTATGTGAATTTATTTTGAGGATATAATAAGGTGGAGGAACATTTTTAAATATACATAATGAATTTTGAATTTTATTTGAAGAGAAACAATCAAGAAAACCCCACATAGTCATTAGAAAGTGTGTTCAATCCTCTGTATTTTGATGTATCTAGGATTTTGTTGAATTGAATAGAGATTTAAATTTATTTTGGAAGTTATAATAGGTTAATAAATGCATAAAAAATTTATTTTGGTCCTTTGAATCATTTTTTAGCCCAAGATATGGATTTTAACAGGCTCTCAGCCTGTATAGAGAACAAAAACCCTAGGATTAGTGTTTAGCTAATAAAATGAGTTATAACAATAAAATTTTGATGAAAATTTGTATTTATGATGGGTTTTATGTTTATTTAGGGAATAAAATGATTATAGACTTGTATAGTCTCATATTTATGGATAACAAGGGACTATGTTACTATACTCAAACATACATACTTGCAATAAAAGATGGAACCACACAAAGGGTTTGCTATAAATAATTCCAAGGCCATTGAGAATTTATAAACCTCAATGTATGTTACCCATAAAAAATAAAATCACACCACTATGTATGGATCTATATTATATTTTTTATGATCAAAAGAGAATGAATAATATTCATGCCCCCATCATGACCACATTACTCATAAACTTGAATTGAAATAAATATTTGTATTATAACATTGAACTTTGACCTTTGAAATTGTACATGAGCAAAAATCATGCCTTTTAACTTTATAATTTTTCACTTTGATCTTTTAAAAATGAAAATGAACAAGCATCATGCCTTTGAAATTTAAAAAAAAATTATGATGATAGAGGATGTTATGCATCTATATGCTCAATTGTAATTGTATTTTTAACATGTAACTTTGATCTTTGAACTATTTTGAATCTACCCATGTATATGCATGCAAGTGTGTATAAATATGTTTTTGTTGTCCTTTAAAAATTAATTTTTGTGTATACCATATGGCCCTATAAATTTTATCAGTGTGACAATATCCATTATGTATTTTCTTTCTAAATTACTTTGAACCTTTGAAAAATGTAAACTCTATATAGAATCTAATTTTGTATTAATTGAAGCTTTGTATTATATATTTGATTTAATATAAGTGTAGCTATTTTTTACTAAGTATTTTTTAGTATGTAACCATTATCTTTTATGCATAGTGTGTTGAGTTGTATTTTATGATAAGCCTGATGTATGCCCCCCTCTCAATGTGAGGCATAAGAGAATCTAGTGCATTGTATCAGAGGAATATATTATATTTTTAGAAATATGTTTTATAAAATTAGCATTTATTTAATTAAATATATATTAAAAATTTAATTTTTTATGTATATAATTATTTTTACCATTTTTAAGAGAATCATCATATTGTGATGAATTTTTAATTTTAAAATTTTACCTAGGGTTGAAGAATATCCAGGAGATTATGTGTACAGCTAAATAAGCATTGAAATTATCTTTTAAAAAAAAATGTTGTTTGACATGGTGAAATTATTTTCATGTAGAATGGAAAATGGTGTGTTCTAATACAATTTATGGGTAGTGATTTTGATATGTATCACTCAATATATTGCATGCACAAGTTTGGGAAAATTTGTTATAAGGGTCCTAAATTTTTGAAAAAGAAAATGCCAACTCATGTAAATAGGTTGGTTCAAAAATATATTGTAATTAATTTTCACATTTATATTTCATGATTTCTAAGCTTTGAGAGAGAGAATATTTCACAAAAGAGACAACCAGGGTTGACATGGTTCGAGCAGGTTAGGACGAGCTTGTAGTCTGAGGATGTGCCACCCCTAATAAGCTAAAAACTCAATTTTTGACATATGTAAATTTTAAAATTTTAATAATTTTAAGTTATTTTTCATGTCTTTTTGTCATGTCTACTTGACACTGGTCCTATCTATTCCATTTAAGAGTTGGCTTATTCAAGCATGAACTTCACTGTAAACTTATGTACTTAGTCATAGTCTTGTCTATAGACATGTTTGGTTCATGTCAGACCTATCTACAGAGATATCCACCTAACCATGATTGTGTATGGGAAAAATAATATTTTTATAGTTGTTATATTTAATATTTTTTGAAAAAATCTATGTATAATATTTATAAAAATATTTTTTAACTTTTATATGCGGGCTTGAGAGTTCAAATGTGGCCATATGATGGAGACTATACGTGCTCTTACACTATCAAATGATGAGAGGGTTACACTATATGTGTCCCTTCTTGGTAATTTTGGGTGGTTAGCATTGATTCCATATGACATGCATATGATGACTACCCTAGATAAGTGATGGGATTCATATACATGTACTTTCTACCTCCCAAGAAGGGAGATGATAGTGACCTTAGAGGATGTACAGATGATAATGTGGTTGTATATTATTGGGATATGGATGTACTTATAGGGTGATAGTGAGCCATCACATATTACTTAGGATCATTTTTATATGCCTATACATGCTTAGGATGCTCATTATGGCCCCAATGACTATGATTCTATTTTTAGAGATTATGTTCATGAATTTTTAGTGTCTAAAAAAGTCTATGTTTTTTTCTATTCTTTTTTTGCATTTGATGGTGGAAGTGTCTCAATTTCATATTGGATGAAATATTTTTATGTGATTTTAAGAATCACAACATGAGATATTCTTTGGGATGCACCATGTTGGCTCAAGGGTTTGGATTAGGATTAGGCTCGACCACACTTTTCCATTATTTGGCCTATGAGAACATCACATTTATTTGGTCTTTGGAGATGCCTCATAGTTGATGGAATCATCCACAGATATATGTAGAGAGGTGGGTGAATAAAACTTATGGTGAAAGGTGGGTGAATAGAGGGTTATAAATCTTATATTTTCTATCTACTAGAGATATTATGTGACATTCATACAGGAATTATGGAGGGTGGTGATAGGATATGGTGGAGCTTAAGCAAATTTAGGTGAGTTTTCATCTCTATGACTAATGATTTAATTTATGTGAACACACTAATGCTTTAATTTATGTGAACACTTCTAGTTTTATCATGTTATAAGATAATTTGGTAGCTCATAGAATGTGCCCCTAGCAATATGTCTATAGAGATAATCTATGAGGGATCCATTATGGGAGGGGGGTATGGTTAGGCCTAGTATTTTAGATATGGTTCACATCCCATTGGAATATGTAGATCTAAAAATCTAGACACTAGATGCAGATGACACTAGTTTCACATGAGCTTAGATCAGCTTACAAGTGGCCTATTTTATTTCAAGGTGTAGTAGATGATCCTCCTAAGGCATAGCCTGGAGTGGATGCAGGCGATGTAGTAATTATTGATGGTTCTCTGGTGCCTCCTATGAGTGTGTATTATTATTTATTCATAATTTTAATTTATTTTTATAACTTTGGTATTGATATTGAAAATTTATTTATTTTGTAGGGGGTAATGAGTATTGGTTAGTCATCCTAGAAACATACCTTTGTATACAATAATTTAAAATAGATCTATAGCATATCTGACTTAGTAAATCAAAAATTAAATAAGTCAATCAACTAACATCCATTACAACACATGTTTATATTTGGATCATTACCAAATTGGATCTGATAAACCTAACCAATGGATGGATATATTATCACATAACACTAAAGGAGATGGTTCTAAATCTTTTAGGTAAATGAAATTATGTAATAACCTTATCTAGGTACTAAGTACATAATGGAAAACCAATATAGTTCTCTCCAAAGCTTGTGGTACAAGGGGGATGGTTAAACATAAATAAATAATCAAGGGATCATGGTAGGTAAATGGGGGCCTAGATCACCTAAAATTAAAGTTGGAAGACAAATAAAACCTATAACTATACTAAATTTAAGTATAGAGGTAATCTAATCAGGGTGTTATACATTCATAACACATAATACTTATACAATATATGTCTATCAAATGAAATAGTAAGTGTTATGAATACTTGTGAACTAGGAATTTGACTAAGAAGAGGATATTAGTATGGTATTAGTGAAAAAATACACAAAATAATTTGACAAAGAACACACTAAGCTAACATATTCATGTATAGTTACTAGGGTGAGCTTAGTAACAAAAACAAATGACAAACACAACTAAAAAGTAAGGAAAAACAACAAAAATTCCTTCACCTTCTTTGGATGCTTCAAATGCCTTTGTAGTAGTGGCTTGCTCAGATTTATGCTTATGAAGTCCTTGGAAATGGAAGCTTGGCTACCTCCATCTCTCCTTGGCACCTTTGGCTTGTGGCTTGGCTTGGCTTGGAATCAATTTGGCATGGTAACACTAGTTACATAAAGCTTTTGGAACCAATCCTACATTATAAATTTGCATAAATCATGTGAACTAGAAATTTAACTAAGAATAGGAAATTAGTATGGTGTTAGTGACAAAATGCACAAAAAAAAGACAAAGAACACACTAAGTTAACATATTCATGCCTAGTTACTAGGGTGAGCTTAGTAAAAAAAACAAATGACAAACAAAACTAAAAATTAAGGAAAAAAAGAATTCATTCGCCTTCCTTGGATTCTCTAAATGCCTTTGTAGTAGTGGCTTGCTCAGCTTTGTGCTCATGAAGTCCTTGGCAATGGAATCTTGGCTACCTCCATCTCTTCTTATTACCTTTAGCTTATGGCTTGACTTGGCTTGTAATCAATTTGGCATGCTAACATTAATTGCAATGGCTTTTAAAATCATTTGTGCATTATAAATTTGTATTATCAATAATTTTGAAGATATTTGAGCATAAAAAATTTGCATCAAAATAGCTTTAAAACGATGTTCATTGCCTCTCTATTTAATATTTTTTGCAAATGACTAGAATCAACCTGAATCATCCATCTCAAGATTGAGATGTGTGGCTGAGGATTAATCCAATTATGCAATTAAAATTGATAAATATGATTATCAATATTTGGGATAAAGGAGAAATTAAGAGGCATGGAGGGCTTTGATGAGGCATGGGAGGCATGAATCTTGATATTTGTGGCATTTATGGCCTAGGGATGTCTTCCTAAGAAATGAGGTCACCTGATGATGCAGATATTCAATATTTATTTCTAAAAAAAATTATTCTACAAGTTTCCATGGAATTATTAATTAGGCTCTAACTTGGATTAATTAGCTCTAAGCATGATTAAGCACTTTGTGCATAAATTACTCAAATTGATCATAATGCCTTGTTATTGGTCTAAAATTTGACTAGATTAGAATTGGGGGATGTTATATTCATTGGATCCATTATCCTATTTAAGATGTTACCAACACCAAATAACAAAGGTACATGTCTCATGTAAGAGATTTGATAGGAAAGAGTAATCTAGAGTACTTAAGTGAAAAATTAATATTTTGACTCAAAATGATCTGATCAAAGTTAGTTGGCCCATAAATTGTATTTCCCCATTTAGTGATACCCTAGCCAAAATTAGCACTTGCATAATTTAATTTCAACTCATTTAATGCATTTTAGTGTTTATAGGCCAAATTGTGCATTTTAGGTGGAAATTGGTCAAAAGCCTAGTTGGAGGTCATTAATCACTAGATTTAGGTGTCTACAATTTGCCTCTATTTGGGAAGGCATTACACACCATAGGAAAAGCATATTCTCAAATAATGAGAAAAGGCATGTATGCCAAAAAGAAGATGATGGTTGAAGAATAAAGCTTAAAATGGTTTTGGGAAGCCTATGATGATGCCACCTTGAGGGAGTGGTCATTACATTTATTGATGGATGGTCCCTTGAAAAGAAATAAGAAAAAGGGTGGAATTAACCCATGGTTGAGATTAATCCAAATGAGAACATGCTTGCATGCATTGATGTAAAAAGGATTCTGATTTACCCAAAGGTAGTTATAATTAGGATTAAAAGTTAAAATAATGATTTTCCCATAGGTGATTATAATCATTTAAGAGGACCTAGATTGGCTAAAGATGATTTTGCCCCAGTTAGGGATGATTAACAAGAATAACTCAAGGATATAACCTAGAATACATATTAAAGATGAGTGGGTGGAAAGTGATGAAATAGATGAATAATATTAGAAATAGATAAATAGAAGAATAATATTGATCATTGTGATTGATTTAGTTACACCCACCAATGAGGAGATGCTCATCTTGATTAGAAATGATACAACTAGAATAGCTAATGGGTTGATATGATCAAGGGTGGGATGGGAGGATTTTCCAAGGTGCCAAGGAGAAACCTCTATGGTTCTATTGATTGTAGATCTTCTTGAAGCTAATTTTTGTTATAGCATGTGATGGTAGGATTTATGATAGAACACCATGAATACTATCCTAAAATATGCATAAGGATTGACTCTTAATCCAATAAACACTCAAAAATAATGCACCAATGATTAAAACCATGATACAAATGTTGACGTATGAATGTGGATATACTCAAGAATAATGTGCTCAAAGAATCATCCAATGAATGCATATAGACTGAGTCCAAGAAATAATGTTGGAAACAAATATAAGAAAAGCAAACAAAATAAAAATAAAAACAAACAAACAACTTGAAATAAAAAAACAAACATAAAGCCTGAAAATAAAAGCAGAAGAAAACATCCTAAGAATGATCATGCCCTAGTAAGGTGGATCAAGGATAACTAACTAGGCTTAGACAAGATAAATATTTTTATATTTTTAAATATTATGAATGTTTTTGGCATTTTGAGGTATCTTAACTCATTATATAATGAAAAGATACCTACTTGTAAAATAGCGAGAGTGTTTGGCTTAGGTTGCTCATAAAATAATAAGAGTGTGGCTTAGGTTGCTCATAAAATGGTGAGAGTGTAGCTTAGATTGCTCTCAAAATGGTGAGAGTGTATTGAAAGGGGGACTGAGGTGACCTCAACATTAATTTATCACAGCTTACATAGTCCCAAAATAACCTCAAGTCATAGTAATTCCATTCACACAAAAGGCAGGGAAAAACCAACTAGGTCCCAACAAGTTCTCAAATTAGAAAATGGTTAGTCAAATGAAAACAATAATGGAAAGGTGATAAAACAATCCATGGTAAACAAGTGTTAACCCTAATTTTCCCATAGGATTTTATAACTAGGATAAAACAACATAGGTCAATGATACTAATTTTCCCATAAATGGTTATAATTAGTAGCAAGACTAGTGAGACACTGATTTGCCCATCAATGGTTATAATCAAGCTCACATAAACAAACTTGATACAAGATGGAAAATGAAAAATATTTTACCATATCAACTATCACACTACTTTCATAGACTATCATTATAGATACAAATTTGATAAGAGTTGAAACCTAATTGAAATCCCCTCGTAAAAAGTGCAAGAAAAACCAAAGTAACCAAGATCAAAATAGGATTGGGTAGGATGACTAAAAATATGCTTTAGTCTAGATAAGAATGGAATAATAGGATTACATGGTCTTTCTCTAGGATAATAATGGTTTTATAAATTGGTAAGAGGGTTTCCCCTAAGTAATAAGGTAATTTAAATGGAAGGGATATGCAACAATGGTAAAAATATATGTAATAATGGAAATGGTATGGTAATGAAAGGGTATGGTACATTGTTTTGGCTTAGGTGTGGTAAATGACATATGATTCTATTTTTCCTATTGAGATGGACATGCATGTCCTAATCAAAAAATGATACAAATAGAATACTTGATCATGTTAATTGTTATCCCACACCTTATCTGAATAGTTGCTCTATCAAAAATGGCCTATAGATTGGTTGTCAAGAATACTTGTATGATCTTCATTGGTCATTGATTTTGATTCCTTCAAATGTCAAGACAAGTTATCTTTGTATCCTCTACAAAGGAAAGTATGGCCATGGATGGTAAACAAGGATAAATAATGGATGATAGGTTTGATTATGAAATGGAATGATAGATGATAACGGAATGTCTAATAGTGAGGAAACAAATGAAGATCATAATTTTTAGTCACATTTAATTTTGATGATGTTGGATTCAACATAAATTTGGTTATGGTAGGACTAAAGACTTTTTCTCTCAATAGGGCCACCAAATTTTTCTATTATTTGATTTTGAGAGTAGATACCATCTGATTAGGCTATATATTGAAAGTTATTTTGATTTGATCTTTGATTTTGTCTTCATCAAGTAGTGAAGAACTTTTGTGCTCAGCTATTGGTGCCACAAAGAGGTTTTCACCAATTAAGTTGTCTTTATTGTCCCATAGCACCTTTGAGAAGGTTTCACTAAGGAATATTGACTTTTGACTTTGATTGTCTTCTAATGCTTCCAAAAAAGTTTCACTAGAAGATGCTAAGTTCTGACTTTGATTGTTCCCTAGCACCTCCAAAAAGGTTTCACTAAGAGAGTGTTATTATGCTATATGAATGTGGTCTTGGCCTCCTTGCTTTTATTCAACTATTATGTCTCCATGGATGTAGTTCAATAAAGTGTGATTTTTTCAATCCCAATCAACACTTTTGGGAGATGGAATGTTAATCATTTGGCTATTCTGGTTGATGTTAATGGCATGTGGAATATTAATGGAATGGGGAGAGGCTGTATAATCCTCATAGAAGATAGTAATATAACTTGTGTTGAATCTAAAGTACTCATCCTAAAGAACTATAAAAGGATCACAAATATATTCAAATTGATCTATAAGGCATGCATAACTAATGTTGTAATATCCATGAACATATTAATATTTTAAATTTGATTTTAATTCAAGGGACACTAAATATGATGTTGAGACTAATGTTGATTCATATTCTAATGGTAAATCAAATGTCAATTCAAGAATAGAACATGACTCTAACTATGATTCATCATCTGATAGATACTTTATTATAATGATGTCTTGTTAAATATTTAGTATTGGATAAGTAACAACCTATAATGGCATGATGGGCTCTAAAAGAACTGGTTTGTCAAAGTGAGACTCCTCTAGGATGGGAAAAAGGTTAAGAGACAACTCCTCAGAGACTAGCTTATCAATAAGAGGCTCTTAAAAAATAAGCACATGGTCAAGGTAATGATTTACTCAAAGGTGGTTATAATCATTAAGAAGTGACTTGATAAAAATTGGATCATTAGTGTGAGACTCCTTCACAACTGGTATATAATCAATAGGAAATTCATCATAAGATGACTTATCACAAATGGTTGGTTCAACAAATATATCTCAAATTGATTGGTTATTTTGGCCTTAGTTTTTAATGAGTTGGAAGATACCATTTTTGAACATAGCTTAGTCTTTGAAGGATTAGATCGGTTGAGGTTTGGATGGGATTGGAACTGGATGAGGAATGGTCTATGATTGGATAATGGTAGGGCCTTGGGGAGCATGATAGCTCGCATGAGCTAGAGGACAAAGACCTAAGATGGTAATGATAGGGTGGTGTGGATCATGATTGCTTGAACAAGCTAAAGGACAAGGTCTTATAATGGAAATGGTGTGATGGTGTAGTCTTGAAATAGAAATGGTACAATGTGGTAGCACTTGATTACTTTTAAAATCCAAATCATTTAATTCTTCCTCATAAACCATATCATCCCAGTCACGAGTTGGCTCATAAGTTGGTTCTTGACTATGTTCTATGTACTGATTATTTCAAAGAGGGTATGGATCCATATCCCAAGCAACATTATCTATAGCTAGGTCTTCAAAATCCTCCTCATAAGCCTCTTCATTCCAATCTAGGTCTCAAGTTGGATCATGAGTTGGTTCATGCCTTTGTTCCCATGAATGATTATTATGAGGTTGATAGAAATCTATCTCACAAACCATATTATCATTGTTGGAGTCTTGACTAAAGCCATAAAAGTCATTTTGTGTGACTATTCTATCATAAGTTGGATTATACATGACTCCATCATAGGTGTATCTATACATATCCACATAAATGATGAAATCTCAAAAAATAAAAAGGTATAGAGTTCTACAAACTCAAAAAAAAACTATGTCCAAAGGACAAATGGTTTAAACTTGGTCTATCTTGGTCAAAGGAGTGGAGTTGTATCTCCAATATGGTCTAAAATTGGAGATGTATCTCTAAGATTATTTATACCAAGACTTGGCATAAAATAGTCTAAAAACAAATGTCTAATGTCATATTTCATATGCATAAAAGGTCAAGTGTCTGAATAAAAACTAGCATGTCAAAGGTCTAGGTCAAAGTGTTCCAAACAAGGTCTAAACTAGAAAAGGCAAAAGTTGAGTTTCTAGGCCTTTTATCCAAATGAAAATTCAAAATATAGGCTCAAATAAATAGGCATATGCTAGGACTTTTGGCCAAACAATGTCAAAATCTAGACTTGAAATAAATGCTAATGTGATTTGATTTAATCTAACAAGTTTAGAAATAACTTTGACATAGACCCAACACATATAATGAAACATAAACATGATCAGTTGGTATAAAGCATGAATCAAAAGGATTTTGAATATAAAATATGTGTTCTGCCAAATAAAGGCACAAACATTGATGAGGATAGGCATTAAACAAACAAACCATCAATAGTTTTCAAATTTGGGTAATCGATAAACCAAAGTTATGCAACCCAAAAGAGAAAGATCTATGTATCAGCCCCATGAATTAAGCTTAAATAGAAATCAATTAGTGTTTGGATCCAAACTTGACAAGGCTAATTGAAAACTCAACATTGAAAACTAGGATTTGACCAAACAAGCTAGACAAGATTGGATAGTATGACAACACAAGACAAATGTCTAAATGGTATACATGACATGGTTTGAAAAAAATAAATTTTGATACAAAGGTAAACTAGTTTTGAAATAAATTGAGAAACCTAACGGTGTATGCATGCTTGAATGATGTGATATATGTTATGTTTCAAAAGACTAAAAGGCAAAAATGGTTTGACATGATTTGGGTAGCATAACACTACCCTCCACAAATCAAATTGACACACACATAAACAAGTTTAAAAATTTTCAAGGCACAAGTGTGGTGTAAAATAGCTAGCATAGTGCCTCTTTATACAAAAGAGTGACATATAAACAAAGTGGTTTAGACATGGTTTATACACAAACAAACAAGTTTTAGTCTCAAAAACACCAAGATAAATGACTAAAATACACTAAGTATAATGATCCAAAGCCTAAAAAGGGTATGGGAATGTGGGGTTGACTAATTTTCAAGTTTTTAAACATTTATAGGGGAATTAATTACACAATGAATTTCACATCAAATGATAAAAAATATAAACATGGATTTTGGGTTTGTATCACTTGGCTTGTTATAAAAAGTTATAGTCCTTTTTGCAATCACTACATCATACTATTTACTCAGTGTAGTACGATGTCCAAAGTGCTACTACATCCTATTTACAACTCCAATTAGGAACTAAATGAAGTCAATGTTGGGAGGTGAAACCTTGGGTCAAATCTTCCCTAAAGAACTTGTGGGAGGTGATGAAGTCCCCTTCACAAGCCAAGTTTGCATAAAAATAAAGAAAGCATAAAATATAAAGACTTTAGGGTCATTTTCAAGGTCATCCAGAGTATGATGAGTTTTTGGGGAGTGCTTTAGATGAAATTATTTCTAAGCCTTAGACTAGGATATTTGCAATAGGAATGGTGTTTTTAATTCCAAGGGTTCTCTAAGGTGGACAAATGGAAGAGCATGCATGCAACACCCCTCTTTTTTCCAAATAAAAAGATAATTTAAACAACTAAGTGAATACAAACATCTTGGAAAGGTGAGTTCATTTTTAAGCCCAAATGGAAAGGTGTGATGGTGTTATTTTGACCCCTTGGTCTTAATTGTAAACTTTGAAAACATTCACCATAAACATCTAAATTTTTTGTTAAACACCAAAACAAAGTTCCTAATCCATTTTAAAACATGCACAAGGTGATCTAAACATGTTTTTAGAAAATTTCAAGCTTGGTCCTAGAACAAAATTATTAGTATGTCCTTTAGCCTTGAAGCTACTTTGGGTTTGAAATAATGAACTTGAAAAAAATATCTCTCAGGTTTGTGTTTTTAAGAAAAACATAATGACCAATGTCAGTTCTATAACTGATGACGGTTACACTTACTAACCAATGATGGTTATCTAACCAAAAATGGTTATACCAATAGAAACAGATGATAGCTAAGCCAACTGATAATGATTTTACTAATCAATGATGGTTATTGTGTAAACCTGTGATAAAGAAAAATGGCAAAACAAAGTTAGAAAATCAAATTACAAGAGTTTTAATGATCCAAATGAAGATTTTAAAGTTGTAGAATGATCTTCTTCATGTGTGGGATGCATTGGTTCTCACTTGGCATGCCATTATATGAACTAGGAATTTGACTAAGAATAGGATATTAGTATGATGTTAGTGATAAAATAAATTGATAAATAACACACTAAGCTAACATCTTCATGCCTAGTTACTAGGGTGAGCTTAGTAAAAAAAATGATAAACACAACTAAAAAGTAAGGAAAAAAACAATAATTATTTCACCTTCCTTGGATGCTCCAAATGCCTTTTTAGTAGTGGCTTGCTCGGCTTTGTGCTCTTGAATTCCTTGGAAATGGAAGCTTGGCTACCTCCATCTCTCCTTAGCACCTTTGGCTTGTGGCTTGGCTTGGCTTGGAATAAATTTGGCATGGTAACACTATTTGCAATGGCTTTTAGAATCATTTGTGCATTATAAATTTACATTATCAATAATTTTGAAGATATTTGAGCATAATAATTTTGCACCAAAATAGCTTAGAAATGATGTTCGTGGCCTCTCTATTTATAGATTTTTACAAATGACTAGAATCAACATGAACCATCCATCTCAAAACTGAGATGTGTGGCTAAGGATTAATCTAATTATGCAGTTAATTTTGATAAATAGGCTCATCAATATTTTGGATAAAGGATCAATTAAGCGGCATGTAGGGCTTTGATGAGGCATGGGAGGCATGAATCCTGATATTTGTGGCATTTATGGCCTAAGGATATCTTCCCAAGAAATGAGGTCACCTGATGATGCATATATTCAATATTCATTTCTATAAACAAGTATTCAACAAGTTTCCATGGAATTATTAATTATGATCTAACTTGGATTAATTATGTCTAAGCATGATTAAGCACTTTGTGCACAAATTACTCAAATTGATCAGAATGCCTTGTTATTGGTTCAAAATTTGACTGGATTGGGATTGGAAGGTGATGTTAGATGTGTTGGATCCATTATCCCATTTAGGATGTTACCAACACTAAAAAAAAGGCATGTGTCTCATGAAGAGATTTGATAGGAGAGAGCAATCTAGAGCACCTAGGTGCAAAATTGGCATTTTGACTCAAAATGATCTAATCAAAGTTATCTGGTTGATAAGTTGTATTTCCCTATTTAGTGTGATACCCTAGCCAAAATTGGCACTTGAATATGTCAATTTCAACTCATTTAATGCATTTTAGTGTTTTTAGGTCAAATTATGCATTTTAGGTGGAAATTGGTCAAAAGCCTAATTAGAGGTCATTGGTGGCCAGATTTAGGTGTCTACAATACTTACCTTGGGAAAATATATCAAGTCTCAATCTCTCCCTTGGCCAATGGTGTTTTTAAGAGGTTTTTGTGGATTTGTAAGGATCATACTATAGAAATCATATCTAAGATAAAAGACTTTGACTTTGCATCCAAGACTTCCCACAAGACAAGTAATCTTATCTCTGAGGCAAACCCTAAGTAATGGCTCCTTCAAATGCATATTTAGTAGAAGTATGAGTTGGAATGATGTGAAAATGCATGTACCTCTCTATTCTATTGAAATGAGACTTTTATATAGAAATGGATAAGCCTTAACCCTTGTAAAATTTTAGTTGACAATATTAGTGAGATCTATCTAGTCAATTAGAAAAAGTTAATGCTACGTATCAAAATAAGTCATCAAAGACAAATTAGTTCCATAACATGCACTTAATCTTTTATAACAATATAAACTTAGTCAACATAGTAGGAAAAAAGTGTACTTTCTTAGTTAGCGGTTATTTGGAAGGTAAAATGCTTAGGTAAATATGTGAAATGGGTTTGGATTGTTCGGGGACTTAGATAACTAGATCTTGTAATTGATTTAGAAGATAATTATAGAGTTGACCAACAAGTTTATGAAGCACCAATGGGCTACCCACCCCTTTCTTAGTGCAATTTTTAAGGCATGCACTCAAAAAGATCAAAACTTGATAGGTTCTTGAAAGATAGAAACTACCAATAAATGATAAAGTTTAAAAATATTGTGTGTATACATATGCCCCACTCGAAACACATTGCATATCACACAATTGTAACATGGGATGATGATTAGAGAAAGAATATAATAACACACAATGTTGAGATAATAAATTACAATAGAAATTGAAAAATAAATTAAATTAAATAATTGATAGATACTTATCTTCACTTAACTTATTTTTGTTTAGATAAGAACTACATGAGAAGTATATGGAGGAGGCACTCAGTGTGGAGAATGAAAAAAGGAACCTAAAAAATAAAATAAAATTCATTTTTTTTGCAAAAATATGTGTTTAGTACTAAAACGTTACCTACATTATAAAGATTATATAAGTTTTTTAAGTTTGTCAAAAGATTTTATAGAAACAAAGTTATAAGAAAAATATGAAATTTATTGGTAAATAATTAGAGCTTTGAAATTTTAAAAATTTACTATAAAAGGTATAAATTATTATTCATTTGTGTATTTGTAATTATTGACTATCATAGTTGTATGTATCCTAGTTGAGAAAAAAGAGATGTGATGGTGCGATCTCAAGGACGTGGATGCATTAGAGGACAAATTATAGTTGTTGTATAGATAGTATAGGTATCAAATGAATTTAATATAATTTTATAGCATTTTGGGATTAAAATTAAGTTAGGAAAATTAAATGTCAAAGAAAATACATCTAATGGAAGTTTCCCCTGAAATTTTAGAAATAGAGTAAAAATTACATAAGTTAATGGATATGAGTCAAAGTTTGAAAATTTTGGTCGAGAGCATTAATGACAAGCTAGTTAATCACCACACAATTAAATGGGATTAGTTTGGATGATTTAATTGGTTTGGGTGTTTTCAAATAAGTGGTTGAATACATAGTAAGTGGTTGATCTAGTATAATATTCTAGTGGTCGATCAAATTTGAGGTGGTCAATCTAGT
Source organism: Torreya grandis (assembly GCA_037957365.1). Classification (NCBI taxonomy): domain Eukaryota; kingdom Viridiplantae; phylum Streptophyta; class Pinopsida; order Cupressales; family Taxaceae; genus Torreya; species Torreya grandis. The sequence continues at coordinate 2,464,059 of JARHVA010001107.1, forward strand.
TACAAGCTTAATGTTAGTTAATGATGCATGCCATGGATGACTTATTTAAATGAAAGGATGGTCGACCTAGTATAAAGGGTGGATGATGTAGCAGGATTTAATTAAATTTGTTGATGGCATAGGCCATGGATGATCATGTATAAAAAAACATTAGGTGTCTGACTAAGTATAAAAATTGGCCAATTTAGTTGGGTTATAGAAAGTTTGTTGATGGAGTATGCCACAGTTGACTGCGTATAAAGCTCAGGTGGCCAAAATAGTATGAAATATGGCTGATCTAGTAAGATATGAAAAAATGTGTGATCAAATTAGTATTGAAGTTGGCTGAGATAATTGGGAATGGTAAATAAAAAGTAAAAGAGGTTGATGAAGTGGTTAATTACTCATAATTTTGAGTTTTTAGAGTATATTTGTTGATTATTTAGGATGGAGAGTTGATATGTGAATTTTTGTTTGATAATTTAAAAAGGTGATAGAGAATTTGGAGATTAGTGTGCATGTTGTGGTTAACAAAATTACTGAAGAGATTATATATGGTAGATTAATCTCAATTGAATACCTTGGGTTTTGGTGGTATTACGGATATGTGGTAGATTATACTTAGTGTGGAGTTTGTCATCATGTTCTTATCAATATGAGAGAGACTAACTAACACTTTTATGTGCATGGTGGATGGGACATCATTGAGGTAGGTATCACCCTTGAGGATGTGCATGCTTTGTTGGGACTCTTGATTGTAGGGTTATTTGTTTCATGTCATACACAAAAGATAAATGTAGAGAGGTGGGCCTTAGCCTTATGGGTGACTGGATATTAAAGATATACCTAAGTTACCTTAAGAGTGTGCCTATCTGATGTTTATGTGTCAACTATTCCATATATCTGGAAAGCCATTATTGGACTTGTGACATCTTGTGTGATCTATCATAAGTTATATGGGAAGGTGCCACTATATATTATTACATTGTGTCAATCCATATTGGAGTAGGGCATAATGTAGGATTTAGGATTGATGATTTTGATGTAGTTGGTGCATGATTTGTATAGTATTTTATCATGAGGGTAAATGATGATGGGCCTTGTTATTTTGTTATGTATTTGGATTTATGAGATGTTCCCTATCTATCAACCTGTAAGGTTGCCACATGTAGTGGATGTTTACCTACCACATATGCGGTGATGGGAACATGATCATAAGGCTCATGTTATATCACATGTCCCAATGTTATTTATGATCACATAGGGAGAAATTATCTGGTGAAATTATTTGGGCATAGTAGATACATGGCCCTCATGGATAAGTACCTTTTAGGCATAGGTGTTAGTGAGGATTACATGAGACTATCCTTATTCAGTGGAACCACATCTAATGCCTTATTTACTAGGATATTTTCATTACCAAACTTGATAAATCCTATATTAATGCTGATGTATTTGGTATGCCATGCGAGGGAACTTTATGGTACAAGGAATACTAGTAGATGTTCATGTTATATGGCCACATCAGTTGAGATGTGAGGGTGAGAGTGCCAACAACAATAAAGGGATATAATAACAATTGAAGGAGTAGACGATGTGAATATTATTTCACATTAGTATATATTAGAATGACTATAGTGGTAGTGGAGATAGAGCCAGGTTCTAATATAGTTGTGTACATAACCACATGCACTACCACAGGGAGACCTATAGAGAAATTTTATAGTGCATCTTGTGTTGAAATGGTTGATTATAAGGTGGATCCATCATGGAATACATCATTATCATGTGAATCAATTAGTAATTATAGAGGCTTTTCACACTATGAAGCCATGTTTCATAGAATGTACTTGGTGGGTGAGCCGATGGGGTAATTATAGATAAAATAATTTTTATTTTTAATGATTTTGTGATATATTAATTTACATGATAAATAGATGTATTATTTTTTATATATATGTGAGATCTAAGGTTCATTTAGTTTAAATTTTTTAGATGTTATGACAAAAGAGGATAGGTGGTCATCCATGGTTGAGAGAGAGCATCATGATATATTGGATAATGTATTACTTCATCATGATATGGCACAAATGATTGATCTGATGGTGCCCTCATCACCTATGTATGCTAGCTAGTTTTGATCGATTGGTGTAGTAGCTCAAGGGTTACATAGATGATTTGATGTAGCCTAGGTGGTATTACCACTAGGTGTTGTGATGGAGAGATACAATCATGGAAGTCACTAGCTATAAAGCAAGCCACACATTTGTATACAACTAGATAGTTGGCCTATGTATAGGGCCAAGTGGCCCATTTATAGGGATAGGTAGAGGGACTACATACAAACACATAATTATTATAGTGGATTGTTCATAAAAGGCAGTTATAGTATTCTATGGGAAGATAGGTAAGGTGGACCACATTTATAGAGCTATTTTTGTACTATGATTGTATCATGTGATATTGTATCAGACATTTTTGAGCCATTTATGTATAAATATGTTGTTTTGATGGATCATGGATGTTATATATGTACTTATTATCTTTATATTACGTGTTTGATCTTTATATATGCTATGGGAAAATGTATGATGTATGTGTTTATTATTTTCTATCAAATGTGAACAAATGCATGGTTGAAAAGAATGATAAGTAAAATAGTTTTGAAAATGATAATAAAAATGTTTAAAGAATTTGGAAAAGATAACACATGTCAATTGTGAATAAAATGTAAATGAAATTTATAAAATGAGAAAAGAGAGAATATGAATCTAAGTTAATAATAAATATCAATGTTAAAAATAAGAAATAATAATGTAAACAAAGCCATAAAGCCAAAGAAATATCAAATGTAAATAAAGTTAAGATTATATAAGTAATGAAATGTAAATGAGTGAGAGATGAAAATAATAGTAATAATTATAAACATCTAATTTTTACCACTTCTATGTCAAAATTGTAAGGCATAACAACTTCCCGTAATAATGCACAAACTATAAAAAAATATCATTAAAATTTTCTAATTCATCAACATACATCAATTGAAATTTATGAAACATGTTGGTGTAACCCTGATTTGTGTAATAAATCGTAACTAATTGCATCTTCATTTAAATCAATACGAGTCAAATTATCACTTTACAAGAAACATTATAGGGAAATTAATTGGAATGAATATTCAAATTTCAATATTTCATAAAGCACCCAAAATCTAATTTGGATTAATTATCCTAAAAAATAAAATCAAATGGATAAATGGAAAATCCATGGAAATTGGATAATATCTAATCATGCCATATTTAAAAAATCAACAAATATCTAAATCATGACATCATCTATAAAGTTGGAAAGCACTAACCATTAATGAAAATAAATATCAAGATTGAGGTAAACCATGACTCATTAATACAACCTTTTTCCAAAATATTTATTGCATTTATCTCCAAAATTTAATTGAATTATAGCCACTCATCTTGATCTTTAACTAAAGGTCACTATCAATATGGAAAACCTATCAATATGAGGGTCACCATAGACCTTTAAATAATTATTTTAAGTAAAGAAACTCTAAAAAAGTCTCTCAAAATATTCACCCCCTTTTCTTCCAATTCATCCAAAAAACATTTCAAATAGTGCTTGGAGAGATGTTGATAGCTTCTACACCATGACATTGAGCTCTACATCTGGACATAATCATATATGTGTAATGGATAGCTAATGGAACCCATGAAGAAGGTAACAAAACTTAGACTACTTTCTATTTATTTTTTTGTCTTGGTTAGACCTTTCTAAATCTAAGGATTCATGATTGATAAGTTATGTTTTTTTTTATTTTGTTTATATCTTGAATACTAACAAAAGAAACTAACTCTCTTGTAATTATGGTTTATAATTGACACATCTAGTGGGATGACACACCCAATAAAAAAATTATATTCCTTATTAGTATTATAATTATGAAATAAAATAATTATTTGACCTTGATTTATTCCCTTTTCCTCTCATTTTTCCATGTTTCATCTTATGTAAGTTAGTGAAATTGTATTGTGTATCAGTAAGGTCACTCCCGTAAACAATTTTACCTACAGATTGACAGTCCCATTTTTATTGTCTTCTATGTTATCTATGTGTTTAAATAGATTGATAGGATTGACATATGGAATGATGATTTCAACATACAAATCAGTAAACTTGACCTACATAGTGGCAATATTGGTCTTCTAAATGACAACTTCACATCACTAGCTTCACTGTGTTTTCTTATAGTTGATGAGATTGAACTAGGCATCATTAAGAATGATCTATTAATAAGAAATATTGACCTATTTATTGGTGATATCACAAAATACTATGTTTTTTAATTCACTATAGAATAATGAGGTTGTCCTGCACATCAATGAGACTAACTTGTTAGTCAATGAGCTTGTGTAAGTTAATTATGTTTCTACATTATTATTTTATTAAAAATGGTGATCTCATCTTATGAAGTGGTGAGGTCATCCTAATAATTATTTAGGTCACCAATTTTTTTTCTTAATTCACTAAAGTATGATGAGATTGACCTATAAAATGGTGAGATCACCCTGTGTGAATTTTTTGAGAGATAAAAAATGTAGAATTTTGACTTCCTTTGTTCACCAAGAAACATTTTTAAATTCCTAACCTTATTTATTACATGTTTTATAATCTTAAGGAATTTTTTAATATAGTTAATAAATCAAACTTCACTCATATTTCTATTTGGTGCTTAAGTAAAGAACCTACACTTCATTTAGTGCTCTAAAAAATGCTTAATTTTTTTTGTTATTGGCTTTAGGTATTGTTTCTTGCTTGCTTGTTTGTGTAAAATATTGTGTCTATGTTCTCCCCTTGTCCCCTTTAGGGAGATTAGGTGATAAAAAACACGTATATTACTTACTTATTTTTTAATTAAAAAGATATTTTTATTATACTCTTCTCTTTCCTATTCATGGGGTCCTAGGAATTATAAACAAACATTCCTTTCCTTTATTGATTTTATATTGCATGAAGTGGACTTAATCACCTTCCTATGAGTTCCCATGGTGTAATGATTAGGAATTCATTCCAAAACACACATACCAAACCTATTATCTAATAGGCTATATAAATTAAGGCTACACTTAGTTGATCTTTACCTAAAATGTCCCTTAAAGCTTGAAATTTCTTGATAACACTTCATTGAAATCCTATAGATGAAGTGGTAATGAAGGGACAAGACCTTTAATGAATATCCCATTAATTATCAATGTACAATTGATGTATTTGAGCCCATTAGGGACCATATCTAAATTTTAATGAAAACTTTAGAATATAAACCTCTTTTGTCACTGAATTCTCATTGATGCAAGGGTGCAAAAGTATTGGCACCCAAAGATTGCCTTCACGTACAAACCTTTGAGAGAGGAGTGGAATTAAAACACTAATATAATTTTATTTAATTTCTTAATGAATCATTAAAATTTAATCCTCTCAAAGGTGAATATATTGATGGATTATTGACTGTGTCAAAATCTTATGTCAATTCTTAAAGTAGCTTTGTAATGCTTGTGTGTTAATACTTGATTATTGTGTCAAAAACTCATGTGTATTCAAAACCATATACAAAAAACATGTCAAGTTGTAAAACCTAAAGTCTATAAAAATGCATTCACATATTTACACACTAAGATGTTACATTTCCACATTTCAAGTCACCCTTAATTCATTCTAAGGCATTGCACCATCCAATTTAGAACCAAGATTTGTCCATTTGGCATTATTATGTTGCATATTTTTATTCAGGCACAAATCAATTTTTTTGTGTATCAAACTTTAAGGTAAAAAATAATAATATTCCAATCCTATTCCAATTCCAATTTCAAAATCAAATTCAAACAAATTCAAAAAGTATAAAAGGTGAAAGTGCTTCAAAATTCAAAAATTGACCAGGGTCTAATTTGATTCTAAACCCTTCTCTATTTTAGGTGTTAGTTCAGATATGTCTATATACACTCATAGTGGGGCTTCTTATGGTCCTTATTTTGAGTATGAAATTTTTTATTAACAACTTAGATATCTTATAAATTTTGAAAATAGTGAGGATGGGGAGGAACTACCAACTATATTTGAATATCTCCCCTCCATGATAGGATCTAGTCAAAACCAAGTTGAAAATAAATTCTCACAAGACAATTATGAATCCTTTTAATATTGATATAATTTGGAGCTAAGATCCCACCTAATTTTCCCATAGAATATTTATGTGTTTTTGTTCAAATGGAGAAAATGTATCAAGAGGTTAGTGATATTCAAACTCAGCCTCTTACTCATAGTTCAAACTAGTTATTGCATCATCTAATAAAGGAAAAAGGTCAAATTTTTGACCCATCCCAAGACGGAAAAATTATTTCTTCCATAATATAAAATATTATTTAATGTTATGTAGATAAATTTAGAGCTAATTTAATGACTTATCTAACTACAAATTCATTTAACAATTCCTCATTCATAAACCAAAACCAATCGCTAGAAAAACCATAACAACCATTAACAAATCCTACATCTAAAGTGGATTCATTAACCAATGAGTTCTTCATAAAAAAATTCAACTAATATGAAACATACCTTATTCAATCACCAATAAGTCCTTCCTAATGCACAACAAGTACACAATAATTCACAACATCATGTTACAATGCCACCATAACAAGTGGTGGGTATTTTACAACACACATTACCAAGTTCATAACAATGTATCTCTTATAATTTGAAAAAATAATGGATTTATTTAAACCAACAGTAGGTTTCTACTACTTCATAGTAGAATATTCCTTAAAATTACTATCAACTCCCCTTCCTTCCATAACAAGTTCCTAATCGTCAATAGTGGATTCATCTAAACCAATAATGCCTTGGAAATCCTCTTCCAAATTCAATCCAACATCAAATCCTCTATCAAACTTATAATTTTGGATTTAGGGTTAATATCAATAATATAACCACATAAAGGAGATACATCCCTACTTAGACCAATACCACCGAAGCCAATCAATTCTTGAATGCACAAGAAACATATTCCTTCTTCCCCAAAATGCTCCCAACCTTCAAGAATGGAATGAAATGAAATAAATCAAGGTAATAAGTATAATTTTGACAACATATGCCCTTACCTGTTTGACATGAATTTACTTCAAGTTCCCTTCACACCTCATTTTGAGCTACCTAAGTTTGAGAAATATAAATGGAAAGGCAATCCAAGGGATCATATATAGGCATTATTTGTCTCATTTAAAGTGATAAATTTTATTAGTATTTACTTATTTCACTTTTTTATATGTAGTTTTGGTGGACAAGCCTTGGAATGGTTCCTATATTTTCCAAAGGGATTGGTCACCACTTTTGATGATCTATCAAAAAAATTTGTCAAACATTTCTCATGTAAAATAGAACATGAGTTAACCATGGTTGATTTGTGTAATACTAATCAACATGGTGGAGAAATATTCTATGCATTCTGTTAAATATGGATGGAACTAACTATTCATTTCTTGCATAATTTTCTAGATAAGTAGTTAGCTAGTATTTTTACACATAATCTAAATGTTTAAGTAAACTACAACATAAGGCTCCATTATGAAAACACATTTTAAGATATCATAGACAAGGGGTGAATATTAAAAAGGATTTTATTGATAAACTTATAGTCAAAATTTACCCTCAAGCTCAACCACCAGCCAAACCTTAAATGTCAAATCAAGCAAGCACAACTGACAAACCCAAGGCCTTTAAAAAATAATAACATGGTTGGTAATGGGGTCATAGAAGAAATACATGTGAAAATGATGTAACCACCACCTGATCAAGATAAACAACCCAATACACCACTCACATTATAAAGGGCACCCACACAAAGGGTAAAGTTTAACAATAGATTTGTTAGTGATCTTGGTGAGCCTATTGAGGCATTATTTCAAAAGTTGGTTGTATCTAATATGATTGTTTGGCCAATCCCAAAACCATTTATAAAGGGTCAACCCAATTTATCATGGTATCGAGAGAATGAGTATTTCAATTATCATGTCATCAAAACACATGGGATCTATAGATGTGTGTAACTCCAACATTTCATTCAAAATCTTCTTGAAAATAGAGAAATCGAATTGGAAAAGAGTGTTGTAAATGCCAATTAGAACATGGGTATCTAAAAAATCGCTTCCTAAAGTAAAATAATCAACAATAAAGGAATAATCAAAATAAAACTCAAGGATATAGTCAAAATAAAGGTAATCATAATCAAGATAATTATGCCCAAGATAATTAAAATGGTTATCATAATGTCCCATATGATTATGGTAATGTTGTGGGATGTGCTACCAATAAATACATCTATAATATTAAGGTCACTCTTTTCCCAACATCTAACATTCATCAAGATGTTATCCCTTCTATTTTATGACCTCCAGC